>OZ018338.1:69234708-70442208 GCA_963969495.1 Ceratothoa steindachneri | reverse complement strand
TAGTAATTGATAAATTAAAGAAAATGAACTCGTACAAGACTCCTGGTCCTGATAAATTTTACCCAAGAATCTTAAAACATGTCCATAATGAGTTAGCAGAGTCACTTGCTCTCATTTTTAACAAATCTCTCGAGCATGGGGTCGTCCCTGATGATTGGAGGGAAGCTAACGTCACACCTATCTTTAAGAAGGGATGTAAAAACCAGGCCAGTAATTACAGACCCATTAGCTTAACCTCAATAGTTGGAAAGTTGCTCGAAACGATCATTAGAGACAAGCTAGTAGAGTTCCTCGAAAACAATAACCTTATACGTGATAGCCAGCATGGTTTTAGGTCTAAGAGATCGTGCTTAACAAACCTAATTGACTTTTACCATAACCTTTTCAACCTATATAACGATACTAAATCATTAGATATAATTTACCTAGATTTCAAAAAGGCATTTGACAAAATTCCCCATCAGAAACTCGTGAACAAAGTGCGTACGCTAGGAATTAACGGTAATATATACGGATGGATTAGTAGCTGGTTAAAAAACAGGAAGCAGAGAGTGATAATAAATGGCGTGGAATCGGACTGGGTATCTGTTACCAGCGGTGTTTCCCAGGGATCAGTCCTGGGGCCTATTTTATTTACTATATACATCAATGACATAGACGTTGGAATAAATAATATCATATCTAAATTTGCAGATGACACGAAAATAGGTAACTCAGTATTATGCGAAGATGACAGGGCTAGCCTGCAAGCTGATATAAATAAAATTACCGAATGGTCTGAGAAATGGCAAATGCCATTTAATATCGACAAATGCCAAATTCTTCAGTGCGGAACAAAAAACAAAAAATACACCTATACAATGCAAGGCGGCTTAATAAACACAACCCCGCAGGTTAAAGATTTAGGAGTAATAATTACAGAAAACTTAAAAACATCAAACCAATGCGCAGCTGCTGCAAACAAAGCTAACACAGCACTAGGATTTATAAAAAGAAACTTTACTTATAAAAGCGAGGAGATAATTATGCCACTATATAAAAGTATTGTCAGGCCCCATCTCGAATACGCTGTACAGTTCTGGGCCCCTTACTTAATAAAAGACATAGATAAATTAGAAGCTGTACAACACAGAGCGACAAAACTTATCCCGTCAGTACGTAACAAACCTTACCACGAGAGGCTAAAAAAACTCAATCTATTTTCCGTCAGAAAACGAAGACTAAGGGGACAGCTTATAGAGTGCTTCAAAATACTTAAAGGATTTAACAACGTTAATGCCAATAACTTGTTCACACTGACAGGGGAGTGTCCCACCCGTGGACATAATTCAAAACTTCAGGGTAAAAGAGCCACTATGGATGTAATAAAAAACTTCTTCACTTACTCGATTATTAATGATTGGAATAATTTGCCAAACGCAGTAGTGGACAGCAGAACTATAGATTCATTTAAAATGAGATTAGACAAACACTTAACAAATATTGGAATTGTTTAGCATAAGCTACAAAATAAAATAATATGACAAAAATATAACTCTTTCAGGTTTATGTAAGTGGTTTTCATATTCATTTCATTTAATTACTATTCAATGCAAATTTCCGTCAGGTACTGTCTTCTTACACCTGCAAGGTACTTTTCCCAAATTATTTCATGTACGGCTTTTGCCGGAGGGAGTGGAGGGTGGGGAGAGCCTAAAACTTTTCTATCCTTTACTTCTACTATTCTATGTGTAAGTGGCGGTAGATTTAAGGCCAGATCACCTTAGTCTGGGCCGTAAGGCCCGTGTGATCTGTGTATCTATGTAACTCTCTCTCTCTTTCTCTCTCTCTCTCTCTCTCTCTCTCTCTCTCTCTCTCTCTCTCTCTCTCGATAATTTGTTAACTCAGTGGGTCACCGAGCCAACAAGAGGAGGAAATATATTAGACTTAATTTTAACTTCGGATGACGAACTTATTTCAAGAGTTTACGTCGGCGACCAACTTAGCGGTAGTGACCATAATCAAATAGAATTTGAATTAAGCTTACCCCAACTAAGGAATATACGTAGTATTACAAAATTTGACTTCCGAAAGGCAAATTTTAGAGGGTTAAGAAATAGTCTCAGGAACTTTAATATAAACGGTACAGATATAAATGAAGTGTGGAACAAGTTTAGAGACAATCTACTAAGGCGACAATCTCAATTCATTCCTTTAGCAATCACTAAATTAGGAAAAAAACAAAATCCCAAATGGTTAACAAGTGAAATAAAAAGAGACATCAATAGAAGAAAAAATGCTTATAAGATGTTTAAACTGAACAGTTCAGACACTAACAAGAAGAATTATTTCAATCTGAGGAGAAGGGTAAAAACCGAAATAAGGAAAGCAAAGCGTAACGAAGAAATGAGGGTGGCACTAAACTGTAAAAGGAACCCCAAAGAATTTTATGCCCTAGTTAATAGTAGAAAACCAATAAAAAACAGTATTGGGCCAATCATGGACGGACACAATAAGTTACAAGTTAAAGATAAAGATATATCCACTGTACTAAACGAATATTTTGCATCTGTTTTTACCAACGACACTTCTAATCCAAATATCGAGCCTTACTGTGAGTACTCAGGAAATGGCACACTAGAAAATATTGAATGCACGGGGATTGATGTAGAAATAGCAATAGATAAAATGAAGAGATTCAAATCCCCCGGGCCTGACAAACTAGTGCCAAGAATAATAAAAGAATTAAAGGATGTTCTAGTGGATCAATTAACGTACATCTTCAATTTATCCCTTGAAGCTGGGGCTGTTCCTCAAGACTGGAAACTAGCTTATGTCACGCCAATATTCAAAAAAGGACGAAAAGATTTACCAAGTAATTATCGACCAATAAGCCTGACATCGGTGGTAGGCAAGATGCTAGAGCGTATTATTGCAGATAAAATAGTGAGCCATCTAGAAACAAACGAACTGCTATTCAACACGCAGCATGGATTTAGAAAGCATAGGTCCTGTCTTACCAATTTATTAGAGTTTTTACATTACATTAATAAAATTCATGATAGTGATAGATCTGTAGACATTTTGTATCTAGATTTTAAAAAGGCCTTCGATAAAGTCCCACACAAGGAACTAATGTGTAAAGTCAGAGCCTTAGGAATACGTGGAAAATTAGCAAATTGGATTGAAGATTGGCTTAGCGATCGTAAGCAAAGAGTAGTGATTAATGGAGAAGAGTCCAATTGGAAAGCTGTAACTAGTGGAGTTCCCCAGGGATCGGTCTTGGGACCCTTGCTCTTCATTATATATGTGAATGACATAGACGTTGGAATAATTTCTAAAATCTCAAAATTCGCCGACGATTGTAAACTGGGTAAAAGCATAGTCACCGAGCAAGATAGACTAGATTTTCAGAGTGACATTGATCACATAAGTGAATGGTCTAGGAAGTGGAAACTTCCCCTTAACCTGGAGAAATGTAAAGTAATGCACATTGGTCACAAAAATCCTAAGGCAGATTACAAACTCGAGAGCGAAACAATAACAGAATCAGAAATCGAAAAAGATCTCGGTATCTATGTCACAAACGATCTCAAGTTCACTCGACAGTGCGTCAATGTTGAAAAAGAAAGCGCGGAAGATACTAGGTTATATAAAGAGACAAATCACTTATAAAAGCGATACAACTGTAATCAACCTGTATAACGCCCTAGTGAGACCCCATTTGGAATACTGTGCGCAGGCTTGGTCACCCTCCTTCAGAAAAGACATTGAAAGATTAGAAAGAGTTCAGGCCACAGCTACTAAAATGATACCTTCGTTAAGAAATTATAGTTATGAAACACGAATAGACAAGCTAAACCTTTACAAGTTGGAAACTAGACGTGTACGAGGCCAGTTGATTCAAGTATATAAAATACTAAATAGAATTGATAATGTGGATTACTCAATCTGGTTCGAGTTCAACAGAAATGTAACAAGGAATAACAGTATGAAGCTAATCCCTCCAAAATACAAATTGAATGTATGCGGTAATTTCTTTTCGTATAAAATAGTAAATATTTGGAATCAGTTAACGGAAGAGGTCGTTTCGAGCCCTAGTGTCGAGGCGTTTAAAAGGAGGTTAGATAAAATCATAAATACGCTTACATACTAAAAACATAAGATTACACTGAAAATAATTAGATTAAGAATATTAAAAGAAAAATAATAATGTAGAAATGCATTTCTGCTTTCCTGTCGAAATTCCTGTTTGTGTACTTTTTTCTAGCACAACGGGTATCTTTTCATCTTTCATTGCCCGAAAGATCGGGCGGGAGAGGTGGGAGGGGAGAGCCTTGAACTTTACTATACTATTTCTATGACGAGTAGATTGAATATCAATATTAAATGAGTACCTCCTCGGTATGGACTAACTTAGTCTTCTGAGGTACTATCTTTCCTTGTAACTCCTCCTTGTAACACTCTCTCTCTCTCTCTCTCTCTCTCTCTCTCTCTCTCTCTCTCTCTCTCTCTCTCTCTCTCTCTCTCCCTTTCTCTCTCTCTCTCTCTCTCTCTCTCCCTTCTCTCTCTCTCTCTCTCTCTCTCTCTCTCTCTCTCTCTCTCTCTCTCTCTCTCTCTCTCTCTATCTCTATCTCTCTCTCTCTCTCTCTCTCTCTCTCTCTCTCTCTCTCTCTCTCTCTCTCTCTCTCTCTCTTGCTCGTTAGCCTTTGTCTTGTTCGCAGGTGTTCAGTGTTGCGCGCTCGAATATAATTCTCAAAATTCTTTTTTGACATAATTTACTTATATTTAAAGCGATTTTTTCCTTTTTTAAAATAGATTTGTTTCATTGTAACTACAATTAAATATTTGTGTGTGTGTGTGTGCGTGTATATAAATAAATACATAATCGACACTATCCGGCTGGGTTTTTTTTTTTGTTTTATTTTTTTGCCGTCATCTCCTAAGCTCATCTTCAATAGCCTCTTAACTGTAAGTAATTTCTGAGTGTTAATAAATTATTTTATTTATCAATATTGTCTTCGAGTTATCCCTTTTTTCGTTTAATTCTGTTCTTTCCTGTTGCTAACCGTCCTGTTACAGGCCGTTGACCAATCACAACAGAGCCTTTTTAATCCCTTAATCCGCCTCGTGTTTCTGCCAGCGCCATTTTGCTTCATCTTTCTCTCTAAGCGAGTAATTTCCTAAAAATATTTCGTTCTAAAATCATAATTTATTTAGTATATATTCCCTATTTGTTAGTGATTTTTCAGGAATAAAGATAAGTTTTAGATACTAATTTTTCTATAATACAAGATATATCTCTTCGATTTAGTGAATTATAGATTTCCTTTCGGTTGATATTTAACGGTTGATAGGCATTGGTTTTTAGCACGTCCTTTTTAAAATCGACCAGTCTGTAATAATAAATCTATTTTGCAATTAAAATTTGTAAGTAAGTGTACATATCATATTGTTTAGCAATTTTTTTAATATAAAGTGAAGTTCTAAATACCAATTTTATCTACTGTAGGATCAAGTGTTTAATTAACGTGTATTGAATCAAGCTTTAAACGGTGTGGTCAAGTGTAAGTGTACATAAGTGAAAGTGAAGTAAAGTGAGGTTATTATAAAAAAGAAGGATGCCCGGAGCCCTCAAATTAAAGCATTGTTGCTTTAAATGCAAGAATACACGTTGGATCATCGATTTTCAAGAACAATGCTTTGAGAATATCACGTCGAGAAGTGTATGCGAATTCTGCAAAATAAAAGAAAAATTTGATATCGAAAAGGCAAAATGGATGTCTGTAATAAGCTCTATGGAAAACCGCATCAATGCCCTCGAATTAAAGAACTGTGCTTGTCAAACAGAAGATGAAACCAGAATAGCTCGAGTAGATACTAAAATCGTGAAACTGGAACAAGAAGTCGCAATTCTCACTAACAAAATTGATACATCAAACATAAAAGACGAGGACAATTTCATCCAAGTCAGAAATAAGCGCCCATTCAAACCAATCATTCAGAAAAAAGCAACAATCTCAACCAAAAATAGATATGATATATTGTCCTACGAAGAAGAGGAAGAAACGTATTTAGCTGGTGACTCAATAATTCGGAATCAAATCGATCACTTTGGAAGTTGGAACATCAAAAAGCGCAAATTCCGATGCTATCCAGGAATAAAGATTGAGCAATTAACAGAACAATTAAACAACTTTGAGATGAAAAGCAAAGAGAGTCAAATCATAGCGAATGTTGGAAGCAACGATGTGTTCAACGGAAAAAACTATCAAGGTTCGGAAAGCATAATGAATGACTACAAGAAAATGATAAAAACAATCAAGACCAAAACGGATAATGCAATTGTTGTTGGGGTGCTACCAAGAATTTACGAGAGATACGAAAATCTAAGTCGAGCAATTGGGATAAATCATCGTCTAGAAGATATTTGCAAGAAGGAGAATGTTAAATTTATTGACCCCTGGCTACTTTTCATCCACAACAAAGACTTATTTTCTCAGGATGGCATCCATCTCTCCACAAAAGGTAAAATGAAATATGGAGAATTGCTACAAACTAACCTACGAAATTTAATGAAAAATAAAGCACCAAGTCAAGAACCACAGGGAAACGATCGAAGCCCCAATTCAGAAGAAATCAGTTAAACACATTAAAAACTCTATTCTTTAACGCAAGATCAATTAGAAACAAATTTACGGAGTTCAGAGCGCTGGTATTGACCAAAAAGTACGACATCATAGGAATAACTGAGACATGGATACATACAGAGTCACGTGATATTATTTCAGAATTCCAGTTAAAAGGATACAAGTTATTTCATAAAGATAGATTACAGAGAGAAGGTGGAGGTGTTCTTTTATATGTACGCGAAGATTTGCACCCTGTAGAATGTAACACTGACTCTGTTTTTGAAATGGTAACGGTTAAAATAAACCAAAAAAAGAACCTATATATTATTTTAGTTTATAGGAGTCCACATCAGCTCCGGGAGACAGATGACCAATTTTATGAATACTTAACGAACATTTGTAAAGACAAGTTATCAGTGATCATTGGAGATTTTAATTGTGCTAAAATAAACTGGCCTAACAAAACTGCAGACTCAGAAGGACAAAGATTGATTAATTTTATTGAGGATAATTTCCTGACTCAGTGGGTGAAAGAACCAACAAAAGATGAAAACATATTGGATTTAGTGTTAACATCAGACGATGAATTGATTTCAAATTTAAATGTTGGAGACAGAATAGGAAATAGTGATCATAACGCAGTAGATTTTGAAATTAATATACCACGTGTCCTACAAAATGACACCACCGCTAAACTTAATTTCAAAAGGGCAAATTATGCTGAACTAAGAAAGAGTTTGAGCACTTTTAGGATAAATAATGAAGAAATAAACGTAGCATGGCATGAATTTAAAAACAATCTTCTCAACAAACAGTTTCAATTCATACCACTGGCTGTTATTAAAGATGAAAATGTTAATAAACCGAAGTGGCTATCTCAAGAAATTATGAAACTCATTAGAAACAGAGATAAAACATATAAATAGCTAAAATACAACCATAACATAGAAAACAGGAATCATTATCTGGAATTGAGAAGAAAAGTTAAAGCTGAGATTACAAGAGCAAAACGAAATGAAGAAATAAGAGCAGCTCAAAATTGCAAAAATAATCCTAAAGAGTTCTTTGCCTTAGTAAACAGCAGAAAACCCATAAAGAACAATATTGGCCCAATAAGAGATAAGTACAATAAGTTGCAGTTCGATGATATTGGAATAGCAAACACTCTCAACGAATATTTTGTATCTGTTTTCACAAAAGAGTGTAACTCGTGTGACTATACAGAAACACGTGAAATGGCTAATATTATACCACTCGAATCGGTTCGATGCAGTGTCGACAACACAAAGAAACTAATAGAGAAGATGAATAAATTTAAATCCCCAGGACCGGATAAAATATACCCAAGAGTTTTAAAAGAAGTCATAAATCAAGTAGCAGAACATCTTACGCAAATTTTCAATTTATCCTTAGAGAGTGGAATTGTTCCTCAAGACTGGAAGATGGCAAATGTAACGCCAATATTTAAGAATGGATGTAAAGAGACTGCCAGCAATTTTCGCCCTATAAGTTTAACTTCCGTAGTTGGGAAACTCCTTGAAACTCACATTTCCAATACAATTGTAGGGCATTTAGAAAAGAATAAACTCCTAAATGATTCTCAGCATGGCTTCAGGAGAAAGAGATCTTGCCTCACAAATTTACTAGAGTTTTTTCACTATATAAATACCTTGTACGACAATAATAGATCGGTTGACATTTTGTATCTAGACTTCCGAAAGGCATTTGATAAAGTTCCGCATAAGAAGTTGATGTGTAAAGTAAGAGCCTTTGGAATAAAAGGCGAAATTGCAAAATGGATAGAAAATTGGCTTACGGATAGAAAACAGCGAGTAGTTATAAACGGACAAGCGTCAGAATGGGTTTCCGTTTGTAGTGGCGTCCCGCAAGGCTCTGTCCTTGGCCCGTTACTATTCATTATGTACGTTAATGATATAGATGATGGCCTACTATCGAAAATTTCTAAGTTTGCTGATGATTGTAAATTAGGAAAAGGGATAATTACTGAACAGGACGTTCAAGAATTTCAAAATGATATTGATAAAATTGTAAGATGGACGGAAAAATGGGAATTGCCCTTAAATCTTGAAAAGTGCAAAATAATGCATATTGGTTATAATAATCCAAGGAGAGAATACAAACTGTTTGACAATGAGATCAAAGAAACTGAAAATGAAAAAGACCTAGATGTCTACATTACAAACGATCTAATGTTTTCACGGCAGTGCATCGAAGTCGAAAAGAAAGCGCAAAGGATTCTTGGATATATAAAACGCCAAATCACTTTCAAAAATAAGATTACAATTCTGAATATGTACAATGCACTAGTAAGGCCACAATTAGAATATTGTTCCCAAGCCTGGTCTCCTTACTTAAGAAAAGATATTGAGAAGTTAGAAAAAGTACAAGCCAGAGCCACGAAATTGATTCCAGAACTAAGGAATTATAATTATGAAACAAGATTAGAAAGATTAAATTTATTCAGCCTTGAAACGAGAAGATTGAGAGGTCAATTAATAGAAATGTTTAAAATACTAAAAGGAATAAAAAATGTCGACTCTAATATTTGGTTTCAGTTTAGCACATCTATTACGCGATCAAACGGAATGAAAATAAAACCCAAGAATTTTCGCACAAATATATGTGGGAACTCATTTGCGTATAAAATTGTGAACAAGTGGAATCAATTACCAGAGGATGTAGTGAAATGTAATACAGTAGAAAATTTTAAAAAGAAATTAGACAAAATTTTAAGAAATCTAACATAATATGTGACGTGACTAATAAGTTAAAATAAAATTTATATGCTAATTTTAAGATTTACAAAATATTAATTGTATTTATTATAAAATATATTTATTGTATGCAATCATAATAAAATGCTTTTTGACATGAATATGTTGTAAATATTCCTTATAGCTCAGAATCATTAACCAAAGACAAAGAACGAGTTTATGTTCTAATATTGGACGAGAAACCCTAATCTAAGTTGAATGTATATATATATATATATTAGCATGTAAAATATTATATAGAATAAGTAAGTTATGAGAGAACAGCAAATTGACAAAAAAGAGTTAACTCTTGCATTTGTAGCACAAGTAGCATAATAAAAAGTTTGGATGTAGCAAATAAATACAAAAAAATAAGTACCTCCATTGAAATGGAACGAATGTTCTTTTGAGGTACTTACTATCCTTGTAACTCCTTGTAACTCTCTCTCTCTCTCTCTCTCTCTCTCTCTCTCTCTCTCTCTATATATATATATATATATATATATATATATATATATATATATATATATATATATATATATATATATATATATCTCAATTTTATGAATACTTAACGAACATTTGTAAAGACAAGTTATCAGTGATCATTGGAGATTTTAATTGTGCTAAAATAAACTGGCCTAACAAAACTGCAGACTCAGAAGGACAAAGATTGATTAATTTTATTGAGGATAATTTCCTGACTCAGTGGGTGAAAGAACCAACAAAAGATGAAAACATATTGGATTTAGTGTTAACATCAGACGATGAATTGATTTCAAATTTAAATGTTGGAGACAGAATAGGAAATAGTGATCATAACGCAGTAGATTTTGAAATTAATATACCACGTGTCCTACAAAATGACACCACCGCTAAACTTAATTTCAAAAGGGCAAATTATGCTGAACTAAGAAAGAGTTTGAGCACTTTTAGGATAAATAATGAAGAAATAAACGTAGCATGGCATGAATTTAAAAACAATCTTCTCAACAAACAGTTTCAATTCATACCACTGGCTGTTATTAAAGATGAAAATGTTAATAAACCGAAGTGGCTATCTCAAGAAATTATGAAACTCATTAGAAACAGAGATAAAACATATAAATAGCTAAAATACAACCATAACATAGAAAACAGGAATCATTATCTGGAATTGAGAAGAAAAGTTTAAGCTGAGATTACAAGAGCAAAACGAAATGAAGAAATAAGAGCAGCTCAAAATTGCAAAAATAATCCTAAAGAGTTCTTTGCCTTAGTAAACAGCAGAAAACCCATAAAGAACAATATTGGCCCAATAAGAGATAAGTACAATAAGTTGCAGTTCGATGATATTGGAATAGCAAACACTCTCAACGAATATTTTGTATCTGTTTTCACAAAAGAGTGTAACTCGTGTGACTATACAGAAACACGTGAAATGGCTAATATTATACCACTCGAATCGGTTCGATGCAGTGTCGACAACACAAAGAAACTAATAGAGAAGATGAATAAATTTAAATCCCCAGGACCGGATAAAATATACCCAAGAGTTTTAAAAGAAGTCATAAATCAAGTAGCAGAACATCTTACGCAAATTTTCAATTTATCCTTAGAGAGTGGAATTGTTCCTCAAGACTGGAAGATGGCAAATGTAACGCCAATATTTAAGAATGGATGTAAAGAGACTGCCAGCAATTTTCGCCCTATAAGTTTAACTTCCGTAGTTGGGAAACTCCTTGAAACTCACATTTCCAATACAATTGTAGGGCATTTAGAAAAGAATAAACTCCTAAATGATTCTCAGCATGGCTTCAGGAGAAAGAGATCTTGCCTCACAAATTTACTAGAGTTTTTTCACTATATAAATACCTTGTACGACAATAATAGATCGGTTGACATTTTGTATCTAGACTTCCGAAAGGCATTTGATAAAGTTCCGCATAAGAAGTTGATGTGTAAAGTAAGAGCCTTTGGAATAAAAGGCGAAATTGCAAAATGGATAGAAAATTGGCTTACGGATAGAAAACAGCGAGTAGTTATAAACGGACAAGCGTCAGAATGGGTTTCCGTTTGTAGTGGCGTCCCGCAAGGCTCTGTCCTTGGCCCGTTACTATTCATTATGTACGTTAATGATATAGATGATGGCCTACTATCGAAAATTTCTAAGTTTGCTGATGATTGTAAATTAGGAAAAGGGATAATTACTGAACAGGACGTTCAAGAATTTCAAAATGATATTGATAAAATTGTAAGATGGACGGAAAAATGGGAATTGCCCTTAAATCTTGAAAAGTGCAAAATAATGCATATTGGTTATAATAATCCAAGGAGAGAATACAAACTGTTTGACAATGAGATCAAAGAAACTGAAAATGAAAAAGACCTAGATGTCTACATTACAAACGATCTAATGTTTTCACGGCAGTGCATCGAAGTCGAAAAGAAAGCGCAAAGGATTCTTGGATATATAAAACGCCAAATCACTTTCAAAAATAAGATTACAATTCTGAATATGTACAATGCACTAGTAAGGCCACAATTAGAATATTGTTCCCAAGCCTGGTCTCCTTACTTAAGAAAAGATATTGAGAAGTTAGAAAAAGTACAAGCCAGAGCCACGAAATTGATTCCAGAACTAAGGAATTATAATTATGAAACAAGATTAGAAAGATTAAATTTATTCAGCCTTGAAACGAGAAGATTGAGAGGTCAATTAATAGAAATGTTTAAAATACTAAAAGGAATAAAAAATGTCGACTCTAATATTTGGTTTCAGTTTAGCACATCTATTACGCGATCAAACGGAATGAAAATAAAACCCAAGAATTTTCGCACAAATATATGTGGGAACTCATTTGCGTATAAAATTGTGAACAAGTGGAATCAATTACCAGAGGATGTAGTGAAATGTAATACAGTAGAAAATTTTAAAAAGAAATTAGACAAAATTTTAAGAAATCTAACATAATATGTGACGTGACTAATAAGTTAAAATAAAATTTATATGCTAATTTTAAGATTTACAAAATATTAATTGTATTTATTATAAAATATATTTATTGTATGCAATCATAATAAAATGCTTTTTGACATGAATATGTTGTAAATATTCCTTATAGCTCAGAATCATTAACCAAAGACAAAGAACGAGTTTATGTTCTAATATTGGACGAGAAACCCTAATCTAAGTTGAATGTATATATATATATATATTAGCATGTAAAATATTATATAGAATAAGTAAGTTATGAGAGAACAGCAAATTGACAAAAAAGAGTTAACTCTTGCATTTGTAGCACAAGTAGCATAATAAAAAGTTTGGATGTAGCAAATAAATACAAAAAAATAAGTACCTCCATTGAAATGGAACGAATGTTCTTTTGAGGTACTTACTATCCTTGTAACTCCTTGTAACTCTCTCTCTCTCTCTCTCTCTCTCTCTCTCTCTCTCTCTCTATATATATATATATATATATATATATATATATATATATATATATATATATATATATATATATATATATATATATATATCAATTTTATGAATACTTAACGAACATTTGTAAAGACAAGTTATCAGTGATCATTGGAGATTTTAATTGTGCTAAAATAAACTGGCCTAACAAAACTGCAGACTCAGAAGGACAAAGATTGATTAATTTTATTGAGGATAATTTCCTGACTCAGTGGGTGAAAGAACCAACAAAAGATGAAAACATATTGGATTTAGTGTTAACATCAGACGATGAATTGATTTCAAATTTAAATGTTGGAGACAGAATAGGAAATAGTGATCATAACGCAGTAGATTTTGAAATTAATATACCACGTGTCCTACAAAATGACACCACCGCTAAACTTAATTTCAAAAGGGCAAATTATGCTGAACTAAGAAAGAGTTTGAGCACTTTTAGGATAAATAATGAAGAAATAAACGTAGCATGGCATGAATTTAAAAACAATCTTCTCAACAAACAGTTTCAATTCATACCACTGGCTGTTATTAAAGATAAAAATGTTAATAAACCGAAATGGCTATCTCAAGAAATTATGAAACTCATTAGAAACAGAGATAAAACATATAAAAGGCTAAAATACAACCATAACATAGAAAACAGGAATCATTATCTGGAATTGAGAAAAAAAGTTAAAGCCGAGATTACAAGAGCAAAACGAAATGAAGAAATAAGAGCAGCTCAAAATTGCAAAAATAATCCTAAAGAGTTCTTTGCCTTAGTAAACAGCAGAAAACCCATAAAGAACAATATTGGCCCAATAAGAGATAAGTACAATAAGTTGCAGTTCGATGATATTGGAATAGCAAACACTCTCAACGAATATTTTGTATCTGTTTTCACAAAAGAGTGTAACTCGTATGACTATACAGAAACACGTGAAATGGCTAATATTATACCACTCGAATCGGTTCGATGCAGTGTCGACAACACAAAGAAACTAATAGAGAAGATGAATAAATTTAAATCCTCGGGACCGGATAAAATATACCCAAGAGTTTTAAAAGAAGTCATAAATCAAGTAGCAGAACATCTTACGCAAATTTTCAATTTATCCTTAGAGAGTGGAATTGTTCCTCAAGACTGGAAGATGGCAAATGTAACGCCAATATTTAAGAATGGATGTAAAGAGACTGCCAGCAATTTTCGCCCTATAAGTTTAACTTCCGTAGTTGGGAAACTCCTTGAAACTCACATTTCCAATACAATTGTAGGGCATTTAGAAAAGAATAAACTCCTAAATGATTCTCAGCATGGCTTCAGGAGAAAGAGATCTTGCCTCACAAATTTACTAGAGTTTTTTCACTATATAAATACCTTGTACGACAATAATAGATCGGTTGACATTTTGTATCTAGACTTCCGAAAGGCATTTGATAAAGTTCCGCATAAGAAGTTGATGTGTAAAGTAAGAGCCTTTGGAATAAAAGGCGAAATTGCAAAATGGATAGAAAATTGGCTTACGGATAGAAAACAGCGAGTAGTTATAAACGGACAAGCGTCAGAATGGGTTTCCGTTTGTAGTGGCGTCCCGCAAGGCTCTGTCCTTGGCCCGTTACTATTCATTATGTACGTTAATGATATAGATGATGGCCTACTATCGAAAATTTCTAAGTTTGCTGATGATTGTAAATTAGGAAAAGGGATAATTACTGAACAGGACGTTCAAGAATTTCAAAATGATATTGATAAAATAGTAAGATGGACGGAAAAATGGGAATTGCCCTTAAATCTTGAAAAGTGCAAAATAATGCATATTGGTTATAATAATCCAAGGAGAGAATACAAACTGTTCGACAATGAGATCAAAGAAACCGAAAATGAAAAAGACCTAGGTGTCTACATTACAAACGATCTAAAGTTTTCACGGCAGTGCATCGAAGTCGAAAAGAAAGCGCAAAGGATTCTTGGATATATAAAACGCCAAATCACTTTCAAAAATAAGATTACAATTCTGAATATGTACAATGCACTAGTAAGGCCACAATTAGAATATTGTTCCCAAGCCTGGTCTCCTTACTTAAGAAAAGATATTGAGAAGTTAGAAAAAGTACAAGCCAGAGCCACGAAATTGATTCCAGAACTAAGGAATTATAATTATGAAACAAGATTAGAAAGATTAAATTTATTCAGCCTTGAAACGAGAAGATTGAGAGGTCAATTAATAGAAATGTTTAAAATACTAAAAGGAATAGAAAATGTTGACTCTAATATTTGGTTTCAGTTTAGCACATCTACTACGCGATCAAACGGAATGAAAATAAAACCCAAGAATTTTCGCACAAATATATGTGGGAACTCATTTGCGTATAAAATTGTGAACAAGTGGAATCAATTACCAGAGGATGTAGTGAAATGTAATACAGTAGAAAATTTTAAAAAGAAATTAGACAAAATTTTAAGAAATCTAACATAATATGTGACGTGACTAATAAGTTAAAATTAAATTTATATGCTAATTTTAAGATTTACAAAATATTAATTGTATTTATTATAAAATATATTTATTGTATGCAATCATAATAAAATGCTTTTTGACATGAATATGTTGTAAATATTCCTTATAGCTCAGAATCATTAACCAAAGACAAAGAACGAGTTTATGTTCTAATATTGGACGAGAAACCCTAATCTAAGTTGAATGTATATATATATATATATTAGCATGTAAAATATTATATAGAATAAGTAAGTTATGAGAGAACAGCAAATTGACAAAAAAGAGTTAACTCTTGCATTTGTAGCACAAGTAGCATAATAAAAAGTTTGGATGTAGCAAATAAATACAAAAAAATAAGTACCTCCATTGAAATGGAACGAATGTTCTTTTGAGGTACTTACTATCCTTGTAACTCCTTGTAACTCTCTTTCTCTCTCTCTCTCTCCTTTTTCTCCTCTATCCTTCTCCTTTTTAACTTTTATCCTATCCCTCCCACTTATACAAAAAGAAAAAAACAAAAAAAAGCCTACTCCTATCATGTCACTCTTTCCCTTTTTCCCCTCTATCTACATATAAGGACCTGGCAGCTACCTCACGCGTCAGAAGAGAGGCTTTGGAACCTCTATAAACAACGCCAATCGACGTTCACTGGTTGCGAGAGACTAGGACTAGAGGTGTCCTAGGCGTTGGGGCACGATGAATGGGATGAGGGTAGTGCCCCGTTAACCCCTTCCCTGGCGCGTAATTATTGACCGTTCCCAGTGCCCGTTGACGGGTGCCTCTGGTAGCATTGGTCCGAGGTGACGGCCCTTTGTTCCCAGGTTGGTTGCCAGGCTAATAAAAAGCCTTGGGTCGAGTCTCTTGGTGGGGCGGGATATCCATTGAACGCTGCTCCGAGATCCTGGCCGTTGTGAAGGGAACTAGTAGGAGTTTAGTAAGGGGCGTGTTTCGTTGCTGTTCACCTGGTGACAAATCGATGGCCCCTTCGGGGACCGTCTGTGCTGCTTGGTTGGGAGATACGGCACGCCGAGGCTTGACGACTCGGTCGGACGAACAGCAGCACATGGAGCGTGCCTTCTGAAAGATCCGAAACGTCTCCGATCGATAGGCGGGAGCGACTCACGCGGGGAGAACTCACCCCCCCCCCTTTTTTATCATTGATTGGTCGCAAAGTATTTAAAGAGAGAAAGTGTTCAGAATGACCGGCAAGAAAGGACCAGGAGCTCTAAAATACACGTGCGCAATATGCCACATAGATAAGTGGTGCGTGGACTTTCCGGAGGGGTGTTTTTCGAAATGCCACCCGGCCAGTTCCTGCACCGACTGTTTTTTAAACGGCCAAATCAAGGAGCTAAAGAAAACATGCATGGTTTCCGAGGAAAGATCCAGGAAGTTGGGGGAAAAAATAAGCACCCTCGAATTAGAACACGCCGGACTGATTCGCAGGCTTGAGGTGAGAATAGCAGAGCTAACGTCAAGCCCTGTACTAAACACTGCATCTGCAGTATTACCCCCAGAGCTAGGTCGGCATGCTATGGATAAACCCTCAAAGAAAAGGAAAAGGAAGGGAAAGAAACAGGAAGAATAGAAAGTTGAAACAGAAGATAAAGTAGAAGCTGAAAAAGAGAAAGTTGAAGCAGAGGAAGAAAAGAGAAAAACAGAAGAGTATGTAACAAAGGAAGATAAGGGGGAAGAGACGAATAAGAAAAAGAAGAACAAGAAAAATAAGATGGAGAAGAAAGAGCGAACCAAGAGTTCGCTTCCGCAAGGAAAGCCTCAAACCTCTGCACGGAAATGTCCGAGGGTTACCCTCGTGGGCGACTCCCAAGCACAAGGTTTGCAGCCCCTGCTAGCGGCCCGCCTTCGCACTAGTGTGGAGGTATGCTGCCAGCCAGGACGGGGAAACCACCACATCAGGGTAGAGGCTGAGAAATCTCAGATCTCCGAGAATTCAGTCGTTGCCCTGATGGTGAGTGGGAATGACCTCTACCTCCGAGGAGGCAAAGTCGGCCCCAGCGAGAAAATTCTCAACACGGTCATGGGAGCCGTGGACGACTGTGGATTGAGAACTCGCAAACGGGTCGTTGTAGGGATGCTCCCAAGAAGAGGTCCTAGCCGGACAGCTCACTCTAGGAACGTGACCCTGAACCAGCGCCTGTCCGACCTCTGTACGGCGGAAGGGGTCTTCTTTCTGTCCCCTGACGGCACCTTTTACGGTCGAAACGACCTTTACCAAAAGGACGGAGTGCACCTTTCATTCAAGGGAAAGGCTGTACTCTGTAACTTAATCCAGGATGTCGTAGAGCGGACGCAGAGGAGCGTCCGACCCAGAGTGAAGGCGGACATAAGACAGTATGCCCGTGTCACTCCTGGAACGACGTTCTTAGATGTGGCAAAGAGGGGTACTGCCACACAAAAGAAGCCGGGAAACGGAAGAGCGTAGGGAGTCCTACACTGGGGGACTCCCTCAAAGTTCTCCTGTTCAACGCGAGGTCAATCAGGAATAAGTTTCTTGAGCTCCGTGGCCTCGTAGCAACAGAGGAACCTGAGATGGTGGCCATAACGGAGACGTGGATTAAAACCTCAAGCCGAGATTTTGAAGGTGAATTCACGATTCCCGGTTACCAGCTCTTCCAGAAAGATAGGGCAGACAGAGAGGGTGGCGGTGTGATGTTGTATGTCAAGGATACTCTCAACTCGACGGATTGCAACATCGTATCCGACCATGAACTACTAGGTGTTGACCTAGAGATAGGTCCTGCCAAATACAGGACCCTGGTGCTTTATAGACCTCCTGCCCAACTCGTTGAAAAGGACAGAGATCTGTACCAGCTACTAGGAGAACTTGTCGAAGACAGAGTGTGTATCGTCATGGGTGATTTCAACACACAAGTTGACTGGGAAACCAGAGAACCCTGTGGCGAAAACGCACTACTCCTGGAGTTCACGAACAACGAGTTCCTCACTCAATGGGTGAGAGAGCCAACGAGAGGAGACAATATCCTCGACTTGGTTTTCACCTCTGAGGATGACATCGTTGAGGACCTCTCTGTTTGCGAAGAGCTCGGTGGCAGTGACCACCGAATAATTAGATTCGTAGTCAAAGTCCCCAAGGCAGAGCCTGCAACTAGTAAATCAAGGAAACTCGATTTGAGAAGAGCAGACTTTGCAGGTCTACGCGCGGGACTGACTGACGCGAGGCTAGAAGAGTGCGAGGCTGTTGAAGACTCTTGAAACAGTTTCAAAACCACATTCATGAGTCTTCAATCGCGTTTCATACCTCTGAAATGCCCCCGTCGGTCCTCTGTTCAACCAAAGTGGTTTAATCGAGAAATCGGGCAACTGCTTAGGGAGAGGAGGAATGTGTACCGGCAATCGAAGATCTCGGGTGACTTTGACGAATACCGGAGGCTATCCAGAAGAGTGAAGTCCAGCATACGGGCGGCTAAGCGGTCTGAGGAACTCCGAGTGGCGAGACTCTGTAAAGAGAATCCCAAGGAGTTTTTTGGATATGTGAACAGGGGTAAACCAATCCGTCGAACGATTGGCCCTTTGAGGAATGAGGAAGGGACATTAAAGCATTCAGATTCAGAAAATGCTAACCTCCCCAACGACTACTTCTCTTCAGTGTTTACTGAAGAGTGTGGTCCCATTCCCCAGCCGACGGATTCCTACTCGGGGGAAAAGCTGGAGGCAATGGACTTCACTGAAGGAGAAATAAAGAAAAAGATCGCTGACCTAAAGACGAATAAGTCCCCTGGACCGGACGGGTTTCTATCCAAGGTGTTGAAGGAAGTGTGCGATGAAGTATCGCGACATCTGTGCGCTATCTTTAACATGTCAATCCGGACCAAATGCGTTCCTAGAGACTGGCGTGAGGCGGAGGTGACTCCGATCTTCAAGAAAGGGGACCGTAACCAACCGTCGAACTACCGACCAATCAGTCTGACTTCGATAGTCGTTAAACTCATGGAAAGCATCATGGTGGACAAAGTGACGTCGTATTTAGAGTCAAACCTGCTACTGAGGAGTTCCCAGCACGGCTTCCGAAGGCAACGGTCATGCCTGACGAACCTTGTAGAATTCTTCCACTTCGTTTTCAGCGAGCACGATCGGGACAAGGCGGTGGATGTGGTCTACCTAGACTTTCAGAAAGCCTTTGATAAGGTACCACACCGCCGCCTTCTCCGGAAAGTGCGAGCGCTTGGCATATACGGAAAGGTAGCCGGCTGGATCGAGAACTGGCTAAATGGCAGACGGCAACGAGTGGTGGTGAATGGACAGTCTTCTGAGTGGGTGCCCGTTACTAGCGGGGTGCCTCAAGGTTCTGTCCTGGAACCACTACTATTCATCATCTACGTCAACGATATGGACGGTGACATGGTTGCGAAGATTTCCAAATTTGCCGACGATACCAAGCTTGGTATGAACGTTGCAAAGGATGGAAATACTGCCCGCCTGCAGGAAGATCTTGGGAAGATTGGGGAGTGGTCGGACACGTGGCAAATGCCTTTTAACGTGGGCAAATGCAAAGTGATGCATATCGGCCACAGAAACCCCCAATCCCAGTATATCCTTAAGGGCACTGCTATTGAATCGAGTGACACTGAGAAGGACTTGGGTGTAACAATCACTAGAGACCTCAAGTTCTCGAAACAGTGCATTGAGGCGGAGAAAAAGGCCCAAAGGATGCTAGGCTATATTAAGCGCCAGTTTGGTTATCGGAACCAGGAGATAGTACTGTGCCTGTACAACTCACTTGTCCGACCGCACCTGGAGTATGCCGTACAATTTTGGAGTCCTTCATTGCGAAAGGACATCGCGAGATTGGAACGCGTACAAGCCAGGGCAACCAAGCTGATTCCCTCTATCCGACATTAAAGTTATGAAGATAGACTAAGGGAGTTAGATCTGTTCTCACTGGAAACCCGTAGACTGCGTGGTCAGCTCATCGAAGTCTTCAAAATACTTCGAGGGTTCGATAATGTTGACTACCGGGATATTTTCACACTGAGTGAGAACAGAACGCGCAATCACGCCTTCAAACTTGAACTGAAGCGTTACAACCGCAATCTGTGTGGAAACTTTTTCACCTACAGTATCTGCGGTAAGTGGAACGCACTTCCAGTGGAAGTTGTCAACAGTGAATCTGTTGACCAGTTCAAGTCAAGACTAGACAAAGTCTTGAAAAGTGGCCGTTTATGGACGCAAAACAATTGAGCAGCCATGTGCCCGCTCAATTGCTAGTCCAAAGGTACCCTCTTTGAATGGACCGTAAGGTCTCCTAGGGTACTTACTTTCCTTGTTACTCCTTGTTACTCTCTCTCTCTCTCTCTCTCTCTCTCTCTTTCTCTCTCTCTCTCTCTCTCTCTCTCTCTCCCTCTCTCTCCAACGAGCAGATGCCTCTTCTGCGTTCTGGAGGAGAAGCTCGAGCAGGCGGAGGAAAGGAGGAGGAAGGAGATTGCCCAGATTGAGGAGAGGTACACCGGGCAGATCGCCGACCTTAAGAGCCAGGTCGCCCTCCTAAAGAATGCACTCGACCTCAAGCACTCGAGTGACGACTCGAGCGCTACGGCTGAGGAGAAGACCGCTGAGGGTAGTGGAGGGGACAATGATGGCAGCTACGCAGCCGCCATCAAGAAACCCCCCAAAACTCCCATCACAGAAGATGAGAAAAAGGAGAGAAAGCGAAAGAAGCAAGAAAGGAAGAAGAATAGAAGGAAGCAGAAAAGGGAAGAAGAGAAGATTGAAAAGAAGAAAAAAGAAGAGAGCGAAGCTGTAAACACGAAAGAGAAGGAAAAGAGCAGGAAGGCAGATGGCTGGAAGAAGGTGGAGAGGAAGAAGGAGAAAGCGTGCAAGAAACCGGAGGTCACTGTCTATGGTGACTCTCAGGCTCGAGGACTAGAACCGTTCCTGCGAGCACGGCTCCAAAAGAAAGTGGAGGTCAAGTGCCTGCCCGGCAAGGGTAATAAGGCACTGAGAAAGGAGGTGGAGAAGAGTCCCACTACTGACTCTTCAGTAGTAGCCATTCTGGCTAGTGGCAACGACCTCTACTTCCGCAACGGGGGAGCAGGGGCGACAGAACCAATACTCCAGAACGTCATGGGGGCAGTCGACGACTGCGGACTAAAGACGAGGAGGAGGGTCGTTGTCGGGATCCTTCCACGGAGGAGCCCTAACCCCATTACATACCGTCGCAATGAGCTGGTAAACCAGAGGTTGAGAGACCTCTGTACAGCTGAAGGGGTCTTCTTCGCGGACCCTTTCCGGACGTTCTTTGGTAGGAACGACCTCTACCAAAGGGACGGAGCCCACCTGTCGATGAAGGGAAAAGCCATGCTGGCTAACCTCATCCAGGAGACGGTTAACCGCTGCGTCCGGTCTGTTCGGGAAAGGAGGACCGTTCCTGCCGCCAAGCCAAAGGCGGTGGGAAACGGTCGAACTTAGGGAGACCACCAGCCGGGAACTCCCTTAAGGTTCTTCTGTTCAACGCGAGGTCCATCCGGAACAAGTTTCTGGAATTAGTGGCCCTCGTAGCAACGGAAGAACCAGATCTGGTGGCCATCACGGAGTCGTGGATTCGAACCTCTGTTCGTGACTTTGAGGGTGAATTCGCAATCCCGGGCTACCAGATCTTCCACAAAGACCGGCTGGCGAAGGAGGGGGGAGGAGTGGTGGTGTACGTGAGAAGTGTATTCACGGCAACGAGCAGCACCACCACCGCCCACCAAGAAGTCCTATGCGTGGACTTAGAGCTGGGTACCACCAAGTACAGGACTGTTACAGTTTATAGAGCCCCATCCTCGACGGAGGATCAAGACAGGGACCTCTATAATCAACTGAATCAGTTAACTGAAGGCAGGGTGAGTATCGTCATGGGGGACTTCAACACTCACGTTGACTGGGCAACCAGAGAAACCCGCATCGACAACATACGGCTCCTTAACTTCGTAAATGAAGGATTCTTCACTCAATGGGTGAGAGAACCAACACGAGGTGCAAACATCCTCGACCTAGTTCTCACATCCGAGGATGACATCATTGAGGAAGTTAGTGTAGATGAGGAGCTAGGTGGCAGCGACCACCGCCTCATCAGGTTCTGCATTCGAGTCCCAGCTCGTGCTGCAGCCAACCTGAACTTCAGAAAGGCAAATTTCGCGGGACTTCGTGCTGGCGTGGCAGCGATAGAGGTGGAAGATAGTGACAACGTCGAGCAACCATGGAAGAATTTCAAAAACTCATTCATGGCCCTGCAGTCACGATTCATTCCATCAGAACGCGGCCGAGTTGGAGCTACTCAACCCAAGTGGTTCACCCCCGAAATCAGGAGAACCCTACGGAAGAGAAAA
Organism: Ceratothoa steindachneri; assembly: GCA_963969495.1. Taxonomy (NCBI): domain Eukaryota; kingdom Metazoa; phylum Arthropoda; class Malacostraca; order Isopoda; family Cymothoidae; genus Ceratothoa; species Ceratothoa steindachneri. The sequence continues at coordinate 70,419,534 of OZ018338.1, read as the reverse complement.
ACCGCCTATCGCCAAGCGAAGAACACTGGAGAATTCGAGCACTACAGAAGTCTATGCCGAAGTGTCAAGTCCATGATAAGGGTGGCGAAACGCGCCGAAGAAGTCCGTGTGGCGAGACTCTGCAAAGAGAGCCCCAAGGAATTCTTCGGATACGTAAACAGCCGTAAGCCGACACGGAGACGGATCGGTCCCTTGGTGAAAGAGGATGGTGAGCTAGAGCTCAGTGACGAAGCGAATGCGACCATCCTCAACAAGTACTTCTCGTCAGTTTTCACTGAGGAGAAGGACACCACTCCTGAGCCTCGCGACAAGTACGAAGGCTCAGAGCAATTGGAGAGATTTCACTTTGAAGAGACGACAGTGCGTTCAAAGATCAACGCTTTGAACCGCTACAAGTCGCCAGGGCCCGATGGCTTCTTACCACGGGTGTTGAAGGAAGTGCGAGATGAGGTCTCCCCACATCTCTGCTCGATCTTCAGGAAATCGCTCGAGACTGGATGCGTGCCAAAGGACTGGCGAGACGCGGAAGTCACCCCCATATTCAAAAAGGGTAACGCGAGCGAGCCATCTAACTACCGGCCGATCAGCCTGACGTCGGTAGTAGGAAAATTGTTGGAAAGTATCCTGGTTGACGAAATAACGCAGCACGTCGAGTCCAACCACCTATTGAGGAATTCCCAACACGGGTTCCGGCGGCACAGGTCATGCCTAACGAACCTTTTGGAATTCTTCCACTTCGTGTTCAGCGAGCACGACCGGGAGAAGGCAGTGGATGTCATCTACCTCGACTTGAAGAAGGCCTTCGAGAAGGTGCCCCACCGCCGATTGCTGAAAAAGGTTCCAGCGCTAGGCATCGCCGGAGCTGTAGGTGACTGGATCGAAAACTGGCTGCATAGTCGAAGGCAGCGAGTAGTGGTGAACGGGCAAACGTCCGGTTGGCTACCGGTAACAAGCGGCGTTCCCCAAGGCTCCGTGCTGGGCCCCCTACTCTTCATCATCTATGTAAACGACATAGATGATGGCATAACTGCGAGGATTTCCAAATTTGCCGACGATACCAAACTAGGTATGAACGTGGCAGACGCGGAAAACGTCGAGAGACTCCAAGCCGACTTGAGGAAACTCGGGGAGTGGTCAGACAAATGGCAAATGCCGTTCAATGTCGAAAAGTGCAAGGTGATGCACATCGGCCACAGAAATCCCCAAGCCGTCTACAGCCTCAAAAACTCGGCGCTCGAGAGCACAGACATGGAAAAAGACTTGGGAGTCGTGATCACCAGCGACCTCAAGTTTTCCAAGCAGTGCATCGAGGCGGAGAAGAAAGCCCAGAGAATCTTGGGGTATATCAAGCGACAGTTTGGGTATCGGAACAGGGAAATCGTTCTCACTCTCTTTAATTCCCTGGTCCGACCTCACCTGGAGTACGCAGTCCAGTTTTGGAGTCCATCCCTTCGGAAGGACATCGCCCGACTGGAGCGAGTACAAGCTAGGGCGACCAAACTGATCCCCTCGATCAGGCACAAAAGTTACGAAGCCCGCCTAGAAGAACTAAACCTCTTCTCACTGGAAACCCGAAGACGGCGCGGTCAATTAATCGAGGTCTTCAAAATCCTCCGAGGTATTGACCACGTAGGCAACGGGGACATGTTCCAAATAAGCGAGGGCGTAACGAGAAACCACGGCTACAAAATTGAGCTGCCGCGTTATCACCGAGACAGATGCGGGAACTTCTTCAGTTACAGTATCTGCAACGAGTGGAACGCGCTTCCGCCAGAAGTCGTGAACAGCGACTCTGTGGAGCAGTTCAAAAGGCGCCTGGATAAAGTCCTGGTTCGCTGACAGGCTCACGAGTCCCTGACTCGTAACAAGTACCCTCTCGTATGGACCGTAAGGTCTTCTAGGGTACTTCTTTTCCTTGTGTGACTCCTTCCTTATGTGACTCTCTCTCTCTCTCTCTCTCTCTCTCTCTCTCTCTCTCTCTCTCTCTCTCTCTCTCTCTCTCTCTCTCTCTCAATGTAGAGGGAGAGTTGACGCCCCCCTATCGCGGGAAGAGAGCTTGTGTGTACCTTTGACTTTTCGAGCTATGTCGGCGGGGGTACCTCTTCTGGGTACCCCTGGTAGGGCTTCCCTTGTTGATTTGGTCGAAAACGAGATTCCAGACTAATTGCGTCATTCCTTCCTTTTTTTTACTCTATCCTTCTCCTTTTTTACTTTTATTCTATCTCTTCCACATTTACAAAAAGAAAAAAACAAAAAAAAAGCCTACTATCATGTCCCTGTCTCCCTTTTCTTCCTCTATCTACATATAAGGACCTGGCAGCTACCTCATGCGTCAGAAGAGAGGCTTTGGAACCTCTATAAACAACGCCAATCAACGCTCACTGGTTGCGAGAGACTAGGACTAGAGGTGTCCTAGGCGTTGGGGCACGATGAATGGGATGAGGGTAGTGCCCCGTTAACCCCTTCCCTGGCGCGTAATTATTGACCGTTCCCAGTGCCCGTTGACGGGTGCCTCTGGTAGCATCGGTCCGAGGTGACGGCCCTTTGTTCCCAGGTTGGTTGCCAGGCCAATAAAAAGCCTTGGGTCGAGTCTCTTGGTGGGGCGGGATATCCATTGAACGCTGCTCCGAGATCCTGGCCGTTGTGAAGGGAACTAGTAGGAGTTTAGTGAGGGGCGTGCTTCGTTGTTGTTCACCTGGTGACAAATCGATGGCCCCTTCGGGGACCGTCTGTGCTGCTTGGTTGGGAGCCACGGCACGCCGAGGCTTGACGACTCGGTCGGACGAACAGCAGCACATGGAGCGTGCCTTCTGAAAGATCCGAAACGTCTCCGATCGATAGGCGGGAGCGACTCACGCGGGGAGAACTCACCAACCCCCTTTTTTCTATTGATTGGTCACAAAGTTTTGAAAGAGAGAAAGTGTTTAAAATGACAGGGAAAAAAGGTCCAGCTGCACTTAAATATACATGTGCGATATGCCAGAAGGACAAGTGGTGCGTGGACTTCCCGGAAGGATGTTTTTCGAAATGCCACCCGGGAAGTATATGCACCGACTGCATCCTTAAAGGAGAGATCCGAGAGGCAGTAGCATGCTGCAATGAACTCAAGGATCTCTTCACAACCTCTGAAGAAAAATCTAGGGCGCTGGAAAATGAAATACAGACCCTAGAAACGCAGCACGCGCGTCAGATTCGGCGTCTCGAGGAAAAAATCCTAGAGCTAGCCTTTAAACTAGAGGCCCAGTCGGCACAAGCTCGAGACGAAAGTCCCACTGACATGGGTGGTTCCGCCGATGCGACTCCAGCCCAAGGAGGTGAAACTGCATTGGCAGCCCCACTTCTGCCATGCGGAGCCAATGAGAAGAAGAAAAAGGACCTTAATGCTGCTCACCCCAGTGTAGAGGATTCGAGCGTTACTGGTGCGCAAGGGAAAGTGGAAAGAAAAGAAGAGAAAAGAGAAACGGAAGAAGAGAAAACAAATAAAGACAAGAAAAATAAGATGAAGAAGAAAAAAAAGAAAAATGTAGAGATACAAGAGGAAAGCGGCAAGTCGCTTCCGAGGGGGAAGAATAAGTCGCCTGCTGACAAATGTGCAAGAGTCACCCTTATTGGTGATTCTCAAGCACAGGGCCTGCAGTCCCTGCTAGCGGCCCGCCTTCACACTAGTGTGAAGGTAAGCTGCCTGCCAGGATGTGGTAACCACCACATCAGAGTAGAGGCTGAGAAATCACAGATTTCTGAGAGCTCAGTCGTTGCTCTGATGGTCAGTGGAAACGGCCTCTACCTGAGAGGAGGTAGGGTAGGCCCTACAGATAAAATCCTCCACACGGTCATGGGTGCTGTGGACGACTGTGGGCTGAAAACCCGCAAGCGTGTGGTAGTCGGGATGCTCCCGAGGAGAGGTCCAACACGGACCGCTCACTCGATGAATGTGTCTTTAAACCGGCGCCTGGCAGATTTGTGTACGGCAGAGGGGGTCTTTTTTGTGGACCCGTACCGCACCTTTTATGGTAGAAATGATCTCTACCAAAGGGATGGAATACATCTTTCCTTTAAAAGAAAGGCCTTTCTGTCGAACATGATCCAGGATGTCGTAGAGAGGACCGAAAGGAGTATCCGGCCCAGAGTGAGGGCGGACGTACGCCAGTACGCCCGTGTCACTCCAGAAACGACCTTCTCAGAGGTCGCAAAAAGGGGTGCCTCGCCAACAAACAAGCCGGGACACGGAAGAGCGTAGGGAGTCCTACAGTCGGGGACTCCCTGAAAGTTCTTCTGTTTAATGCGAGGTCAATCAGGAACAAGTTTCCTGAGCTCCGTGGCCTCGTAGCGACGGAAGAACCCGAAATGGTAGCCATAACAGAATCGTGGATAAAAACGTCAAACCGAGACTTTGAAGGCGAATTCACGGTTCCTGGCTACCAACTCTTCCACAAAGATAGGCCAGACAGAGAGGGTGGCGGTGTAATGTTGTATGTCAAGGATACAATCAAATCTTCGAACTCCAACATTATATCCGATCACGAGCTCCTAGGCGTTGACCTAGAGATAGGTCCTGTCAGATACAGGACCCTGGTGCTTTACAGACCCCCTTCCCAACCCGTTGAGAAGGACAGGGAACTGTACCAGCTTCTGGGTGAGCTTGTTCAAGGCAGAGTGTGCATCGTTATGGGCGACTTCAACAGACAAGTTGACTGGGAAACCAGAGCAGCCTGTGGCGAGAGCGCGCTACTCCTGGAGTTCGCCAACAACGAGTTCCTCACTCAATGGGTCAGAGAACCGACGAGAGGAGACAATATCCTCGACTTGGTCTTCACCTCTGAGGATGATATCGTTGAGGATGTCTCTGTAGGCGAAGAGCTCGGTGGCAGTGATCACCAGCTAGTTAGATTTACCGTCAAGATCCCGAAGGTAAGGTCTGTTGCCAGTCAATCAAAGAAACTTGACTTGAGAAGAGCAGACTTTGCACGCCTTCGAGCTGGGCTGACTGATGTAAGGCTAGCGGTATGCGAAGAGGTTGAGGATTCGTGGAACAATTTCAAAAATAAATTCATGAGTCTTCAATCAAGTTGCATCCCTCTGAAATGCCTCCGTCGGTCTTCTGTTCAACCAAAGTGGTTTAATCGAGAAATCGGCCAACTGCTTAGGGAGAAGAGAAATGCGTACCGGCGATCGAAGATCTCGGGTGCCTTTGACGAGTACCGGAAGCTAGCCAGGAGAGTGAAGTCCAGCATAAGGGCGGCTAAGCGTACTGAGGAACTCCGAGTGACGAGACTCTGCAAGTAGAATCCCAAGGAGTTCTTCGGCTATGTAAATAGCCGTAAACCAATCCATCGTAGGATTGGGCCCTTAGTGGACGAGGAGGGTGCATTAACTCAGTCAGATGCAGAAAATGCTAACCTTCTCAATGACTACTTCTCCTCAGTGTTTACTAAAGAGTGTGGTCCCATCCCCCAGCCCACGGATTCCTACTCGGGGGAAAAGCTGGAGGCAATGGACTTCACCGAAGGAGAAATAAAGAAAAAGATCGCTGACCTAAAGACGAATAAGTCCCCTGGACCGGACGGGTTTCTACCCAAGGTGTTGAAGGAAGTGTGCGATGAAGTATCACGACATCTGTGCGCTATCTTTAACATGTCAATCCGGACCGCATGCGTTCCTAGAGACTGGCGTGAGGCGGAGGTGACTCCGATCTTCAAGAAAGGAGCCCCCAGCCATCCGTCAAACTACCGACCTATCAGTCTGACTTCGATAGTCGGTAAACTCATGGAAAGCATGATGGTGGAGAAAATAACGTCGTATTTAGAGTCAAACCTGCTACTGAGGAGTTCCCAGCACGGCTTCCGAAGGCAACGGTCATGCCTGACGAACCTTGTGGAATTCTTCCACTTTGTGTTCAGTGAGCACGATCGGGACAAGGCGGTGGATGTGGTTTACTTAGACTTTCAGAAAGCCTTTGATAAGGTACCACACCGCCGCCTTCTCCGGAAAGTGCGAGCGCTTGGCATAGAAGGAAAAGTAGCCGGCTGGATCGAGAACTGGCTAAGTGGCAGATGGCAACGGGTGGTGGTGAATGGACAGGCTTCTGAGTGGGTGCCCGTTACTAGCGGAGTGCCTCAAGTTTCTGTCCTGGGACCACTACTATTCATCATCTACGTCAACGACATGGACGGTGACATGGTTGCCAAGATTTCCAAATTTGCCGACGATACCAAGCTTGGTATGAACGTTGCAAAGGATGGAAATACTGCCCGCCTGCAGGAAGATCTTTGGAAGATTGGAGAGTGGTCGGACACGTGGCAAATGCCTTTCAACGTGAACAAATGCAAAGTAATGCATATCGGCCACAGAAATCCCAAATCTCATTATATCCTTAAGGGCACTGCTCTTGAATCGAGTGACACTGAGAAGGACTTGGGTGTTGCTATCACTAGCGACCTCAAGTTCTCGAAACAGTGCATCGAGGCAGAGAAGAAAGCCCAAAGGATGTTAGGCTACATAAAGCGCCAGTTTGGATACCGTAACAGGGAGATAGTACTTTGTCTGTACAACTCCCTGGTTTGGCCGCACCTGGAGTATGCCGTACAATTTTGGAGTCCTTCGTTTCGAAAGGACATCGCAAGGTTGGAACGCGTACAAGCTAGGGCAACCAAACTGATTCCCTCTATCCGACATAAAAGTTATGAGGATAGACTAAGGGAATTAGATCTGTTCTCGTTGGAAACCCGTAGACTGCGTGGTAGCTCATCGAAGTTTTCAAAATACTTCGAGGGTTCGACAATGTTGACTACCGGGATATTTTCACACTGAGTGAGAACAGAACGCGCAATCACGGCTTCAAACTTGAACTGAAGCGTTACAACCGCAATCTGTGTGGAAATTTTTTCACTTACAGTATCTGCGGTATGTGGAACGCACTTCCAGTGGAAGTTGTCAACAGTGAATCTGTTGACCAGTTCAAGTCAAGACTAGACAAAGTCTTGAAAAGTGGCCGTTTAGGGACGCAAAACAATTGAGCAGCCATGTGCCCGCTCGATTACTAGTCCAAAGGTACCCTCTTTGAATGGACCGTAAGGTCTCCTAGGGTACCTTCTTTCCTTGTAACTCCTTGTAACTCCTTGTAACTCTCTCTCTATCTCTCTCTCTCTCTCTCTCTCTCTCTCTCTCTCTCTCTCTCTCTCTCTTTCTCTCTCTCTCTCTCTCGGCGCTCGAGAGCACAGACATGGAAAAAGACTTGGGAGTCGTGATCACCAGCGACCTCAAGTTTTCCAAGCAGTGCATCGAGGCGGAGAAGAAAGCCCAGAGAATCTTGGGGTATATCAAGCGACAGTTTGGGTATCGGAACAGGGAAATCGTTCTCACTCTCTTTAATTCCCTGGTCCGACCTCACCTGGAGTACGCAGTCCAGTTTTGGAGTCCATCCCTTCGGAAGGACATCGCCCGACTGGAGCGAGTACAAGCCAGGGCGACCAAACTGATCCCCTCGATCAGGCACAAAAGTAACGAAGCCCGCCTAGAAGAACTAAACCTCTTCTCACTGGAAACCCGAAGACGGCGCGGTCAATTAATCGAGGTCTTCAAAATCCTCCGAGGTATTGACCACGTAGGCAACGGGGACATGTCCCAACTAAGCAAGGGTGTAACGAGAAACCACGGCTACAAAATTGAGCTGCCGCGTTATCACCGGGACAGATGCGGGAACTTCTTCAGTTACAGTATCTGCAACGAGTGGAACGCGCCTCCGCCAGAAGTCGTGAACAGCGACTCTGTGGAGCAGTTCAAAAGGCGCCTGGATAAAGTCCTGGTTCGCTGACAGGCTCACGAGTCCCTGACTCGTAACAAGTACCCTCTCGTATGGACCGTAAGGTCTTCTAGGGTACTTCTTTTCCTTGTGACTCCTTGTGACTCTCTCTCTCTCTCTCTCTCTCTCTCTCTCTCTCTCTCTCTCTCTCTCTCTCTCTCTCTCTCTCTCTCTCTCTCTCTCTCTCTCTCTCTCTCTCGACAAATGCCAAATCCTTCAGTGCGGAACAAAAAACAAAAAATACACCTATACAATGCAAGGCGGCTTAATAAACACAACCCCGCAGGTTAAAGATTTAGGAGTAATAATTACAGAAAACTTAAAAACATCAAACCAATGCGCAGCTGCTGCAAACAAAGCTAACACAGCACTAGGATTTATAAAAAGAAACTTTACTTATAAAAGCGAGGAGATAATTATGCCACTATATAAAAGTATTGTCAGGCCCCATCTCGAATACGCTGTACAGTTCTGGGCCCCTTACTTAATAAAAGACATAGATAAATTAGAAGCTGTACAACACAGAGCGACAAAACTTATCCCGTCAGTACGTAACAAACCTTACCACGAGAGGCTAAAAAAACTCAATCTATTATCCGTCAGAAAACGAAGACTAAGGGGGCAGCTTATAGAGTGCTTCAAAATACTTAAAGGATTTAACAACGTTAATGCCAATAACTTGTTCACACTGACAGGGGAGTGTCCCACCCGTGGACATGATTTAAAACTTCAGGGTAAAAGAGCCACTATGGATGTAATAAAAAACTTCTTCACTTACTCGATTATTAATGATTGGAATAATTTGCCAAACGAGGTAGTGGACAGCAGAACTATAGATTCATTTAAAATGAGATTAGACAAACACTTAACAAATATTGGAATTGTTTAGCATAAGCTACAAAATAAAATAATATTACAAAAATATAACTCTTTCAGGTTTATGTAAGTGGTTTTCATATTCATTTCATTTAATTACTATTCAATGCAAATTTCCTTCAGGTACTGTCTTCTTACACCTGCAAGGTACTTTTCCCAAATTATTTCATGTACGGCTTTTGCCGGAGGGAGTGAAGGGTGGGGAGAGCCTAAAACTTTTCTATCCTTTACTTCTACTATTCTATGTGTAAGTGGCAGTAGATTTAAGGCCAGATCACCTTAGTCTGGGCCGTAAGGCCCGTGTGATCTGTGTATCTATGTAACTCTATGTAACTCTCTCTCTCTCTCTCTCTCTCTCTCTCTCTCTCTCTCTCTCTCTCTCTCTCTCTCTCTCTCTCTCTCTCTCTCTCTCTCTCTCTCTCTCTCTCTCTCTCTCTCTCTCTCTCTCTCTCTCTCTCTCTCTCTCTCTCGACAAATGCCAAATCCTTCAGTGCGGAACAAAAAACAAAAAATACACCTATACAATGCAAGGCGGCTTAATAAACACAACCCCGCAGGTTAAAGATTTAGGAGTAATAATTACAGAAAACTTAAAAACATCAAACCAATGCGCAGCTGCTGCAAACAAAGCTAACACAGCACTAGGATTTATAAAAAGAAACTTTACTTATAAAAGCGAGGAGATAATTATGCCACTATATAAAAGTATTGTCAGGCCCCATCTCGAATACGCTGTACAGTTCTGGGCCCCTTACTTAATAAAAGACATAGATAAATTAGAAGCTGTACAACACAGAGCGACAAAACTTATCCCGTCAGTACGTAACAAACCTTACCACGAGAGGCTAAAAAAACTCAATCTATTATCCGTCAGAAAACGAAGACTAAGGGGGCAGCTTATAGAGTGCTTCAAAATACTTAAAGGATTTAACAACGTTAATGCCAATAACTTGTTCACACTGACAGGGGAGTGTCCCACCCGTGGACATGATTTAAAACTTCAGGGTAAAAGAGCCACTATGGATGTAATAAAAAACTTCTTCACTTACTCGATTATTAATGATTGGAATAATTTGCCAAACGAGGTAGTGGACAGCAGAACTATAGATTCATTTAAAATGAGATTAGACAAACACTTAACAAATATTGGAATTGTTTAGCATAAGCTACAAAATAAAATAATATTACAAAAATATAACTCTTTCAGGTTTATGTAAGTGGTTTTCATATTCATTTCATTTAATTACTATTCAATGCAAATTTCCTTCAGGTACTGTCTTCTTACACCTGCAAGGTACTTTTCCCAAATTATTTCATGTACGGCTTTTGCCGGAGGGAGTGGAGGGTGGGGAGAGCCTAAAACTTTTCTATCCTTTACTTCTACTATTCTATGTGTAAGTGGCAGTAGATTTAAGGCCAGATCACCTTAGTCTGGGCCGTAAGGCCCGTGTGATCTGTGTATCTATGTAACTGTAACTCTATGTAACTCTCTCTCTCTCTCTCTCTCTCTCTCTCTCTCTTCTTTTTTTTGATAACGAAAATAGAGGGAGAGGTGACGCCCCCTTGTCGCGGGAAGAGAGCTTGTGTGGACCTTGGACTTTTCGAGCTATGTCGGCGGGGGTACCTCTTCTGGGTACCCCTGGTAGGGCTTCCCTTGTCGATTTGGTCGGAAACGAGGTTCCAGACTAAGTGCGTCATTCCTTCCTTTTTCTACTCTATCCCTCTCCTTTTTTTTACTTTTATGCTATCTCCCACTCATACAAAAAGAAAAAAAACAAAAAAAAAGCCTACTCCTATCGTGTAACTCTTTCCCTTTCTTCCTCTATCTACCTATAAGGACCTGGCAGCTACCTCATGCGTCAGAAGAGAGGCTTTGGAACCTCTATAAACAACGCCAATCGACGCTCACTGGTTGCGAGAGACTAGGACTAGAGGTGTCCTAGGCGTTGGGGCACGATTAATGGGATGAGGGTAGTGCCTCGTTAACCCCTTCCCTGGCGCGTAATTATTGACCGTTCCCAGTGACCGCTGACGGGTGCTTATGGTAGCATTGGTCCGAGGTGACGGCCCTTTGTTCCCATGTTGGTTGCCAGGCCAATAAAAAGCCTTGGGTCGAGTTCCTTGGTGTGGCGGGATATCCATTGAACGCTACTCCGAGATGCTGGCCGTTGTGAAGGGAACTAGTAGGAGTTTAGTACGGGGCGTGCTTCGTTGTTGTTCACCTGGTGAGAAATCGATGGCCCCTTCGGGGACCGTCAGTGCTGCTTGGTTGGGAGCCACGGCACGCCGAGGTTTGACGACTCGGTCGGACGAACAGCAGCACATGGAGCGTGCCTTCTGAAAGATCCGAAACCTCTCCGATCGATAGGCGGGAGCGACTCACGCTGGGAGAACTCACCAACCCCCCTTTTTTATCATTGATTGGTCACGAGTTTTGAGAGAGAGAGAAAGCGCTCAAAATGACAGGCAAAAAAGGACCCGTTCGTCTCAAACACAACTGTGCAATATGCCAGTTAGAAAAGTGGTGCGTTGACTTTCCGGAGGGCTGCTACTCAAAATGCAGCCCTGAAAGTATCTGCACTACTTGCATATTGACGCGAGAGGTGGAAAAATTAAAAGACCTCTATAGAGCCTCAGAGGAGAGAGCTAAGGTCCTTGAGGGAAAGTTGGAGAAGCTCGAAGCCCTTAACGTAGCTCAGGTTCGATGCCTAGAAGAGGCGCCTCCCACTGACGTTTCGGAATCCCCTGGTAATGAAGCGGACATTCCGGCATCATCTAGGCTAAGCCAGCTGAGGAGAGAGAGAAGGAGAAAAAGAAGAAAGGAGAAACGAAGAAAAAAAAGAAAAAGGTGATAGTTGAAACAAGAGTAGAACCCAAAATAGAAGAAAAACAGATAAAGAAGAAGAAAAAGAAAGATAAGAATGTGGGGAGTAAAGAGGAAAAGGGGAGGCCTCTTCCGCAAGGAAAGACCCCGTCTTCAGAGACCAAGTGTCAGAAGGTCACCCTCATTGGTGACTCGCAAACACGGGATCTGCAGCCGCTGCTAGCGGCCCGCCTCCGCACTAGCGTGAAGGTAAGCTGCCTGTCAGGACGGGGTAACCACACCATCAGAGTAGAGGCAGAGAAAGCTCAGATTTCTGAGAATTCTGTTGTTGCTCTGATGGTGAGCGGCAACGACATCTACCTCAGAGGGGGTAAAGTGGGCCTCAGTGGTAAGACCATCCAAACAGTGATGGGAGCCGTGGACGACATAGGGCTTAAAACCCGCAAACGTGTGGTGGTTGGGATGCTTCCGAGAAGAGGTCCATCCCGAACCGCTCACGAAAGAAACGTGGCAGTGAACAAAAGGTTGGCGGATCTCTGCACGGCAGAAGGAGTCTTCTTCGTGGACCCCTATCGTACCTTTATCGGTAGAGACGACCTCTACCAAAGGGACGGGGTACATCTCTCCTTTAAAGGGAAGGCCTTTCTCGCCAATCTAATTCAAGATGTCGTGGAACGCACCCAAAGGAGCGTTCGAAACAGAGCGAAAGCGGACGTGCGCCAGCATGCCCGTGTCACTCCTGGAACGACCTTCTCGGAGGTGGTCAAAAAGGGTGTGACCACGAAAACAGAGAAGCCGGGAAACGGAAGAGCGTAGGGAGTCCTACACTAGGGGACTCCCTCAAAGTTCTTCTGTTCAATGCGAGGTCAATCAGGAATAAGTTTCTTGAGCTCCGTGGCCTCGTAGCAACAGAAGAACCGGAGATGGTGGCCATAACGGAGTCGTGGATAAAAACCTCAAGCCGAGATTTTGAAGGTGAATTCACGATTCCCGGTTACCAGCTCTTCTTGAAAGATAGGGCAGACAGAGAGGGTGGCGGTGTGATGTTGTATGTCAAGGATACTCTCAACTCGACGGATTGCAACATCGTATCCGACCATGAACTACTAGGTGTTGACCTAGAGATAGGTCCTGCCAAATACAGGACCCTGGTGCTTTATAGACCTCCTGCCCAACTCGTTGAAAAGGACAGAGATCTGTACCAGCTACTAGGAGAACTTGTGAAAGACAGAGTGTGTATCGTCATGGGTGATTTCAACACACAAGTTGACTGGGAAACCAGAGAACCCTCTGGCGAGAACGCACTACTCCTGGAGTTCACGAACAACGAGTTCCTCACTCAATGGGTGAGAGAGCCAACGAGAGGAGACAATATCCTCGACTTGGTTTTCACCTCTGAGGATGACATCGTTGAGGACCTCTCTGTTGGCGAAGAGCTCGGTGGCAGTGACCACCGACTAATTAGATTTGTAGTCAAAGTCCCCAAGGCAGAGCCTGCAACTAGTAAATCAAGGAAACTCGATTTGAGAAGAGCAGACTTTGCAGGTCTACGCGCGGGACTGACTGACGCAAGGCTAGAGGAGTGCGATGCGGTTGAAGACTCTTGGAACAGTTTCAAAACCACATTCATGAGTCTTCAATCGCGTTTTATCCCTCTGAAATGCCCCCGTCGGTCTTCTGTTCAACCAAAGTGGTTTAATCGAGAAATCGGGCAACTGCTTAGGGAGAAGAGAAATGTGTACCGGCAATCGAAGATCTCGGGTGACTTTGACGAATACCGGAGGCTAGCCAGGAGAGTGAAGTCCAGCATAAGGGCGGCTAAGCGGTCTGAGGAACCCCGAGTGGCGAGACTCTGTAAAGAGAATCCCAAGGAGTTTTTTGGATATGTGAACAGCCGTAAACCAATCCGTCGAACGATTGGCCCCTTGAGGAACGAGGAGGGGACATTAAAGCATTCAGATGCAGAAAATGCCAACCTCCTCAACGACTACTTCTCTTCAGTGTTTACTGAAGAGTGTGGTCCCATTCCCCAGCCGACGGATTCCTACTCGGGGGAAAAGCTGGAGGCAATGGACTTCACCGAAGGAGAAATAAAGAAAAAGATCGCTGACCTAAAGACGAATAAGTCCCCTGGACCGGACGGGTTTCTACCTAAAGTGTTAAGAGAAGTGTGCGATGAAGTATCACGACATCTGTGCGCTATCTTTAACATGTCAATCCGGACCAAATGCGTTCCTAGAGACTGGCGTGAGGCGGAGGTGACTCCTATCTTCAAGAAAGGAGACCGTAACCAACCGTCGAACTACCGACCTATCAGTCTGACTTCGATAGTCGGTAAACTCATGGAAAGCATCATGGTGGACAAAGTGACGTCGTATTTAGAGTCAAACCTGCTACTGAGGAGTTCCCAGCACGGCTTCCGAAGGCAACGGTCATGCCTGACGAACCTTGTAGAATTCTTCCACTTCGTTTTCAGTGAGCACGATCGGGACAAGGCGGTGGATGTGGTGTACTTAGACTTTCAGAAAGCCTTTGATAAGGTACCACACCGCCGCCTTCTCCGGAAAGTGCGAGCGCTTGGCATAGACGGAAAGGTAGCCGGCTGGATCGAGAACTGGCTAAGTGGCAGACGGCAACGGGTGGTGGTAAATGGACAGTCTTCTAAGTGGGTGCCCGTTACTAGCGGGGTGCCTCAAGGTTCTGTCCTGGGACCACTACTATTCATCATCTACGTCAACGACATGGACGGTGACATGGTTGCGAAGATTTCCAAATTTGCCGACGATACCAAGCTTGGTATGAACGTTGCAAAGGATGGAAATACTGCCCGCCTGCAGGAAGATCTTGGGAAGATTGGGGAGTGGTCGGACACGTGGCAAATGCCTTTTAACGTGGGCAAATGCAAAGTGATGCATATCGGCCACAGAAACCCCCAATCTCAGTATATCCTTAAGGGCACTGCTTTCGAATCGAGTGACACTGAGAAGGACTTGGGTGTAACAATCACTAGTGACCTCAAGTTCTCGAAACAGTGCATTGAGGCGGAGAAAAAGGCCCAAAGGATGCTAGGCTATATTAAGCGCCAGTTTGGTTATCGGAACCAGGAGATTGTACTGTGCCTGTACAACTCACTTGTCCGACCGCACCTGGAGTATGTCGTACAATTTTGGAGTCCTTCATTGCGAAAGGACATCGCGAGATTGGAACGCGTACAAGCCAGGGCAACCAAGCTGATTCCCTCTATCCGACATAGAAGTTATGAGGGTAGACTAAGGGAATTAGATCTGTTCTCGCTGGAAACCCGTAGACAGCGTGGTCAGCTCATCGAAGTTTTCAAAATACTTCGAGGGTTCGACAATGTTGACTACCGGGATATTTTCACACTGAGTGAGAACAGAACGCGCAATCACGGCTTCAAACTTGAACTGAAGCATTACAACCGCAATCTGTGTGGAAATTTTTTCACTTACAGTATCTGCGGTATGTGGAACGCACTTCCAGTGGAAGTTGTCAACAGTAAATCTGTTGACCAGTTCAAGTCAAGACTAGACAAAGTCTTGAAAAGTGGCCGTTTATGGACGCAAAACAATTGAGCAGCCAAGCACCCGCTCAATTGCTAGTCCAAAGGTACCCTCTTTGAATGGACCGTAAGGTCTCCTAG
Source organism: Ceratothoa steindachneri (assembly GCA_963969495.1). Classification (NCBI taxonomy): domain Eukaryota; kingdom Metazoa; phylum Arthropoda; class Malacostraca; order Isopoda; family Cymothoidae; genus Ceratothoa; species Ceratothoa steindachneri. The sequence continues at coordinate 70,404,375 of OZ018338.1, read as the reverse complement.
GGTACTTACTTTCCTTGTTACTCTCTCTCTCTCTCTCTCTCTCTCTCTCTCTCTCTCTCTCTCTATCTCTCTCTCTCTCTCTCTCTCTCTCTCTCTCTCTCTCTCTCTCTCTCTCTCTCTCTCTCTGATATAAATAAAATTACCGAATGGTCTGAGAAATGGCAAATGCCATTTAATATCGACAAATGCCAAATCCTTCAGTGCGGAACAAAAAACAAAAAATACACCTATACAATGCAAGGCGGCTTAATAAACACAACCCCGCAGGTTAAAGATTTAGGAGTAATAATTACAGAAAACTTAAAAACATCAAACCAATGCGCAGCTGCTGCAAACAAAGCTAACACAGCACTAGGATTTATAAAAAGAAACTTTACTTATAAAAGCGAGGAAATAATTATGCCACTATATAAAAGTATTGTCAGGCCCCATCTCGAATACGCTGTACAGTTCCGGGCCCCTTACTTAATAAAAGACATAGATAAATTAGAAGCTGTACAACACAGAGCGACAAAACTTATCCCGTCAGTACGTAACAAACCTTACCACGAGAGGCTAAAAAAACTCAATCTATTTTCCGTCAGAAAACGAAGACTAAGGGGGCAGCTTATAGAGTGCTTCAAAATACTTAAAGGATTTAACAACGTTAATGCCAATAACTTGTTCACACTGACAGGGGAGTGTCCCACCCGTGGACATGATTCAAAACTTCAGGGTAAAAGAGCCACTATGGATGTAATAAAAAACTTCTTCACTTACTCGATTATTAATGATTGGAATAATTTGCCAAACGAGGTAGTGGACAGCAGAACTATAGATTCATTTAAAATGAGATTAGACAAACACTTAACAAATATTGGAATTGTTTAGCATAAGCTACAAAATAAAATAATATTACAAAAATATAACTCTTTCAGGTTTATGTAAGTGGTTTTCATATTCATTTCATTTAATTACTATTCAATGCAAATTTCCTTCAGGTACTGTCTTCTTACACCTGCAAGGTACTTTTCCCAAATTATTTCATGTACGGCTTTGCCGGAGGGAGTGAAGGGTGGGGAGAGCCTAAAACTTTTCTATCCTTTACTTCTACTATTCTATGTGTAAGTGGCAGTAGATTTAAGGCCAGATCACCTTAGTCTGGGCCGTAAGGCCGTGTGATCTGTGTATCTATGTAACTCTATGTAACTCTCTCTCTCTCTCTCTCTCTCTCTCTCTCTCTCTCTCTCTCTCTCTCTCTCTCTCTCTCTCTCTCTCTCTCTCTCTCTCTCTCTCTCTCTCTCTCTCTCTCTCTCTCTCTCTCTCTCTCTCTCTCTCTCTCTCTCTCTCTCTCTCTCTCTCTCTCTCTCTCTCTCTCTCTCTCTCTCTCTCTCTCTCTCTCTCTCTCTCTCTCTCTCTCTCTCTCTCTCTCTCTCTCTCTCTCTCTCTCTCTCTCTCTCTCTCTCTCTCTCTCTCTCTCTCTCTCTCCTAGGCGTTGACCTAGAGATAGGTCCTGTCAGATACAGGACCCTGGTGCTTTACAGACCCCCTTCCCAACCCGTTGAGAAGGACAGGGAACTGTACCAGCTGCTGGGTGAGCTTGTTCAAGGCAGAGTGTGCATCGTTATGGGCGACTTCAACAGACAAGTTGACTGGGAAACCAGAGCAGCCTGTGGCGATAGCGCGCTACTCCTGGAGTTCGCCAACAACGAGTTCCTCACTCAATGGGTCAGAGAACCGACGAGAGGAGACAATATCCTCGACTTGGTCTTCACCTCTGAGGATGATATCGTTGAGGATGTCTCTGTAGGCGAAGAGCTCGGTGGCAGTGATCACCAGCTAGTTAGATTTAGCGTCAAGATCCCGAAGGTAAGGTCTGTTGCCAGTCAATCAAGGAAACTTGACTTGAGAAGAGCAGACTTTGCACGCCTTCCTGCTGGGCTGACTGATGTAAGGCTAGCGGTATGCGAAGAGGTTGAGGATTCGTGGAACAATTTCAAAAATAAATTCATGAGTCTTCAATCAAGTTGCATCCCTCTAAAATGCCTCCGTCGGTCTTCTGTTCAACCAAAGTGGTTTAATCGAGAAATCGGCCAACTGCTTAGGGAGAAGAGAAATGCGTACCGGCGATCGAAGATCTCGGGTGCCTTTGACGAGTACCGGAGGCTAGCCAGGAGAGTGAAGTCCAGCATAAGGGCGGCTAAGCGTACTGAGGAACTCCGAGTGGCGAGACTCTGCAAGGAGAATCCCAAGGAGTTCTTCGGCTATGTAAATAGCCGTAAACCAATCCATCGTAGGATTGGCCCTTTGAGGAATGAGGAGGGGACATTAAAGCATTCAGATGCAGAAAATGCTAACCTCCTCAACGACTACTTCTCTTCGGTGTTTACTGAAGAGTGTGGTCCCATTCCCCAGCCGACGGATTCCTACTCGGGGGAAAAGCTGGAGGCAATGGACTTCACTGAAGGAGAAATAAAGAAAAGGATCGCTGACCTAAAGACGAATAAGTCCCCTGGACCGGACGGGTTTCTACCCAAGATGTTGAAGGAAGTGTGCGATGAAGTATCACGACATCTGTGCGCTATCTTTAACATGTCAATCCGGACCGGATGCGTTCCTAGAGACTGGCGTGAGGCGGAGGTGACTCCGATCTTCAAGAAAGGAGACCGTAACCAACCGTCGAACTACCGACCTATCAGTCTGACTTCGATAGTCGGTAAACTCATGGAAAGCATCATGGTGGACAAAGTGACGTCGTATTTAGAGTCAAACCTGCTACTGAGGAGTTCCCAGCACGGCTTCCGAAGGCAACGGTCATGCCTGACGAACCTTGTGGAATTCTTCCACTTCGTGTTCAGTGAGCACGATCGGGACAAGGCGGTGGATGTGGTTTACTTAGACTTTCAGAAAGCCTTTGATAAGGTACCACACCGCCGCCTTCTCCGGAAAGTGCGAGCGCTGGGCATTGACGGAAAAGTAGCCGGCTGGATCGAGAACTGGCTAAGTGGCAGACGGCAACGGGTGGTGGTGAATGGACAGGCTTCTGAGTGGGTGCCCGTTACTAGCGGAGTGCCTCAAGGTTCTGTCCTGGGACCACTACTATTCATCATCTACGTCAACGACATGGACGGTGACATGGTTGCGAAGATTTCCAAATTTGCCGACGATACCAAGCTTGGTATGAACGTTGCAAAGGATGGAAATACTGCCCGCCTGCAGGAAGACCTTGGGAAGATTGGGGAGTGGTCGGACACGTGGCAAATGCCGTTCAACGTGAACAAGTGCAAAGTAATGCATATCGGCCACAGAAATCCCCAATCTCATTATATCCTTAAGGGCACTGCTCTCGAATCGAGTGACACTGAGAAGGACTTGGGTGTTACTGTCACTAGCGACCTCAAGTTCTCGAAACAGTGCATTGAGGCAGAGAAGAAAGCCCAAAGGATGTTAGGCTACATAAAGCGCCAGTTTGGATACCGTAACAGGGAGATAGTACTTTGTCTGTACAACTCCCTAGTTCGGCCGCACCTGGAGTATGCCGTACAATTTTGGAGTCCTTCGTTTCGAAAGGACATCGCAAGGTTGGAACGCGTACAAGCCAGGGCAACCAAACTGATTCCCTCTATCAGACATAAAAGTTATGAGGATAGACTAAGGGAATTAGATCTGTTCTCGTTGGAAACCCGTAGACTGCGTGGTCAGCTCATCGAAGTTTTCAAAATACTTCGAGGGTTCGACAATGTTGACTACCGGGATATTTTCACACTGAGTGAGAACAGAACGCGCAATCACGGCTTCAAACTTGAACTGAAGCGTTACAACCGCAATCTGTGTGGAAACTTTTTCACCTACAGTATCTGCGGTAAGTGGAACGCACTTCCAGTGGAAGTTGTCAACAGTGAATCTGTTGACCAGTTCAAGTCAAGACTAGACAAAGTCTTGAAAAGTGGCCGTTTAGGGACGCAAAACAATTGAGCAGCCATGTGCCCGCTCGATTGCTAGTCCCAAGGTACCCTCTTTGAATGGACCGTAAGGTCTCCTAGGGTACCTTCTTTCCTTGTAACTCCTTGTAACTCTCTCTCTCTCTCTCTCTCTCTCTCTCTCTCTCTCTCTCTCTCTCTCTCTCTCTCTCTCTGCGCCGTCCACAATGCATTAGGCGCCTGTACGTGTGATCCTGGAGCCTCCCACAGTCACCAACGACTATGGCTTCATTCGTTGATGATCTCAACGATGCCTATCCCACCAGTCATACCCGAAGCTCTTTATGTTTAAGGCTAGGAAACTCCTGCGAAAGCGTGGCGTAACCCTCGGGCCGGTGGCGCCCCTCGTTCTGCCTAGGATACCACCCTAGTGGGCTCCACTTTTGAATAATTGTCCCCGTAAGGGGCGCGGAGATTTGCCATCCTGACCGCCGTGCTGACGGGATCCCGCGCTCTGTCCGGCCCTAGCTTAGCCACTCTTCCTTCTTTCAGATAGCCTGTATTTCAGCCCTACTTCGTCGCTTTTCAAACAACCTCTCCCACAGCTTTCTCTGGTTAGCCTCTAATTTCACAGGGTAGATGCTGACCTTCTTCTCAGCCAACCGTCCTGGATCGGGGCTGAGGGGGGAGGGGACAATGTTCCCTAACCCCTGAGATTCGGTCTGGGGTGGTTGGTTTTTAACAACCTGCTTCATCCCCACCCATACCTTCCTCACATCCCTTTTCCTCTCGTCTTCAAAATCTATCTTTTTTACGCCGTGCCTAAGGTGGAGCCTCCATGCCGATGGACTGCCAGGCCACCAGGCGGGAGGGGTGGTCCCAAATAGCGGCGCCTGGCTATGCCGGGCCTGCAAACACCTCTTGCAGTGCGGGCAACTGTGAGAGGTGCTGAGCTATTGCGTCCTGTGTAAAATAGAGGGTCACCATGCCCAATGATGAAGATAAAAAAAAACCCAACCCCCAACTTCCCCTGTAACATCAACGGAGCCGCCCTTGTGCAGCTCCACCGAAAAAATGGAGCCCCTCCCCCTCTGTGCTTGCGCAGGGGACCCTCCATATTTCTTTAACCAGAGAGGAGGCTTACTCCTCTCAGACGCCTACGGGTGAAGGGGACTCCCCCTCACCTCCTTCTCTGGAGGTGCTTTCAGGCACCTCCCTATTCCCAGCGGCAGTCCCTCCTCTTCTTTCTAAGGGGACTGCCAAGAAAGCCAGCAGGCAGCCCATTGCCGACCGCCCCTCGTGTAAGCGGTTCGGTAGGGCAAACCCCCTTAGGGGGAAGAGGGAAGATAGGCCCCTTCGGTCGCTTCCCTCAAAAGACCTGCTGGCAAGAAAACTAAACCTTGCCGGGATCAAGGCCTGTGCCCCCCCACAAAAGACTCATGATGCTGCCAAGGGGCCCCGAGATGTCCTGGGAGGGTATGGCCAACTGGAGGCTCCTCCTGTGATAGACATAGTCCTTGAGTAAACTCAGCCTCAGATGGTTTGGCCTTCCATGGAGGCGAATCCGGGGTAGGCGTCAAGCACCAAACCCGAATCCGCCCTATGCAAGGTCCTCCTCAAACGGCTGGGGATTCTGAGGCAGTACAAGGAAGGGAGAAAACTCTATGGATGATGCCCCTACGACCACCAGGACCTTCTCCATTTCGGAGAAGGACCTGGCTGAGGCAGGTCCATCTGGCCTAGGGGCTTCTACCTGCGGAGGTGAGAAGCGGGTTCATTCCCCGCCCTCCTTTCCAAAAAAGAAAAGGACAAAAAATACCAAAAAGACTAAGAAGACTCGGGGCTCCTCTCCATCCGCGGGGGCTGTGGGGACGGATGGGTCTGATGCCACCTTGGCAAGTGACCAAGCTAAGACCGGCACATCCGGCCCCTCTGCCCCGCCGGTTGCGGAGCCCCTGACTAAGACCAAAAGTGCACAGGGCGGTGCCAAGATAAGTGCTCTTCGGACACTTCATGGCACCCCGGTGAGTGTGACGCCACACTCTACCATGAACTTTGTGAAAGGAGTAGTTTATGCGAGGGAACTCGTTGACTACTCCATTGAGGAGATCATCCTAGAGCTGGCCGACCATGGGGCGGTCAAGGTCGAACGTGTGATAAGAAAACAGGGAGGGGCCTCGAGACCCACCCCTACACTTTTCGTCACGTTCGACTGTGACAAGCTCCCTGAGTCGGTGCGTGCCGGTTGGTACCGCTACCGCGTGAAGGCATTCGTGCCACTGCCGCGGCGGTGCTATTACTGTCACCGCTTCGGCCATACGAATCGCTCATGAAGACGTACAAAGTCGGGGTCACCCGAAGTATGTGTAAATTGCTCCAAGGTCGCACACGATAAGTCCAAATCGTGTGTGGCCAAGTGTGTCAATTGCGGAGAGCCGTACCCAGGCTTCTTCGAAGCAATGTGGTGCATATCTCCTTGAGAAAGAAATCCTGGCCGTTCAGGCCTAGGATCGCTCTCATTCCGAGAGGCTAAGGACTTGGTCCTGGCGCGCCCGGCTCTGCCTGGGACGTCATATGCTCCAATAGTTAGAAAGGCACCCTCTGCTTCTGGCCCATCCAGGCCAACGAGCACGGTTGTTTCCGCGCCCATTCGGAGCCCTTCTGCGGGCTCTACCTAACCTAGGCGCTCCCTTGGTAAAGCTGGCGGCAAAAAGGGTTCATCCTCAGCCCCGGCTAAAACCAGGGCTCCCCCCTCTTCCCCCAGCGTGACCGTTTCCCGTAAGGCGGAACGGCCACGTGCCTCCACCGAGACGTTAGACTCACAGGAGGCAACACCCATGAAGATGGTCGCTAAGCCATCTTCGAGGGTTCCTAAAGCTGTCCCCCGGAAGGAGGACAGCAACAAAGGAGCTTCGGCTCCTTCACCCACGCCCCGAGGTGGAGCGAGTGGCTCGCAGACGGTAGTTCCTCGAAAAGTGGGCCCCCCGCCTCCGAAGCCGCAACGCCCGCCTAAGGTTTCAAGGCGGAGGGAGGAAAAAACTCGCATGGCGAGCCCAACCTCCCCCAATAAGTCCTCGAAGGCGACATCGCCCGGGGTCCTGCCCCCGGGAAGCGTACGGCCATTCCCGTGAGGGTCTTCAGTTCGAGGAGGGCCCCGCGTCTCCTCCGAGCTAGGCCTAGAGGGCATATTCCTTCAATGGAATTGCCGTGTACTCCGTGCCAAGTGGGATGAGCTGCGGAGGCTCGTCTCGTCCCATGCCCCGTTAGCTAGCTTTTTGCAGGAGACCATGCTAGGCGCGTGCCCCCTGCCTGCCCTCGCCTGGGGTCTCGCGACCCCACCACCGCGGGATGGCCGGGCTGGGGAATGCGCGGTTTACACCCGGCATGATGTCTCCGTTCTTCCTTTTTCTTTACATACCTCCTTTCAGGCAGTGGCTGTGCAGTTGCACCTGGATAGGAGGTATACTATCATTTCTGCGTACATTCCACCGTCAGCTGACTTCGACGCGGGGGACTTCCGCCGCGTCGTGGCACGGTTGCCGAGGCCCTATCTCTTGCTTGGAAATCTGAACGGCAGGCATCCTCTCTGAAGAGATTACTCCATAAATCCCAGGGGACAAGTCCTTGCCGATCTGATCGAAGACCTTGAGATGGGTGTCCTAAACGTGGATGAGTTTACGCATCACTGTCCGAGAACCGCTTCATTTTCTTGCCTTGACCTATCTTTGTGCTCTTCGGATGCACAGCCTGATTTTGATTGGGGGGTGGTCGATGACCTCCATGGTAGTGATCACCTTCCCACTTAAATATCATTGTCAGGGCAACTGCCGCTTGAGAGACCACCTCGGTGGTGCTTGGCGCGGGAGCGGTGGCCTGATTCAGGAAATGACTGAATTCTCTATCTCAGTCGAGGAGTTTAGGTCGGTAGATGAGGCTGTTGAGTTCTTCTCCGGCAACCTCATTGCCGTGGGCCTGACTACTATTCCTAGGACGTCTGGCTGTTTTGCATGCCGACCACTCCCATGGTGGTTGGCCGAGTTTGAGACGGCCCTCAAACAGAAGCGTTATGCCTACATGCGCTATAAGCGCCGCCCGAACGATTTCACTGTCGCTGAATTTCGTCGTGCTAGGGAAAGGTTCCAGTATATTTTGAAGCACGCCCGCCGCTCTTATTGGCGGGCATACGTGTCTTCACTTAACGGGAAGACCCCTTTAGCTGAGGTAAGAAGCGAGTCAAAAGGATTCGGGGCAAGTTCTCGCAGAACCCCCCTCCCGTTCTCCAAGAGAATGGGACCGCAATCTCGGGCCCCGCATCCGTGGCGGAATCCTTAGCGACCGCTTTTTCCGCATTTTCTAGTCGTAATGCTGCTCCGCCAGCATTCAATGCACGTCGTGATGTCGCGGAAGGCCACCGGCTGGACTTTACCTCCAGAGGCGGAGAACCCTTTAACGACAAGTTTACTGTGATTGAGTTGCGTTCCGCTCTCGCTTCGTGCGCGGACCCAGCCAATGGTCCAGACGATGTCCAGTACGCCATGCTTTGACACCTGGGTGAGCGAGGCATGGCCTTCCTGTTAGATTTGTTCAACAGGATCTGGGTGGAAGGTCTTCTCCCACTCTCCTGGCGAATCACTACTGTGCTCGCCTTTCGCAAACCGGGGAGAGATCACTCTACTCCGACTGGTTTCCGCCCAATCTCTCTAACCTCTTGCGTGTGCAAGTTGATGGAGAAATTGGTAAATGTTAGATTAGCCTATTTCCTGGACAGCGGAGTCCATCTGTCTTCCGCACAGTGCGGCTTCCGCCAGTTCCACTCCACGTCGGATGCTCTGCTCCAACTGGAAAATGCCATCTGCGAGGCTTTCCTTCGTAGACAGCACTACGCCAAGGTGTTTTTCGATCTGGAGAAGGCCTATGATACCGCATGGCGATACGGTATCATGGAGACTCTCCACACGATGGGGACGAGTGGACGCCTCCCAATATTTATATCTGAATTTTTGCGAGATCGTCGATTCCGCGTACGGGTGGGGGGAGCCCTATCCGGCCCAAAGGAGCAGGAAGAGGGTGTCCCGCAGGAAAGTGTCCTCAGTGTCACACTCTTTGCCCTGAGCATCAACAGCATCACCTCGGTGCGGCCGGAAGATGTTCTCGCTACGCTCTACGTGGATGACCTTTCGATCTCCTTTGGCGCGTCCCAGATGCCAACTCTGGAGCGTCAATTCAAACAGGCATTGAACCGCGTCTCTCGCTATGCCGAAGCGCACAGGTTTCGGTTTTCTTTGGCTAAGACTAAGGTGGTGCACTTCTGCCGCCATCCACGGCTTCACCCCCTGACCCAGATTTGTTTTTTAATGGGGTGCGCCTGGATGTGGTTGAGTCGCACCGTTTCCTTGGTCTTGTATTTGACCGACGCCTCACCTGGGAGGCTCATATTCGCAGCTTTAGGGTCTCTTGTACCCCCGCCATGGACATTCTCCGTTCCGTGACGTTCAGCGCTTGGGGCGTTGATAGGGCTACTGTCCTACTTTTTTATCGATCCTTTGTTCGTTCGAATCTGGACTCGGGATGCGAGTTTTATGCATCCGCAGCCGAGCATTTATGTCGGAAGGTGGATTCGATTCACCACGCCGGCCCTTGCCTTGCGACCGGTGCCTTCCGCACTTCCCCCATTGAGAGCCTGTTGGTCGATGCTGGGGAGATGCCACTCGCTCTGCACCGCGTGCAGTGCATCACTCGCCTGTACACTCGAGCCCTGCGTCTCCCTCAGTTGCAAACAGCTCTCACTGCATCCGCAGCTGATCTTGATGGTGCCTATGCCGCCGAGAGACGCCAGTCATACCCTAAGCCCTTTGGTTTTAGGGCCAGGAAACTCCTTCGAGAGCTAGATATAGCTCTCGGGCCGGTGGCGCCCCTGGTTCTGCCCAGGACGTCACCCTGCAGGGTACCATATTTGGCTATTTATCGCCACGCCTCTGCTCCCAAAGCTTGTACTGCGACGGGACTATTGCGTTCGACCTTTTTGGAGCACACATCGTGTCACGCTGGAACCGTGCCAGTGTATACGGATGGCTCCAAGTCCCAAGAGGGGGTCGGCTTCCACGCCGTATCCCCTCTGTTTGAAGTCAGCGGGTCTCTACCTGGCGCTGCGTCTGTCTTCACGGCCGAGCTGGTGGCAATACACCACTCGGTACGGGAGATTACGCGACGTGCCCGGTTCCGAGACCGGATTGTGATCTATAGCGACTCCCGGGGCATTGGAATCTCCGCATCTCCTGGTTCGCGATATCTGTGATGCCACGGTTTTGGCGAGCCGGGCAGATGTCGAGATTATCTTCTGCCTGAGTTCCTGGGCTTTTATGAATTGCGGGGGAATAAGGGCGCCAAAGAGTCCGCGAGGACTCTGCGACCGGACCAGCGTTTCGCTCTTCCTCACACGGACTACATGGCAGGAATACGACAGCTCTTCGGACTGCTTGGCAAAGAAGATGGGAGACGGTTGAAGGGAACTTAAAGTTGCGTGCCATTGCGCCGCGACTGTTCCCATGGACCTATCTCTCAATGCCACGACGGCTTCAGGTCGCTTTCTGTCGTCTCCGAATCGGACACACTCGTGTGACGCATCGCTATTTGATGGAGCGCTCGCCTGTGCCCTATTGCCACGACTACGTCGTCCCCCAGACTGTTCGGCACATTCTTGTCGAATGTCCCAGTCTGGGTGATCTTCGCGCACGATACCTGTCCCGGTACCGGGATTGGCGGGGTCGCTACCGCCTGTTCTTTGTACTCGGGACGAGTGCGTGCACATTGACTGGTGGACTTGTTGACTATTTGGGGGAGGCCGGTCTTCTCCCTTTCATTTAACTAGATTTAGTTGTTGTTTTTGTTATTGTTATTTCTTTTTATTGTTGTTTTCTGTTCAATTTTTTTAAAGTAGCCTAGAACTAGGCTTTTTGTTTACGGCGACTTATGCCTAAGTGGGCAGTCGCCAGATAGCCCCTTTAAAAAAAAGAAATGACGAATTGTGGCCACGCCTCTACTCCCAAAGCTTCTACAGTGCTGGGAGTATTGTGTTCGCTCATTCTGGAGCAAACTTTGTTTCACGCTGAAACCGTATCAAGGTGGTGGGGTCGATTTCTACGCCCTATTCCCTTTATTTGAAGTCAGCTGGGCTCTTCATGGTGCCCTGTCTCTCTTCACCCGTGAGCGACTCAAATGGTTTAAACTCTGTTGCTTCGATTTATAGTAACAAAGATCCGTTATTGCAACCCCAAACAAAACAATTTGGTTATTCTTTTTTTTTCATCAATTTTCTTGGCATTTTTTAAAATGCTTTCTTAAAGATCTATTATAGGTTCTTAATTTTCCTTAACTGTTTCACCTGGACGAAATGACTAATTTCACCGCGTTGGAACAAATCTCTCCATGTTTATTAACATAACGAACAATAGTAGAGAGTTGATAAAAACAGCTGACATCAGATGATTCATCTAATAAAATCGCCGCATACATGCATTCGATAAGACCACTTTTTATTTCATATAGCACAACTGCACTAATAGATAGAATTATGCCATTCTCTTTCGAAGATGCTGATTGCTTAAAAATAAATGCAATTTCTAAATGGTTTTGAACCTTTTCATCGAATCCCTCTCATACAAAATGCATATGGAATATAGTTACCCCTATTTTCACCGTTTTCTTTATGGTGGCCGCGAAATGCTAATTCCGGCCCACCTAAAAAGCACGCTATCCTAATCAAATGTTTCAAAATTTCTTGATTCTTATTAATTTCTTCGTTAGGCAGGGAAATAACAACCGAGTCTCACTTGTTGATTATTAAATTATAATTCTTTTGGACTTTCCATTTTTTTTAATATCACAACAAATGAATTTATGTGAATGATGCTCTTTCCTACTTATGTTTTGGAACACGAGGCTTTAGATGGAATATATAACATACCCAGTGTTTTCCCTTGAGGACATCCTCGTCTGTGTAGTTGTAGGATGCCACCACTTGAATCAGACAGGGAGCAACCTCTAAATCCGGAGGGGGAAAAGGAAGAGGAATTTTAAGGGAAGGCCTATTTCCAACATCTGTCATTTTCCTGTCCTGGCGGAAGATTGAGGAAAACTTTTCTTAGTCTTTAAAATGTTTTTCACCATGATGACTTTCATTAAATAACGAGGATTGAAGATCAAGGAAAATAATTGAAAAAACCCACGTTTTCCGGGGTTTATTTAGTCATGAAAATGTTTCTCCACCTATATTTTTTAACGTAATATACGATACTTGGGGTAGCGAGTCTCCACCTCGGCAGTACAAGGAAGGCGGTCATTGTATCCCTTTCTTTCTTGAATGCTTATATACAATAATTTGAACCCTCCTCCCTTTCTGGGATCTTTTATTCAGGGATTGTTCCCAGAGAGGCTCTGGCCTTCTCCTGGTTAGGGGGGTCAGCCCTGGTCCCTTAGGGGTCCCATGTTGCTTCCAACAAGACTTTTAACATGCCCCTCTTTCTTTCCTTCCCTATTACGTTCTTCCACTGCCCTTTATTTCCCCCTCACCCTTCACCTATCTAGTGACCCTTAAAGATAACGATCTCTGCTCGTCTTATGGATTGATCTGAATTGTTCTTTCATGAAGGGGGAAGAGGTTGGGCATCTCCACTGCCTTTGTCTACCGAATGCCCAAGGAGAATCCCATCATTAGCCCCTTTTCTCCGTGCGTAGGAGAACTCGGGAAGCTTCTTAGGTTTCTAAAGATGATGTGGTGGATCCGTATCCATTCTCCAAAAGGACATACAGGACGTGACTGATTGTAATTTTAGAGTTGCAGTAGTGCCGGGCCCTTGTAGGCATCCATGGTGAGGAGTCCCGAGGGAGAATGCGAAGTTTTTTCTTTTTACAATGGTTAGCCATAACCAAAAACCTCCCGTTCTCTTAAGGGTTCTCTTGCCAAACGTTCCTTAGCTTCCATTTCAGTCTTCCCTCGCTCATTGGACCCCTATTCCAACGAAATAGACTCAGATCTAGATTATCCTCACTTTCTTGTTATGAGTTCATCATCCGACACCCCACTGGCAAAGTTCGATGTGTTTGACGTCAATGAATCTTTTGAGTCCCGCTTTGGTGAACCCTGCCGGATGTGGTCAAGAGGTAGTGGTGATGTCGTAGTCGAAGTGTCATCCCACTCTCAACACAACCTTGTGCGAAATCTATCTTCGATAGCTGAAATTCCAATAACTGTCTGGCCCCATTCACGTCTGAATTTTGTCAAAGGTGTCGTCCGTTCAAACGAACTACGGGACTACGACCTCACCTGCCTTCAGAGCAAGCTCAGTACCCAACGTTTCACATACGTACACAGGGTGACTAAAACATTAGGCTCCACTAGAGTCCCAACCGCGACACTGATTTTAACATTTGAACGACAAGAACTTCCGCAGTATATTAAAGCTGGGTACCTTCGTGTCCCGGTAAGTCCTTACATCGAACTACCCAGACGCTGGTTCAATTGCAATCAATTCGGACATGTTGGTTGTGCCTGTCGGCACCCCCGCTCCTGCGTGAATTGTAGCTCTGACTACCATGGCCCGAATGCACCAAAACACCTCGTTGTGCCAACTGCGGAGTTACCCACAGTGCTGCGTCAAAACTCTGCTCCATATTTTTATATGAAAAGGCGGTACTCGATTTGCGCGCCTCCCTACGTCTAGATATAAAAGAGGCCCGCCAGCGTGTTCGAGCACAAACCTCACCACTCGGCCATCTCTTCTCTGACGTTTTACGTGCCCCGGGACGAAACCGACCATCACGCTCGAGTTCCAACCAGCCTGAAGCATCTCATCCTACATCTCGCATTGGCAGAAACATTTAGGATATGCAGTCGGAGCATCGCTCTCACAGCGAGATAACCAGCAGCTCTAGCTGGGAGAGACGCTCAGGGTGAGACACTTGAAGACATTAGATGCTATTTGAAAGAATCCTCAACATCGACTAGTGAAGGTTCATGCACCCGGCCGCGAGACCCAAAGCTCAGTGGTAAGAGGGAGAATTCCTCACCTGGGTCATCAACCACCAATAAGCGGGCAGCCTCTAGAGCTGACTCGGCTGAAACCCGAGAATCTTCAATGGACTTTTCATCTATGGCTGAACATTCTATGCCCTTAAATCCGTCCCGCCCTTCACAGGACTTAGGCCCCATCCTGATCCAAACGATGGCAGATATACACCCAGCTCCACACACCTCGCTCGGATCGCCTGTTAGTTCCATTCGCCCTTCTACCCATGATCCGATGGAAGCAGTTGATACTCCAACATCACGAATCGCGGTGGTTGGACCAACCACTCAGACACCGAAAATACCCTCGACCCAAGAATCGGTATCTACCGACCGAAAATCCCTCCTCGACCTTCCTTTTCCGCCAGGTTATGAGCCCGAATTACAATCAAGGGCCTCAGTCGGTTCTCCAAAACACTCAAAAAAAGCCCCAGTTACTGCTCCCTCTAGGATCTCCTCCCCTGCAAAAGCAGGCTCCTCAAAATCTGCTCTCCCTCTTCCAAACTCTTTGGGACGAACCACAAATACAATATCGGCCACAAAAGATGAAAAAAAATATCCACAGTGGTATCTAATCGTTCCACATAATATCATCCATTTTGCAATGAAATTGTCAAGGAGTTCTTCCAAAGTGGGAAGAACCTAAAGTTCTTTTGACGACTATCCACCCAGCTGTTATTTGTCTTCAGGAGAATAGACTGGGTATACGGCCCTTTCCGCCGGTAACCGGCTTTCTAACTTTCAACTCTATTGCTCCTGCTGGAAGCTCCTATCATGAAGGTGGGGGTCAATCATGGTATCTTCATCCCACCATGTTTCTCCCATCCCCTACATACTACCCTCCAAGCTGTTGCCTTGAGGGTTTTTCTTAATAAGCTTTTTACCGTTTGCTCTATTTACCTACCCCCTTGTTTATCATTGTCAAGACCCGACCTTTCAGAACTTGTAGACCAGTTGCCCTACCCATTCTTATTACTGGGAGATTTTAACGCCCGTCACTCATACTGGTGTGACATCACTCGAAATGCCAAAGGCAGTGTTTTAGAGTCTCTTTTATTATCTGACTTTCTTTGTCTCTCAAATACTGGCGATTTTACCTCTTATCATGTCCAGACGGACTCTTTTGCTGTGTTGACCCGTCTGTTTATCTGATTGCTTCACGGAATTTCGATGGTCAATTCTTGACGATCTCCATGGGAGTGACCACTTCCCTATTGTCTTGTCGACCCTTCAAGTTAGCCCTCATACAACCATGCCCCTTAAGTGGGATTTAGGTCATGCAGATTGGTAAGGTTTCCGAGAGGCGTCCTTCACAAATGCATCCTAGGGGACTTTCAATGGAGTGGACGCGGCAGTAGAATACTTTACATCGACTATCTACAATGCAGCAACACAGACCATCCCACGGAGGCGTCTTGCCATGGGCCACTCAACCGTTTCCTGGTGGACCTCGACGTGTGCAACAGCTATCAAAAATTACAAGTTAGCCCATGCCTGATTCCAAAAAAAAACAACTCTGTGCAACAAGGTCGACCGAAACCGAACTCGTGCGCCTCGCCAAAGAACCCTTCGTCAGGCTCGTCGAAATTCATGTCGCAGATACGATAAATCAATTTCCTCTATTTTACCTGCCGCTAAGATCAGGAGCTGTCATGCTGATCATCATACCCCCACACTCAACTTACACGGTTCCTTGGAGAATGACGGCCTCGCGGTCAGCAATGCTTTTGCTGACCATTTCCGCGCCGTCAGCAGTGTCAGCCGTTACGATAAGACTTCTACCCTACAAATCAAATGAAGAGTCTCATTCTCTCAACATCACAACAAAATCTAACCTTCCATATAACGCTATATTCAGCATTCATGAGCTGCGTAGCGCTTTGTCCCTCTGCAGATTTCCTTCCCCTGGCCTTGACGAGATCCATTTCTATATGATTCGGCACCTACATCTACACTCTACTCTCTTCTTACTTGATTTGAACAACCTTATATGGGTGAGAGGTTTTTACCCCCTCATCATGGCGCATTGGGATTATCTTTCCCTTTGTCGAACCCGGCAGGGACGGGTTGGACGCAGATTACTACCGCCCTATAGCTCTCACCAGCTGTTTAAGTAAGTTGCTTGAAGAAATGGTGTTGGAGCGCCTAAACTGGTTCCTAGAAACCAATCACCTTCTCTCTCCATTTCAATGTGGCTTCCGCAAATGTCATAGTACCCTTGACCTACTAGTACATACGTTTCGAGGGATCGGTCCGAAAAGCTTTCTCATTAAAGCACCAAGTCCTGGCCATATTTTTTGATATTGAGAAAGCTTACGACACAACATAGAGATACGGCATCTTGAAGCAGCTATACGTTTGGGGATGAGAGGCCTTTTACCTTCACTTATTCATTTTTTTAGCATTTCGATCCTTCAAGGTACGTGTTGGAGACATACTCTGACCTGCAACCCCAAACGAGAGAGTTCCTCAGGGCAGTGTTCTGAGTGTCTTATGTTTCATAATTGCCATCAATGATATTATTTCGTCTCTCCCAGAGGGTGTATCGGCAACTCTGTTTATCGATGATTTAGCACTATACTGTTCCTCACCTCTCCTTCCATCAATCGCACGTCGACTAGCGGTCGATGCTGTCTCCCAAAAAGCACAACTTAAGGGATTCCGCTTATCCACGAACAAAACCGAAGCAATGTATTTCCACCGGGGCAGAGGAGTTCTTGTTCCCCCATCTATCTCCCTACGAGGCGAAGATATAGAGTTTGTCTCCGAGTTTCGGTTTCTTGGCGTAACTCTCGATCCAAAGTTATCCTGGTTACCACACCTACTCCAACTTCGAACAGGCTGTCTGCGGGCTCTAGACATGTTGAAAGTCCTCTCACACACTTCGTGGATTAGTGACCGACAAACATTGTGGACATTATACACAGCCCTCGTCCAATCCAAATTGGATTATGGCTGATAAATTTACTCGTCGGCTTCCCCTTCAGCCCTTAAAATGCTGAACCCCATTCGAAACCTCGGAGTTTGCCTTTCTAGTGAAGCCTTCCGTACTTCTCCTGTCAACATACTTTACTGCGAGAGTGGGGTACTTCCTTTGCCCTACCATAGACTTCAAATCTGCATGCGATACCTCTGCCAAGTACAGCAAGCACCTGTATCAGAGGTCTACAGATGCCTGTATGTTGCCGAATCAACGACGGCATATGATAAGTTGCCATCTTTACCCCGCCCCTTGAACCTTCGCATAGGAGATCATTCCTCTAACCTGGGTGCTCCAAGGGTCCTTACCCTTCCATTCTTACTGACCCCTAGTTGGGGTGCTCCTCTCCCCACAGTATGTACTAACATATGGAGCCAGGAGACGTCTTCTATGGACCCTCGCATCATTAAGAGCCTGTTCTTAATCGGACGGTGGCGTGGGTGCCGCAGCCATCTACGCAGGAGGAGAATTCCTAACTATATCTTTGCCGCCAGCAGCATCCATTTTTACCTCTGAACTTTCAGCAATCCTTTTACCCTTTAGACTCATCCAAATTTTACCTTTTAGTGATTTTGCCATTTTTCCCTTCGACTCAAGGAGTGTCTTACAGTCAATTAGATCTTGTAATGCGTCCCATCCCCTAGTTACAGAAATTTGTAACTGGCTGATCCAAAATGCGTCCCGATATAGAATTATCTTTTGCTGGGTCCCTTGGTATGTGGGGGTCCTTGTCAATGAGAGGGCTGATCGGCTGGCCCGCTCAGCACATTCTGTGTTCCCTGAGAACATGGCTCTACCCTTTAGGGACTACTTTCCTTCAATTAGAGAATATATTTTTCAACTGTGGCAGAATGAATGGGTTCACTGTTCATCATCCAAACTATACAAAATTAAAAATTCTATTCACTCTTGGCCCTCGAGCCGTCATAGAATGCGGTCGTTGGAGGTAGCCCTTTACTGAGTTCGCATTGGCCACACGAGACTTACTCACGGCCATCTTGTTTCGGGTAGTGGCCATATCGTTTTTGTGGTGGGAACCAATCGGTTGCCCATCTTTTATTGGATTGCCCCCATTTCGCCATTCTCCGGTTGTCCTGTTTCTCGACCCTTTTAACTATCCCTCAACACACCCATCTTTGATTCCTATTGGCGGAGGAATCTTTTAACCCTTCGTTCTTTAAATTTTTGTCAAGGTGGTCTCTTCCACCTTTTATAGATGATTTGCCTCGTTTAATCCTAGCTGCCATATAGAATCCACTTGGATTGGGTAGCAACCCACTGGTTCCTTACCTTAAACCCAAACCAATAATTTGAATACGTTATTTTTTAAAAATTTCTCGCCTCCTCCAAATTGGTGATGTTCTTGATTTATTTGCAATGAGTTCGAGAAGTTTGCGCGGCCGGCAGGGGTCAAACATTTGATTTTCCCGCCATATTTCATGGGAAAACCCTCGAGGAAAATCATTTATACAAGTTCAAAACTTGTCCCGTAAGAAAACATGGCAATGAATCGTCAGTTGCTTTAGATTTAATTATAATATTCGCATTTAAATTAAATGGAATCGAATTCAGTTCAGATTACTGCCCATTTCAATTTTAGGGGGAATATTTGTCCAGCCATGAGACATTTTATTCCGTTTATACCGAGTTAAAGGTTTATTGCGCCTTTCTTATAGCGAATCAGCGGCTGCCTAAGACCTCGGAACTCTTGGATGCACTGCCTTCATTCGCTGCTTAAGATCTAGTCGGTGTTGCTTAGATCTAAATGGTGGTAGAGCGAGTCAAACTAGAAGCTAGATTTAAATCGAAGTCAAAATTACTCCCCAAATTGGTGCATTTTTGAGAGACGAGCGAACGACATGCCGTTACATATTCGTCTCCTTCATCTCGACTCCTACCTACATCAACTCGAGATGTGAGTTTGGGTATCACCAATGTACGTAAACTTCTTTTGGCCTTGATTATGACCAGTAAGAGTCATTTGAGTTCCTGGGAAAGAAAATTGGATTTGATTTCTCGGTCTTTGTATCTGAGCCGATTTGTGAATTCCTCGGCTGTTCGCATTGCTTGCCTCTGCGTGTGGTGGGGGGGGGGGCGGCTGCTCAGTACCCACCCAAGCTGATTCAGCCCCCATTTTGGGCAGCGTCATCGTCTGGTTCGCAAATATTGCCACGCATCTACACCCATCCTAAATTTGGGCAGCCTTTTGGTTCTGAGGAGCACCCTAAGTAGTCTCCTCTTTGAGCTATTCATGGCTTCTATCTTTCACAAAATTGGCCTTCGGAATCCCAACATGAATGTTCAAATATAAATATTAATAATAAAGAATAAATTGATGAATAAATTTCATGTAACAACCTTTGAACCGTGGCTGCTACCACAAATCGGTCTCTCTATCAAACTAACGGACCCATCACCTGCTGGTACGTGCATATGTGGTTTCCTTTGGTATTTTTATGTTGTTCTGTCGTCAATGTTGCACATATACAACATGCCTCGCTCAGTTCCAGGCCGGAAAGTCCCAATTGTCCCCATCCTAGAAATAGCTCTAACTGTTTCTGATCCTTGCCTAATTTACTTCCCTCCCTCCCCTTCCCACCGGGTTGTCTTCGATCGATTGAACCCTGGAGGAAGATGGTCACGGCAGAGGGTCTTCCCATAAGGTTTTGAAAGGGGTTCTCTGACAGCCAAGAGGGGAGGGAGAGTCGTGTTAGTTGTTCTAAAAAACCGTCCTGACTGCAAATTAGGGAGGCTCTGTCTTAGGGTTGACTGGAACTCTGGTGAGGCCTGAGAAAGCTGTCGGGGTGCTTTCCCATCGTTCCTACGTTACTTTATTATTATCAGGATTATTATTGTCATTATTCTAATTATTATTCGTTATTATTATTTTTATTTAGTAGGATCTTTCTAAAACTGATTATTTATTATGACATTTGTATTATCATCATTTATTATGTATTATAATACTTACTAATCATTAATATCAATTATTCTGAGTAAGTTATTAATATTTATCATTATATTAATGATGTCATTATTATTTATTATTATCAGTACGGCTATCGATTTAACCATGGTGTCCAGGTGGCCATGGTGTCTTGGTAGAATGTATGCCAACCTGGGGTCACCTAACACCAGGGTATGAAAATAATAGTGGATCACCCATCCTACTCGTTAGTGGACATGCTTATCTCTATTTCTCTATTACATACCCTCCTTCCCCTTTCCACACTTCATCTTCTATCCGCAGAGGTTCTGGTTGCCCGGCGCACCTTTGTCAACTTCGCAGCCTCAGTCGAGGGCCAGTCTATGCTGGAGTGTCCCTACCCTAGGCTAGGGCTGAAAGCTCGCTGGCTAACGTGAGTACTAGGTACCGGGTGTGCTGGGCCGTCGACTCAGCTCACCTTCCTCCAGTACACGCACAAAGTGTGTAAATTATCACATTCTGGAATTTTGATCCTATGGAGACTTTCCTCGAAACCTCCCCTCGCCCTCCCTAAGTGTCTGGGAGAACGAGGTATTTGAGACACCCCTTAGGCAGATGGAGGGGCCTCCTCTCACCATTCCATCATGGTATCCGCTCTAGGGCAGCTCCATCTCTGAAAAGGAAGTGCTCCCCCAATGTGTTTTCTTGGAGGTTTTTTTTATTTAAGGAGACCATCTGGGGACTGCCTACTTGGGCATAAGTCACCATACTCACTACAGCCTACTAATGGGCTATATTAAAAAACAAATAACAACGATATAAAAGGCCAAAGGCTAAAAGAAGGACACAAGAAGGAAGCGGGCTGCGGCGTTGTGGGTAGGCCCGCCTCCTCCCGAAACAGGAACATGCGACCTGAAACAAACAGTCAAATAAGGTCGAGGAGGCCAGACTGGTACATTCATTAAGAATGTGCCAAACAGTCTGGGGGACCACGCAGTCTCCACAGTAGGGCGCAGGCGAGCGCTCCAACAAATGGCGGTGCGTTCCGCGAGTGTTCCCAGTTCGGAGTCCACAGAAAGAGACCTGAAGCCGTCTCAGCATACGAGGATAGGTCCAGGAACAATGTCACAATGACACGCAAATTCAAGTTCCCCTCGACCGTCTCCCAACTTCTTTGCTAAGCAGCCAAGAAAGCTGCCTGTATTCCTGCCGTGTAATCGGTGTGAAGAAGAGCAAATCGCTGGTCTAGTCGCAAAGCCCTCGCGGACTCTTTGGCTCTCTCATCGGCGTGCTCATTCTCCTCAATTCCTACATGCCAGGAACCCAGCAAAAGATAATGTCGATATCCGCCCGACTCGCCAAAACGTGGCGTTACAGATATCGCGAACCAGGGGATGTGGACATTCGAATGCCCTGAGATCACTCAGGGCGCTTTGTGAGTCGCTATAAATCACAATCCTGTCTCTGAACCGGGCACGTCGCGTTATATACCGTCCCCAGCGGTGTATCACAACCAACTTGGACGTGAAGACAGGCGCAGCGCATGGGAGAACCCCGCTGACCTTAAATAAAAATGGGATATAGTGTGTAAACCGACTCCTTCATAGGAATTGGAGGAATGCATATGACTGGAATGGTTCCAGCGTGACACGAAGTTGCTCCAAAATGGCCAAACGCAATACTCCTGGAGCTGTGGATTTTATTTTTATTTTTAAATTTAGAAGCCAAAATGGCAACTGCCTACTTGAGGTATAAGTCGCCGTACTCACCAGAGCCAAATACTAGGCTATATTAAAAAAAAATATCGATAAATAAATAAAAACTATAAAAAAAACGCTAAAAGAAAGGCCAACAAAGCTAAAAGGCAACAAAAAAGCAGAGGCCAGCCTCCTCCAAAAATTCGTAAAATCCACAGGTAGGTGTTCACGAACTCGTCCCGAGTACAAGGGACAAACGGTACCGACCCTGCTCGTCCCGGTACCAGGAGAGGTAACGTGCACGGAGATCACCCAGACTGGAATATCAAACAAGAATGTGCCCAAGAGTGTGAGTTACAACACAGTCTTCACAGTAAGGCGCAGGCGAGCGCTCCAGCGAATGTTGGTATGTCCTCCGAGTGTTTCCAATTCGCAGACTACAGAAAGCAGCCTGAAGCTGTCGTGGCAATGGAAGTAGGTCCATAGGAACAGTCGCGGCGCAATGGCACGCAACTTTAGATTCCCCTCGAACATCTCTCATCTTCTTTGCCAAGCCGCCTGTATTGCTCACATGTAATCGGTGTGAGGAAGAGCAAAACCGCTGCTCTGGTCGCCCAGAGCTCACGGACTTTTTGGCGCCCTCATTCCACTCAATTCCTAAATGTCCAGGAACCAAGCAGAAGATAATCTCGACATCCCCCCGCCCCTTCGGCTCGCCAAACCGTGGCTTCACGGATATCGCGAAGCAGCGGATGCAGAGATTCCAATGCCCCGCGAGCACCCAAGGCGCTTTGTGAGTAGTAATAAATCACAATTTGACTCCTAGCCGGACACGTTGCATTATTTCCCGTTTCGAAGGGTGTGTTGACAGCAGCTCGATCATGAAGATAGACGCAGCGCTTAGCAGAACCCCACTGACTTCAACCAAGGGGATACAGCGCGGAAACCGACTTCCTCTTTGGAATTGGAGCAATCCGTATACACTGGCACCGTTTCAGCGTGACACGAGGTGTGCTCGACAAAGGCAGAAAGCAAAACTCCAGGGGCTGTAGAAGCTTTGGGAACATAGGCGTAGCGACAAATAGTCAGAGGTGGCACCTTCCAGGGTGTCATCCTAGGTTAAGCCAGGGGCGCCACCGGTCCGAGACCTATACCTAACCCTAAACCCAGAGAGCTTAGGGTATGACTGGCATCTCTCGGCGGTATAGGCACCGTCGAGATCAGCTGTGGATGCAGTGTGCACAGCGCAGAGCGAGTGACATCTTCCAAGGATTGACAAATAGGCTCTCAATTGGAAAAGTACGGAAGGCACAGGTCGCCAGGTGAAGGCCGGTGTGGTGGATCGAGTCCACTTTCCGTAATACACGCTCGGCTGCGTATGCAAAAAACTGGAATCCGTAGTTGAGCTTCGAACGAACAAAGGATCGATAAAAAAGTAAGACAATAGCCTATCAGTGGCCCATACGCTAAACGTCACGGAACGAAGAATGTCCATGGCATGTGTATAAAAGACCTTAAGGCTACGAATATGAGACTCACAGGTGAGGCGTTGGTCAAGTAGCACCCCACTGAGAAACAAGTCTGGGTCAGGCTGAAGAGGTGGATGGCGTCATCAGTACACCCCCTAAGCCTTGGCTAAGGAAAACCTGTGTGATTCGGCATAGCAAAAGATGCAGTTCAATACATGTTGGAGTCGACGCTCCAGAGTTGGCATCTGGGCCGCGCCAGACGAGATCTAAAGGTCCTTCACGTAGAACGTAGCGGCAACATCTTCCGGCAGCACCGAGGTGATAGCGTTGATGCTCAGCGCAAAGAGTGTGACACTGAGGAAACCTCTATGCGGGACACCCTCCCCCAGTTCCAATAGGTCGGAGAGGGCCCCCCTACCCGTATGCGCAATCGGCGATCTCGCAAAAATTCAAATATAAACATTGGGAGGCGTCCCCTCGCCCCCATCGTGGCGAGAGTCTCCATGATACCGTATCGCCACGCGGTATCATAGGCCTTCTCCATATCGAAAAACACCGTGGCGTAGTTCTGTCTACGATGTAGGCCTTGCGGACGGCATTTCCATTCGTAGCAGGACATCTGACTTGGAATGGAACTTGTGGAAGCCGTAATGTGCAGAAGACAGGTGGCCTCTGCTATCCAGAAAAAAAAAGTTAATCTAACATTTACCAAATTCTCCATCAACTTGCACACACATGAGGTTAGAGAAATTGGGTGGAAACCCGGTGGAGCAGAGTGCTCTCCCCCCGGTTTGTGAAAAGCGAGCACAGTAGCGATTCGCCAGGAATCTGGGAGGAGACCCTCCATCCAGATCCTGTTGAACAAATGTAAGAGAAAGGCCATGCCTCGCTCACCCAGGTGTCGGAGCATGGCGTACGGGACATCGTCTGGACCAGGGGCGGTTTCCTCGCACGAAGTGAGAGCGGAACGCAACTCACTCAAATTTAACCTGTCGTTGAAAAATGTCGAGTCGGAAGCATTCCTCGACATCACAACGTGCATGGAAAGCTTGCTGGAACATCATCTCGTCTCGTGAATGCGGAGAAAATGGTTACGAAGTGCCCCCCCCCCCCCCCACACACACACACGGACGCCGGGTCTGAGGTTGCGGTCCCATTTTCCCGGAGAAGGGGAGGTGGCTCGTCTGTGAACTTCTTGTCTGAATAAAATTGACTAGCTTCCACACCTCTGCTAGAGGGGTCTTTTCGTTAAGTGAACACACGTGTGCTCGCCAGGAAGAGCGATGAGCATGCTTCGATAATTACCTGACCAGGCCCTGGCTCGACGAAATTCACTGACATTGAAATAGTTCGGGCGTCGCTTATACTGTCTATAGGCATATCGATTCTGTTTGACGGCCGCCTCACACTTGGCTTACCACCACGGAAGCGGTTGGGGTGCAAACGGTCTAAACGATGTAGGAATATTAGTTAGGCCCACGGCGATGAGCTTACCGGAGAAGAACTCAACGGCCTCATCTACCTACCTAAACTCCTCGAATGAGAAAGAAAATCACTTATTTCCTGAAATATAGAACATCGCTCTCGCGCCAAGCATCACCGGGGTGAGCTTTCATCTGACAGTGGCCTATAAAATGCTATTTGAATGGGAAAGTGACCAATAACATGGAGGTCATCGACAACCCCCACCCAAAATTAGGCCCTCATCCGAAGAGCACAAAGATAGATCGAGGCAAGAAAATAAAGCAGTTCTCGGGCATTTATGCGTAAACTCATCCACATTTAGGACACTTAAATCTAGCTAGCCGATCATGTTGGCAAGGACCTTACCCCTTGTATTGATCGAGTAGTCTCCCCAGAGAGGGGTCTCTCCCGTTCAATTCACCGAGAAAGAGAATGGGCTTCAGCAACCGTGCCACGATGCGACACACGTCAGCTTCGTTGAGTACGGCTGACGGTGGACTATACGCAGAAATAAGAGTATACTTCCTATCAAGGTGGAGTTGTGGAGCTCTTCCCTGAAAGGAGGTGTCTAAAGCAAAGAGAAGAACCGAGACATCATGCCGGGTGTAATTTGTGCGTCCTCCCTTCCGGGCCCTATCCCATGGTGGTGGTGGCGCATAACCATTATACCCTGAGAGGATGGGTCACGCCCCCAGCATAGTCTCATGCTAGAGATAGTTTAGGGAAAGTTGCAAAAAACGAGCCTCCGCAGCTCCTCCCATTTGGCTCGGAGTCCACGGATTCTAGGCATATGCGCTAGAGGTCTAGCTCGGAGGAGATGCGTTCGGCAATGTGATTGGCTGAACGCTTCACGGAGACAACTCTGGGTGCTGTCGCCTTCAAGGACTTATCGGGGGAGATTGGGCTCGCCATCCGTATTTTCTTCCTTCCGCTTCAAAACCCTTAGGCAGGGGGAGAGTTCTATTTTGGAGGAGCCACGGTCTTTGAGCTACCCAGTCTAACACTGGTTTGGGCCGTATGAGCAGAAGTTTCTTTAGTGCTAACTTCATTTCAAGGGGCAGTTTAAGAAACCCCGGAAGATGGCCTCACGACCAACTTCAGCGCTGTTGCCTCCTATGAGTCTAACTACTCTGCTGTTTCGCCTTACAGGAAACGATCACGATATCGGGGGTGATAGGGGAGCCATGGCTTTAGCCGCGCTTAGGGCGAACCCTTTGTGTCGCGTGGTGTACCTGGGGAAGCGCCCAGGGTGGGTAGATCTCGCCGAAGGGTTGCAAAAGGGGCGCGGAAACGACCATACTCGTATGACAGGAAGGATCAGAAGCAGAGGGTGTCTTTTTTACCATTGAGGCATAAAGCGTCCCAGGCATCACCAGGCGCGCTAGGATCAAATCCTCAGTATCGCGAAATGAGAGACGATTGTGGGCCTGAACCGCTAGGAATTATTTCTTAAGGAAATATGCACCACATTGCTTCGAAGAAGCGGGATGTGACTTTCCGCAATTGGCACATTTGGCCGCAAATGATTTGTACTTAATCATGTGCGGCCTTGGAGCAACTTGCACAGCACTCGGCTTCCTCAAATTTGCGCGTCTACAGGCAGGATTCATGAAGCAGAAGCGGTGCCAGGAGTAGGACTTGCACCGCAGTTGCACGGATGTCTTTAAGCGCCACCGATACCAACTGAAATGCACCGACTCAGGGGGCTTGTTACAGTCGAAATTAACGAAGAGTGTAGGGGTGTTTCTCAGGCTCACTCCATATTTTCTCATCACAGTTCTAGCTTGACCGCTCCATGGTCCGCCAGCTGTATTTAATGTGATTTATAGAGTATAGTCCACGAGTTCAGTACCATAACTCCTCCTTTCACAAAGTTTATGGTAGAGTGCGGCGTCACACACACTAGGGTGCCATCAAGTGTCTGAAGAGCACTAATCCCCCCTCGGAGGGATCGACTTATTCACCAGAAGGTTCCCGTCCGAAAAACGGGTTACCTTCGACTGGCTACAAATTGGGTCATCTAGCGCTCTTCTCTAATGGAACATATTGCCTTTGGCTAACATGCTGCCATCAGTGGAGAGAATAACTAGATAGCTTTTGAAGACAGCGGTATCGAAAACTCCATGTAACGTCTGAATTGTGGGGGGTAGGGCAACGCATCTGTAGCTCCGCTCTGCGCACTTGCAATTTTGGCCTTAGCCAGGGACTCATCACCAGGGCGAGCAACGGGGCCGGACATACCGATCTTGGCTTGGTCGCTTGCCAAAACGGCAGCGGACCCTTTCATCCCCGTTGCTGCCAAGGAGAGAGAAGTGCCTTTATTCTTTTTATCTTACTATTTCTTTTCTTTTTAGGAGAGGAGGGTAGGAAATGAACCCACCTTTCTCCTCCACTGGAAGGAGCCCCTAGGCGGACTCGGGCTCTGTGCATGGCAGCGATCCCGGGTTAGACCCCATGGACCCTCCATGTGGTCATGGCCCCTCAATACATCACGTATTCCATTTGAGGAACCTTTTGTCTCGTTTTGTACCAGCTAATCGGCATCTGTAGGGGAATATAGGGGGGCTCCCAGGGGAAGCGATCGATATTGGGTCGCCTGCGTGCTTTTTTGGCAGTCACTTATTAAAGAAAATGAGTGGCTGCCGCTGGAAAGAGGGGTCACCCAAAGGCCACTCAAGAGAATAGGGTGAAATGAAGGTCACCTTCATCCCTAGCCATAGGAGAGGAGTAATCCTCCGCTCAGCTCAGAGTTTGGAGGCTCCCAAGAAAAAACACCGGGGTGGGGACTTCCTTCTCCTTAGTAGAGTTTACGAAAGTGCCTCCGATGCTGGTTAAGGGGGAGTAAAGGAGGATATTTTTTAATTGATTTATTGGAGTAGTGAGCTTGGTATTTTCACGAGACGCAAACGCTAATCAGTCTGCGCAGTAGCCCGCTCTGTGAGGGGTGAATATGGGCCGGCAAAACCAGCTGCCACTATTACACACAACTATTCCCGCCTAGTGACCTGACACCCCTTCAGCATGGAAGCTCCACTTTGGACTGGGCATAAAATTGATAAAGCGTGAAGAGAAGAAATGGAATGTGAAGAAGATGAGGCTGTGAGGGAGTCAGGTTGTTAAAACTCCACCAGCCTAAACCGAAGCTCAGGAGTGAGGGGGCGTTGTCCCCTCTCCCTCTCTGTCATGAACCGGGGTGGTTAGGAGAGAGAAAGCTGATCAATGTCTACCTTGTAAAATTAGAGGGCGACCATAAAAATTGTGCGAGAGGTTGTATGGAAATTGAGGAAACAGGATAAGAAGACATGGTGTCAGCCAGAAGGAGAAGAGGATAAGCTGTGGCCGCCGGCCAGAAAATAAAATCCCTGTGCCTTTTACGGGGAGTTGGGGGTGTCGTGAGGAGCCACAGATTTTATGCATTGCTCGCTAGACCTTAGCTAGAGGGGTGCTGGGTGAGATGGAGAATGTGTACTGAATCCCGTAGTGACGTTAATCCTCGGTAAGGCACGGCGGGTGACATCACATTGATGTTTATAGTTAATATAAGAAGACATGGAAGATTATCTGGAAGGTGCGATGGAGCCAATTTAGTTCGCGCTTAGCTGTTGTACACTTTGTTTCACCAACCAACCGATGGTTTTAGTCGAACATTGCGGAGTGGAACATGTTTGTGGGCCGTTGCTGAAAAATATCCCACAAACTATATTTAATCGGGATGTACCGTCTGTTGTTTCATCAGAATCAGTCATGAAAGAGGACGAAGTTACAAAAGCTTCCCAGTCAACTTTCTGGTAGGCCCAATACAGTCTTGGGGAGATTGGGGATAGAGGGAGTAGATCTAGGAACAGTAGGTAATGATCACTTCCACACATAACATCAAACACTCTGAAGAAGTGATCAGGTGGGAGTTCAGTTGAGCACATAAAGAGATCTATGTGGGTAATGGACTCTGTTTGGGCATGATAATGAGTAGTGTATAAGTCGTTAAGGACTGGTAAGTCTTGTTGTAAGACTACGTCTAGTACAACATTCCCTTTGCCATTGTTGATGGCATCGGACCAGTACTGGTTACGAGCATTAAAGTCTCCAGTTAAAAGGAATGGTTTCGGAAGTTGGGAGACTAGTTTATTCAGGGAGACAAAGGTGGGATATATTGAATACACAGTTAAGAGCGTAGATAGGTGAAGATGAACAGCGTGAGCTTTAACGCTTGTGCAGAGGGGGGGGGGATAAATAATATATCCGTGCGGACTAGGATGAGGTTGCCATAAAATTGTAGTTGTAGTAAGCTGAACTGGAAGTAGCCAGCAGACGAAAAGTAAGAGGGACCTAGGAGCCTTGTTTCCCTGAGGCAAAACACTTGCGGGGAAAAATTTAAGAGGGCCGGCAGCGAGCCATAATTGGCCCGAAGTCCGTGGATATTCCATGTGAAACAGAAGGTCGAAGACGTTGAAACGTTAAAGGTTGAGTTAAGCAAAGGGGCAGGAGTACAGTTCATCCGTTTTGGTCCAGGCATGCTCAGAGAGGGTGCGATATATTATTTGTGGGTACATCAGGAGCGTGGGTGAAAGGGTTTCGTGGCGATTGGTTCGTAGTTTTTTTTGGCGTTCGGAGAAGAATCTGGAGAGGAGGATGTCGGGGTGTAGGATGCTATATTGGCAGCTGTACAGCCCGGAAGCAGATCATAAGCTGTAATTAGGGAGGTGCAGTTAGGTAGTACGAGGAGTATAAGGCAAGGTGATGAGTCATCCAGGTGATCGCATGTCACAAGAGTGAGTAATTGGGGCAGTCTCCGTGTTTTTTTAAGCATGGTGATATCCGAGTTATCGTTATCGGTAGAGTGAGGGGGGTCTGATGTTCCGATTCCATGTAGTTTTGCGAGCGAAAGGTCTACAAAATTCGTCTCATCGGGTGGAGGTATTTCTAGATATATTATGTTTTGCGAGGTTCTATAGGAGGTATATGATTTAAACTCGTAAAGCCACGGTTTTTTTATAGAGAGGTCATTGCTTCAGGTGAGGAGGTGAGGGTGGGGCATCATCTTCGAGTCGGGTGCGTTTGTCGTTGCAGGGGCTCAGAGAGGAGGAATCGGAGAGAGAAGATAGAAAGCGGTTACGACCTCCACCTCTCCCACGAAGAGCCCGCGTGGAACTGAGGGATTCACTATCGGGGGCGACATTTTGGCGGTGATAAACTTCGATGAAGGGGACCAAGCAGCGCCTTAGTCGTGGCAGGAACAGCTTCCACACCCATCGACCCCTTATTAGAGGCAGGCACCTGGGGGTAGGTGGATGATATATAAGTTCATCATCGTGCGAGATCAGTGATGATTTTGCTCTAGATGGTACGTGGGTTGGTTCATGATTTGATAGGTATAAGGAGGAGGGGGTGATTGAGTTTGGTCTCTGCCTCTTCGATGGTTTTTCCTGCGATTAGGGGGAGATTCGTATTCTGAAGATGGGTGAACGACAAGTACTTCGGGCAGGAGAGGCTCTCTCCGAGGGGAAGAGATGGGTTGTGTTTCATCAAGATCGGAAATTATATTGGTTCTTCTATTGCGTCACCTTGTTGCGAAGTCGTAGCTGGGTGTGTTCTCAAAGGTTTCTTAGTGCGCTGTTTTAGGAAAGGGGCGAGCGTGGAGATAGGGAGGCTGGTGTCGGGTGGTCGGTTCTGAGCGCCGATGCGCTAGAGGCGGGTAGAGTGCTGTGAATGCAAGGAGCACCATTCTTCACAGCAGAAAGCGGAAATGGTGGATGTTGACAGTGTAATGCTTTCTTCACGTATGTCTAGTTTGGCTTGGCGCATAAATATATAGAAGCTCCTCAATGTTATTGCAAGTCTTGAAGTCACTAGTTATAGCGGGTCTTCGATGTTATTAAAAAGTCTCGAGATGGGTAAATGGGTTTCGAAGTCAATAAATGGGTAGCCAATCATTAGGAGCACCGAAAGTTCTTGTGGTAGGTTTCGGTGTAGAGAGGAATTCGCTTGACCGAGGCTTGAGATTATGTATGCTGAGTTTAAAGGATCGATGCGGATTACCTGTAGCAAGGAAATCACAAACGGAGGAATCTCAGACTCTTTTAATTATTAGGGCGTATGATAGAATGGGTTGAGGCCGCTTAATTTCAACCGCTATCACATGTTATTTAAAAACACGATGCTACCCACGTGCATTCTTCGCCTTGAAGCTGGGCGCCTTATCGCAGCCACCTGAGTCAATGTTTAAACAAGAAGGTTTATCTTCGCCTGTGTCGTCCCATGCGCCGATCACGCCAGATTGAGTTAGGCTTATGGGCAGATATGGCTTGTTCTCAGGCTCGGCTGTGCATTCCCTCGAAGCCCCCACTCCATTGTCCCCTACGCCAAGGGGATGTCTGGACTATTTAGATGGAAACTTTACCCCTAAGAGCAGATTGGAGATCCAGATTTTCGTCGCGAAACATCACTACGATCCACTCTCACCTTGTACGCCAAGGGACCTCGACCTCGAGATTCACCATCAATTGTCCAGAAGAGGACAATATCCCTTGAGTGCCAAGGTTCGAGCCTTCGTGAGGCCAAGTCCACAAGGCTTCCCCTGTTGTTCAGAAAGAGAACAAGGTTAGAACAGCCATTGTTCTTTTGAGCCCGTTGACAAGAAACGGTTTTCACCCCCCCCCACCTGTTGTTCAGAAGAGAACAACGTAGAACAGCCATTGTTCTCTTCCAGCCCGTTCGCCAAACAACGGTTCTCACCCTTCCCCCTTGTTGTTCAGAAGAGAACAACATTAGAACAGCCATTGTTCTCGAGCCCGTAGACAAGAGACGGTTCTCACCCCCCCCTGTTGTTCAGAAGAGAACAACGTAGAACAGCCATTGTTCTCCAAGCCCGTTCGTCAAGAAACGGTTCTCATTCCCAAGACGCCACGTCAGGATCATTTAATTTCTCCCCCTTCGGCTGGAACTCGCCAGCGGACCGAAAATTCCTTCACGTCGCCTTCCTCTGCACAACAAGTGTAATTACGTAAGCCAAACGTTACCTTTGAGTATTTAACCCTTTTGTCAACTCTATCCTGTGCTTTAAATGGTTTAGCGAACCATCTCATCCCTTTTAATTTATATTTGTTTTACCTTTTTAAATCTATTAATCCTCGGATTAGCTAGATTTCCCAAGACCCTTTCCAATTCTCTGATTATGTCAATATTTTCCGTTTTGTGTGTTGTTGATAGTTTTTATTAATAAAACTCTATTTTATTAATGATAGACATATTATTATCCGTGAGCTCAGTTCCACTTCTTAAGCATATCGAAGATACATAATATCGGTCAACCCAGAAATCCACGCTCTCCAAAGATAATTAAATTTGTTCCCTCAACGAATAATTATATATGGTATATCGTCGAGAGTCCATTCTACGACATATATATATATATATATATATATATATATATATATATATATATATATATATATATATACTATTTAAATTTGGTATCAAGTGTGTAAGGTTTAACGCAATATCTTTGCAAACACTGGTCTCAGTCGACTAAAGCATAGTGTTATTCGTTATAATAATAGAGTATAGTAGTTCCCTTTTGTTTTAACGATTGCTATCCCCTTTTTTTTAAACTTAAGAAGCTGGAGTAGCTCAAGGAACTGTTATAATAATTTGTTTGTGTTTTTTGTGTGATTTTAGTCAGTGGATATTTAGATCGAGAAACCCAGTACGAATAGGTCAGAGCCCATATTTAGGTAGGCTAATTATCTAGAAGGCATAATTCTTGTTGCAAGGAATTTTAGTTGGTTGACTATTGTGCCCCAAGTGCAAAGATGACTCAGTTCGAAATCTTTAAAGTGCAAGGAGAATCTTTGGGACTTTCTGGAAAAGAACTAATTGAGTACGTTCAAGAGGAGCAAAGAAGAAAAAGAGGAATCCAACGAGAAGAAAGAGAAAGAGAAATCCAACGAGAAGAAAAAGAAAAAGAAAGAGAGGAACGGAAAAGACAAGCTGAGCTTCACCATCAGATTGAAATAGCTCGTGTTGAAGCAGAGATACAGTCAGCCAGTTCCCGTTCAGAAGCCCCCCCAATCTCCCACTAAAGCTCCCCAATTTCAGGGATGGAGAGGATTTCGAGCATTTTTAGCCCACTTCGAAAAGATCCTCGAAATCAATAACATGGATCTGGAGGCTGAAGGTGTAGTTAGATTACTTCCACTGTTAAATTGTAAATTGCGCGAGATTTTCATATCTTTACCATCTGAATGTACAATTAACTACAGCACCTTAAAAGCTGAGTTATTGGCCGCTCATAATATGACTCCCGATTTCTACCGCCAAGAATTTCGAGGAGGTCGTATTAAACCCGGACAGACGTTCCGTCAATTCGGATACATTCTTCAGAGGAATTTTTTTTTTTTGGTTAGAATCCTCAAAGGTTGATCCTAACTACGAGTCCTTAACAGACTTCGTGTTGCGGGATCAATTTTTGGCGTCTCTCCTGACGGAATTCCGCACGTTCGTCAAGGATAGTCGGTGCCAGACCTTTAAAGAATGTACTGAAGAAGCGGATGTCTATGCCGCAAGCCATAATTTATACCCAAAGGAGAATCGAACTTCTCACCAATCCCCCTACAAGGAAAGAAGGAAGGATTCGCGTCCCTTCCCAGGAAAGCCGACGAAGTTTCCGAGCCCCGTAAAACCCAGAAACTTCCTTCCTCAAAACCAACAACGGTTCTCCCCCCCCCCCCCCCGTCGTTAAGATTTCTCCTCTATCACTCTTCCCGAAGCGACCAATCATATGCTTCACCTGTGGTGTAGAAAACCACATGAGCTGGAATTGCCCCCAAAATTCTAGGCTTAAAAGCAGACCAGCCCACTAAGTTCACCAGATTAATGCCACCCCGGCCTCCCCGGTGGTGCAGACCCAAGCAGCAACTTCTTTCCCTCCGTCAGGCCACCAGGTAAATTTTATTTTTTATAAAAGTTCATAGGGAACTTTGAAATTTGAGGAGGGCAGCGTGAACGGCTGCCGAGTATCGACTCTCGTCAGGGACACAGGATGTACGTGTTTCATCGTGCCCGACGAGCTTCTCCCCCCCCCCCCCGTGGACCCTAACCACGAAAATTTGCGGTGGTACATGACTACCTTGGGCGGGCGACCCAATTTCCCGTCGTTAGATGTTACCTGCAGTGTCAATATTATGATGGCTGGGCTGAAGTCATTTCAGCACCCATACAATTCTGTTCCGTGCTTATAGGACAGAGCCCCCAAGTAAGTTCTGACCTTGTGTCTCAGGCCGCCCTTCCTCGAGGCCGAGCTAAGAAAGAAGCCCAGGAGCCCGTCCCCATCAGAGCCCCGATAGCGTCCGATTTCTCGGAGACCCTTAACCAGGACCTTAGGTCGTCACAAAAGGAGTGTGAATTACTAACACCCTTAGGTGATAAGGCCCAAGACAAGGACACGGAGACTGTCCGTGGACCCAAAGAAAAAAAGTACCCCCAACGAGCCCATGGAGATACGTTCGTAGCACTGGACGAAACATCGGCGCTTGAAGAAGATTACCCTGCGGAGTCCCTTAATGTAATACAGACAGTGTGCATCCAACCTGATGCCGATTACCCTCCTCCTTCCCTACCAGCAGGCGAGTCTTTTGAACCCTCTGACCCGGATATTGACGCGCAGCTGACACCACATCAAAAGAGTCAGCTACAAGAACTATTTGAATGGAGTCACCATTTAACCACTCTATTAGCTCTTTTCGAGCGACTGCGCGAAAATGGCCTCACCATTGGCCCCAGCAAATGCCATTTTGCCCACGAAACCATAAAGTACTTGGGTTTCAAAATAGGACAAAGCCAGTTAGGTCCCCAAGAGGCCAAGATTAAGGCAATCGCCGACATGCCCCTCCCGATTACAAAGAAGCAATTAAGATCGTTCCTAGGATCAGCTTCTTACTATCGGCGATTTGTTCCGAAATTCGCTGCAATTCCGGCGCCTCTCAGCTCGCTTCTAAAAAAGAATTCCCCCGATCGTCTACGTTGGAATGATGTCGCTGTTTCCCATTTTAATCAGCTCAAGAGTAAGCTCATTTCTGCCCCCATTTCATAGTTGTCCAACCCGGAGAAACCCTTTGGGATTAAGACCGACGCGAGCAACGAGGGCATTGGAGGTATACTCCTTCAATACGAGGATGACGGAACGAGTCATCCAGTTGCATATGCTAGTCGCCAATTATTACCACGCGAAAAGAGATATGCCACTATAGAGAAGGAAGCTCTATCAATTATCTGGGTTATAGACAATTTCAAAATGTACTTGATAGGAAAAGAATTTCAGATAGGAACCGAGCACCATCCGTTAGCATATATTCGGAATGTACGACACTCCAACGGCCGAATTATGCGCTGGAGTTTACTCTTGCAAGAGTATCAATTTAAAATAAATTATATAAAAGGTTCTGATAACCAGGTGGCTGACGCACTCAGTAGGAATGCGTTACCGAATAGCGTAGAGTAATTGTATTCGTAGGATTAGGATCTCCATGTATGTATATACCGTCTTGTACGACTTAAATTAGATTCTCTTTTAAGATAATTAGTTAATGTATATGTCCGAATTTTGTAGCGCTCAATGTCTATTTTTTTTGTATGTATATATATTTGTACCCATTAAGTTACGCATAAATTATATTGTCCCATATGTACTAATTATATATCATTTCATTGTTCCATGCCCCTTTTTTTATTAAGTTTGTATTGACGGTTATTTTCCCCTATAATCAAAAGATCAAAATAATTATATGTATTGAGGTAATACTAGTGAGATGCATGAAGGAACGGTTGGTACAAGAAAACGAGTTCCCCACAACGGAGCTCTATCGTTGTACCTTCTCTCTTTTTTCGAAGTGACAACTTCCCCCGGAATGGAGGGGTGTAATAGAACGGGTTGAGGCCGCTTAATTTCAACCGCTATCACGTTATTTAAAAACACGATGCTACCCACGTGCATTCTTCGCCCTGAAGCTGGGCGCCTTATCGCAGCCACCTGAGTCAATGTTTAAACAAGGAGGTTTATCTTCCCCCGTTTCGTCCCATGCACCGATCACGCCAGATTGAGTTAGGCTTATGGGCAGATAAGGCTGGTTCTCAGGCTCGGCTGTGCATTCCCTCGAAGCTCCCACTCCATTGTCCCCTACGCCAAGGGGATGTCTGGACTATTTAGATGGAAACTTTACCCCTAAGAGCAGTTTGGAGATCCAGATTTTCGTCGCGAAACATCACTACGATCCACTCTCACCTTGTGCGCCAAGGGACCTCGACCTCGAGATTCACCATCACTTGTCCAGAAGAGGACAATATCCCTTGAGTGCCAAGGTTCGAGCCTTCGTGAGGTCAAGTCCACAAGGCTTCCCCTGTTGTTCAGGAAGAGAACAAGGTTAGAACAGCCATTGTTCTTTTGAGCCCGTTGACAAGAAACCGTTCTCCCCCCACCCCTGTTGTTCAGAAGAGAACAACGTAGAACAGCCATTGTTCTTCCAGCCCGTTCGCCAAGAAACGGTTCTCACCCTTCCCCCTTGTTGTTCAGAAGAGAACAACATTAGAACAGCCATTGTTCTCGAGCCCGTATACAAGACACGGTTCTCACCCCCACTGTTGTTCAGAAGAGAACAACGTAGAACAGCCATTGTTCTTCAAGCCCGTTCGTCAAGAAACGGTTCTCATTCCCAAGACGCCACGTCAGGATCATTTAATTCCCCCCCCCCATCCCTTCGGCTGGAACTCGCCAGCGGACCGAAAATTCCTTCACGTCGCCCTCCTCTGCACAACAAGTGTAATTACGTAAGCCAAACGTTACCTTTGAGTATTTAACCCTTTTGTCAACTCTATCCTGTGCTTTAAATGGTTTAGCGTACCATCTCATCCCTTTTAATTTATATTTGTTTTACCTTTTTAAATTTCTTAATCCTCGGATTAGCTAGATTTCCCACGACCCTTTTCAATTCTCTGTTTATGTCAATATTTTCCGTTTTGTGTGTTGTTGATAGTTTTTATTAATAAAACTCTATTTTATTAATGATAGACATATTATTATCCTTGAGCTCAGTTCCACTTCTTTAGCATATCGAAGATACATAATATCGTTCAACCCAGACATCCACGCACTCTAAAGATAATTAAATAAGTTCCCTCAACGAATAGTTATGTATGGTATATCGTCGAGAGTCCATTCTACGACAGGGCGTATAACTCGGATACCTTTGGCATGAAAGGGGTTCGCGACAGGCGTGTAGTGTGATTAAGCGGGTCTATTAGTCCATAAAGTCTCTCTGAGTTCCTGGCCCTTCCTGACTCCTGGATGAATGGGCCTCGCTCTGACTGACCTTCTGCTTTACTGTCTTACGCTGTCTGATTTTACTGACTTTGAGTGTGTAAGTATATATTCTTTTAAGAAACAAAGGGCGTAGTCTATTATTATCCCTTGATGTTGTTTGGGTGAAGCCTATTCCATGTTTTAGGGGAGCCTATTCCACTCCCCGTTATCGAGATAAAGATTTGTTTCTGTTCAATGTCCCAAAGACGCGAGTTTGTGGTTCGCAGTCCTTTGATTGCAAACAATGGCCGCTGCTATCGTATTTTCTGTTCTTCACCTGCATCCCAAGCCTTGTTTAAACAGCTGACCTATCGTGGCAATGGAAACCATGTATATGTGTGTATATGTGCAGATCTTTGCTGCCGCGTGAACGTCTTTAATTCATTCCTCTCGCCTAGAGAAAAATTCATATATTATTTGCATTGTTGTTTTCTTAATGCATGTCGATTTATAATACAAGTATTTCGATCTATTCTAGATGGTTTCATTATTACTACACGGTATATTA
The DNA here is from genome assembly GCA_963969495.1 of Ceratothoa steindachneri. Classification (NCBI taxonomy): domain Eukaryota; kingdom Metazoa; phylum Arthropoda; class Malacostraca; order Isopoda; family Cymothoidae; genus Ceratothoa; species Ceratothoa steindachneri. Next base: position 70,367,020 of record OZ018338.1, on the reverse strand, counting down.
TTTCTCTGATTAATACTTATGCCCGCTTTCAGGATTTCATAGGTCCAAAAGAGTGCTCATTTGGAGGGTTCCTCACTGGGCATACTTTACCTTGAAATTCGGGCTCACTTCAAAACTCACCATCAAGTAACGGAGGGTTATGATTGAATAACTAAAATATGTATATCGACTCTGGGTACACAGTTTGTCTCATCTATAATGTTACACATTCTGACATTATATGTAAAGATTACAATACATGGTGTATACAATAGGTTTACAAGCGAAGTGTTGTGTACAAAATCATTAGGCGTGCCAGTTACAAGCCTTATAGGATTTAAATGTTACTCATTTGTGAGGCTTCCTTGTTAACAGAACTATTTCATCTTTCCATGCCCTTTTGTCTTATAAGTTACATGGACAAAAGCTATCCATTATATCTTTACATTAGTAATTTACAAATGTGTCATCAAGCGCTTGATGACACAGGTTCAAATCCAACTCCTTTATTCATTTTCATATGTGTTAAAATAGTTTCCCTATTGTCCGTTTCTATAATTCTCCCATTTTCTTTCTTAAGCTTTAATGGAACACGTAATTAATTTCCTTAGCGTTTTTCCGGGTTGTGTTACGTTTACATTTCTCTGGGCATTTAAATATATATATATATATATATATATATATATATATATATATATATATATATATATATATATATATATATATATATAATGGGTTGAGGAATAAGTTCTTGTGGTTTTATAAAATTTATTCATTACCATTAACAATTTTAGAAAAACTTCATTTTTAATTGATAACAATATGCAATTTAATCAATGATGTATTCTCCGTTGTTATTTACAACTTCTTCTCAACGTTCAACTAATTTTTCGATGCCTCTGCAATATAAATATCTGGATTTTGACTTGAAGAATTCGTCTAACCAGCTTCTTAATTCCACATTAGTATTGAACGAAACGCCACGCAAATTGTTGGAGAGCGATCGGGACAGATGGAAATCCGATGCAGCCAAGTCTGGCGAATATGGAGGATGCGGCAGGATTTCACAATTAAGCGTTTGGATGGCGCCTTTGGTCATATTGACAATGTGAGGACGAGCATTGTCGTGTTGCAGGAGGACTCCATAACGTCGATGAGGTCGCTTCACACGAATAGCCTCGGCGAGTCGATACATTTGCTGAACGTAGAGTTCTGCATTGACAATCTCGTTGTTCGCAAGGAGCTCATAAAGAATGATGCCTTCACAATAACACCAAACACACAGCATCGTCTTCCGTGGCTGAAGTCGTTGCTTTAATCGCGGAAGTGGTTTTTATTGGGGCTAAGCCATTGTTTTCGATGGTTCATGTTGACACAAACACCCCTCTTTTCGTCGCCAGTGATGATGCCGTAAAGAAATCTGTCCTTATATCCACGAGTAACTTTGTGACGAGCAAGCAAACCTGCGGCAATCATGGAGCGTGGAAGTTTTGTTGCTTTCGCTCAAAGCGTGCGGAACCCATGCACCGAGTTTTTTAACTTACCCCATGAAATGAAGGTGATTCACTACGGTTTTCTGATCACACAGCAATTGTACAACCAATTTTCTAGTCGATTGACGAGGATTTTCATGAAGAAGGTCGTTCAATTTATCTTCATCCAACATAATGGGGCGACCAGAACGTTCTTCGTCATTAAGATTGAAATGTCCGTTTTTGAAACGTGAAAACCACCATTGGGCTGTCCTTTCTGATAAAGCATTTTCTCCGTACACAGCACAAATATCGCGACGAGCTTTGGCTGCGTTTGCATTGTTCCCGTCTTGATTGAAAATGAATAACAACAAGTGTCGAAAATGCGCCTTTCTTTCAACTTGACATTCCATTTTGAGGGTACAGAACAAAAATGAAATTAATACAACTTTTAAATAAACCGCAATGACTTATTACTCAACTTCAAGACGTAGCCTAAGCAAAAGCCTAATAGTCTACGCTGTTAAGAGACGTAGCCTAACCTTTGCAAATTTTGCTCTGATTATTTATTAGTTTCTTAATATGTGCGCAAATCACGTCAACAAAACTTAAATCAACACATTAAAAATATGCAAGAACTTATTCCTCAACCTAATATATATATATATATATATATATATATATATATATATATATATATATATATATATATATATATATATGTGTGTGTGTGTGTGTATAAAAGAGCTCAATAACGACTTATGGTATAGATAGTGAAACCACTGTATCGTAGCAGAGAATTTATTTATGAAACTAGTTCCGGTATGAGTTTACCATACCCTTTTCAGTCGTATAATGAGAATGGAATGAGCAAAACAAATTTCTAAATATCTCAAAATCCCCCCCCCCCCCCCCACACACACACATAAAACAAAAATGGAGAAAAAGGGTCAGTAATCAGGAGGTGTGGTTCTAAGAACGTTAACTAAGCTGTTTACAATCAGGTTCCGGGAATAGAAGCTACATTTAAATTGACCATCTGATAGATTAAAATTTGGACTTTGTCCTATTAGTATCGTTTCTACAATTTTTCTTTTACGGAAATCTTTAAAATTGTATATAATTTGGGACTTCGGATTATCTAGTTGGTGGATGTAATTGCTAATATGGCTAAAAATACTGCATGTAGTACTGCCTCCACTGACATCACCTTTGTGTTCATATATTCGTTTTTTTTTTTTTTAATGTTCTCACAGTCTTTCCTATTTAAAATGAAGAACAGTTAGTGGATTCACGCGGGTTTACCTATACACCTGCCTCATTTGGCTGATCCATGGGCTTGGTCGAAGGGAAAGATTTAAGGATGGAAAAAGGGGATTTTAAACCAGGCTCGACCTGGAGAAATAACTGTTTACTCCTTTAAGGAAGGGGGAGAATGGGAGGGATAGACGGTAATATGTAAATTTAACTTTAGATAAACTCTCATTGATGAGGTGGCGGGGATAGTTTAATTCAATAAATTTGCAGGTTATATATGTAATCTCATCTTCTAGAAAGCAAAAATTATATATTCTAAGTGCTCTCAAAGAATACCTGATGCAACGGCTTTTTTATATAAACATCATGTGAAAAGAAATGAAATGGATATGAGTTAGAATGGGTGGGTTTACGGTACACAGTGAAGGCTATACAATTATCTTGTTCTCATTCTACTTTAAAAATGATGGTGGGATGGAGGTCGTTGAGATTTTTGAGAAATTTGTCAAATGAATTTAAACTTTTTATAGGCCAAATCGATAAGGCATCCTCTACATACCTAAACCATACAAAATTTTGATGTGAAATAACAGAAGGAAGTAAATTAACTTAAAATGTTCCATAAAAAGGTTACATACTATGCGCGATAAAGGATTACTTGTGCCATGGTTAATGTCAGTTCTTTAATAAATTTGGAGTCAGCCTTCGATGACGATGCTGAAACTAAAAGTTTGGAGCAAACGAGCGTGGTTCCCGTGACTGCCGTAAAAGGTGAAAATCCCGGCCCATTAGGTAAAGAGCGAATGCCTAAAAGGACAATTGGGAGTGACACTAGAACGCCTTGTCGACAGGACATTATGGACCGCTTCAAAGTCCTGTGTGCTATTTCCACCATCCCGTTCGTGAACGGGCGATAAGCCGTTGTGCGGAGACGATCTAAACCAACGAGGGTAGACTGCTCTTTGAATAGTTCTGATTCGAATTAGGAGTTTCTGTCGGTTACTACGTAAAGCGGTACTCTAAATATTGAAATCTACCCCTCCAGGAAAGCTAACGCAATAGTTACGGCACTTATGTCCGGGATCGGTAGCGCTTTTATCCATCTCGTCACTCGGTCAATGCAAGATATTAAATTTAGATGCTGTGAGGGGTAGAATTGTCCAGGCAGTGTACACAGTGCGTGGTTCAACTATATCGATATGCGCAGTTTCGAACCTTGAGGATGGAATATCAATGGGCAGGATCGGGGATTTCGTGTAGTGATTAATCTTGGAAGATTGACAAGGGAGGGACTCCCTCGTCCAGAAGCGAATATCCATGTCCATATTGGGCTAGAAATATCGGGATTTGATGAGACGAAGTGAAGCCTTGATTCCAGGGTGTGACAGATTATTTAAATGATTGAAGATAGTTCTCCTGCATGCCAAAGGGACAAACCGCTGTGGGTATCTTAATGTTACTTCTCAGCAAAGCTGAACTTTCTCGGGAAAAGGGGCAAGATATTAGTCACGAGCGAAATTTCTTCATTTCTTTGTCATTATCCTGCGCTGTCGCCAAAGCTGGGCGGTCAAGATAGTCAACTTGGACCGAATTGACGTTACTTGAAAGCCAGTAGGCGTCTAGGTTGGAACTGACCACGCACGTAAACGATATCACTGACGTACTTTAGAATGGCTGCCCATTGGCGCTAGTGCCTGTCTGTTTTAGTACTTTGGCGATGCAAAATCTGATACTAGAGGTTTGTGATCATTGCACAAGGTAACATGGCGACCTTCAATCAGGTGTCTGAAGTGGATGACAGCAAGATACGCACATAGAAGCTTTCTGTCTTAGGCGGAGTATGCTTGCTCGAAAAGAATGTAACCGGTTTTGCAGGTTCGTCAACCATTTGATGCAGGGCAGCACTTGCCGTGTATTGGGAGCAGTCCATCACCAGCTGGTATGGCGAATTATTTGGCAGTGGTTGACAGAGCTTAACAGAGACGATTAAGACTGATTTAGTATTTTCAAATGCTCCTCGTGTCTCCTAATGCGACACGAGCTCCCGAGCCTTAGGTTGCAGGCGTACAAGCTCGGTCAACGGGGCTGCAATATTGGCTAAGTTGGGAATCATTCTGTGGTAGTATCCTAAAAGACCAGAATATCTTCGAAGCTCCTTGTAGTCCTTTAGTAACGGTATGTCTCCAATTTCTTCGCTGGTGGGCAAATTCCTTCCACTGGAATTTGATGCCCTAAAAATTCTATTTCCTCCTTCGTCAATTCGCACTTTTCCAGGGATATTCTCAGACCGTTTTCGACCAGAATTTTAAAAGACTTGCTCCAAATGCTTCAGGTAGTCGTCCATAATGTTTGAATATATCAGGATGTCGTCTATATACACAAAAACGAACCCTAATCCTCGAAACATGTGGTCTATCTGCCGTTAGAAGGTGCAACTTGCACTTCGGAGACTGAATAGGAGCTTAACGTACTTCCACAAACCAAATGGGGTTATGACCGCAGTTTTCTCTATGTCTGCCTGGTTCATAGGGATTTAATGATAGGCACAAACCAGGTTCAACCTTGAAAAGATACTTTTGCCATGGAGGTGGTTCGTAACACTTTGAATCCGCACAGCGGATACCGGCTGGGCTTTGTGATCGCATTGAGCGCTCTGAAATGTTCACCACTCTGTACTCACCAGGCGACTTCTTTAGCGAAGCCCATGGTAACTTTGACGGACGCACAACTCCCCCCCCCCCTCCGCCCCACTTCAATAGTGTTTCGAAAGTTGCTTTAGCAACCTGTAGTCTATTGAAAGAAGCCTCAGCCGTGCGAATGACGGTGGAGCACTACCAGTTTCGATCGTATGCGTCACTTAATTCGGTGATGACGGGGAGGGCTGAGCAGGTGCGGGTCCGTACAGCTCATATTTTTTTTAAAATGGCTCAGCAATGGGGGAGAAAGTGCTGAAGGTCACTGATAATTAAGGCTACCGCAGGTTCTCCACTTTCGATATAAGTTTAGTTTGTTTGTCTATTAGTAAGCCGCGCACACAATCAACTAAAAGATTATAATGCCTTAAAAGTCAATACTTAATAACGGTGGTGGTATCCGTGACTACAAATGCCCACCTAAATGATCGGCGAATACTGGAGATTCACTATGTCCGTGTTAACCTCGCGATGTACTTTTATTTTCCCGCCATTCGCCGTTCAAATATTTCTACTAGATTCCCGCTATTCACCAGATTTCTCCAATTTAGCCGGAATTATCGATACACTCGCTGCCGTGTCGATTAAGAAATCACATTTATAATTACACACTATAGGGCGACGGTGATAACAGACGGCATAACAGCGGTCGTGCTTGTAATGGCAAGCCCGCCTAGTTTTCTGCCGGGCTGGCGAAGATGGTCTGGAGGAAGGCTTAATTTGGTAGAGATTGAAAGAAAGGGGATGTGAGGAAGGTGTGGGTGAGGATGAAGAGCGTTGTTAAAAGCCCACCATCCAAGACGGGAGCTCAGGAGGGAGGGGACGCTCCCCCCCGATTCAGGATAGTTGAATGAGAGGAAACTGGTCGGCATCTACCCTGTGAAATTAGAGGCCGGCCAGAGAGAGTTGTGAGAGGTTGGAAGGGGAGTGAGGAATTAGGGTAAAACCCAGGCTGTCAGAAAGAAGAGGATAGGACGTTGGCCGCACGGGGATAAAGTGGTTTCAATGACATGCGTGTGTACGTCTTGTTATCCTTTCTATTTTAGGGTATTTTTATTCGGAGTTCTTAGAATCCTCACAGAGTTCTCTTTCGTCAACTCTGCGGTTTCCTTTCAAAATCTCTTTAGCAAAGACATTCTTTTGTTTTAAGTCCGCCTGCCCTCCCCCGGAGAATGCGACCAACACCAAAGAGTCAGATAAAATGGAGTTGGGTAGCATCCTTGTTTGTGGACCATCTCACACTCGGCTGACCAATACGGAAGCGCTCAATGAATTCACCGACGGTGCAATAGTTAGGAGAAGCTTGTAGCGCAGGGAGACACTTTGCTTTTTTTATGATTTATTTATCACCAGTGTGGGTTCTTAAATGTGCTACAAGATTGTCCTTTCTCTGATCCTGATTAGGGTAAAAGCTGCAATTGAAAGATTTCTTGCCAGTGTGAGTCGTTGAATGTCTTTTAACATCTCCTTTCGTGGCAGCCTGATAGGAGCAAAGGCTACATCTGAAAGGCTTTTCACCAGTGTGAGTATATGAATGCCTTTTAAGCTGACATTTCGTTGTGGCCTGATAAGAGCAAAGACTGCACCTGAAAGGCTTTTCGCCAGTGTGAGTGGATGAATGTCTTTTAACAGCTCCTTTCGTGGAAGCCTGATAGAGGCAAAGGCTACATTTGAAAGGCTTCTCGCCAGTGTGAGTATATGAATGTATCTTAATATCTTCTTTTCTGGCAGCCTGATAAGGGCAAAATTTGCATTTGAAAGGCTTCTCGCCCGTGTGAGTATATGAATGCCTTTGAAGCTGAATTTTCGTTGCGGCCTGATAAGGGCAAAAGCTGCATTTGAAAGGCTTCTCGCCAGTGTGAGTATAGAAATGTATTTTAAGCTGACCTTTCTCTGCGACCTGATAAGGACATAGGTCGCATTTGTATGGCTTCTCGCCGGTGTGAGTCGTTGAATGTCTTCTAACATGTCCTTTCATTGTAGCCTGATAAGGGCAAAATTTGCATTTGAAAGGCTTCTCGCCGGTGTGGGTATATAAATGTATCTTAATATCTTCTTTCCTGGCAGCCTGGTAAGGGCAAAGGTCGCATTTGAAAGGTTTCTCACCAGTGTGAATATATGAATGGTTTTTAAGATGATCTCTCGTTGCAGCCTGATAAGGGCAAAGGTCGCATTTGAATGGCTTCTCGCCAGTGTGGGTCCTTAAATGTATGCTAAAAACTCCCCTACGTGTAGTCTGATAAGGGCAGGAGCAGCATTTATAGATTTTCTTATTCATTCTTGAATGATGCAGCGCATGAGAATTTGTGTGTGTCGACTGAGAAGGCATGGAGTTGTTTTCGGGGCGTTTTCTTGCGCTTTCAGATCTTGAATATACACCAGTAGTCCAATTTTGGTCATCATCAAGAGCTTGAGGTGGCGATGGTACTATACCACTAAATTGTGGAATTACTTTAAGGTTAGTGGAAGACAGCAATTTCATCTGAAAAAGAAACAGTGATTTTATAATCTCTTGTTCACCATCTTGCTAATGTATGAGAGAGCATTCCTACAAGAGGAAGTGTAGGAACCCCACCCAACCCAAATTCATTCTTTAGGACTCCCAACTGATTATGATCTCACCGAAAAGTGAGGGTGGTCTATCAGAAAGTGCTGCTGAGGGAGATGCAAATAGGAACTTGTTGACCGCTGAAGAGAGAATGTATGCATACTTCCACTCTATGGTATGAAAGAGGCTAGATGCCACTCTTGATTAACGGTAGTGATAAATGATTAGTACACTTGATAACAGCAACCAGGAGTAGTTACCCTAATTATACTTAGCCTATTTAAAAAAAGGAAACAAAAACTCAAAAGGCCAAGGCTTACTTTCCTCCAGAATATTTGTATGCAACCAATACCCCTACACTATATACATATATACCAGGGGGTAGGGCTGCCTCTCCAGAAATTTAAAAAATGGGGCAGTTGGGAGCGCACGAATTCATCATAGGTAAGTACAAGGTACAAGCGGTAAACGCCACGATCGTCCTGAGAAATTCAGAAAGAATGTACTGGACAGTTTGGGAAACCATTCAGTCATTGCTTTAAGGTGCATGGGAGCATCACTACATCATATGGGGATGCCCACGGTAAGTGTGTCAGATCTGGAGATCACTTTTGTTTTAATTAAGTTACCCTAAACAGTCTTCCATCTTCTTTGCCAAGCAGCGCAGAATGCTGCCCGTATTCCTGTCATGTAGTCGGTGTAAGGAAGAGCAAAACGCTGTCTGGTCACCCAATCCTCACGGACTCTTTGGCGCCTTCGTTCCCCGCAATTCCTAAATGTCGAGGAAGACAGCAGAAAATAATCTCGACATCTGCCCGGATCGCCAAAACCGTGGCGTCATGGATATCGCAAACCAGGGGATGCAGAGATTTTAATTCTCCGAGAGCAGTCAGGCGCTTTGTGAGTCGTAATAAATCACAATCTCGTCTCCGAACAGGGCAAGTCACGTTATCTCCCCTACGGAGAGGTGTATTGCAAACAACTCGGCCGTGATGATAGAAGCAGAGCTGGCAGAGCCCCGCTGACTTCAAACAGACGGGATACGGCTTGGAAACCGACCAACTATTGGGAAATTTGAGCAATCAGTAAACACTGGCACGGTTCCAGACTGACACGAAGGTGTTCCAAAAAGGCCCAACCGAATTCTCCCGGCGCTGTAGAAGCTTTGGGTTTTCTTTTTGTTTGTTTTTAATTTGAAGAGCTCATCTGGCGAATGCCTACTTGGGCATAATTCGCCGTATTCACTACTGCCTAGTAGTAGGCTACTTTAAAATAACATAAAAAAACAATAATAATAAAATAAAAAAAAGGAAAAAGGCAAGAGGCAGGAAGCAAGCTCCAGCGTCGGGCGGAGATCTCCCAGCACAGGAACGTGCGACCTAAAAGAAATAAAAAGACAAGAATAACGTTAAATAAAGGGGAGAATGCCGACCTACCCTAAAAGGTCGGTAAGTCCACCAGTCAATGTGCACGAACTCGTCCCGAGTAAAAGGGACAGGCGGTAGTGACCCCGCCCATCCCGGTACCGAGACAGGTAACGTGCACAAAGATCGCCCAGGCTGGGACATTCAACAGGAATGTGCCGAAAAGTCTCGGAGACAACGCAGCCTTCACAGTAGGGCGCAAGCGAGATCTCCATCAAATGGTGGTGCGTCCCGGAGGGTGCCCAATTCGGAGACGACAAAAAGAAACCTGAAGCCTTCGCGTAATTGGGGGGTAGGTCCATGTGAACAGTCGCGGTGCAATGGCATTCAACTATAAGTTCCCTTCGACCGTTTCCCATCTTCTTTGCCAAGCAGCCCAAAGAGCTGCCCGTATTCCTGCCATGTAGTCAGTGTGAGGAAGAGCAAAACGCCGTCTAGTCACCCAGTCTTCGCGGACTCTTTGGCGCCTTCGTTCCCCGCAATTCCTAAATGTCCAGGAAGTCAGCATAAGATAATCTCTATATCTACCCGGCTTGCCAAAACCGTGGCGTAACGGATATCGCGAACCAGGGGATGCAGAGATTCCAATGCCCCGAGGCACTCAGGGCGTTATATAAGTGGTTAGAAATCACAATCCGGTCTCCGAACCGGGCACATCGTGTATTCTCCTGTACGCAGCGCCTGGCAGAGCCCCGCTGACTTCAAACAGAGGGAATACGGTGCGGAAGCCGGCCCCCTCTTGGGACTTGAAGCCATCGGTATACACTGGCACGGTTCCAGCATGACACGAGGTGTGTTCTAAAAAGGTCGAACGCAATACTCCCGGCGCTGTACAAGCTTTGAGAGCAGAGGCGTGGCGACAAATAGCCAAAGGTAGTACCCTCCAGGGTGGCGTCCTGGGCAAACCAGGGGCACCACCAGCCCGAAAGCTATACCTAGCTCTCGAAAGAGTTTACTAGCCCTAAACCATAGCGCTTAGGGTATGACTGGTGTCTTTTGGGGCATAGACACCATCGCAATTAGCTGCGGATGCAGTGAGAGCTGTTGACGATGAGGGATGAGCAGGGCTCGCGCGTACAGGCGAATAATACACTGTGCATGGGGTAGAGCGAGTGGCATCCCCCCAAGCATCAAAAAGTAGGCTCTCAATATGGGGAGTACGGAAGGCACCGGTCGCCAGGGAAGGCCGGTGTGGTTGATCGATTTCACCTTTGCAATACGCGCTTAGCTGCGGATACATAAAACTCGCATTCGTTGTCGAGTCTGGAACGAACAAAGGATCGATGAAAAAGTAAGGCAGTAGCCCTATTAGTGGCCCAAGCGCTGACCGTCACGGAATGGAGAATATCCATGGCGCGGGTACAAGAGACCCTAAGGCTGCGAATATGAGCCTCCCAGGTGAGGCGTCGGTCGAATACAAGACCAAGGAAACGGTGCGATTCAACCCCACCCAGGCGCACCCTATTAAGAAACAAATCTGGGTCGGGGTGGAGCCGTGGATGGCGGCAGAAGTGCACCACCTTAGTCTTGGCCAAAGAAAACAAACCTGTGCGCTTCGGCATAGCGAGAGACGCGGTTCAATGACTGTTGGAGTCGACGCTGCTGAGTTGCCATCTGGGCCGCGCCAAATGAGATCGAAAGGTCGTCCATGTAGAGCGTAGCGAGTATATCTTCCGGCAACATCGAAGTGATGCCGTTGATGCTCAGGGCAAAGAGTGTGACACTGAGGACACTTCCCTGCGGGACACCCTCTTCCTGCTCCTTTGGGCCGGAGAGGGCCCCCACCCGTACGCGGAATCGACGATCTCGCAAAAATTCAGATATAAAGACTGGGAGGGCGGGAGGCGTCCCCTCGCCCACATCCTGTGGAGTCTCCAGGATACCGTATCGCCATGCGGTATCATAGACCTCCAGATTAAAAAACACCGTGGCTTAGTGCTGTCTACGAAGAAGGGCCTAGCAGACGGCATTTTCCAGTTGGAGCAGATCATTCGACGTGGAGTGAAACTTGTGGAGGCCGCACTGTGCAGAAGACAGATGGCCTCCGCTGTCCAGGAAAAAGGCTAGTCTAACATTTACCAATTTCTCCATCAACTTGCACAAGCAACAGATTAGAGAGATTGGGCGGAAACTGGCGGGGGTAGAATGATCTCTCTCCGGTTTGCGAAAGGCGAGAACAGGAGCGATTCGCCAATAATCTGGGACGAGACCCCCCACCCAGATCCTGTTGATAAATCTAACAGAAACGCCATGCCTCACTCACCCAGGTGTCGAAGCATGGCGTACGGGACATCGTCCGGACCATGGCCGGTGTGTGCGCACGAAGCAAGAGCGGAACGCAATTCACTCAGCGTAAACTTGTAGCTAAGGGGTTCTCCGCCTATGGAGGTCAAGTCCAGCCGACGGCTTTCCGCGACATCACGACGCGCATTGAATGCTGGCGGAGCAGCATCTTGGCTAGAGAATGCGAACAAAGCGGTCGCGAAGGATTCTGCCACGGACGCGGCGTCCGAGATTGCGGTCCCATTTTCCTGGAGCACTGGAGGGGGTCCTGCGAGAACTTGCCTCGAATCCTTTTGACTCGCTTCCACACCTCTGCTAGAGGGGTTATCCCGTTAAGTGAAGACACGTATGCCCGCCAAGAAGAGCGGCGGACGTGCTTCGAAATATACCGGAACATAAGCACTAGCTCGACGAAGTTCACCGACAGTGAACTTATAGCGCATGTAGGCATAACGCTTCTGCTTGAGGGCCCTCTCACACTCGGCTGATCACCACGGGAGGCGTCAGCGTGCAAAAGGGCCAGAGCTTCTAGGAATAGTAGTTAAGCCCGATGCGATGAGGTCGCCGGAGAAGAAATCAACGGCCTCATCTACCGACCTAACTGAGACAGAGAATTCAGTCAATTCCTGATATACAGACCACCGCGCCCGCGACAAGCACTATCGAGGTGGGTTCTCGGGCGGCAGTGGCCCAGAAAATGATATTTGAATGGGAAAGTGATCACTACCATAGAGGCCATCGACCACTTCCCAATCAAAATCAGGCTGTGCATCCGGAGAGCACAACGATAGATCGAGGGCACTTATGCGTAAACTCATCCATATTTAGGACACCCATCTCAAGCTCGTCGATCAGAACTGAAGGACTTGACCCCGGGGATTAATCGAGTAGTCTCTCCAGAGGGGGTGTCTACCGTTCAGATCTTCGAGCAAGAGAAAGGGCCTCGGCAACCGTGCCACGACGCGGCGGAAGTACCCCGCGTCGAAGTCAGCTGACGGTTGAATGTACGCGGAAAAAACAGTATACCCCCTATCCAGGTGCAACTGCACAGCTACTGGCTGAAAAGAGGTATCTAAAGCGAAGTACGGAAACATCATGCAGGATGTAAATCGCACATTCTCCCGCTCGGCCCCCATCCCGTGGTGGTGGGGTCGCAAAACCCTTATATCTCGGGGGGCTAGTTAGAGGGCATGCGCCCAGCATGGTCTCCTGCAAAAAGATAGCTAACGGGAAACGGGAGACTAGCATCCGCAACTCCTCCCAGTTGGCCGGGAGTCCGCGGCAATTCCATTGAAGGAATATGCCTTCCAGGCCTAGCTCGAGGAGATTCGGGGGCCCTCTTCGAAGAGAAGACCCTCACGTGAATACTCGTATGCTTCCCGGAGGCAGAACTCCAGGCGCTGTTGGCTGGACAATGTGCTTAAGGCGTTGTCGCTTTCGAGCAGTTATTAGGGGAGTTGGGCTTGCCATGAGAGTCTTTTCCTCCCTTTGTCGGGAAACCTTAGGGGGGGCGGGGCCCTCTTTTCGAGGATCTATAGTCTCCGAGCCACCCAGCCCACCACTGGACGTGGGCGAAGGAGCTGAAGCTCTTTTTGTGCTGTCCTCCTTTCGGGCGGTAGCTTTAGGAACCAAGGAAGATGGCCTGGCGACAAACTTCAGGGGTGTTGCCCCCTGTAAGTCTAACGACTCGTTGGAGGCGCGTGGCCGTTTCGCCTTACGGGAAACGGTCACTCTGGGGGAAGTCGAGGGAAGCCCTGGTTTAGCCAGGCCTGGGTGTGCACCTTTTGTGCCACCAGCTTTACCAGGGGAGCGCTGTAGGGGAAGGGGGGGTAGAACATTGTGGCAAAGGACGTCCCAGGCAGCACCGGTCGCGCCAGGACCTAGTCCTTAGCCTCGCGAAATGAGAGACGATCCTGAGGATGAACGGTCAGGATTTTCTTCTCAAGGAGGTACGCACCACATTGCTTCGAAGAAGAGGGGTGCAGCTCTCCGCAATTGACACATTTGGCCACACACGATTTGGACTTATCCTAATCGGCCTTGTAGCAACTTACACAAATTTCGGGTAACCCCGACTTTGCCCGTCGACAGGAGAGATTAGTATGGCCGAAGTGGTTACAGTAATAGCACCTCCACAGCAGTGGCACGAATGCCTTCACGCGGTAGCAATACCAACTGGCATGCACCGACTTAGGGAGCTTGTCACATTCGAACGTGAGGAAGAGTGTAGAGGTGGATCTCGAGGCCCTCCCTGTTTTCTTATCACACGGTCGAACTTGGCCGCCCCATGGTCGGCCAGCTCTAAGGTAATGTCATCTATGGAGTAGTCCACGAGTTCTCTCGCATAAACTACTCCTTTCACGAAGTTCATTGTAGAGTGTGACGTCACACTCACAGGCGTGCCATCAATTGTCCGAAGAGCACTAATCATGGCCTTCTCGGAGGGAATCAACGCGTTCGCCAAAAGGCTCCGGTCCGAGAAACGGGACACCTTCGGCTCTCTACCAGCCACACTAGCTAAAGCTCTCTGATGGATCATGTTGACCTAACCCAACATGCTGCCATCAGTGGAGCGAAAACCAGTAAGCGTTTGAAGCCAGCGGGCTCGAAAACGCCGGGTAGTCTCTGAATGAGGGGCCACGACGTAATTGAGGATCCGCTCTGCGCACTTTTACTTTTGGTCTTTGTCAGGGACTCCGCACCCTGGGGAGCAGCGGGGCCGGACGTGCCGATCTAAGCTTGGTTGTTTACCGAAGTAGCAGACCCATCCGTCCCCGGATTTGCCCCATGGAAGGCCCTACCCGTCTGAGGCTGGGTTGCCTCAAGGATCATGTCTATGTCGGGGGGGAGCTCTATTTGCCCCCCCCCCAGGACATCACAGGTCCCATCGGCAGTGGTGTCACGAGTAGACTATAGGGAGGCACAGGCCATGACCCCCGCTAATGTTAGTATACGAGCCAGCAGGTCTCTAGAGGAAAGCGGCCGATGAGCCCTGTCTTCTCTCTCCCCCCCTAAGGGGGTTTGCCCTACCGAGCCGCTTCAATGGGGAACGGTTGGTTATGGGCCGTGTGCTGGCTTTCTTGGCAGTCGATTGGAAAGTAAAGCGGGGACTGCTGCTGGAAAGAGGGAGGCACCCGAGGGCACTTTCAGACAAGGGGGTGAAGGGGAGTCCCCTAACTAGGGAGGTCCCGCCCCCAATTTTTTTATTTTTTATCTCCACATGCCTGATTGCATTACTACATTGAACAGTAGGTCACATACTCAATTTCATCAAAATCGAACAATATTTACTGGTCGCTATATGGATCTTAACTTATTAGTCTGCTGGGAAATTAATTTTTGGGATAGAAATGAACAGTTTTGTCAAATACTAGTTTATTTGAAACAGATTTTGGAGTTGAAACACAATTTTTTTTTAAAGATATTTATATTAAAGTGAAAAGAAAATAGTTAAATGGCAAATTTCTTTTTTAAACAAATTATAACTAAAATTGCTAATTAAACATTGATCCTTTTGAGCATGAGGGAATATTTTTGTGATGTTTTGCCACAAGTCTGAGAAGCAACTGTTTCTGTTCTTCATCTTTTGTTAGAGATGCATGATACGATTTGATAAGTGCAATGCCTCTTTCTGCTGGATCGTTAACAACCATTAAGTTAATCGCTCGACGTTGAAATTCTTGAAAGCATGTATTCTCTTCCCAAGAACTTGGGTTAGTCTTCAGGAATGTATCCTCTGCAAACTTGTATCCATCTTTCATTAAGAGACAGAAAATTAGCTTAGTTATTTTAAGTTACCAGTTCATGCAAGTCCAAATCCTCCATGTTTTTTGTAAGATTCAATCGGCGAAAACTTTGGTGTTTTCATTACGTTGGAGATTGGATCTTCTGTTTGGTCTCAGCATTAATTCTATGATCGAAAAATGCCAGACCAAAAAGATGTTCTCCAAAGGTGTCTGCGAAGGGCTGTGGTTGCTTCTTTAGATATTGTCTGATTTGGGTACTTTTGCAAAGTTTTAAGAAGCAGAATGCAATTTAAAGGAGCATTAATTCCAAAATAGGCTTCATTCCAAAAACGCGAGTAGACCAAAGAAATAAAAAGAGAGCACTCTGTAATATCAGCCTTTTCACGTTCCGTTAGTTTCAGTTGATGCTTAAACAAGTATATTTTCAGGACATATATAGCCTTAGCCATCCAGCGTGCATGATGATTCGCTCCTGGGACTCTTAATGTGACTTCTGTCTTATCAATGCCTCCAAGAAAGATGAGACTGAGTTGCAGCAATTCTTTATAATCGTCACGCAACTGACGAGATTTCAAAGCTTCCTGATAATATGGGACCATTTCTCCTCGAAGATTATGCATTACTGGATTGACGAATAAACTGCTATCTGCCGCTAAAAAAGAATCCTTTTTAAGTGACGACCATTGTTCTGTAAAACGTTCAAAGAGACCCCTCTTTGGACCACTTGTAGGCCCAAGTAAAATATTGCAAGCACATGAAAACATAATTTAGAAAATATGATGACGGCATGCAATCCAAACAAGCTCTCTTCCAAATACTTTCTCAATTATGGTACAGACTCCTTTTTGTAGGCCTGTATTTGATGCAGTTGTGTAAAATACAAGGCCTTGAACTTCGTCACGAAGATTCTAGTCATTAATTGATGAAATGCATGCCTGTTCTTCTCCTGTTGCTCGTGTTATTTTTGGCGCACCAAGAATTTTTTCCATTCCATTTACAGAAACTATTATTGCAATTCGTTTTACTGTTTTCTTTGCCCCATCAATAGCAGGTAGTAGTTTTCCATCTCAGTGAAGAAGAATCGGTCCTTTAACAGACAACAAAGCTTTGTCTTCATTGTATGTTGCCTCTCTTACTTGCTTTCTGGAACGTTCTATAGAACTCCTGTAAAGTGTCATAGCTGCAATATCCTGACCCAAGGCTTGTGATATTGTTCCAACAACCATTGTTGCTTTTCTATCCGTAATATTTTCACAATCAAGAACAGCAGCCACACCTGAAGTTGTAAAGATATTTTTTGAATTTGAAGAACTACATTGTGCATTCTTTTTTTTAGTTGAAGAAGGTGGACAAAACTCTTTGTCTGCCACAATTAAACTTTCTCCTTCAGATGATGATGACTCGAAATCGGCATGGGAAGCAGCTTCTGTTTGATTTTTAGAAGTATATACTTTTTCTTTGTATTGTAAAGCCTTCTCATGTCGATATCTTTTGCGAGATTCCTTGACTAAAGTAATCTTATCACGGCACGACATACTGAAGGAGAAAATGTTCTCTCTCTGCATCGACAGAAATTGGCGGTCTTCTTCATTTTTTACCGCATTTAAAGCATTTTTTGAGGCTATGTCAAAAAGTTTTGAAAGAGTAGATTCAAAACTACGCTTATTCATTCTACATGCGGTTGTTCTTCAAAGAAAGGTATTCTTCATACAACCTTTTGAGAGTTTCCTAACGCAAGAGTCTATTCGCTGTGTGGGAATTCGGGCTCTTTCCCATACTTTTATGACTCTTTTGCAAGCGAGGTTGTAACTTTTGTGTCAAGTCATTGACTCAACTTGATGGTGGTACTGAACAACACGAAGCACATAACCACATGCTGGTAGTCTTGCATATGAAAGCTCACTAGTAGGTTCCCCTCCATTTAGTTATACTTATAAGATATTTTTTTATACTCTAAAATATCTAAATATTCAATATTCATGAAAGAATAAGCTTTCATTTGACATAAATAAATAGGCTCGTGTGTTTGTAAAAAATTATGGCAGTCAATGCTTAATTAACAAATATATATATATATATATATATATATATATATATATATATTGTGAATTAAAATATAAACAAAGTGTGTTAACATATAATTCTAATATTCTTTGAGTAAGTCTGATATTGATAAAAAACTGCAAATTATCTATGCACTGAATAAACAAAGTATATTACTTACCTGAATAATTATATATATACTTGCATAAACCAGCACTTGTATTCACTTGTATTACGTCAACTGTTAAACTTCAAACTACAAATGAACAATTAATCAATCCTCACTGACTTATAGAGGAAATGGTGCGATTGCATCACCATTTGAAACGAGGGGGTATTATTTCGTCATCACTTTACAAATGGGCTCAGAAATCAACAAGCTGAAACAACAATTATTATTGCATCATACGCCGAGTATGTGAATGTCATTCCACTTTTCAGATAATGCAATATCTTGATTTTTTTGCGAATTATTATAATTCATAAGGAATGAGTTATCAATGACAAATATATGATAGTATATAAGTAACAACCAATAAATGCCTACTATTAAAAAGTTCCAATATTTTGACTGAAATTTTAAAATATGGAGACACATAGCGACCTCGAAATATTCACCAATTTAGTCAATATTTTGCATCAGCTCTTTTAACATCTTATAGCATAATTTTAGCCATGTGGAGAACATTTCCAACTAATTTAAATTTTTGTATATATCTTTGGACCACCCTACCCTATACCCATAGGCAAAGGAGAGGAGTAAGCCTCCTCTCCATTTCAAGAAATTTGGAGGGTCCCCTGCGAGGGCACAGGGGGGGGTGGACCTCAAGTTTTTCAGTGGAGCTGCCCGTCCTTCGATGGTGAGGGAAAAAGGAAAAGTTTTATTTTGGGGTTTTACATCATCGAACATGGGGACCCTATTCTTTCTGCCGGAAGCAAATGCCAATCACTCATCGCAGTAGCCTGCTCTGCAAGGGGTGCGTACGGGGCTGGCAGAGCCAGGTGCTGCCATTTTAGGCTACCCCTCCCGCCTGGTGACCTGGCAGCCCTTCGGCACGGCGCAAAAAGATAGATATTGTTGTGAGAAGGAAAAGGGATGTGAGGAAGGTATGGCTGGCGATGAAACTTGTTAAAAACCCACCATCCTAAACCGGAACTCACGGGTTAGGGAACATTGTCCCCTCCACCCTCAGCCCCGATCCGGGATAGTTGGTTGAGAAGGTCATCATCTACCGTGTTAAAATAGAGGCCGACCAGAGAAAGTTGTGGAAGGAGGTTGTAGGGTTTGTAAGGAAGTAGGGGAAAAACACAAACTGTCTGAAAGGAGAAGAGGCTAAGCTGGGGTCGGACAGGGCGCTGAGTGCCGTCAGCACGGCGGCCAGGAAGGCAAATCGCCGGGACCCTTACGGGGTAGAAGCTTTGGGAGCAGAGGCATGGCGACAAATAACACAGATGAACAATTTTTATCACATTTTCTGTTGACTTAGATTTATCTTGCAATTTTAATTCTTTTTTTTTCATGCTGATTTCAAATATATACTCCATTTATACCAACATGCTATAGTTATTGTGTAATTTCTATTTTCTCGTTTTCCCGAAAACTGCCCTCCAGACAGACAGAGGATGCTTGTAGAAAGCATATACTTCACAGTACATAGTAGTAAGATAGTAATAAGTGTTATTATGCAAAATATTGACATTATTGTTTCTTTTTTCAGCTCTCATGTTAGAGCGATGGCTTCGTCAAGGGGAAATTACATTAATGATCCAGACACCTTCTGCTACATATGTGGCTGTTACATGCTAGTTCGTCAAAGGCGCAATATATCAAACTTTGTGATCCGTACTTATAAGACATATTTTGATGTTCCTCTTGGCGATGGAGATAAGAAGTGGGCCCCACATGCTGTTTGCTATAGTTGTGTGGAACATCTTGGTGAGTAGACGAAAGGAAAGAGAAATGGTCTTCTTTTTCGAATCCTCATTGTGTGGCGAGAGCCAAAGGATCATGTATCTGACTGTTATTTCTGTCAGGTGAATACTAAAGGCAATGGCAAGAAAAATCGGCACAAGATCGACTACCCCAACATTCCCTCGGCAATCCGGCCAGTACCTCATTCTGAGTCTTTATCAGTTCCGATTTTCAGTGGATATGCTTCCTCTGAGGATGAAAATGATATACCTGATATGGACGTCCACGGAATGGATTCAGTCTGCAGATTCATCATCAGATGCTGAACAGTCATTAGCTCCTCACTGTTTCAATCAAGAGGATTTTAATGACTTGATACATGATTTGGCGATTTCCAAGAAAGCTGCAGAACTTTTAGCCTCCAGGTTGAGTGAAAGACATATGCTTGACAGGTCAGTACGAGTATCATATTACAGAACAAGGGAGAGTACATTTGTTAAGTATTTCTCTGAAGACAAACAATTTGTATACTGCCACGATGTTCCCGATTTGTTTACCGATTTGGGACTTGGCACTTATAGCCCTGCTGAGTGGAGACTGTTTTTGGATAGCTCCAAGCGTAGCCTCAAGTGTGTCCTTTTGCATAATACAATGACTTTGGTGCAGTTCCTTTCAGTCACTCTGTCCATCTGCGAGAAACTCACGATGACATAAGAATGGATATGGATTTACTTAAGTACCATGAACACAATTGGATCATATGTGTAGAGCTTAAGATGGTCAACTTCCTCCTTGGCCAGCAGAAGGGATATATAAAGTTTCCATGTTATATCTGTATGTGGGACAGTCAAACCCGTGACAAACACTGGTCCCCCCAAAATTGGCCAGTTCGCGAAACTTTGGAAGCAGGAATGCCAAACATTGTTAATGAGCCAATCATAAGTCGAGAAAAGATCGTTTTACCTCCACTTTATCTCAAACTTGGGTTGTCAAGGCGTTGAGCACTGACAATGATTGTTTTCAGTACATAGTATCGGCGTTTCCTGCTTTGTCATACGAAATAAAATAAAAGCAGGAGTATTTGATGGTCCTCAAATCCGAAGACTTCTGAGTGATTCTAGATTCGTGAACACCATGAATGATAAAGAGAAGGCAGCCTGGCTCTCATTTTCTGCCGTTGTTCGTAACTTCTTGGGAAACAAAAAAGCGCATAACTAGGAGGGTTCTAGTTACTAATATGCTTTTAGTATATCGTGATCTGGGAGGCAACATGAGTGTGAAGCTGAATTTCCTAAATAGTCACCTCGACTGATTCCCAGAGAATCTGGAAGCCATGAGTGACAAACAAGGGGAACGCTTCCATCAGGATTTGATGAGGATGGAAGAGCGCTACCAAGGTCACTGGGATAGTCATACGATGGCGGACTACTGTTGGACGATTAGAAGAGAAAGAGTTACAAGAGAAAGAGTTACAAATGCAAGTTTTTGCCCGATTGAAATCAACAAGAGGTCTTATAGCAATGCCCTCTGGGCATTCCTATAATAAAATCCTCATGGAAAACTTAAAATAATTGATGATACAACTAAAATATATATATATCATCAATTACGAGTATTTTAAGTTTTCCATGAGGATTTTACTATAGGAATGTCCAGAGGGCATTGCTATATTCTTCCAGCCTGATGTACGATCATTAATAAATTAGGATCTATTTGATTACAGTATTTGTAATCCTAATGTGTAATTCAAGTTTCTTCTCATATGCAATAAAATGTTTGTGCAAAAAAACCTGCTTTACTATAAATAACGCAAAAGGATGATTCAAAATTACTTCAGGGCATGATGATAGGCGTGATAAAATGAAAATTAGTATATTAGTTATTGATATTACGAAAAATCTGTAGCATTTAGACAGAATCTGATTTCAGATTTGAATTCAATATGCTGGAATTAGGAATGAAAATGTACTTTTGTCAATTAACCATATACATTGTTCCTCAGTGTAATCAGGTGAAAACCTGTGGGGTGGCATCCTGGGCAGAAACAGTGGCGCCACCAGCCCGAGAGCTATACCTATTTCTCGAAGGAGTTTCCTAGCCCTAAACCCAAAGGGCTAGGGTATGACTGGCGTCTCTCGGCGGCATGACACTGTCAAGATCAGCTGCGAATGCAATGAAGGCTGTTGGCGACTGAGAAAGGAGGTGGGCTCGTGCATACAAGCGAATTATGCACTGTGCACGGCGCAGAGCGAGTGGCATGTCCCCAGCATCGACAAGTAGGCTCTCAATGGAGGAAGTGCGAAAGGCACCAGTCGCCAGGAAACAGCCGATGTGGTGGATAGAGTTCACCTTCGGCAATACACGCTCGGCTGCAAATGCATGACACTCGCATCCATCGTCAAGCTTCGAATGAACAAAGGATCGATAAAAAGTAAGGCAGTATCCCAATCAGCATTCCAGGCGCTGAACGTCACGAAACGAAGAATTTTAATGGCGCGGGTACAGAGACCTCAAGGCTGCGAATATGGTCCTACCACTTCCAGGCCAACCCCAATTAGAAAAAAAATCTGGGTCAGTGTGGAGCGCGGATGGAGCCGGAAGTGCATCACCTTAGTCTTGCCAAGGAAAACCGAAGCCTGTGCGCTTCGGCATAGCGAAGGACGCGGTTCAATGCCTGTTGAGTAGTTCGTATAATAATAGTTAGACC
The DNA here is from genome assembly GCA_963969495.1 of Ceratothoa steindachneri. Taxonomy (NCBI): domain Eukaryota; kingdom Metazoa; phylum Arthropoda; class Malacostraca; order Isopoda; family Cymothoidae; genus Ceratothoa; species Ceratothoa steindachneri. Next base: position 70,344,956 of record OZ018338.1, on the reverse strand, counting down.
CACGGCATGAAGTTGCAGGAGAACTCAACGGTCTCATCTACCGACCTAAACTCCTTGGAATAAGAAAGAAATCAGTCATTTCCTAAAATTCGGACCACAGCGCCCGTTCCAAGCAGGTCGGCAAGGACTTGACACCTGGGAAAAATCCCCAGATTGGGTCTACTGTTCAGATCTCAAGGCAAGAGAAAGGGCTTCAGCAACCGTTCCATGATGCGGCGGAAGTCCCCAGTGTCGAAGTCGGCTGACAGTAGAATGTATGCGGAAATAACAGCATACCTCCTATCCAGGTGCAGCTGCACAGCTACTGCCTAAAAGGAGGTATCTAAAGCGAAGAGAAGAACAGCGACATCATGCAGGGTGTAAATCGCGCATCCTCATGCCCAGCCCCCATCCTGTAGTGGTGTGGTCACAAAACCTTATGCCCTGGTAGGGTAGGCAGGGGGCAAGTTCTCGACCGAGTTTCCTGCAAAAAGATAGCTAATAAGGAACGGGAGGAGGCGAGCATCCGTAGCTCATTCCAGTTGACCCGGAGTTCGCAAAATTCAATTGAAGGAATAATAACCTCCAAGCCTAACTCGGAAGACAGGGGACCTCTTCGAAGAGAACCTCACGGGAATGGCCGTACGCTCCCCGGAGGTAGAACACCGGGCGCTGTTGGCCGGGCAATATGCTGTCGCCTTCGAAGACTTATCGGTGCAGATTCCGGGATCGAAACCTTAGGCGAGCGGGGGGCACTACTGAGGCGGGGGTCCATCATTTGGAGGATCTGCCGTCTCCAAGCCACCGAGCCTACTAATGTGTGTGGGCGGAGGAGCCGAAGCTCCTTTAGTGCTGTGCTCCTTTCGGGGGAATGCTTTAGGAGCCCCGGAAGATGGCCTGGCGACCAACTTCAGAGGTGTTGCCTCCTGTGAGTTTAACAACTCGGTGTAGGTGCAATGTCGTTTTCCCTTGCGGGAAAATGTATCGCTGGGACAAAGGAGGGAAGCCCTGGGTTTAGCTGGGCTGGTTGTAAACCCTTTGTGCCGCCAGCTTTACCAGGGGAGCGCCAAGGGTTGCGAAAAGGCGCAGAAACGACCGTGCTCGTAGGCCTGGAGGAGGCAGGAGCAGAGGGTGTCTTTCTTAATTTGAGGCATAGGACGTCACAGGTAGCGCTGAGCCTGCTAGGCCAAAGTCTTTAGCCTCTCGAAATGACAGTATTAGCACCTCCGCAGCACTGTCACGAATGCCTTTACGTGGTAGCGATGACAACCAGCATGCACCGACTCACGGAGCTTGTCACAGTCGAACGTGACGAAGAGTGTAGGGGTGGGTCTCAAGGCCACTCCATGTTTTCTCATCACATGTTTGATCTTGACCGCCCCATGGTTGGCCAACTCTAAGGTGATGTCATCTATGTAGTCTACGAGTTCCCTCTCATAAACTCCTCCTTTCACAAAGTTCATGGTAGAGTGCGTCGTGACATTCGCACGCGTGCCATCAAGTGTCAGAATGAAACGGATTGTAGGTACAGTCCTTTACTAACAAAAAAATACAATAATATTTACAAAATATGGATAAATATAGTCACAACGAGCCTATATATATTAAAAACAATCCTATCTTGCGAATACTACCAATCGAGAATATTTACAAATACAAAAAAAACAATCCTATCTTGGAATCCTACCAGTCAAAAATATTTACAAATACTGAGAAGAGACAACAAAGGGATGAGTTAGCTTACGTGGTACCACGTTTACGATTTGCAGGCCCCTCGGGGGAAATCTTGCCGACAGTCACTCTTGTGACCAAAATTGGGTACACGTGTCTTAGGGGCCTGGCGCCTCCGAGCTCAATTTACTTCACGATCCGGTCACGTCTTACAAAAAAAAAAGAAAGCTGGTGCCTCCGAGCTTGATATAATATATATAGGATCTGGTCGTACCTTCAGGGCTACAAACAAACAGCTCTTCTGTCCCAACAGGACACACAACTTCTGGTGTACCTCAAGCCCTATTGTCTCTGCCACTTTGTACAAATTTGGCAGGTAATAGTATTTATAATTTACTAGAGTGGTCTTTCGGAAAAAACAATATCAAATTTAAATAGTTTGTTTTAAATATAATGATATATCAAAACTATGTCTTAGAGTGGCCTGGCAAATTTCAATATCAAATTTAAATAGCTGGGGGAGAGAAAAAAGAGATTTTAGACAAACATGAAAATCAATTTATATTACTGTACATAAAAAAAAAAAACCAATTCCCATTCACACACACATTCTTACAGAGGGAGGGAGAGGGTATTGGGAAAAGGGTGGGAGAATGGCCCTTCACACACACTCACATTCGCTCCACCACACCCCCTCCTTCCTTAAGCCATTCGACCACCTTACTCACGGTACCTTTTATACTCAATCGCACCCTTCTGCACCCATTCACACTCTTCTACTGGTCCCTGGCGATGCGTAGCAATCTGTCCGGGTTGTTCGTCAGTTGTCTTGTCTCTCTCCATCTCCTCATCACTATCAATCATGTCATCCACCATACTCTTTGCTTTCATTACTAACTCCCTCATCTCTCAACAGAACTCTTTCATACTTTTTTGTTCAGAACCTTCACTCTTAATACCTCCATACATAATCTTCTCACTCACAGACCTCATCAAACTCAAAACACAATCTTGCAAAACAGACAGGTTCACTCACATCCCCTCTATTCTCAACAGACATACCAGAAACCCCTTCGACTGGTTCCCACCAGAAACCTGAAAAATCAGCCACTTCAAGATTCACTACATCAAACTCACCCCTACTATTACCATTCGTAAAACCTGAAAAATCGGCCACACTATCACTCATACTATTCCCAAAACAAGAAAAATCAGGCACAGGCAGCTCATTCACTCATCTACTTACACCAGCCAAGTCACTAACCTGCATATGCAAACACTCAATCTCTCTTTCAAGCTCCCCATACCAGAAAGACTCTGCTCAGACTTACTTGCATTCTTCCTTTCACTCTTCTTTGTACGCTTTCTACTCCTCGAGACAAAGACAAGCTCTTTCCCAGCCAGATCCATACTATCACATTCAATCTCATGATCATGTACTTTACCTCTCTCTCTGCACAGTTCATACACTGGATGACTCACCAGGTGTCAGGAGGTTCCCTCCATCTCCTTAACTGACTCTGATGAGCTAGCACTCTCTGTCATACCATCATTCCAACTCTCCAAAACATACGTAACGCCATTTTCCCAATTCTCACAACTCTATAAGGTCCATTAAACCTTTCACTCATCTTTGAAACATTTACCTACCCTTCACTTCATTCACCTTCAATACTTTCGCACCTAATTCAAATGAACAGAACTTTTCATGTATCTCACGCCATACACTCTGCTCACTTTCACTCAAACGAAACCCATCTTTCACTCGCCTTTCAAAATTCATCACAAACTGACACGGGGACATTCCAGTTGCACTATGCACAGTCGAACTATACGGCCACAAGAGTCTTCCCAACCATACATCCCAGTCATTCAATGTCATTCTCAACATCTCACACAAGGTTCTTATCATACATTCAGCCAACCCATTGGAATGCGGTACATATGGAGTCATTCTCACATGTTCCACACCATTCTCTCTCGACATCCATTCAAACACTTCTCCTATAAATTCAGGCCCATTATCACTCAGACATCTTCTAGGCTTCCAAACATACATAGGAAAAAACTACTGCACAACCACACACACAACAGTCACACTACTTTTATCTCTCACAGGCGTTGCATACACAAACTTACTTTTATGATCAACCATAACAACATTCCCAGCACTTGTCCGCGGTAAAGACACACAATCAATCACTATCAATTCAAACGGTTCTTTCGTATCAACTTTCAACATCGGTGGTTTCACTTGCACACCTTGCACCTTTAGCTTCTGATACCTTTCACACGTAGCCGCAACATCATTGACAACAGTCCTCAGAAACGGATGGAACACACGCTCCTTCATACACTCCCACAGCTTAAACTTACCCATATGCCCATAATTATCATGCACAACCTTCACCAGACTAATCATACCAACCAAGGACATCACAGGTACATACATATCATCACCACACTTCATATGCCTCAAAAAATATACAACATCCATACAAACAACAAAATCTTTAACATACCTTTTAAAATCACTTAAACACTCAGACCATTCATTCAAATCAACACACATCATCACAAACCTATTCAACTCACTTATAAAAGGAAACATCTCTTGCATCTCCAGAATATCATCATCACTTAAAACCTCATTTTCATTATCCATGAACAACTCAATCATGCCACAAAACTTGACAACATTCTTCACACACTCATTCAACCTCATCACCTCACATTCTCCTTTCATAAGACAATCCTTATCAGCATCCAAAGACAAATCATTCAATCTCATAAAGTCCACACCAAGCAGAAAACAACACGGCATTTGCTCATCTTTCAGAATCACAAAGTCATGCTTCACATACACACTATTACCCAAACTCACTTTCAGACTAACCTGTTCCCATGCCACTATCATGCCATTCCCTAATCCACTTATCTGTAACTTCACAGGTTTATGCTCGCAACATCTACACTCACCATACTTACTCAGAATCCTCTCATTCACTAAAGACACTTGCACACCAGTATCAATCAAACCACAGAAGAACCTTTCACCAACTTTCACTCTTGCTTCCATCATATCAGGTCCACCATGTTTGCAATATACAGATGGAACAAGCACACCAACATCAGCACTGACATCTACACCGTCATCAACTCCCACATCATCACTTACCACACACTCATCTTCATCCAGACATACATTCTTCTCTCTCATATATGAACATTTTTCAATCACCAAATTGTAGTGCACACTGCTCAAACACTGCAGATATACCACACTAGCATTCAAACCCATCATCTTCTCATCTTTGTACACAATCGGCCTCTCACCACCAAAATGCACATAAACAATCACTCCATACCAACAACTTATTACAATCAACACTTCCTGAAACAGCGGGACCCCTTGCATACACATCACTCTCAATTCTTTCATAAAGTTCCGCACCATCGCCATACCAATACTTTTAGGTTTCCTACATACTTCACTCATTACCTCCTTCCTTAAGTAATCCAAACTATTGGGCACTCTCACATCTACTCCATCACTCATCAAATCTTGCAAACATTCCATACACTCTCAAACAGGAAATCACTACCACCCTTACTCTCCTTTCCATTCATAATCTCTTTCAGCAAATACTCAGGATCACTCACTCCACACACATTTTCATTATTGGTACCAGGATATCTTGACATCAAATCAGCCACTCCATTCCATTCACCAGGCACGTATTCAATCACAGTCAAAATCACTCAAATCTTTCAAAGTCCTCGCAATCCTACTATCAGCCCTTTTCATACATTGCAAATACACAAGAGGTTGGTAATCTGTTTTGATCACAAACCTCACACCATACAAAAACGGATGCAACACTCAAACAATAGCTTATCGCAGCCAATTCTCGCTCCACAGATGAATACTTTCGCTCTGCCGCATTCATAGCCTTGGATACATACCCAATTATTCACCTGACACATTCTCTCCATTCAAACGCTGCTCTTGCATCAGAAAACCTCCCATACAATACCACTCGCATCTGTATACAATTCAATCATTTTTAGCATTCACACTATAATCTGGGTACGCCAATTCAACATCTTCAGCAGCTGCCTCTTTCAGTTTCTCATACGCTTCATTCATCTTATCATTCCACCTAACAATTGTATAAACTTTCCCGGAAACTCAATCAAACCCAGAAATACTTCAGTTGCTTCACAGTCACCGGTTTTGGAAACATTCACACCTTCTCAACATACTTTGGCGACTTTCGTAACCCATTCTCACTCACCATATGCCCAAGGAATTCCACTTCTTTCGCAAACCATTCACACTTCCCTACTTTCACCTTCACACCAACACTCTCTAATGTTCTCAACACATCATTCACCAATCTCATATGCTCCTCCAAACTCTGTCATAATCAAAATATCATATGTAAACACAATCACATTCTTACTCACAAACTTACTCAACACAACATTCATCGCCTGCTGGAAGGCTCTGGTAGCATTAGCCCACTCAAAGATGTGGTTCTGGAACTAATAATGCCTTCTCGTAGAGGAAAAGGTAGTCAATGGCCGGCTCTCCTCAGCAATGGGCATCTGGTAATATCCTTGTACCAAATCCAGCTTTGTAAATCACTTCATTCCATGCATACTATACACACACTCAGATACCACACACACTGGAAACCTTTCTTTAACAGTCCTTCATTCACGTTTCGATAATCCACACACAGACGCAATCTACCATCAAGCTTATATACAGCCACAATTGGACTATTCCATGCACTCTCACTTTCTTCAATCACCCCAATCATTCTAATTCCATACACTGCTCCTTAATCTCATCAGTAACCAGATGAGGGAAATGTCTCCACCACTGATAGATTGGGGTGTCCTCCTTCAGGACAATCTTGAATTCTGGTAGCTTCGCAACCCCGAAATCCAGATCACCCTTACTGACGATCCCCTTTCATTCAAACAACATTCGATACACATCCTCCTTTTTGTATTCAGTCAAACATCCATCCAATTCTACAGTCCTTTCCACTTCATTATATGTCCATTCACATGTCTTTTCATTCACAACATTTGCCCTGACATCTGTGCTATCATCCATATCTACCTTTGACGAGTACCGGAGGCTAGCCAGGAGAGTGAAGTGCAGCATAAGGGCGGCTAAGCGTACTGAGGAACTCCGAGTGGCGAGACTCTGCAAGGAAAATCCCAAGGAGTTCTTCGGCTATGTAAATAGCCGTAAACCAATCCATCGTAGGATTGGGCCCTTAGTGGACGAGGAGGGTGCATTAACTCACTCAGATGCAGAAAATGCTAACCTTCTCAATGACTACTTCTCTTCAGTGTTTACTAAAGAGTGTGGTCCCATCCCCCAGCCGTCGGATTCCTACTCGGGGGGGGGAAAAAGCTGGAGGCAATGATCTTCACCGAAGGAGAAATAAAGAAAAAGATCGCTGACCTAAAGACGAATAAGTCCCCTGGACCGAACGGGTTTCTATCCAAGGTGTTGATGGAAGTGTGCGATGAAGTATCACGACATCTGTGCGCTATCTTTAACATGTCAATCCGGACCGGATGCGTTCCTAGAGACTGGCGTGAGGCGGAAGTGACTCCGATCTTCAAGAAAGGAGACCCCAGGCATCCGTCAAACTACTGACCTATCAGTCTGACTTCGATAGTCGGTAAACTCATGGAAAGCATGATGGTGGACAAAATGACGTCGTATTTAGAGTCAAACCTGCTACTGAGGAGTTCCCAGCACGGCTTCCGAAGGCAACGGTCATGCCTGACGAACCTTGTGGAATTCTTCCACTTCGTGTTCAGTGAGCACGATCGGGACAAGGCGGTAGATGTGGTGTACTTAGACTTTCAGAAAGCCTTTAATAAGGTACCACACCGCCGCCTTCTCCGGAAAGTGCGAGCGCTGGTCATAGACGGAAAAGTAGCAGGCTGGATCGAGAACTGGCTAAGTGGCAGACGGCAACGGGTGGTGGTGAATGGACAGGCTTCTGAGTGGGTGCCCATTACTAGCGGGGTGCCTCAAGGTTCTGTCCTGGGACCACTACTATTCATCATCTACATCAACCACATGGACGGTGACATGGTTGCCAAGATTTCCAAATTTGCCGACGATACCAAGCTTGGTATGAACTTTGCAAAGGATTGAAATACTGACCGCCTGCAGGAAGATCTTGGGAAGATTGGGGAGTTGTCGGACACGTGGCAAATGCCTTTTAACGTGGGGAAATGCAAAGGAATGCATATCGGCCACAGAAACCCCCAATCTTAGTATACCCTTAAGGGCAGTGCTCTTGAATCGAGTGACACTGAGAAAGACTTGGGTGTAACTATCACTAGCGACCTCAAGTTCTCGAAACAGTGCGATGGTGCGGAACTTTATGAAAGAATTGAGAGCGATGTGTATGCAAGGGGTCCCACTGTTACAGGAAGTGTTGATTGTAATGAGTTGTTGGTATCGAGTGATTGTTTATGTGCACTTTGGTGGTGAGAGGCCGATTGTGTACAAAGATGAAAAGATGAAGAGTTTGAATGCTAATGTGGTACATCTGCAGTGTTTGAGCAGTGTGCACTACAATTGGGTGATTGAAAAGTGTTCATATATGAGAGAGAAGAATGGTAAATGATGATGTGGGAGTTGATGATGGTGTGGATGTCAGTGCTAATGTTGGTGTGCTTATTTCTTTTGTGTATTGCGAACATGGTAGACCTGATATGATGGCATCGAGAGTGAAAGTTGGTGAAAGGTTCTTCTGTGGTTTGATTGATACTGGTGCGCAAGTGTTGTTAGTGAATGAGAGGATTCTGAATAAGTAAGAAGAGTTTAGATGTTGCAAGTGTAAGCCTGTGAAGTTACGGATAAGTGGATTGGGAAATGGCATGATAGTGGCATGGGAACAGGTTAGTCTGAGAGTGAGTTTGGCAGTGGTGTGAATGTGAAACATGATTTTGTGGTTCTGAAAGATGAGCACTTGCCGTGGTATTTCTTGCTTGGTGTAGACTTTATGAGACTGAATGATTTGTCTTTGGATGCTGATAATGATTGTGTTATGAAGGTGAATGTGAGGTGATGAGGTTGAATGAGTGTGCTAAGAATGTTGTCAAGTTTTGCGGTATGATTAAATTGGTCATGGATGATGAGAATAAGATTTTAAGAGATGATGATATTCTAGAGATGCAAGAGATGTGTCCTTTTGTCAGTGAGTTGAAGAGGTATGTAATGATGTGTGTTGATTTGAATGAATGGCCTGAGTGTTTGAGTGATTTTAAATGGTATGCTAAGGATTTTGTTGTTTGTATGGATGTTGTATATTTTGTGAGGCATATGAAGGATGGGGATGATATGTATGTACTTGTGATGTCCTTGGTTGGTATGATTGATCTGGTGAAATTTGTGCATGATAATTATGGGCATATGGGTAAGTATAAGTTGTCAGAATGTATGAAGGACCGTGTGTTCCATCCGTTTCTGAGAACTGTTGTGAATGATGTTGCAACTACGTGTGGAAGGTGTCAGAAGCGAAAGGTGCAAGGTGTGCAAGTGAAGCTGCCGCTGTTGAAAGTTGATGCGAAAGAACCATTTGAATTAGTAGTAATTGATTGTGTGTCTTTACTGTGTACGAGTGCTGTGAATGTTGGTATGGTTGTTATGGTTGATCATAAAAGTAAGTTTGTATGCAGTGCCTGTGAGAGATAAAAGAAGTGTGACTCTTGCACGTGTAGTTGAGCAGTTTTTTTTTCCTACGTGTGTATGGAAGCCTAAAAGATGTCTGAGTCATAATGGGCCTGAGTTTGCAAGGTAAGTGTTTGAGCAAATGTTAAGAGAGAATGGTGTGGAGCATGTGAGGACAACTCTGTATGTACCATTTTTGAATGGATTGGCTGAATGTACAATTAGGACCTTGTGTGTGAGATGTTGAGAATGATGAGTACAACTTTGAATGACTGGGATGAATGGTTAAATAGAGTGTTATGAGCATATATTTCAATGTTGCATAGTGCAATTGGGGTACCCTGTGTCAGTTATTATGAATTTTGAAAGGCAAGTGAAAGATAGGTTTAGTTTGAGTGAAGGTGAGCAGAGTGTATGGCGTGAGGCACATGAAAGGTTTCGTTCATTTGAAATTGGTGCAAAAGTATTGAAGGTAAGAGAGGTAAAAGGTTGGTTGGACGTGTGACTGAGAGAGTACAGGCTCATCAGAGTCAGTTGAGGTGGAGAGAACCTCCCGACAACCTGATGAGCCATCCATTGTATGAACTGTGCAGAGAGAGAGATAAGGTGCATGATGATAAGGAATGTGATAGTATAGATCTGTCTGGGAAAGAGCTTATCTTGGTCTTTAAGCGTACAAAGAAGAGTGAAAGGAAGAATGCAAGTATAAATGAAAGTAAATCTGAGCAGAGTCTTTCTGGTATGGAAGAGCTTGAGAGAGAGAATGAGTGTTTGCATAAGCAGGTGACTGATTTGGCTGGTGTAAGTAGATGAGTGAGTGAGCTGCCTGTGGCTGATTTTTCTGGTTTTGGGAACAGTATGAATGACAGTGTGTTTGAGCAGACTGAACCTAGTGTGGCTGATTTTTCTGTTATTATGAATGGTAAGGGTAGAGGTGAGTTTGATGTGGAGAAGGAGGAGGTGACTGACTTTTCTGGCTTCTGGTGGGAACCAGTTGAAGCGGTTTTCGGTGTAGCCGCTGAGAGTAAAGGGGATAGGAGTGATTTGTTTGTTTTGCAAGAGTGTACCTTGAGTTAGATGAGAGCTTTTGAGTGAGGAGCTGATGAATGGGGGTATGAAGAGTGAAGGTTCTGAACGGAAGAGTATGAAAGAGTTCTGTTAAGAGATGGGAGAACTATTGATGAAGACTAAAAGTATGGTGGACAACATGATCAATAGTGACGAGGAGACTAACAGGACGACTGACAAACAACAAGTAGACGAGTATAAATGGGTGCAGAAGGGTGCAATTGAGTATAAAAAGTACCGTGAGTAAGAATTGAGTGTGTATTGTGAGTGACTATGGTCGAATCACTTAAGGGTGGAGAGGTGTGGTGGAGCGAATGTGAGTGTGTATATGAAGGGCCATTCTCCCACCCCTTTCCCAATACCCTCTCCCTCCCTCTGTATGAGTGTTGTTTTTGAATAACTGGCATTTAAATTTTGTTTTGTTTTTTTCAATTTTTATTGATGTTTGTTTTCTCTTTTCAGAGAAAAAAGTTAGAGGTAAAAATAGATTGAAAGCCTAATATTTATGTACATTTCAAAAGAACGTTAGCGAGGAAGCGTGATATCAGATTAAAGAAGATTTACTGAGTTCAAACATAGAGTGGAGACCGTGTGGATGCAACTGTGGGAAAACAAACTTCGAGCACAAGTTGGAAAGATGCCTAGAGGGTTTCTACCCCCACCCTGATAGGAGGGTTTACACGACTTCTCATTGGAAAGCATGACCGCACCTAGTTTCACCACCCCTCATCATGAACCAAGAACTATACAGCCTTGCCCTAACACATGAGTGATACCCCTGTACCCCCCTTTTGTTTTAAAAGCATTGTATGGTGTTGATTGAAGTATCTTGTATCATTCAGTTTTTCTTTTCCTTTTTTTGCGCGCACATTGTTTGACTCAGTACCGATTGGTGTTATTGTACAAGTTTTTTTCCTCTTCGTCCATCGTAGGTTTTTTTTGTCTTATATTTTTTATTGGGGAATTTTGGCCTTGTTTGTGGTGTGCACACATTTTTTTTCATTGAGTTCTTATAAGAAAATTCAATTTTCTCTTGTAAATATTATTGTAATTTATTTGTGAATACAGGACTGTACATACAATCCATTTCATTTCTTCCTAGAGTTCTCACATCTGAATTATTGTAGAAAACGGGTTGGATCGATTGGGGTTAGAGTCTAGATTTTCGGCCCGCTACAGTCTGCAATTTATTTATATTTCCCATTGGCCTTATATATATTTAGCATTTTTGTGTACACATTTTTTATTTATTAGCATCTCTTCCCAATGGGCAGCCAGCTTATGACCACTAAGGTATTGTATCCACCCTCAACGGGATTAAACCTCCTACCTTGGCATCAGAAATCCAATGCTGGATCAACTAGAATAGCAAGGGATCTGCATTCAAAGCATTAACTACCACAGCTCTTTCCCCTACCAGGTTCAAATGGCTACCCTGTGTCTACCCTTGCAGGAGTAGGTAGCTCCTACACATTGTGGTGGAGCGAATGTGAGTGTGTATGAAGGGCCATTCTCCCACCCCTTTTTCTCAATACCCTCTCCCTCCTTCTGTAAGAATGTGTGTGTGTGAATAACTGGAATTTAAATTTTGTTTTGTTTTTAATTTTATTGATGTTTGTATTCTATTTTCAGAGATTATATTTTGAAACAGAATAGTTTTAAAGATAAATATTTAAGGAATTATTAATGCTGAAAATTGTTTGGATATACATTTAGAGGTAAGATAGTTGATAAATTTACTCGGGTAATACCCACTTATTAGTTTTCCTTCCGTGTATAGTAAATGGATCATAAATGGAGGATATATCTCTTCTACAGAAAGTGGAAGCTTGGACAGACTGCGAGAGGGGTTCTCTAGATGAGTGCTCCGCCCAGCCCTGAGACGGAGGGCTTTCATACCTTGCTAGACACCTGAACTGCCCACCTGCATTGGCTGACGAGCCTGCCTCCTTTTGTATTAGCCTACTACCATCCACCTCCAGCACACAAGTGATAGCGCGTGCCCCTTTTCGCTCGGTTGTTGTTTTTTTCATTTCTTTGTGTAGATATATTTAAGTAAATTTGTTCTATTCGCCCGTTATAAAATTCTTTTGGTATCTTGTTTGGATTGGGGAATTTGGCCTCATTTTGAAGTGTGCACACTTCCCTTGTAAATATAAATTATAATTATATTATTGTAATTATCATTGTACATTTTTTTTGTAAGTAAAGGGACTGTATATACAATCCGTTTCATTCTCCTTCAATTTCTCATGTCCGGATTAGTGTAGGAAGCAGGTTGGATCAATTGGGGGTTAGTCTAGATTTTCGGCCTGCTATAACATATCATCAAGCTCATAGCCAATTAAAACACAGCTGTCTTACCACTTTCCTTCCCAATCTTCACATCAATAAATATCCACTCTCTCCTCTGCCTCAGAACCTGTCAATGTTTTGGGGTCCACTGAATGCACACCCCCTCCCCCTCCTACCATCGAAGGAAAAGAATCTATTGCCTTACACGCATATCAGCAATTGTCAGTCTGATCTTTATATGAATTTCAATATCTTATCCATGAGGAGTGGATAGAACAATTTACTTTTCCCATTTTCTATATAACCCATAGTCCACTAAACCATAGATGCACATTAACCGCCATGACTGGACAAGGTCTGCATGAAGAGTTTGCAATATAAAACTGTTGGCATGGGCAGTATCATTTCAGGCCAGTAACCCCATATCTGGACTTGGTTGCCTTTTATTTGACATTTGGTTAATTGTCCGCCTAAGGCTTTGCAGGTGCTATAAACTTTGACCCAAATTACTAAGTCTTTCAATGCATTAAAACTTGTGAATAAATTTGGTATTAAATTTTAAAGTGGGCAAAATTACCTTTTCTTGAAAGGAATTTTGTAGGGCCATTTCAGTAGAGGATTTGGGGCTCAAGTTTTCCTCTTGCAAATTAAGTCTCTCTCCATCAAGGAGAGGAATTTCATCTTCCAAGGGTTCTTCTTTAATCTCCTCTTTCATTACAATCTCATAAAATTGCTCCTAAAGTTAAAGACAAAGTCAATTTTATGTAAATGCTCAACAAAAAATATTTTTATTCATATAAAATCAAGGAAAAAGGACCAAAAAACTACCCAGGCCCCTCAGATTCATGTTTGCCCACCAGGCCCTACCAGTAGAAAAAGACTATGAATGAGCTTCCCACACATTTTTAATGTTTTCTCTGCAATCTTATTTGACAAAAGTTTCTGAAGAGATTTAACAGAAAAAAAAAACTACATAGGGCAGGCAAAGGTTTGACAGCCATCACCTATTGCACTCATTGGTTTTATCTCTTACTATGACAGGAAACATGTTAGGAGACTCTAAACAAGTCTTACTATGTCCCACCACTGCCTCCAGGACCATAACATGAGATTAAAAACTTGCTCTGGCTCCCAGCTGATGCCCCTCTCATTGACAAAAGCCACTATCTATCCTGGTACCCAAAGACCATGTCATCCTCTCTTGGCTCTTTTAATCTCTTCATACATTGCTGAAGATTATGAACATCTCTCTGAATCATGTTGCAACTGACATCTTAGGCAATAACACAGAGGATAAAATATTTTGCTTTCTAATCCACAAGGATTGGAAAAATTAGGAATTAATAATTTAAATCTTTTGTATTTAAATGTATATACCCAGACAGTTCCATCATGACAATTAAGCTTGTAGTATCCACATATTTTCACCACTGCTTTATTTAGGAAGCATTTTTTTAAATACTTTCAGGTATAGGAGCATTCCTTCCTATTTGTATATAATTTATAAAGAAATATGATATTTTTCTTTAGAAATGCACAAAGAGATCTTATCTCTAGACTTACAAACTTAAATCATGTTTAAGACTCAGTAACTGAAGAGTCCAACCTAGTGGGGAATGCAAGATAGCTACCATTGATACCATGCATTCAAATGGAATACCCCCCCCCCCTTCCTCTGTGTGTGATCCAAATTAGCTGATTATTTCATAAGAATCACCAAATACTTCTTGACATATTAATCTATGTTGTTTTCCATCAAAAAACTTGTCTTTGATCATTTTGGCTGTGCTATTTATACAATCATCCTAATAAATAATTTAATTATCTTATTTAAAATGATTCAATTATATTAGATTTATGCTGATAATGATGGTTAAAAACAATTGGAAACAATGAATAACTATATGTAATTTTAGTGTTGCATCTTTTTCTCACCTTTTTATCATCAAAATTGCCACCAAGTGGATCTTCACAGAATTTGTGATTTATTTCTTTAATCTCTCCAGATGAAATCTGTAAAAGTGAAAAAGATACTTTCACACTTTATGATAAAACTTATAAATTTCAAAAAGCTCATTATACAGGAATTGTATTGATAATCACGTAGGATGGAGAAAAAAGGTGATACATTCCAATGAAAACTTTAATTTGGTGATGAGAGCAATGGTTTAAAGGTCTTTTGACATAAGGAACACATTTCCTGAGCCATTTGAATACAAACACAATCAATCATATAAAATATCATACTTATCAATATTTTTTCAAAAGTCTTCAACTGATGACACCTACCAAGAGCATAAGTCACTGGAATAACCTTTTAGAATTCAGGTAAAAGCACCCTATCCTGCGAGAGCCTTCCAAATTACCTTGATTTGAATAACAAATTGATTCCAAATCAAGATATTTTAAAGGATTTTCTGGCAATTGCACAAGCAAGTATTCTCTGCTAGCAGGGTAAGGTAGTGTCCCCTCAGCCACAGAGTGATGCACTCAACAAAAAGAATAAAATAAAATGGATGGAGTAAAAAGAAAGTGGCAACCATGCTACTCTGCCTGGTACTGGTGGTATGTGTGATTATCCCCCAGACTTGAACGCTGAACAAGAATATGCTAAAGCAGTCATTGCAGTAAGACACAGAGGAATGCTCCATCAAATGGCAGTGCATACTGTGAGTATGCCCAATCCGAAGATAACAGACATCAACTTGAAGCTGCTGAGGCAATGGGAGGTAGGTCCATGGGAACAGTCATGGCAAGACAGCAGGCAATTTTAAGCTCCCATTGGCCATCTCTCATATTCTTTACAGGCAGCCCAGAGGGCTGACCTGATCCCAACCATGTGTTAATATTATGTTACCTGCCCAAGTTCAAGATAAATTGTAATGATAATAAATGGGAGAAACTATAATTACCTTTCCTTTAGTCAGTCTGCTCAAGCTTTAGGATTCTTAACGAATATGTAACAACAAACAATATCCCACAACTCACATACGAAACACAAAGAAATAATCCTATCACAATATATATATATATACACCAAGAGTTTCCCACCAACACTGACATCATCGACCGTGATGTCACAACATTCTTCTCATTGTATTTACATGATCGATTACGCTACACATTATTTGCCATCTTCATCACTATACAACCTAATATTTTTATATACCTTGAATATATATATATATATTGATGTATGTTAATAAACACCCCCACACCAAGTAGTTGTTACCACCATGAGATAACTATGGGAGGAGGGGCTTTAAATACTGAACAACCGGTAGTCTGCCCACAAATTACCTTCAGGTAGTAGCCAAATTCTAACACCATGTAGGCAATGTGAGGAAGAGAAAAATGTTGGTCTGGTCATGCAGTCCTTGCTGACTCTTTAATGCCCTCATTCCCTGCAATCTCCAGTTGTCCAGGAACCAAGTAAAAAAAATCCCAATCTCTGCCCATTTTGGTGCATCAAGGATACCCCAAACCAGGGTGTTTGGACACTAGAATGCCCAGAGAGCACCAAGAAAATTTGTGAGTCATTATATATCACCGTATGGTCCCTGAAGCTAGCACAATGTATTCTCTCTTGTACCAAGTGTGTATTGCAACCAGCTCAGCTGTAAAGATAGACACATCATCTAGTAGAACCCTGCTGACTTTAAACAGTGAGGATAGAAAATAGAAGTTGGCCTCATCTTGCGACTTGTAGCCATCCATGTATACTGGCATGGTTCCAGCATGAAATGAAGTGTGCTCTAAAAAGGTCTAATGCAATAATCCTGATGCTCAAATAAGCTTGGGAAGATGGTGTAGCAAGACTCAAAGGCGGTACCATCCAAAGTGATATCATGGGTAGGCAGAACCAGAAGCACCACAGGCCTGAGTGGTAAACTAAGCTTTTGGAGTTTCCTAACCCTAAATCCAAAAGGGCTTAGAGCATGACTTGTGTCTCTTGAGGCTATAGACACTATCAAGATCAGTCACAGATTAGATGCGAGCTGTTAGTGGCTGAGGAAGATGTCAGCCTGTGCATAAAACCCCATAATGCACAGTGCAGCACAAATGGCATTTTCCTGGCATTGACAGGCAAGCTGTCAAAAGGGGACATGCAGATGGAAAGTGGTGTGGTGGATTGCATTTACCTTTCATAATTCATGCGAACAAAGGAATGATAAAACAAAGCATTAACACTAACAGCACCCTAGTGATGAATGACACAGAATGAAGAATATGAATGGCACAAATTCATGAGGCCCTAAAGCTGTCAATATAGGCCTCAAAAGTGAGGAAGTGGTTGAAAACAAGATCAAGGAAAGGTGGGACTCAAACACTTCCAAGAAAAGCCTATTTATGAAGAAACCAGGGTCAAAGTGGAGATATAATTTGTAGCAGAAGTGCACTACCTGAACTGGAACAAAGAAAAACTATGCGCTTCTGTATAGGGAGAGATCCATTTCAATGCTTGTTGAAGTTGATGATCCTAAGTTGCCTCTGGGCAGCACAAAAAGAAATTGAAAAGTTATCTACTTAAAAAATAGCCAAAACATCTTTGGGCATCACTAAGGTGATTATGTTGATGCTCAGGACAGGGAATGTAACACGGGATACTTCCCTATGAGATGCCCTATTAGGCTGTAGAAGCCTCCCCTGTACACTCAATCAATGATCTCATAGAACTGAGATATGAAAATTGAAATGCGTCCACTTGCAACAGACCAATGCAGGGTCGCAAACAACACCAAAAGTCATATAAAATGGAGGAGGACAGCATCATAGAGAAATATAACAGGTCTCTATGAAAAACTCAGTAGTAGCAACCATGCTAATCTTTGTACTCAGATAGGTAATGTATGGTAAGATGACCAAGAGAGGATCATTCAACAAGTGTGTGCCAAACATTCTGGAGGACAATGCAGCCATCGCAGTAAGGTGCAGAGGAGTAAGGAATAGATTTCAGATAATGAAATGTTTTATCCTTTTGCCTCTTAGGTTTATGGCAGCTCTAAGAAATAAATAACTTAGGGAATAGAAAGGAGGATGACTATATAGTAGTGGAGGCTAAGCGTGACAGGGCATCCAAGATTACGATTATCCTTGAAGCAAGTGGGAAGGGAATTATGGCTTCGTGAAAACATTCTGAATTTATCATCGCATCTTAATAATTATTAAGGCTAAATTCAATTATGTTTCTAACAAAAAAGGCATCGAGAAGAGGTTAGTAAGTAATAGTAATTTTATGAGAGGTAAATAGCTAAAATAAAAAAAACAACATGATGGTGGGTGTGGGGAGGTGGAGTTCCTGAACTCGCTTCCATTCCACAATCAAAGTAGAGGTTTTTGACAAGTCTCATTTATCATGGATATGAACAAAAACGGTCAACAACAACTAACTTGATGCAGTGTTGGGATAATTGGATTAAAATGAGGCATAATAAGGAACCAGTTGATGTCATGTCCGTAGATCTGGAAAAGGCATTTGATACCATGGTACATTCAAAACTAGTGGCCAAACTGAATCATATAGGAATTGTAGGGCAAGCTCTTAATCTACTGAAGAACTAGCTATTGAATCGAACCCAGACTATGAAAGTAAATAATGAAAGATCGCAACTATCGCATGTGTTGAGCAGAATACCACAAGGAATGTTATAAGCGAGCAGACCCGAATTACATTATATGCAGACGATTCAAAACTATACAGAAACAGGACTGCTTTGAACTCTATGATGACATGATCAATATGTGCAAGTGGTTTGAAACATGTCAGTTATGGATTAACTTAAGAAAAACCAAAGTCCTCCACATAGGCCCCAGAAATAGGAACTTCAACTATTTCATCCAACACAATCACATTGGTAATGTGGAATTTTGTAGAAATCTGGGAGTCTGCATGATGAATGATCTTTAAGTCAGCCACCACTGCTCAAACTTAGCAAGAGTTGCATACTTTCAGTAATATCAGTTCAAAAGAGCTTTCGTAACTTCGGATGTGCGGTTCCCACTCTTTATTTTCAAAACCTACATAAGGCCATTATTGGAAAGCAACACCGAAATATGGAGCCCCTCAAAGATCCACGATATTGAATGTATCAAGAGAGTACAACGAAAATTTACAAAAGACCTATCAAATATGAGAGATACGTCATATCTCTGGAACCTCGATTTGCACCAGATTGAATCACTTCAAATACGAAGAAGAAAATCCAATCTAGTCTATTTATATAAAATCATTCATAGGCTGATCGAAATAGACTTTGACTCCATGTTTAGTTTCAACTGCAGACCAACAAGAGGACACTCCTTTAAACTAAATGTTGAATTTGCTAGAACAAATTGTAGAAAATATTCCTTCCATGTAGAGTTGTGCCAATTTGGAATCAACTATCAGAATCTGTAGTAATTGCTAATAATGTTCAAACTTTTAAAAGATTATTGGAAAATGTAAGCCTGACTTTTTTTGTAGGGGGTGTGCTTACACAGCTCCTTGAAGCTTTGTGCATTCTGGATATTATGCATAACTATTAAATGTGTATATCATGCCTCTACCTTTATGCCATGTAAGTTTTATGTACTTTTCTGAAATAAATGTTTTGTTTGTTTGTTTGTTTTTGTTTTTATCTAATGGTGGTGTACCACACAAATGTGCCTAATTTGAAAACAACAAAAAGTGACCTGAAGCTGACACAGCATTGGGGGCATCTCTACAGGAACCATCACTTATACTGGCACTCAACTTTAGGTTCCTTTCAGCCATACCTCTTCTTCTTTGCCAGGCAGCCCAGAGCGCTTACCCGATTCCTGCCGTATAGTCAGTTTGAAGAATAGAGAAATGCTGGTTGGTAATTGAATCCCCACAGACTCTTTGGAGCCTTCATTCACTGCAATCCCAATGTGTCCAAGAACCAAAATCTGCCTGGCTCACAGTGACTGTGGTACCATAGATAATACAAAGTAGTGTGCAGAGATTTGAATAGCAGAAAGTAGTGGATGGCTGATGTATGAATGTAGAGTATATTTAGAAGCCATTCTCCACATTTTGTCCAGTATGGATTTTTTACCACTTTGCTAGAAATGGAGGTTGGGATGATCTAGGCTGTAAATAGAAATTGGTAGTGTAGATTGTTTTTTTATAATTTTTATATGTCATTTAAATTTTTTTTTCTCTTGTTGCAGGATATATATTTTGCCTATAAAAATCTTGCATAAAAATCAGCCCCACCCACATTTGGCTGATAAACCTTTTGTCAAGGCTCAAAAGTCAATTTATTTTGCCACCAGGTCATTTAGTGCAGCCATCACCAACCCAGCCTTTGGTATCCTGACCCTGTCTTTGGCAGCAGTTTTTCCAAAGGGTCAATTGGGCTGGCTTCCCTCCATCGCAATTTGGAGTATTACTGATGCTGATCATTAGGTCAATTTGGCAACTCCAGCTCAGCCAATTGTGTAAGGGAACTGGCCTGATACACTTGAGCAGAAGCCAGAGCCAGTTTGACAGTTCGTCCAAAAGACTTCTTACCCTCCCATTTTTCCTCCCCTTTCCCACTCCCTTCCCATGTATTGAAGGGCAAGTAATTTTTGTACTGAAGGTCTGTAACTTGGAGTTATTTTAAAGGTGATGTGGCCATTAAATCTGCAATATTTTTTTTTGTCTTGGTTGCCATAAGTTTGACGGTGCTCTTTCAATTTTGTATATATTTATATCATAATTTATTTATCTATTAGTAAATATCATTGTACATAAATGTAAATTCTTTGGGGATATAAATTAGCTATGGTAGAAGGTTGCATATCTGTCTCCTTTGCTGTCAGAAGTAAACTTTTGCTTACCAAACAGTGAGTCCCAAACCCTAACTTTTGCTTATCAAACAGTTTGAGTCTCCACCATAACAAGAGAAATCATGGCACTTTGTGAGTCTCTGAACAGGGCACAATGCTGAGCTGGTATTGTAACCAGATTAGCTATGAAGACATGCAGGGAATGGTAGAACCCTGTTGACTTCAAACCCAAAGGGAAAACAGCATGGATACTAACCCATTTGTCAGACTTTGAGCCATCTGTGTAGACTGACAACAGATCAAGCATGACACAAAGTGTGGTCCAAAAAGGCCACATACAGTACTCTAGTTACTGCGGAAACAGGCATGGTGACAAATCATCAAAGGTGCTACCTTGCAGGGTGGCATCCTGGGCAGAAACAAACATATAACTGGCCTAACAACTACACTAAGTTCTTGGAGTAGTTTCATATCCAAAAAACAGAAAGGCTTAGGTTATAGGTTATAAGTGCAGTTTCATCGGCATAGGACCCATCAAGATAAGCCAGAGATGCAATCAGAGCCGATTTTAACTGAGAGAGATGCCAGGCTCATGCATACAAAATCATAATGCATTGGACAAGAGGCAGGTGAAGGGGGCATCCATCTCCCACCGATTCTTGCTCAGCTATTGATGTGTTAAACTAGCATCCTTGAACAAGCTTCAATCAAATGAAGAAAAAGCAGGGTTATAGCTCTATTGGAGCTACAGGTACTTGAATGTCACGAGACAAAGAATGTCCATGGCATAGATACAAGAGAGACAGTCTGTGAATAGGGGCCTACTGACTAGGTATTGTTATAACACAAAACCAGATAACAAGTCTGGGTCAGGTAAAGCCGTGAGTTGCAACAGAAGGGAACTACCTTAGTCTTGCACAAGGAAAACAAACCTGTGTGTAGGTCATAGTAAGAGATGCACAGTTCAATGCCTATTGGAGTCAGTATTCCAAAGTTGGTATCTGGGCTACTCCAAAACAGATCAATAGGTCATCTAAATAGTGTGTATTGAAAAGATGTTCTAGTACCACTAAGATGATACCATTGATGCTAAGGGCAAAGAATGTGAGATTGAGGAACTTTTCTGTGGGATGCCTTCTTCCTACCTCATCAGGCAAAATAGGCCTCCCACCATCTCTAAGTAAAATCGATAATCTTGTAGAAATTCAGATATGAAAATTGGTTGGGAGGCATCCTCTCTCCCCTGAAGTGGGAATGGTTTCCATGAAACTGCATCACTATGCAGTATCATATGTCTTCAGATTGAAAAACACTGGCATGATGGTAATAATCAAGGCTTCTAGTTAGTATTTTCCAAGTGGAGCAGAGCCTCCAAAGTGTAGTGGAACTTGTGAAAGCCACACTGTGCAGAAGACAAATGGCCTCCACTGTCCATGAAAAATACTAATCTAACATTTAATAATTTTTCAAAATTGCATATCTAGGAAATTAGAGAAATTAGCCAGAAGCAAGCAGGGGTATTAATCTCTCCCCAGGTTGTGAAAACTGAGCAGAGTAGACATTCACCAGTGGTCTGGGAGAATACAGCCTCTGTCCAGATCATATTAAAAATATCTAGCAAAAGGCTCATACCTCCCTCACACTCACCTAGGTGTGGAATCATGGCATATGGTACATCTTCAAGAGCAGGAGTGGTGTTTATGCATGAATCAAGGAGTTAAATTCCAGTCAGTGATCTTCAGTGACATCAAAACTTGCATTGTAGCCTGGGGTAGAAGCAGCATTCAGCTAGAGCATGTGGAGAAAGTGTCTGCGAAAGATTCTGACAGAGATGCAAAGTCTGAAATTGTGGATACCTTCTCTTGTAGAAGGGTCTTGAGAGAACTTGCCCTGAATCCTTGAGACTCTTCTGTACCTCTGCAAGTGGGGTCTTCCTATTAAGTGAAGACATATATTACTGCAATTGATGAGTGGAGATTTGAGACATATGAGAATATAGCCCAAGCTCACAAATTTCACAGATGAAATTGTTCTGTCAACGCTTTGGTGTATTGCTTTTGCATGGGGTTGTCGCACATCCAGCTGATTATCAATGAAGCAGACAGCATACAATACAGGCTGACATTATAGGAATATTAGTTCAGCTTATGGCAATTAGGTTGCTAGAGAACTCATCAAAAGAGCTAAATGCCTCAACTGGGAAAGAGAAATCAGTCTTTTATTGAAATGCAGATGGCACTGTCGCTCTAAGCACCACTGAGGCAGTTTTTCAGGTGGCAGTAGGCCAGAAAATGATCCTCAGAATAAAAATCAGACTGGGTATCCAGATAGCACAAGGACAGGTCCAAGGAAGGAAAAAGAAGTGCTTCTCAGGCAATGATGGGTAAACTCATCCACATTTAGCAAACCTATCTCCAGGTCAGCAAGGACCTGGCTAATGGGATAGATCATGTAGTCTACCATTTCTGATCACCTTGGAAGAAGCCTCAGCAGCCATGCTATAACATGGCAGGCAGAACTCCCCACCCCCTTTGAAGTAAGCTGTGGAGTAATGCATGCAGAATTAACAGTATACCTCCTATTGAGCGAGAGGCGCATTGCCACAGCCTAAAAGGTGCTATTTATAGTGAATTGAAGAATAAAAATATCATACCAGGTGTAAATTGAAAATTCTCCTTCTTGACTCACATTAAATGATGTTGGCATAAGTCAACATAATTAGATTTCTAGCCTAATACTAGGTTACATTAAAATCAAATCAAACAAAAATTAAACAAAAAGCATAAGGAAGCATGCTCTAGTATTGGAGTGAGTTGCATCCACCCCCCTTAATGAAGTAGCATGCAAACCCCAATTAGAGTTAAAAATAATGGAGGCCAGCCTCCTTCAAGAAGTCAAATAGTACATAAGTCTATGTGCATGAATCCATCCTGGTTACAAATGACAAATGGTAGTGACACTTCCAATTCAAGTATCGGGACAGGTAATATGTATGAGGATCATCCAGATAGGGACATTCAATAAGAATGTGCCAACCAGTCCGACATAGTCTTTGCAGTAAAGTGCTGAGAAATCAGTCATTTCCTGAAATAAGAACCACCATGCCTGTGCCAAGCACCACATATGTAGGTTTTTCAAGGGGTTACTGCCAGAAAATGATAATTAAATAGGAAAGTGGTCACTACCATGGAGGTTATCAACCACCTATCGCTCAAAATCCTGTTGTAGTTTCAGGGAACAGTGAGAGATCAGGGTAGAAAAATGAAGCGGTTCTTTCGGCAGTGATGCATAAGTCTGCAAAGGGTACAACCTTGCGGCACAATGGCAATCAGAGAAAATGTTTCTCCTCCATTATTATTTTTTTAATTTCAAGAGCCCATCTGGTAAGGGCCTACTTGGGCAAAAGTTGCTCTAATCACACTACAGCCCTTACACTTAGGGTAAATTAAAAAACAAGTAAATCACAAATAATAAAGAAAAAAAAAACAATGGTTAAGAATAAAGCTAAAAAACAACAAATAAAATGAAAAACAAGCAAAAAAAGCAACAAGAAGGAAGCACGCTTCTGTGTCAGAGGTAGGCCTGCCTCCCAATGAGACCTACAACAAAGTGAGTCAAATACAGTGGAGGAGGCCAGTCTCCTCCTAAAGGTAATATAATCAGCAAGGGGAGACCCCGCTAATCCTGGTACTGGGTCAGGCAACATGCACAAACATCACCCAGACTGCCAGACTGGGACATTCAATAAGACTGTGTGAACTGTCTGGGAGACAATACAGTCACTATAATAAAGGTACAGGAAAGTGTTCCACCATTAAATTATGGTGCACCCTGTAGGTATGTCCAATTGCAGCATTGATGGGGGAGGGGGGGTAGATCCATGATAACAGTTTTAAGTTCCCTTCAGCTGCCTTCTATCTTATTTACCCCAGGCTGCCCAAATTCCTGCTATGTAATCGGTGTGAGGAAGAGCGAAACACTGGTCTGGTTGCCCAGTCCTCATGGACACCTTGACAGTAGCAGCCCTGCTCATCCCAGTACTGGGACAGGTAACATGCGCGAAGATCACCCAGACTGGGACATCCAACAGGAATGTCCTGAACAGTCTGAGAAACAACACAAGCAAGGGCTCAATCAAATGGCGGTGCGTCTCGTGTGTCCAAAGCAACCTGAAGATGTCCCAGCATCGGGGGGTACATCCATGGGAACAGTTGTGGTGCAATGATACACAACCTTAGGTTTCACTCAGCCACCTCCTATCCAGTTCAGCTACACTGCTACTGTCTGAAAGGAGGAATTTAAAGCAGAGAGAAGAACTGAGACATCATGTCTGGTGTAAATGATACATCATTCTGCACAGTATCCATCCTGTGGTGGTAGGATCGCATAAACCTTACATGCCAGGGGGATGGGCAAGGGGTACATGCCCAGCATGGTTTCCTCCCAAAAGATAGCTAAGAAAAAATCAGAGATGAACCTGCACAGCTCCTCCAAGTCTGTGGCAATTACAATGAAGGAATATGCCCTCCATGCCTAGCTCAGAGATATGGGATCTCTTTTTG
The DNA here is from genome assembly GCA_963969495.1 of Ceratothoa steindachneri. Taxonomy (NCBI): domain Eukaryota; kingdom Metazoa; phylum Arthropoda; class Malacostraca; order Isopoda; family Cymothoidae; genus Ceratothoa; species Ceratothoa steindachneri. The sequence goes on along the minus strand of OZ018338.1, from coordinate 70,319,885 downwards.
AAGAAAAGACCCTCACAGGAATGGCTGTAAAGAAGTGGGGCATTGCCCTCTGTAATTGACATAGTTGGACATACCCAAATATGATTAATCATGTATGACCTTGGAGCAATTTACACAGACCTTAGGTAACCATAACATTGCATGGCTAGAGGAGCAATTTGTATAGACAAAGCGGTGGCAGCAGTAGCACTTTTGCAAAAGTGTCACAAATGCATTCACCCACTAGTGATACCAACCAGAATGCAATAACTGACTAAGGGAGAGTATCAGTCGAAAGTGATGAATGCTGTAGGAGTAAATCTCAAGTCCCCTCCCTGTTTTCTCTCTCTCTCAAAGAAAGTAGAGGGAGAGGTAACGCCCCTTTGTCTCGGGAAGAGAGCTTGTGTGTACCTTTGACTTTTCGAGCTATGTCGGCGGGGGATACCTCTTCTGGGTACCCCTGGTAGGGCTTCCCTTGTCGATTTGGTCGGAAACGAGGATCCAGACTAAGTGCGTCATTCCTTCCTTTTTCTACTCTATCCTTCTCCTTTCTACTTTTATCCTATCTCTTCCACTTATACAAAAAGAAAAAACAACAAAAAAAGAAGCATACTCATATCATGTCACTCTTTCCCTTTTTTCCCTCTATCTACATATAAAGACCTGGCAGCTACCTCATGCGTCAGAAGAGGCTTTGGAACCTCTATAAATAACGCCAATCGACGCTCACTGGTTGCAAGAGACTAGGACTAGATGTGTCCTAGGCGTTGGGGCACGATAAATGGGATGAGGGTATTGCCCCGTTAACCCCTTCCCTGGCGTGTAATTATTGACCGTTCCCAGTGCCCGTTGACGGGTGCCTCTGGTAGCATCGGTCTGAGATGACGGCCCTTTGTTTCCCAGGTTGGTTGCCAGGCCAATAAAAAGCCTTGGGTCGAGTCTCTTGGTGTGGTGGGATATCTATTGAAAGCTACTCCGAGATCCTGGCCGTCGTGAAGGGAACTAGTAGGAGTTTAGTACGGGGCGTGTTCCGTTGTTCACCTGTTGAGAAATCGATGGCCCCTTCGGGGACTGTCAGTGCTGCTTGGTTGGGAGCCACGGCACGCCGAGGTTTGACGACTCGGTCGGACGAATAGCAGCACATGGAGCGTGCCTTCTGAAAGATCCGAAACCTCTCCGATGGATAGGCGGGAGCGACTCACGCGGGGAGAACTCACTAACCCACCTTTTTTATCATTGGTTGGTCACGAGTTTTCAGAGAGAGAGAAAGCGCTCAAAATGACAGGCAAAAAAGGACCCGTTCGTCTAAAACACAACTGCGCAACATGCCAGTTAGAAAAGTGGTGCATTGACTTTCCGGAGGGCTGCTACTCAAAATGCAGCCCTGAAAGTATCTGCACTACTTGCATATTGAAGCGGGAGGTGGAGAAACTAAAACACCTCTATAGAGACTCAGAGGAGAGAGCTCAAATTATTGAGAGAAAGGTGGAGAAACTCGAAGCCCTTCACGCAGCTCATATTAGATGCCTAGAAGAGGCGCTGCCCACTGACATGTCGGAATCCCCTGGTACCCAAGCAGAGATTCCGGCATCATCTGAGGCTAAGCTAGCTGAGGCGAGAGAAAAAGAGAAAAAGAAGAAAAGAAAAACGAAGAAAAAAGAAAAAGAATAAAGTTGAAACAAAAGTAGAACCAAAAATAGAAGAAAAACAGATAAACAAGAAGAAAAAGAAAGATAAGAATGTGGAGAGTAAAGAGGAGAAGGGGAGGCCTCTTCCACAAGAACGCGCAATCACAGCTTCAAACTTGAACTGAAGCGTTACAACCGCAATCTGTGTGGAAATTTTTTCACTTACAGATCTGTTGACCAGTTCAAGTCAAGACTAGACAAAGTCTTGAAAAGTGGCCGTTCAGGGACGCAAAACAATTGAGAAGCCATGTGCCTGTTCGATTGCTAGTCCAAAGGTACCCTCTTTGAATGGATCGTAAGGTCTCCTAGGGTACTTCCTTTCCTTGTTACTCCTTGTTACCTTGACCGCTACTTGTTTGGCCAGCTTGTAGTCCAGGAATTCCCTTGTGTAAATCACACCTTTCATGAAGTTCATAGTAGAGTGTGGTGCCATCAAGTCTCTTAATGGCACTAATCATGGCTGCCTTGGAGGGATCCAACGCATTCATGAGACCTTCCAATCTGAGAAAAGGGTCCCCATCAGCACTCTACCAATAAGGCTTGCTAGTTGCCCTTGGCAAACATTCTACTATCAGAAGAGCAAATAACCAGAAAATGTTTGAGGGCAGCAGGCTCAAAAAATGACGAAGTAGTCTCTCAATGAGAGGCCCAACAAAATTGAGGCTCCGCTCACTGCACATAGTTAGATTTTTTCTTATTTCTCTTCTTTTAAAGAGAGGAGGATAGGGAATGAACTTACTTAACCTCCACCACCAAAAGGAACACTTAGGCCAGAGGGACCAGCCTCAGCAAGATCCTTCTATCAAATAGAGAAGGTCTTGGCTGTCATTTTTTTTTTAAAGGGGCTATTTGGCAACTGCCCACTTGGGCATAAGTCGCCGCAAACAAACAGCCCAGTTCTAGGCTACTTTAAAATAAATTTTTTAACAGAAACAACAATAAAAAGGGATAACAATCAGGGAGCAAGCTCCGGCGTTGGGGGAAGGTCCCCCTCCCCCCCGGTGCAGGAGCCTGCGACCTACAAAAAAACAACAAGTTAAATACAAGGGAGAAGGCCTGCCTCCCCCCAAAAGTCTATCAGTCCACCAGTCATGGTACACGCACTCGACCCAAGTACAAGGGACAGGTGGTAGCGACCCCGCCCATCCCGGTACCGGGAGAGGTAACGTGTGCGAAGATCACCCAGACTGCGACATTCGACAAGAATGTGCCGAACATTCTGGGGGACGACGCAGTCGTCGCAATAGGGCGCAGACGAGCGCTGTCAAAAGGGACTCGGCTGGGAAAAGCTATCACTCCTCTCATTGTGAGTCCTCAGGGGCCCCAAGCCATCTGGGGAGAAGCTTGCAAGAAGGTGGACTCAGGTTTGGTGCTCAAGATCATGTAAGATCCTTCTACTTGTGACTTGGTCACCTTCAGGTCCCTGTCTATCTCAGGGGGCCTCCTATGTGCCCCCTCTCCACAAGACATCAGGGATCCCATTGATGTTTCCTTTTCTCATGTCTATAGTCAGCGAACTAACATCCAATAAGGAAGAGAGGGCGGGGGGGGCTATACTGACCCTGTCTATACTAGTATACTGGAGATGCATGACTGCAAGACATTAAGGGGCAGGGACTGACAGGCCCTTCTATCCCTTGCCTATCTCAGGGGGGTGGCCCAATTTGGCTGCTACCACTGGTAGTTTCCAATTTGGGCCACCATCTTGCTATCTTGAGAATCTCCTGTGAAAGCAAGGAAGGGACTGCTGCTGTACAAGAGATGGAGTCACCCAAGGATGCCTCCAAAGAGAGGGGCGAGGGAGGAGTCAACCACACCCATTGATGGAGTTTGGTGGATGGGCCCCTAGGAAAGCACAGGGGGCCACGGCTTTTCTGATTGGGCGCAGCCCATCATACACTCTGATGATGTTAAAGGGAAGTAAAAGCATTTTTTAACTTGCACATGACCATTCAGGAACATTTTGCCACCCCTCATCAAAAGGGAATGGCACTACTGGGCACCTTTGATTAAACCTGGCTGCAATCACTGGGTGGGGTAATATACACCTCCGCCACTCTTTGGGAAAACTGGGACCAAATCCTACATGTAGCATGGTAGGCAGGTTGGCATGAGGAATCGAGCTTGGTGACAGGCTTCTGAGCAGTTAGAGTCACAAAGCTAACATATTGTTGTAAGAGTTTAGTTCTGTGATTGAGATGAGCACCAGGTCATGATCAGGCAGGTCCATTGGCAGGAGAAGGGGTCAACAAAAGTAGAGAAAAGGTAATTGTAAGGGGACAATGGAAGGGCAGGGGAAAGATGATGGAGGGTTGGTACAGGATAGGGAGATTAGGGGTTAGTGAAGGATAGGAGAGAGGCTAAGGTGGGGCCAAATGGGGAGCTGAGTTCCATCAGCATGGTGGCCAGAAAACATACTGCTGTGCTCCTTACAGGGGTTTCTCCTCCAGGTTTGTGGTAACAGTAGGTTTTGAACTGACCTACACCATCCATCTTCTTGCAGCTTCACCTTGTTTCATCAAAGAGTTCAAGTCAACCCAGTGATGGAGCCTTCCCTATTTTTTAGTCAGGCCCTGAGGATATGAAGGTCGTCTGGATACTACATTTAACAGTATAGAGAGTAGCCCCTGCAACAGGGACTCAAACCAGTAGGGTGTGCTGGTCCTCCAAGTTTCAGTTGTAATAGAGAAAGGGTTGAAGGGATAATAAAAAATAGGCACTGAGAAAAAGCAAAAGTAAGCTCACCAGCTTCAAATCAACCCAGTGAATGGATCCTGAACTATTTGCACTTAGGCTAATACAACAGACAGCGACTTTAGCTACCAAGTGCACCAAGCTAAGTAGGGTACCTCTTAGAGTAGTCCACATCAACATTTGAAAGTCTCTTTCACACAATCCAAAAATAAAAAAAAGAGGCATCAATAAACCTAAATGGGATATTAGTCATGCAAGTTTTCCTTGGTTATAAATTATTTGCATCATTTAATACAATTGGTAAAGTCAATTAATTGCAGAACATAAAGCAATACTAAAGATTAAACCCCATTTCACAATAAAGATAACTAAACTCATAAAACCAAGGAATGCATAATCAGCATTACTTAATTATAAAAAATACCTAAAAGATCTCAATTAACTTACCTTTTTATTATCTTTCATTTCATCCTTAAATAAATTCTTTTCATTATTCATGTTTATTTCCTGTTTGTTTCAAGAGTTCTATCAGGATGTTTTTTACAGTGACTTAAAGTTTCTGGTGGATAATCTTCTTTCATATGCCAGACTTCAGAATCTTTAGTATATTTTTTTTTATTTTGCTGCCTTCTAAAATAAAGTTGGGGAGAGAGAGGAAAATGAGTCTGATACAACAATCAGGGAGTGCAGTGACCCATCTGAGACACTCAAAATAATGTGTAACTAACTGAGGCCCTTATGGACTAATGATAGGACAGACCACTTCTAATTAGAGTAAAGTTAACATCATTAGCATGGTTATTTGGTATATGGAGTCCTAATTCAGGTCAACTCAGGAGTTGCAATAAACAAGGGTGAACTGAAGATGAGTTCAATGTAGGAACTAAATGGCTTCTATGAGATAGTCCGCCAAAGTTTAAGAAACAATTCTCCCAAATTAAAAGAGTAAAGGAGAGAGTACCTATTATACCTAGCCACTTGCTTCAAGATACTTTTTGCTACATTTATAATTAATAAGATACCAATGACTTGCCAGTTTATTTAAGGTCAAAAGTCAGGTTATGTAGTCTGGGTCAGATTAAAGTGGCACAATGATAAGTTCTCTAGGTATGGGTGGGTTGTCTCTATACCAATGGTCATAGTCTTATAAATAGGAAAGATGAGTCATTTAGTTAGATTATTGATGAAGATCTAGATATTGTATGCATAAAAGAATCATGGGTAATAAAATTTTAAAGTTTTGAAGTTGCCTTAAGGAAATTTTCTAAGAAAAGGGCATACCAGAGATTACAGAAAGTACTTTTGACAATTTAAATCATTATAGATCGACCAGAAATGAGCTAAATAAGATTATTAAGAAGAGCAAAACAGTGCCAGAAATTAATTTGTCTCAAAATAATAATAAAGATCCAAGAAAATTCTTAAGCTATTATAAAATTAATAAATAATCTAACAGTAATAAAATAGGGCCTATTACATATGAAGTGGTTTTGAATGAATGTGATGAGGAAATAGTAGAGGTTCTTAATGATCATTTTTCTTCAGTATTTACAGAAGAGAATCCAGATGATTAATTGATGCTAATTCTAGGTCAAGGGAAGTAGTGTTGAATATCATTAATGTGAACAGGGAAGCAATGAACTTATATCAGAGTTAAATACTAGTAATGCATCTGGCTCAGACAACATTCATTTTAGATTGCTCAAAAAAGGTGTAAATAGTATTGCACTAGCTTTTGAGAAGATATACTTTATTAGGTTTACTTAAGTGGTTTCTGGATGCAGGTCATATGACTGTTATATCTCGATCGGAATCCTCTCCGCACGACATAGCTTGTAGAAAGGTGGTCTGGAGAAGCTCGTCATATCGGAGAGACATTAAGGCAGTCTCCTATCAGGTGAAGGTGGGTAGCACCCAGGTTCTCCTCGCATGCATGTACCAGCCACCAAACGCTTGCGAAGACTAAAATGAGAGGGTGAGGCAAGCAAGCTTACACATGAGCAACACACATGCTGGTCAAATCTTAATCTGTGGTGACTTTAACTTCAGAGAAATTAACTGGGAAATAAACTCGTAAATGGAAGCACAAACATTGAGCAAACCAAAGTCCATGATGCCTGCCAGGATGTTTTTTTTTAAATCAACACATCTGTGATTTCACTCATTCTCGAGGTAGGGATGAGCCATCTCTTTTGGATCTCATAGTAGACTTATGGTACAAAGATCCAATTGGAGCAAGTGATCAATCAAATGTATTAAGTTTTAAGACATGTATCAATGGTGGTGGTACCATGCCCAATGCTAGTCTTAAAAAGAACTTTCACAAGGGTGAGTATGTTAAGTGCAATTTAGTGGGAGGAGGAACTAGCAGGCAAGAATGTGGAGGAGGCTTGGGCCACCTTCCTGGACCACCATGACTGGGTCATCCAGCAGTGTGTTCCCTTCCATCCAGTGAGTCCAGGACAGATGCCAAAGCCCAAGTGGTTGACAAGAAAGGTAGAGGGATCAGAAGGAAGAATGGGGCATTGGTGAGATACAAAAGGAGAACCAAGGGGAGCTATGCCTCTTACTGCAGAATCAGGAAGAGGATCACAAGGGCAGTTTTAGAAGCCAAACACACCTTTGAACAGAGTCTTGCTTAAGAGACCATAAACAATCCCACAGCCTTCTAAGACTACCAACAAAGAGGAGGTTCTCTCTCTCAAAAGAGAGGATGGCACCCTCACATCTTCCACAAGTGAGGCCTGTGAACTCCTATATAGTGAGTTTGAATAAGTGTTCACTAAGAACAGCTGCCCCCCCCCCTCTCTACTCGCAGCACATTTCCAGGGCAATAGGCTCCTCCAGTGTAACATCACAGAAGCCAAAGTGAAGACTACCCTTCAGGGACTGAAGACCCCCCAGCCCTGTTGGTGTGCATCCCATTGTCCTCAATGAGTGTGCAACAGCACTGTGCAAGCCACTAACAGTTATCTTCCAGGAAACCTTGAGGACAGGGACTGTACCCAGAGACTGGACCAGGGCTATCATCATTCCAATCTTCAAAAAGGGTAACAAGGCTGATCCTCTCAATTACCGTCCAGTGAGCTGAATAGAGTGCCTTGCAAGGTAGTGGAGAAAATGATCAGGGCAGAGGTAACTGAACACCAAGAAAACAGCAGCTTCCTGAGCAACCACCAGCATGGCTTCCTGTCAAGTATGCCATGCCTGACACAGCTCCTTAAATAATTCTTAGATCCTGAGGATGCTGTTCATAAAAAGGAAAGTGTTGATGCAGTGTACCTGGACTATCAGAATTGGTAGAAGGTACTTAGTGGATAAGGAGCTTCCTTAGGGGATGGGAGCAGATGGTCACCATCAGAGAAAGCTCTGCTTGGAGTGGTGTGCCCTAGGTGAGAGTCCTTGGCCCAACCCTGTTCCTCGTATTCATCCATGATCTCCTCAAAGTCATTCATTCTTGAGGTAAACTTTTTGCTGATGATGCCCCAAATTACCGATCTATCAAGGGCCTTCACAACAAGCATATCATCCAAGATGATCTCAATAGACTTTAGGAGTGGAGCCTAAAGTGTCTACTGACCTTGTGAAGGCAAGTGCAAAGTAATGCACTTTGGTGCTGCAAAACTGGCCACCAGTACTACATGGGAGATACACCCCTATTGAGAATGGAGGAAGAGAAAGATTTGGGTGTCTTGGTAACCACAGACCGCAAACTCTCGTCCCAAGTAGCTAGGCCGGCGGCTTCTTTTAACTACATGGGGGAGACACCCCTATTGAAAATGGACAAAGAGAGAGACTTGGGTGTTTTGGTAACCCCAGACCTTAAACCTTCAGCCCAAGTAGCTAGGGCGGCAGTTTATGCTGACTCCATGTTAGGCAGAATCAGGAGGACATTCACATGCCTAGATGAGGAGATGATGCAACTTTTCTACAAGGCCATGGTCCCCCCCCAACATTGAGTTTGCCGTCCAGGATTGATCCCCATACACCAGGCGGGACATTGACAGGCTGGAGAAGGTCCAGAGGAAGGCCATCAAACTAGTGCCCACTCTGTGATAAATAACTAACCAAGCTCAGTCTCACGACTCTGGAGCAGAGGAGGACCAGGGGTGACATCCTAGGTATTTAAAATCTTTAAAGGATATGACCAAGTGCGTTGAGGTGGAGACTTCCTCAGGCTTACTCCCAGGCACTCCCATCCACAGACAAGGGGCTATAGTCTGAAACTCCTCAAGCCTCAACACTGCATCCACAAGAGGTCCTGTTCTTTCTCTCAAGGGTTGTAACCAAGTGGAATAAGTTGCTAGAGAATGTCATAATAAATAGTAACAGCATAAATGGCTTCAAAAACAACTATGACCAGCACTTATCAGAACTCTCGAGAAGAGGCACCCCCTTATGAGAACCTGCACCCTTGCCTCTTTAGCTATCACTAGGTAAGCAATCTGCAAAGAGGTAGACACATAAATCCACACACTCAGGGAAGTCATTTACATATAGGTATATAGTATGAACACACATTGAGAACACAGAGGGTTTGAAATATATTCTCATTTGAAAGAAGGTGAGTGAGGTGAGATATGATTGAGCTTTTTAAAATCTGTTCTGGAATGGATAAGTTGGATTTTAGCAAGTTATTTGAGTTGAAAGGCAGTAATAGGACTAAGGTTCACGACTTGAAAATTAAAAAACAGAGGTGCAAGTTAGATGTTAGAAAATACTTTTTTACAAACAGAGTGGTGGATTACTTGCATAGTTTGGCACTTTATACAGTGGACAGTCCAAAGTTGAATGTTTTCAAACATAGATTAGATGATTATATAGGGAGAGAGGGTTAATTTCTTGGCAATACTAGAGTTTATGAGCATATGCTAAGGGTGGTTATTTCTGGGCTACAATTTAAGCCTTATGACTTCAGACAGTAGCTTCGGATGCAGCCAATCATGGCATTGTTTTTGTTTTGGGTTCTCTATTCTTTATTATTTAGAAAGTGCCTGCACTTCTCCTCAATTATATTAATTATTAATGTAATGAATTTTTCTATGCTTTGTAATGTTTGGGTTTTTGAGGGGAGGGGGGTTCGTGTACCTTATTTGTTATTTTGTTTAAAGCTAAAATTATACAGCTTCTAGCCACCAGAACCATGTATATACTCGTAAATAGGACCCACTCCAAAAATGTTGACAGTTTGTCATGACTCTTTCATGTAACAGTTGCACAGCTCAATGATAATAGTCAAAGGTTGAGATGGTTTAGCCTTTGTTGTGAAGTGATTATTTATTAGCTAATTTAAGATGACAATAGTGCCACCGACATTTAACAATCACCTTTTGCATTCAAATCTGATGTTAGCCTATTGAATTAGGAATATTATGGGTTTTCTAAAGTTGTAGGGTGCAAACACCCCCAATTAGGTGGGGGGTATGGGGGCAAAGCCCCTCATTTCAATATAACTAAAAAAAATTTAATTTGGGGGAGAAAAAGCCTAAAGTAGGCAGCAGTAACATCTTTGTTATTTCCATAAATGTGGAGCCAATCGCATTAATTGAAGCCTGGAAATAGCGTCCCCTAGCGTGTGCCCATAAACTAAGGTATTACCAATTTCTATTTGTATTAAAACAAATGTTTACCTTATTATATATAAAGTATTAGTAGAGATGTTGATATTGTCAAGCAATATGGTTAAGACATGATAAACCAAGTACAATTAAAAGAACACTATTTGAAAGATGGTTTGCAATACTTGGAATCCTGGGTAAAATAGTATCAGATAATGTAGGAGAGTTTTAGATTGAAGAAATAAGAGAAATGACTGAAAGTTGGAATATAAAGATTTTAAATACTGGGTAAAATCCATGGAGTAATTATATATGTGAAAGAACTATAGATATGATAAAGAGTATACTGTTAAAAATAAAAAACTAAGATGAAGATGACAAAGATATCTAGAAATGGGCAGCGTGTGCTAGTAATAGCATAATGAATAAGGTGGTTTTGCTCCCAATCTGTTGGTATTTGGAGTGAACTCTACATTAGTAATGTAAATAGAGAGGAAAGTTTTAAACCAGCGAATAGAGAGTTAAGAAGTGAATGAGATATGATTAGAAAAAAAATTGAAGAAATGGATATAGCTAGAGAAAAATTTATTAAACTGAATCATATAAAAAGTTATTTGGCATTAAATATATGGGAGAGCATAAATTAGAGGATGCAGAGATAGGAGATAAGGTATACTATAAAAGAGAAGATGAAAAAGAAAGGAAAGATCCAGCTAAAGTGATAAGTATATGTGGAAAAAACAGTTGTCATTAACCCTTTTGCTGCATCACAGTTTGGAAATAACCTACTCATACGAGTGCACTTTTGATGGTAAAATATAAAATATATTTGAACATTTTATTACATTTTGTTAATTATAACTTTACATAACATTTGAAAAGTAAATAAAAATATTAAAAGAACTAAAAATAATGAATGACCTTTTAAATTCTTAAATGCAAGAGTCCACTATTGTCGAATGTACTCAGATTTTGAATAGCATCCCTGCAGTGAGCGACTTTAATCACACCCTTTTCTGATATAGTTATTTGTTACAGAACAGCCACATACCTCTTTGTATACTTTCTGTGTAGGAAAAATTTCCAAACAAAGGACAATATATAATGCTGGTGTTTGTGGGCATTTTTTGCAAACATATAGCGTTTGTTTTCTTTTACACTCTCTCTTTCCTTTTTTGCTGCAATTACTCGGAGTATACTGCAAACAATACAGTTTGGTTTCATGGCATGATGGAAAATGCTTATCAACTAACCGATGTGCCATCGGTGTGTTACCAGCTCCCCTTTTCCATTTATTTGAATTACTGCAAGTAGCATTACCTTCTATTATTTTCTAAAAATTATACTGGAGAGTATTAATTAATTCTATATATTTGTTTTTACTTTAATCTCAATAATTGTCAATTTTAACTTGTCTTCATCCACTTTTTTAGCCATTATTTAATGCATTCTTTTAACTGCTATCGTAAATATTCCTACTCCTTCTCATTAGGCACTCAGGGCGCTTTGTGAGTCGTTATAGATCACAATCCGGTCTCTGAACCAAGCATGTGGCGTAATTCCAATGCCCCAAGAGCACTCAGGGCGCTTTGTGAGTCACTATAGATCACAATCCGGTCTCCGAACCGGGCACATCGCGGAATCTCCTGTACCGAGTTTTGTATTGCCACCAGCTCGGCCGTGAAGACAGACGGAGCGCCTGGCAGAGCGCCGCTGACTCCAAACAGAAGGGATACGGCGTGGAAGCCGACCCCCTTTTGGGACTTGGAGCCATCCGTATACACTGGCACGGTTCCAGCGTGACATGAGGTGTGCTCCAAAAAGGTCAAACGCAATACTGCCGGCGCTGTACAAGCTTTAGGAACAGAGGCGTGGCGACAAATAGCCAAATGTGGTACCCTCCAGGGTGGCGTCCTGGGCAGAACCAGGGGCGCCACAGGCCCAAGAGCTATATCTAGCTCTCGAAGGAGTTTCTTGGCCCTAAACCCAAAGTGCTTAGGGTATGACTGGCGTCTCTCGGCGGCATAGGCACCGTCGAAATCAGCTGTGAATGCAGTGATAGCTGTTGGCGACTGAGGGAGGCGCCGGGCTCGCGTGTACAGGCGAATAATGCACTGTACACGGCGTAGAGCGAGTGGTATCTCCCCAGCATCGACCAACAGGCTCTCAATGGGGGAAGTGCGGAAGGCACCGGTCGCAAGGCGAAGGCCGGTGTGGTGGAGCAAATCCACCTTCCGCAATAAACGCTCGGCTGTGGATGCATAAAACTCGCATCCGTAGTTGAGATTCGAACGAACAAAGGATCGATAAAAAAGTAGGGCAGTAGCCCTATCAGCACCCAAAGCGCTGAACGTCACGGACCGGAGAATATCCATGGCGCGGGTACAAGAGACCCTAAGGCTGCGAATATGAGCCTAACAGGTGAGGCCTCGGTCGAATACAAGACCAAGGAAACGGTGTGACTCAACTAAATACAGGCGCATCACATTAAAAAAAATATTGGGGTCGGGGTGGAGCAGTGGATGGCAGCAGAAGTGCACCACCTTAGTCTTGGCCAAAGAAAACCGAAACCTGTGCGCTTCGGCATAGCGAGAGACGCGGTTCAATGCCTGTTGGAGTCGACGTTCCAGAGTTGGCATCTGGGCCGGCCAAAAGAGATCGAAAGGTCATCCACGTAGAGCGTAGCGAGAACATCTTCCGGCAGCACCGAGGTGATGCCGTTGATGCTCAGGGCAAAAAGTGTGACACTGAGGACACTTTCCTGCAGGACACTCTCTTCCTGCTCCTTGGGGCCGGAGAGAGCTCCCCCTACCCGTACGCGGAAACGACGATCTCGCAAAAATTCAGATATAAAGACTAGAGTTGTGCCGATTCCAAAATTTTTGCTGATGCCGATTCCGATTCTTATTTATACTTGCTTACCGATGCCGATTCTGCCTAATATTTGTTTTTAGTGTATTAGGCTTAATTTATTAAATACTTTATAATTAGTTTCCATAACTATATTACTCAACTGTTAGGTTGTTGGAAGCTTGGAACTTGGAAGCCAATAGACAAAGCAATGGAGTATTTTTTAGTGTGGTTTTTTTTTTTTATTTTTCAATAGCCATTGAGTTTATGAAATTTTCTAGCTTTTGATGGAAGGTTTTAGGATACAAAATGAATATGGATCTTTACAGAATTTATTTCATTTCCTTTCATATTAGGAATAGACTATATACCTGTAGAAGTTTAAATACCTCCATGCATTAGTACATACTTAAATACACCGACGCATTTGCGTCCCTTTTCGCATCGAATCCCCTTCACCCCTCTCCGCGCCTTTGAGATAACTAAATTCGTGGCCGGCCACACAGGAAAAATGTCTGCCTCAAAAGACACCTGCCAGCTGACGAAGGCTCGAGTTTCTTCGCGCTGTCATAAACCAGCTGCACAGCCACTGCCTGAAAGGAAGTATCTAAAGAGAAAAAAAGAACGGAGACATCATGCCGGGTGTAAACTGCGCATCCCCAAGCCCGGCCATCTCGTGGTGGTGGGGTCGCAAGACCCTTATACCCCGGGAGGGCGGGCAGAAGGCACGCGCATAGCATGGTCACCTGCAGAAAGATAGCTAACGGAGAACGGGACGAGACGAGCCTCCGCAGGTCCTCCCAGTTGGCCCAGAGTCCAAGGCAATTCCATTGAAGTAATATGCCCTCCAGGCCTAGCTCGGATGAGACGCGGGGGCCCTCCTCGAACAGAAGACCCACACGGGAATGGCCGTACGCTTCCCGGAGGCAAAACCCCGGGCGCTGTCGCCTTCGAGGACTTATTGGGGGAGTGTGGGCTCGCCATGCGAGTCTTTTCCTCCCCCCGCCTCGAAACCTTAGGCGGGCGTTGCGGCTTCGGAGGCGGGGGGCCCTCTTTTCGAGGAACCACCGCCTCTAGGCGTGAGCGAAAGAGCCGAAGCTCCTTTGTTGCTGTCCTCCTTTCGGGGGACAGCTTTAGGAACCCCGGAAAATGGCCTAGCGACCAACTTCAAGGGTGTTGCCTCCTGTGAGTCTAACGACTCGGTGGAGGCGAGTGGCCGTTTCGCCTTACGTGAAACGGTTACGCTTGGGGGAGAGGGGGAGCCCTGGTTTTAGCCAGGGCTGGGTGTGAACCCTTTTTGCCGCCAGCTTTACCAGGGGAGCGCCCGGGTTGAGTAGAGCCCGCAGGAGGGCTCCGAATGGTCGCGGAAACAACCGTGCTCTTTGGCCTGGATGGGCCAGGAGCAGTCGGTGCCTCTCTAACTATTGAGGCATATGACGTCCCAGGACCAAGTCCTTAGCCTCGCGGAATGAGATTCAATCCTGGGCATGAACGGCCAGGATTTCTTTCTCAAGGAGATAAGCACTACATTGCTTTGAAGAAGCAGGGTGCGGCTCTCCACAATTGACACACTTGGCCACACGTGATTTAGACTCATCGTGTGCGGCCTTCTGGTGACCCCGAATTTGCACGTCTACAAGAACGATTCGTATGGCCGAAGCGGTGACAGTAATAGCACCGCCGTGGCAGTGGTACGAATGCCTTCACGCGGTAGCGGTACCAACCGTCACGCACCGACTCAGGCAGCTTGTCACAGTCAAACGTGACGAAGAGTGTAGGGGTGGGTCTCGAGGCCCCTCCCTGTTGGATTGGTCGCTTGCCAAAGTAGTAGCAGACCCATCCGTCCCCGCAGCCCCCACGGATAGAGAGGAGCCCCGAGTCTTATTTCTCTTTTAGGTCCTTTTCTCTTTTGGAGAGGAGGGCGGGGAATGAACCCGCTTCTCACCTCCACCAGCAGAAGCACCCTGGCCAGATGGACCGGCCTCAGCCAGGTCATTCTCCGAAATGGAGAAGGTCCTGGTAGTCGTAGGGGCACCTGTCGGAGATCCTTTCCTAGCCATTTAAGGAGGTCCTTGCATAGGGGCGGATTCGGGTTCAGGGCTTGGCGCCGAGCCCGGATCCTCCCCCCATGGAAGGCCCTACCGTCTGAGGCTGAGTTTCCTCAAGGACCATGTCTATCACAGTGTAGCGGCGGGATCGCGAGTCCCTAGCCATAAGTTCCTGCCACCCTGACAAGGTCCGCTCGGTGGTTCAAGAAGAGGGTATTGAGGAGAGAGTATTTTCTAAATTTAATTTAGAAACCGTAATTATAGCAAAATAATCAACCCCAAATATTATATAACCCTCAACCTAAACCAAAATACATTACATATAAATATATAAATACAGTTGGCCTTACAATACTCTGGCCAACCACCAGACGTATATATTTACCAAAAGGCCTTACATAAGATCTTGGCCACGCAAACGAATAATAAAACCAAGATATTGCGAAAGACGGGTGCACCCTTATCTAACTAATGGAGTGAGACGTGTTGGAGAAAGTGGGAGATGGATCACTTTCTGCGGGATTCTGAGGGGTCCAGGACTCAACAAAGCCGAGGATTTTGGGTAGCTGGGACGCTTGTTGGTCCCAACTGCTGGGTCACAGTCGGTTGGACACTGCTTCAACCACTCCCTGGAGACTGGAAGGTGCTGGCCAAGGTCCACACCTTAGAAAATTGCCCCAAAAGGTAGGCGCACCTGCGAGGGTCAGGATTGGCTTCAGCCGTCTCCTAAAGGCAGATGTCGACGACAATCGGTACCACAGAAGTGGAAAAGAGAAGGCACATTCAGTCACCTATTCACTGCCACACTCAAACATCTTTACTCCTAGAAGTTGTGATTACACATGTCGGAGTAAATGATGTAAAGAAGGTGGGTACTTGTGAGTTACGACAGCGGTATAAAAGGCTGATTGAAAGGATGTGTGAAAGTAGAGTAAAAGGTGTTGTTTCAGGTGTGCTCCTGAGAATGGATGTGGGGATGGAATGGTTGTCTCGTGCAATGGGGTTGAATGAATATGTGAAAGGTTTGTGCGAGGAGTCAGGATTGGTGTTTGTAGATGTTTGGAGTGGGTTTTATGGGAATAAGGGTTTTTATGCGATGGATGGACTCCATCTGAGCCGAAATGGGGTTGAGGTTTTGTGGCGGGAATTAGATAGTGTTATTAGGTCTTTAGAGGCGGGAAACTAGGTTTTGATAGTGGTCAGGGAAATTTTATGGCTCAAAGTGAGGCAGGGATAGGAAGCAAACACAGATTTGTAGAAGGTAGGCAGGCTAATGGAAGTGCTTTAGGGTTAAATTACTTGAATAGTGATAGTGGTAAGGGAAATACAAGAGTACAGGGTCGTCGAAGGAGAGAAAGGAGATGCAGAGGAGATAGGCCCTCAGGTGCTTCAGGGATAGGTGGGCTGAGTTGTCTTTACACAAATGCTCGTAGTCTTAGAAATAAGAGGGATGAATTATTTAGTTATATCATTCATGAAGATAGAGATATAATATGTATAGTTGAATCATGGGTTAATGAAAATATATTTAATGATAATGTGAGTGAATTTGAACTAGAAGGTTATACTATGTACATTAGTCAAAGGAGAGATAGGACTGGTGGTGGGTTGATTATTTATATTAGAAATAGCATTTCTTCAAATCTAAATAACTCTATAAAGCAAGGAGAAGGCGAATCATTATGGATCGATATTAAGGTTGGTAAAAATGGGAAAATACACCTGGGAGCTTTTTATAGACCACTGGGACAGACGGATTGCATCGTTGAGTTAATGATTAGGGAAATAAGTAAAGGATGCAAAGAAGATACAGTTATTCTGGGTGACTTTAATTTAACTTCTGTAGACTGAGAAAATATGATAGGAAGAGATAGAGCAAGTTGTAAGTTTATGGAGTGTTTTGAGGATAACTTTTTGACCCAATTTGTTAATAAGCCAACAAGGGATGCCAATATATTTGATCTAATTCTTTCAAATGATGATCACTTAGTTCAAGGATTGAGTGTAGGGGAATCATTGGGAAACAGTGATCATCAGATGGTTTGGTTTAATTTGCAAACAGTTAAGGGTAGAACAACGACAAACTCCACAAAAATTCCAAATTTTTATAGGGGAGATTACGATAACTTACGCGGAATGCTAAATCAGATTAGGTGGGATATAGAATTCCATGGAAAGAATACTTATGAGATGTGGGATATTTTTAAGGCTATATTAAACATGGTTCAGGAACAGTGTATCCCGATGAAGTCTATTAGGAAGAAATGTAGGAAACCATTTTGTGGAATCAAGAAATAGTTAATAAAGTTTCAGACAAAAAAAGGACATACCAGAGATTACAAAGTGAGAGTAGTTTAGATAATTTAAACCATTATAGGTCAACCAGAAATGAACTAAATAAGATTATTAAGAAGACCAAAAGGACAGCAGAAATTAATTTAGCTAAAAATAATAATAAAGATCCTAAAAAATTCTTTAGCTATTATAGAATCAATAATAAATCTAACAGTGATAAAATAGGGCCTATTAAATATGAAGGGGTTTTGAAAGAATCTGATGAGGAAATAGTAGAGGTCCTTAATGATCATTTTGCTTCAGTAATCGCAGAAGAGAAACCAGTTAGATTAATTGATGATAATTCTAGGTCAAGGGAAGTAGTGATAAATTCTATTAATATAGACAGAGAAGAAATTAAAGGGCTTATAATGCAGTTAAATACTAGTAAGGCATCTGGCCCTGACAACATTCATTCTAGGATACTCAAAGAAGGTAAAGAAAGTATTGCAGTAGCTCTTGAGAAGATATTTATTAGATCACTAGAGTCTGGAGAAATACCAAATGATTGGAAATTGGCAAATGTAGTGCCAATTTTTAAAAAGGGAAGCAAAGAGGATCCAAATAACTTTAGACCGGTAAGCTTAACTTCTATAGTCTGTAAAATTCTTGAGAAGATGGTTAAGAAGGGAATTTCTGATCATCTAGAGAGTAGCAGGTTAATTAATGATGCTCAGCATGGTTTTAGAAAAGGTAGATCGTGTTTAACTAATTTACTGGATTTTATGGATTATGTAACTAAAGAATTAGATAGGGAAGAGAAAGTTGATGTGATCTACTTAGATTTCAGCCAAGCTTTTGATAAGGTTCCACATAGAAGACTAGTTCATAAATTAAAGCTGCATGGGATATGTGGGAACGTTTTGAATTGGATAACTAAATGGCTGAAAAATAGGAAACAGAGAGTTGTACTGAATGGAGTGAGGTCGGAGTGGAGGAATGTTATTAGTGGCGTACCTCAGGGATCAATTTTAGGCCTTTTATTATTTACAATCTATGAAAATGATCTTGGGCAAGGTGTAAATAGCAAAGTGTCAATTTTTGCTGATGACACTAAATTGGCAGCTTTAGTCAAAGAGGTTAAGGGTAGCTTTAAAGTGCAGGGTGACTTGAATAAGTTGTTAGCTTGGGCTCAGAAGTGGCAGATGACTTTTAACCTTAATAAATGCAAAGTTATTAACATGGGGAGAGATAATAGGGAATTTAGCTATGAGATGGATGGGTATTGGCTTAATTCAGTTGAAGATGAGAAGGACTTAGGAGTAGTAGTAGATAGGTCACTGAAATTTTCATAGCAGTGTATTGAGGCAAAAAAAATAGAGCAAATAGGGTGCTAGGTTACATTAAAAGAAATGTTAGCTACAAGAGTAAGGAGGTCATCCTTAAACTATACAACTCTTATGTCAGGCCACATTTAGAGTACTGTATACAGGCATGGTCACCACATTTTAGACATGATATAAACTTATTAGAGTCAGTACAAAGGAGGGCAACAAAAATAATACCATCCCTGAAGCACCTTGAATATGAGGATAGACTGAGGGTATTAAATATGTTTTCATTTGAAAGAAGGTGTGTGAGGGGAGATATGATTAAGCTTTTTAAAATCTTTTCTGGGATGGATAAATTGGATTTCAGCAAGTTATTTGAGTTAGAAGGTAGTAATAGAACTAGAGGCCACCACTTAAAGATTAAAAAACAGAGGTGCAGACTGGATGTTAGAAAATATTTTTTCACCAACAGAGTGGTGGATTATTGGAATAGTTTGCCAGCTGAGACTGTAGACAGCCCAAACTTGAATGTTTTCAAGCGCAGATTGGATGATTATATGGGAATAGAGGGTTAATTTCTTACTTTTTGGTATGTGGATATGTTTCTTGACTCATTCCTGTGGATGCAGTTTCTTTTTATTGTATATTTTGGGGGACTTTGATTTTTTTTTTACAGACTCCTATGGAGGCTTTAAATTATATATTGTAGATGCATGGTTGAACATTCCTATATATTGTTAAATTGTATATTGTAGATGCATGATCTGACAAAATCCTATGGATGCATTATGTGGGTGGGATTTGACAGATGCAGATGACCTTTGATAGGCCCTTGTGGCTTTTGTCATCCGTGAAATTATGTTATGTTATGTTATGTTAATCAAGGTTGAAAGTCATTAGCCACTTATGTGCCCAGGATAACAATTTATTTAAATCCCCCTGCACTTTAAAAGTATCATCAATATCTTTAACTACAGCTGCTAATTTGGTATCATCCGCAAAAATTGACACTTTATTATTAACTGCCTCCCCAAGATCGTTTATATAGATGAGGTTCTATGGGGGGAGCTGGATAGTGTGCTTAGGTCCTTACGGGTGGGAAACTAGAAGCTTTTAGAGGTAAGGGAATAACAGGAATAGAGGGCAGGTGTAGGAAATGGAAGGGATGCAGAGATAGAGGAATAGCTAAGGGAGAGGGCATACTGATGCGTTATAGGGGGACTAATGCACAAGTGAATGAGCAGATAACTAGGAATAGAAAAGCACGATGCAATGAAGATGGGAATAATAAAAAAACCTTAAAAATATACTACACAAATGGTCGGAGTATAAGGAATAAGATAGATCTCTTAAGAGCGTTAGCGAGTGCAGAGAATTTTGATATAATTGCGATAACAGAGTCATGGCTTGATTTGGCAGGAAATCACTTTAAACCTGAGGTTGAGATTGAGGGCTTTAACATGTTCCATACAGATAGGAATAGGAAGAGAGGAGGAGGGGTTATTATTTATATTAAAGATAATCTCCGGTGTTTTGTAAACAGTACAATTAAATTAGATGATAACACAGAGTCATTATGGCTAAATGTAAAGGAAGGTAAAAACAAGCTTGTCATAGGATTATTATACAGACCACCAAATCTTAGTAAGGAAGCTTCAAATCTTCTGTGGCAGGAGATTGAACGGGCATGTAGAAGTAAGCATGTGTGTATAATGGGCGATTTTAATTACAGAAATATAGACTGGGAAGCTCTTGTGGGTGATCAGGAGGCTGAGGAATTTTTTAATGTTGTCCAAGATAATTTTCTGAGGCAGATTATTAACGAACCCACTAGAGGTAATAATATACTGGATTTAGTTCTGACAAATAGGGAAGAAGTTATTAAGGATACTGAGATTGGAGGAAATTTGGGTAATAGTGACCATTGTGAAATTAGATTCAAGAGGAAATGGAATGGTATTGATAGTAGCATCAACAATGTTAAAATTCCTGACTTTAGAAGAGTAAATTATAATGGGCAAAGAACTTACCTGGAGGCAGTTGTACAGAAAGCAGGCAATGAAATCAATTCAGGAATAGATTCAATGATATCAGTTAGTGGAGACAATAATCACCAGGAGGAAGAGATTACAATTGAAGAGGAGTATGAAAGAATAATTGAGCAATTAATTACAGGCCAGATGATTAACATTCCTTATAAGGAGATTAGGACTAAAAATAATGACCCAAAATGGATGACAGATAAAATTACGCATTATATTGGCATTAAAAAGGGCATTTATAGGAAAATAAAAAATGGAGAGGATCACTTAAGGCAGAGATATAATGAACTAGCAAGAGATGTTAAAAAGTTAGTTAGAGTAGCAAGGAGAAATTATGAAATTAAAGTGGCAA
Organism: Ceratothoa steindachneri; assembly: GCA_963969495.1. NCBI lineage: Eukaryota > Metazoa > Arthropoda > Malacostraca > Isopoda > Cymothoidae > Ceratothoa > Ceratothoa steindachneri. Next base: position 70,299,069 of record OZ018338.1, on the reverse strand, counting down.
ATAGGGCAAAGGAAGATCATAAAAGTTTTTATCAATTATACAAAACTAAGGTTAGAGATAAAATAGGCCCACTTATAGATTCCAATGGAGAATTAGTGAGTGATAGGGACTCAATGGCTGGAATGCTAAATGACTTTTTTCTCTCAGTATTTACACAGGAGGATACTCTAAATATACCCGAGGTGTCAATGATCTTTCCGGGTAATGATGAAGAGAAATTAAAGGATATCTTGATCACAAAGGAGATAGTGACAAAGGAAATTGATAAAATCAAAAGTAGTAAAGCACCCGGTCCTGATGAGGTCTTTCCTAGAATTTTGAAAGAATGTAAGGATGTGTTAAGTGAGCCCCTAGCATGCATCTTTAGAAAATCATTGGAGAGTGGCATTGTGCCAGTGGCATGGAAGAAAGCCAATGTGATACCTATATTTAAGAAAGGGGATAAAACAAATATGTCTAATTACAGACCAGTAAGTTTGACATCAGTGGTAGGGAAAATGATGGAATCTATTATAGCAAGGAATATTAGGGATCACTTGGATAAGCATAAGTTGATAAAAGAATCACAGCATGGCTTTAGTAAGAGTAAATCCTGCCTGACTAATTTGCTGTCTTTTTATAGTAAGGTGTATGAAGCAGCAGATAATGATGAAAACTATGATATTTTATACTTGGACTTTAGTAAGGCTTTTGATCGAGTGCCACAATTACGGCTTCTGAGCAAAGTTAAAGCACACGGGATCGATAGTAGTATATTTAGGTGGATTCAGTCATGGCTTGGTGACAGACAGCAAAGAGTTAGTATAGATGGAGTTAAATCTGAGTGGGGGTGTGTTAGCAGTGGAGTTCCGCAAGGATCTGTTTTGGGTCCCTTGCTATTCTTAATTTATATTAATGATCTTGATATAGGTATAAGTAGTGACCTGAGTAAATTTGCTGATGATACTAAGCTAGGTAGGGCCATTAGGGCTGATTCTGATGCTGTTGTAATGCAGGAGGAATTGACCATTCTGTCCAATTGGGCTGAGAAATGGCAAATGAAGTTTAACATAGACAAATGTAGTGTACTTAGTATAGGTAGAAATAATCCACTGAATAGTTATAAATTAAATGGGAGAATTGTAGGGAGGACCGATTGTGAGAGGGACTTGGCTATTTTGGTAAGTTCAGACCTTCGTCCTAGAAAGCAATGCCTAAATGCTAAGAATAAAGCTAATAGGATATTGGGATTCATTAGGAGGAGTGTAAGAAATAAGAGTGCTGAAGTCATTCTAAAACTGTATCTGGCGCTAGTTAGGCCTCATCTAGACTATGCAGTACAATTTTGGTCACCATATTATAGGAAGGATATTGATTTGCTTGAGTCTGTGCAGAGAAGGATGACAAAGATGATTGGTGGGCTAAGGAACTCACCTTATGGTGAAAGGCTCAGAAAAATAAATCTACATACATTGGAAAGGAGAAGAGTCAGAGGGGAATTGATTGAAGTCTTCAAATGGGTAAAAGGATATAATAAAGGGGATCTGGGTAAGGTTCTTATACTTAGTGAACATGACAGGACACGTAGCAATGGGTTTAAGCTTGATAAGTATAGGTTTAGGAAGGAGATTGGGAGAAATTGGTTTACAAATCGTGTGGTAGATGAATGGAATAGGCTCACTAGACATGTGATAGAAGCCTCCTCTCTGGGTAGTTTTAAGAATAGATTAGATAAATATATGAATGAAGCTGCTAGATGGGACTGATTTTTTTTATCTACATATGTATATATTTTTCTGCGGAGTGGGGAGATTATTTTGCGGTTGCATGAATGGACATAATCCTCTGGATGCATTTTATGTATATTGTAGATTAGATCTGACGAACTCCTGTAAAGGGTGACAATGTTGATGACTTTTCTCTGGTAAGAAATCTTTTGTGTGTTGACTGGAACAGGAGCTGCCAAGTGTAGGCCATGATGGTCTTTTGCAGTCTCCTTCTTTTCTTATGTTCTTATGTTAAATAATAATGGACCGAGAACTGATTCCTGAGGAACCCCACTGATAACATCCCTCCACTCTGACTTTACAACATTTAGCACTACCCTTTGCTTCCTGTCTTTCAGCCACTCAGCTATCCAATTTGAAACACCCCCACATATCCTAATCATTTTTAACTTATGAACTAGTCTCCTATGTGGTACCTTATCAAATGCTTTACTAAAATCCAAGTAAATTACATCTACATTCTCTCCCTTATCTACTTGATTAGTTACGAACTGCAGAAAGTCTAGTAAATTAGTCAAACATGATCTACCTGATCTAAACCCATGCTGAGCATCGTTGATTAACCCCTCCCTCTCTAGATGTTGGCAAATGCCTTTATAACTATTTTCTCAAGAATTTTACAGACTACAGGAGTTAGGCTAACCGGTCTAAAGTTATTTGGATCCTCTTTACTACCCTTTTTGAAAATGGGGACTACATTCGCTCTCTTCCTATCATCGGGTATTTCTCCATATTCCAGTGACCTAGTATACAACTTCTCCAGAGCTATTGAGATACTTTCTACCGCTTCTTTAAGTATCCTAGAATGAATATTATCTGGGTCAGAGGCCTTGGTACTATCTAACTCACATATTAGTCCTTTTATCTTCCTCCAATCCATAATAATGGTAGTAAACACCACTTTCCCTGACCCACGAGTACTATATATAAGACAATTTAGTTTCTACTTTGTAAATACTGATGCAAAATGACCATTTAGTAGCAACTATTTCCTCATCAGTTTCTCTCACAACCCCTTCATATTTGATAGGTCCTATTTTAATTCTGCTAGACTTGTTATTAATTTTATAGTAACTAAAGAACTTTCTAGGATCTTTGTTGCTATCCTAAGCTAATTTAATTTCTGACCCCCCTTTTGTTTCTTCTTTATAATCTTATTTAACTCATTCCTAGCCATTCTATAATCACTTAAATTTTGAATATTATTTTCTACCTGTAATTTTTTATATGCCCTTTTCTTCTTCTGAAATTTTTCTAGCTATCTCCTGATTCCACCATAATGGTTTCCTACTTTTGTTCCTAATGGCCTTCATTGGGATACATTGTTCTTGGACTACATTTATTATATGCTTGAAAGTATCCCACATCCCATAAGCATTTTTACCTCTGAATTCTACATCCCAGTTTACCAAATTTAGCAAGCTTTGAAGTTTTACATAATCTCCCTTATGAAAATTTGGAACTATTACAGCATTCTCAGTTATTTTATCCTTCTCAATTCCTAAGTTAAAACTAACTATCTGATGGTCACTATTTCCCAATGCTTCCCCAACAGTCAATTCTTGAACTAAATGATCACTGTTAGAAAGTACTAAATCTAATATATTGTCCCCCTCGTTGGCTCATTAACAAATTGATTCAAAAAATTATCCTCAAAGCATTCTATGAACCTGCCACTTGTTCTATCCCTAATTATCATATTTTCCCAGTCCACAGAGTTTAAGTTGAAGTCCCCAATAATAACTGCATCTGTTTCACATCCCTTACTTATTTCCCTTATCATTAGTTCATCTATATCATCAGTCTGCCCAGGTGGTCTGTAAAAAGCTCCCAAATGCACCATTCTATTTTTACTGAACCTAATATCTATCCAAAGTGACTCAATGCCATCCTGCTTTATTGAAGTATTTAAACTTGAAACAATGTTGTTTTTTATATAGATAACTATTCCTCCAGCAATCCTACCTGTCCTTTGACTAATGTACATATTTTAGACCTCTAAATTAAATTCACTTATAGTGTCACTAAATTCTATTTCATTAACCCATGATTCAGTAACACATAATATATCTATATCCTCATCGCTAATATAACTAAATAGCTGATCCTTCTTGTTTCTAAGACTACGAGCATTTGTATAGAAACATTTTAACCCCCCTATCCCTGAAGCACCTCTTCCAACCTGAATGATCTCACCTCTATTGCCTTGGAACCTATTTCTGTTATCTGACAAGTCCATTCTACTTTCAGTACTATAATGTCCTCTCATAAATTCCCTGACCACTATTAGTATCTAGTTTCCCGCCCACAAAGACCTAATAACATGATCATACTCCTCCCACAACACATCTACCCCCCCTCCTACTCAAATGACATAACATAACATAATTTCACGGATGACAAAAGCCATAAGGGCCTATCAAAGGTCATCCGGATCCATCAAAACCCACCCACAAAAAGCACCATCGCCAGGGGAAGACAAAATCAAAGTCCCCCACAATATAATAGAACAGATGACAAAAGCCACAAGGGCCCATCATAGGTCATCCGAGTCAAACGTTTTTTTTTTTTAAGGCACCCAAACTCCCAAGAAAACTACATCCAGAGGATGCAGTCCATCCATCACATACATTTCTTTCATTCCAACAAACCTATCCCACACATCCACAAACATGACACCTTCCATCTCACACATCCTCCTCACATAATCATTCAGCCCAATCGCCTGAGACATCCTATATATCCCAACATCCATTATTGGAAGCACAACTGTCACAACACCTTTCATTCTACTTTCTTTCACCTTTTCAATCAACCTTTTGTACCTCTCACGTAACTCACATGCACCCACTTTCTTCACATCATTTACTCATACATGTGTAATCACAACCGCATCCCTTGCACAGCCAGACACCAGCTCCTCATACCTATCAACCTCTTGTACCTCTCACGTAACTCACATGCACCCACTTTCTTCACATCATTTACTCATACATGTGTAATCACAACCGCATCCCTTGCACAGCCAGACACCAGCTCCTCATGGGTCATTCCATATGAAATCAACCAATTTGGGGGGAAATTTTAAGTCACCATCACCGATTTTGATGAAAATTGGTATACAGGTTGAATTCGATGAGAGAAAAACAATGAGACACTTCCCAGCCCTCAATTTTGAATAGCTCAAAAGTTATAACCTGTCAAAGTTGAGAAAAATTGTCAAATTTCTTGATACCAGCATTTGAAAAAAAATTATTTCTCCCTTATTATAGCACATAAAACAATGAATTATGTATTTTCTTAAAGCTTAAGGGTTGCTCTAAACATTTTGAACAGCAAAATTAATTTTTGGTAAAAAAGTTTTTTTGACCTTAAAGGTCAACTTTTGACCTTTAATCAGGAGTTATGATCAATTTTGTAACCATTGGTATGCCAATTTTTACCTATTTTTATGTTATAAATTTTACCCATTAGGTGTTACTTTATAAACTATGAAAGCTAATTTAAAAATTTTAATTTTTTTTCAGAAAGTTTAATATTTAGATAAAAAATTAATTAATAATTTGCATTACTAATTATTTGTATTTTAACAAATTATTATGGATGAGAAGAGAAAGCATTTTTTAAATATTAAGTATTGCTGCGATCCTTACAAAGGTCACAAAAATTTAATAAAGAAAAATCTGAGACTAATTTCAGAAGACTTAATAAGAGAATATCCAAAATTAAAAAATTTTAAGTACCAAAAAATCTGTGATAACTGCAGAAAAAAGATAGCTGATGATGATAGTTCTTCATCTCAAAATACGAATCCAAGCCTTTCAGAAGAAAGAATGGAAATTGAGCCAATTACTGAACAGGAAGAATCACAAGAAGCATTAACTGAATTAAATAAATCATTAATAGCTATTGGAGAGTCACCAGTCAAGAAATTTAAAATGGATGTAGTAAAAAAATATAGTTCGAATAAAATGAATAAAATTCAAAAAGCCATTTCAAGTAAACTCAGAACTGTAGGCTCTGCAACAAAATATCCATTACCCTTGGGTCAAGACCCAGAGTCTTCTAGAACAGAATCAAGTAAAGATGGTGAAGAAATGATAAATCAACTGAAGGAGAAATTTCAAACTACTAGTAAAAGGTCTGAGCAGCTGCAAATCTTATTATATAGTTCAGATAAAATGAATAAAATTAAAAAATCCATTTCAAGTAAACTCAGAACTGTAGGCTCTGCAACAAAATATCCATTACCCTTGGATCAAGACCCAGAGTCTTCTAGAACAGAATCAAGTAAAGATGGTGAAGAAATGATAAATCAACAGGAGGAGAAATTTCAAACTACTAGTAAAAGGTCTGAGCAGCTGCAAATCTTAACTGTTTTGCCAAAAAGCTGGAGCTTATCCAAAATTAAATCTGAATTTAATGTTACTAATTACATGGCCAGACAAGCTAAAAAACTAGCAATGGAAGAAGGAATAATGTCATTGCCAAGCAAAAGAAAAGGTACATTTCCATCAGAAACAATTAAAGTAGTAGAAGACTTTTATAAAAATGAAGTAAGCAGAATTATGCCAGGGAAAAAAGATTTCAAGAGTTTTAGAAAAGATGGACAGAAAACTCATGAACAAAAATACTTAATTTTGGGAAATTTAAAAGAAATTTATCATTTATTTAAAACAAAATACCCAGACACTAAGATTGGCTTTTCAAAATTTGCTGAGCTGAGACCCAACGAGTGTGTATTAGCTGGTGGTGCAGGAACTCACAGTGTGTGTGTTTGCACACATCATCAAAATGTTAAACTGATGATTATTGGTACAAGGCTACCACAGTTGACAAAAGACAGTGACCTGCATTTAGATGATTACAAAACATGTCTATCATTCATTACATGTGACCCTCCAACTTATGAGTGCTATTTTGATGAATGCTCAGAATGTTTTTCTAAAATAGACGAACTAAAACTATATGTTACTAAAATTTTGGATGACAATATGATTGATGAGGTAAATTACAAGCAGTGGCTCTCAACTGATCGCTCAACTTTAGAGCTTGTTTCATGAACAACTGAAGAATTTATAGACACTTTTACCTTAAGTCTTCTCAATTTAAAAAAACATGATTTCATAGCAAAAAAGCAGGCACAATTTTGTTCAACTAAAAAAGAAGAACTAAAAGATGGTGAAATCTTAGTAGTATGCGATTTTGCTGAAAATTACTCATTCCTTCTTCAGGATGCAGCACAAGGGTACCACTGGAATAACTCCCAAGCTACATTACTTACAGATACTTACAGAAGACTTCATGGAAGAGGCTTATGCCTGTGACTCCAGATCTATATTATCAACCTGCGGAAGTGTGTGGTGGATTATCTTCGCCTTGTAATTGTATTTCAATTCTTGATTAAACCAAAATTTATCAAGTCTGACCTCAAACTGGTTGACTGATGCTGCTGCAATCACCCACTCAGGCAACTGATTCCAGTTATTTATCACCCTACACGGGAAAGCGTACTTCCTTATATCCAGCCGTGACCTTGTCTTAAAAAGCTTCAGTGAATTCCCCATGCTGATGTGTATACTGACCTTCGAACAGGTAGCACGTGTTTTATAGAGCTCTCAGTCTGTTGATCTATTTTTCAGATTTTTCTATAGTTTGTTTGTTTTTTTTCTCACCACAATCAGCGAAAGCTAAGTTGCTCTTCTTTTTTTTCTTATTGCTACTTAAATTCTTTCTTTGTTTGAATAAGTGAGGGAGTTTGGGGATGAAAGTGAGCATGAGTGTTGGAATGTATGCATTGGTTGTGGTGTATTAGGTGAGGGGTATACATGTGTTGTATGTGGGCTGCGTGAATGCATTGTAGATTTAGAGGGGATGAGAATGCAGGATTTAGACAGGATATGTAGGCTGGAGGGGTTAGTTGCTGAGCTCAGGAGGGAACTTAGTGTTAGGCCTAGATTTGGGAATAGGTTAGCTGGTAAGGTAGGCCAGTTAGATGTTTCAGGTGAAGGTAGAGGGCCGGTGGAGGAGGTAGGATATGATAGTTCTAGTGATAGTGAAGTTAGCCCCCTTAGATTAGTTAGAAATAGGCCTAGTGAGGATGGGGGACAGTGAAGAGTGGTTAGGAAACATGAAGCTAGGGAGGCTTCTCCTGTTCTTTGTGAGAATAGGGTTGCCTCTGTTAAGGGGGTTAGCCAGGGGGAGAATAGGTGTGTGAGTCAGAGGGACACAGAACCTATTAGCTTAAGAACATAAGAACATAAGAAAAGAAGGAGACTGCAAAAGACCATTCATGGCCTACACTTGGCAGCTCCTGTTCCAGTCAACACACAAAAGATTTCTTACCAGAGAAAAGTCATCAACATTGTCACCCTTTACAGGAGTTCGTCAGATCTAATCTACAATATACATAAAATGCATCCAGAGGATTATGTCCATTCATGCAACCGCAAAATAATCTCCCCACTCTGCAGAAAAATATATACATATGTACATAAAAAAAGTCAGTCCCATCTAGCAGCTTCATTCATATATTTATCTAATCTATTCTTAAAACTACCCAGAGAGGAGGCTTCTATCACATGTCTAGTGAGCCTATTCCATTCATCTACCACACGATTTGTAAACCAATTCCTCCCAATCTCCTTCCTAAACATATACTTATCAAGCTTAAACCCATTGCTACGTGTCCTGTCATGTTCACTAAGTATAAGAACCTTACCCAGATCCCCTTTATTATATCCTTTTACCCATTTGAAGACTTCAATCAATTCCCCTCTGACTCTTCTCCTTTCCAATGTATGTAGATTTAGTTTTCTGAGCCTTTCACCATAAGGTAAGTTCCTTAGCCCACCAATCATCTTTGTCATCCTTCTCTGCACAGACTCAAGCAAATCAATATCCTTCCTATAATATGGTGACCAAAATTGTACTGCATAGTCTAGATGAGGCCTAACTAGCGCCAGATACAGTTTTAGAATGACTTCAGCACTCTTATTGCTTACACTCCTCCTAATGAATCCCAATATCCTATTAGCTTTATTCTTGGCATTTAGGCATTGCTTTCTAGGACGAAGGTCTGAACTTACCAAAATAGCCAAGTCCCTCTCACAATCGGTCCTCCCTAAATTTCTCCCATTTAATTTATAACTATTCAGTGGATTATTTCTACCTATACTAAGTACACTATATTTGTCTATGTTAAACTTCATTTGCCATTTCTCAGCCCAATTGGACAGAATGGTCAATTCCTCCTGCATTACAACAGCATCAGAATCAGCCCTAATGGCCCTACCTAGCTTAGTATCATCAGCAAATTTACTCAGGTCACTACTTATACCTATGTCAAGATCATTAATATAAATTAAGAATAGCAAGGGACCCAAAACAGATCCTTGCGGAACTCCACTGCTTACACACCCCCACTCAGATTTAACTCCATCTATACTAACTCTTTGCTGTCTGTCACCAAGCCATGACTGAATCCACCTAAATATACTGCCATCGATCCCGTGTGCTTTAACTTTGCTCAGAAGCCGTAAGTGTGGCACTCGATCAAAAGCCTTACTAAAGTCCAAGTATAAAATATCATAGTTTTCATCATTATCTGCTGCTTCATACACTTTACTATAAAAAGACAGCAAATTAGTCAGGCAGGATTTACCCTTACTAAAGCCATGATGTGATTCTTTTATCAACTTATGCTTATCCAAGTGATCCCTAATATTCCTTGCTATAATAGATTCCATCATTTTCCCTACCACTGATGTCAAACTTACTGGTCTGTAATTAGACATATTTGTTTTATCCCCTTTCTTAAATATAGGTATCACATTGGCTTTCTTCCATGCCACTGGCACAATGCCACTCTCCAATGATTTTCTAAAGATGCATGCTAGGGGCTCACTTAACACATCCTTACATTCTTTCAAAATTCTAGGAAAGACCTCATCAGGACCGGGTGCTTTACTACTTTTGATTTTATCAATTTCCTTTGTCACTATCTCCTTTGTAACTGCCTCCCCAAGATCGTTTATATAGATGACAAATAATAATGGACCGAGAACTGATCCCTGAGGAACCCCACTGATAACATCCCTCCACTCTGACTTGACTGATATGACTGATGGGGGTGGGGGTGGAGTTCGAGTGACTGGTAGATTGAATGAGAATAGGAGTGGGGATGGAGTTAGGTCTGTGGGGGTTAGGAATAGGAGTCTGACTGAAGTGCTTGTGATGGGTGATTCGCGAGTTAGATATTTAGATAGGAAGTTGAATGCAAGTAGATTGAATGGTTTGAGGGTGTGTTTGCCGGGTGCTGGAGTGAGAGATCTGTCTGATAGGTATGAGGAACTGGTGTCTGGCTGTGCAAGGGATGCGGTTGTGATTACACATGTAGGAGTGAATGATATGAAGAAAGTGGGTGCATGTGAGTTACGTGAGAGGTACAAGAGGTTGATTGAAGAGGTGAAAGAAAGTAGAATGAAAGGTGTTGTGACAGGTGTGGTTCCAAGAATGGATGTTGGGGTAGAATGGATGTCTCATGCAATTGGGCTGAATGATTATGTGAGGAGGATGTGAGAGATGGAAGGTGTCATGTTTGTGGATGTGTGGGATAGGTTTGTTGAAATGAAAGAAATGTATGCGATGGATGGACTGCATTTGAGTAGGAGGGGGGTAGATGTGTTGTGGGAGGAGTATGATCGTGTTATTAGGTCTTTGCGGGCGGGAAACTAGATACTAATAGTGGTCAGGGAATTATGAGAGGACATTATAGTACTGAAAGTAGAATGGACTTGGCAGATGACTTGATGACTTTTCTCTAATGTTGATGACTTTTCTCTGGTAAGAAATCTTTTGTGTGTTGACTGGAACAGGAGCTGCCAAGTGTAGGCCATGAATGGTCTTTTGCAGTCTCCTTCTTTTCTTATGTTCTTATGTTCTTATAACAGAAATAGGTTCCAAGGCGATAGAGGTGAGGTCATTCAAGTTTCAAGAGGCGCTTCAGGGATAGGGGGGTTAAATTGTTTCTATACAAATGCTCGTAGTCTTAGAAACAAGAAGGATGAGCTATTTAGTTATATTAGCAATGAGGATATAGATATATTATGCGTTACTGAATCATGGGTTAATGAAATAGAATTTAGTGACACTATAAGTGAATTTGATTTACAGGGCTACAATATGTACATTAGTCAAAGGACAGGTAGGATTGGTGGAGGAATAATTATCTATATAAAAAACAACAATGTTTCAAGTTTAAATACTTCAATAAAGCAGGATGGAGTTGAGTCACTTTGGATAGATATTAGGTTCAGTAAAAATAGAATGGTGCATTTGGGAGCTTTTTACAGGCAACCTGGGCAGACTGATGATATAGATGAACTAATGATAAGGGAAATAAGTAATTGATGTGAAACAGATGCAGTTATTATTTGGGACTTCAACTTAAACTCTGTGGACTGGGAAAATATGATAGGTAGGGATAGAACAAGTGGCAGGTTCATAGAATGCTTTGAGGATAATTTTTTGAATCAATTTGATAATGAGCCAACGAGGGGGGACAATATATTAGATTTAGTACTCTCTAACAGTGATCATTTAGTTCAAGAATTGACTGTTGGGAAGCATTGGGAAATAGTGACCATCAGATAGTTCGTTTTAACTTGGGAATTGAGAAGGGTAAAATAACTGAGAATACTGAAAAAGTTCCAAATTTTCATAAGGGAGATTATGTAAAACTTCGAAGCTTGCTAAATTTGGTAGACTGGGATATAGAATTCAGAGGTAAAAATGCTTATGGTATGTGGGATACTTTCAAGCATATAATAAATGTAGTCCATGAACAATGTATCCCAATGAAGGCCATTAGGAACAAAAGTAGGAAACCATTATGGTGGAATCAGGAGATAGCTAGAAAAATTTCAGAGAAGAAAAGGGCATATAAAAAATTACAGGTAGAAAATAATATTCAAAATCTAAGTGATTATAGAATGGCTAGGAATGAGTTAAATAAGATTATAAAGAAGAACAAAAGGATGTCAGAAATTAAATTAGCTCAGGATAGCAACAAAGATCCTAGAAAGTTCTTTAGTTACTATAAAACTAATAACAAGTCTGGCAGAGTTAAAATAGGACCTATCAAATATGAAGGGTTTGTGAGAGAAACTGATGAGGAAATAGTTGAGGTACTAAATGGTCATTTTGCATCAGTATTTACAAAGTAGAAACTAAATAGTCCTATGTATAGTACTCATAGGTCAGGAAAAGAGGTGTTTACTAACATTTGTGTGGATCGGAGGATGATAAAAGGACTAATAGGTGATTTATATACTACCAAGGCCTCCGGCCCTGATAATATTCATTCTAGGATACTTAAAGAAGGGGTAGAAAGTATCTCAATAGCTCTGGACAAGTTATATACTAGGTCATTGGAATATGGAGAAATACCCGATGATTGGAAGAGAGCGAATGTAGTCCCCATTTTCAAGAAGGGTAGTAAAGAGGATCCAAATAACTTTAGACCGGTTAGCCTAACTCCTGTAGTCTGTAAAATTCTTGAGAAAATAGTCAAAAAAGGCATTTGCCAACATCTAGAGAGGGAGGGGTTAATCAGCGATGCTCAGCATGGGTTTAGATCAGGTAGATCATGTTTGACTAACTTACTAGACTTTCTGGAGTTTGTAACAGATCAAGTAGATAAGGGAGAGAATGTAGATATAATTTACTTAGATTTTAGTAAAGCATTTGATAAGGTACCACACAGGAGACTAGTTCATAAATTAAAAATGATTGGGATATGTGGGGGTGTTTCAAATTGGATAGCTGAGTGGCTGAAAGACAGGAAGCAAAGGGTAGTGCTAAATGGTGTAAAGTCAGAGTGGAGGGATGTTATCAGTGGGGTTCCTCAGGGATCAGTTCTCGGTCCATTATTATTTGTCATCTATATAAACGATCTTGGGGAGGCAGTTAATAATAAAGTGTCAATTTTGGCGGATGATACCAAATTAGCAGCTGTAGTTAAAGATATTGATGATAATTTTAAAGTGCAGGGGGACTTAAATAAATTGTTATCCTGGGCACATAAGTGGCAAATGACTTTCAACTTTGATAAGTGCAAAGTTATTAACATGGGAAAAGATAATAGAGAATTTAACTATGAAATGGATGGGCATTGGCTGAGCTCAGTAGAGGATGAGAAAGATCTTGGAGTAGTAATAGAAAAGTCATTAAGGTTTTCTAAGCAGTGTATTGAAGCAAGAAATAGGGCAAATAGAGTGCTGGGTTTTATTAAGAGAAATGTCAGTTAAAAAAGTAAGGAGGTTATTCTTAAACTCTATAACTCTTATGTTAGGCCACATCTAGAGTACTGTATACAGGCATGGTCCCCACATTTTAGACACGATATTAACCTTCTTGAGTCAGTGCAACGGAGGGCAACAAACATTATTCCTTCCCTGAGGCACCTTGAATATGAAGATAGACTGAGGGTATTAAATATGTTCTCGTTCGAAAGGAGGTGTGTGAGAGGGGATATGATTGAGCTCTTTAAAAAAAATTTCCGGGATAGATAAATTGGATGTTAGCTAGTTTTTTTAGTTAGATGACGGAAATCGGACTAGAGGTCACCACTTGAAAATTAAAAATCAAGGGTGTAGGTTGGATTTAAGAAAATATTTTTTCACCAATAGAGTGGTAGACTTCTGGAACAAATTGCCGCAGAGGGTAGTAGGTAGTCCAAATCTAAATGTATTTAAGAGTAGGTTGGATGAGTTTATGGGAAGGGAAGGTTGTGATGGTTCCTAAGTTTTGTATATATTAATATTGTATGTATATATCTATAGCTGCATGATTTAGTTCTTGACAAGCCTTGATTGGTGATACCCTTGTTTCTGGATGCAATCCTCTGGATGTAGTTTTCCTGGGAGTTTGGGTGCCTTGAAAAAGAGGCCGCTTGACTCGGATGACCTATGATGAGCCCTTGTGGCTTTTGTCATCCGTTATATTATATTGTGGGGGACTTTGATTTTGTCTTTCCCTGGTGATGGTGCTTTTTGTGGGTGGGTTTTGACGGAGGCGGATGACCTTTGATAGGCCCTTGTGGCTTTTGTCATCCGTGTAATTATTTTATGTTATGTTATATTATGTTATCTGGGTGTGAGAGGGAAGCAGTTGTGATTACACATGTCGGAGTAAATGATGTATAGAAGGTGGGTACTTGTGAGTTACGACAGCGGTATAAAAGGCAGATTAAAAGGATGTGTGAAAGTAGAGTAAAAGGCGTTGTTTCAGGTGTTCTTCCGAGAATGGATGTGGGGATGTAATGGTTGTCTCGTGCAATGGGGTTGAATGAATATGTGAAAGGTTTGTGCGAGGAGTCAGGATTGGTGTTTGTAGATGTTTGGAGTGGGTTTTATGTGAATAAGGGTTTGTATGCGATGGATGGACTCCATTTGAGCCGAGATAGGGTTGAGGTTTTGTGGCGGGAATTAGATAGTGTTATTAGGTCTTTAGAGGCGGGAAACTAGGTTTTGATAGTGGTCAGGGAAATTTTATAGCTTAAATTGAGGCAGGGATAGGAAGCAAACACAGATTTGTAGAAGGTAGGCAGGCTAATGGAAGTGCTTTGGGGTTAAATTACTTGAGTAGTGATAGTAGTCAGGGAAATACAAGAGTACAGGGTCGAGGAAGGAGAGAAAGGAGATGCAGAGGAGATAGGCCCTCAGGTGCTTCAGGGATAGGTGGGCTGAGTTGTCTTTACACAAATGCTCGTAGTCTTAGAAATAAGAGGGATGAATTATTTAGTTATATCATTCATGAAGATATAGATATAATATGTATAGTTGAATCATGGGTTAATGAAAATATATTTAATGATAATGTGAGTGTATTTGAACTAGAAGGTTATACTATGTACATTAGTCAAAGGAGAGATAGGACTGGTGGTGGGTTGATTATTTATATTAGAAATAGCATTTCTTCAAATCTAAATAACTCTATAAAGCAAGGAGAATGCGAATCATTATGGATAGATATTAAGGTTGGTAAATCAGGAAAATACACCTGGGAGCTTTTTATAGACCACCAGGACAGACTGATTGCATCGATGAGTTAATGATTAGGGAAATAAGTAAACATAACATAACATAACATAACATAACATAATTTAACGGATGACAAAAGCCACAAGGGCCTATCAAAGGTCATCCGTATCCATCAAATCCCACCCATATAATGCATCCATAGGATTTTGTCAGATCATGCAGCTACAATATACAATTTAACAATCCATAGGAATGTCCAACCATGCATCTACAATATATAATTTAAAGCCTCCATAGGAGTCTGTCAAAAACAAAATCAAAATCCCCCAAAATATACAATAAAAAGAAACTGCATCCACAGGAATGAGTCAAGAAACATATCCACATACCAAAAAGTAAGAAATTAACCCTCCATCCCCATATAATCATCCAATCTGCGCTTGAAAACATTCAAGTTTGGGCTGTCTACAGTCTCAGGTGGCAAACTATTCCAATAATCTACCACTCTGTTAGTGAAAAAATATTTTCTAACATCCAGTCTGCACCTCTGTTTTTTAATCTTTAAGTGGTGGCCTCTAGTTCTATTACTACCTTCTAACTCAAATAACTTGCTGAAATCTAATTTATCCATCCCAGAAAAGATTTTAAAAAGCTCAATCATATCTCCCCTCACACACCTTCTTTCAAATGAAAACATATTTGGCGGAGTGGGACCTGTTAAATAACAACAACAATAACAATAACAATAACCCTCAGTCTATCTTCATATTCAAGGTGCTTCAGGGATGGTATTATTTTTGTTGCCCTCCTTTGTACTGACTCTAATAAGTTTATATCATGTCTAAAATGTGGTGACCATGCCTGTATACAGTACTCTAAATGTGGCCTGACATAAGAGTTGTATAGTTTAAGGATGACCTTCTTACTCTTGTAGCTAACATTTCTTTTAATGTAACCTAGTACCCTATTTGCTCTATTTTTTGCCTCAATACACTGCTTTGAAAATTTCAGTGACCTATCTACTACCACTCCTGTCTTTCTCATCTTCAACTGAATTAAGCCAATATCCATCCATCTCATAGCTAAATTCCCTATTATCTCTCCCCATGTTAATAACTTTGCATTTATTAAGGTTAAAAGTCATCTGCCACTTCTGAGCCCAAGCTAACAGCTTATCTAAGTCACCCTGCACTTTAAAGCTACCCTCAACCTCTTTGACTACAGCTGCCCATATAGTGTCATCAGCAAAAATTGACACTTTGCTATTTACACCTTGCCCAAGATCATTTACATAGATTATAAATAATAAAGGGCCTAAAACTGATCCCTGAGGTACGCCACTAATAACATTCCTCCACTCTGACCTCACTCCATTCAGTACAACTCTCTGTTTCCTATTTTTCAGCCATTCAGTTATCCAATTTAAAACGTTCCCACATATCCCATGCAGCTTTAATTTATGAACTAGTCTTCTATGTGGAACCTTATCAAAAGCTTTGCTGAAATCTAAGTAGATCACATCAACTTTCTCACCCCTATCTAATTCTTTAGTTACATAATCCATAAAATCCAGTAAATTAGTTAAACACGATCTATCTTTTCTAAAACCATGCTGAGCATCATTAATTAACCTGCTACTCTCTAGATGATCAGAAATTCCCTTCTTAACCATCTTCTCAAGAATTTTACAGACTATAGAAGTTAAGCTTACTGGTCTAAAGTTATTTGGGTCCTCTTTGCTTCCCTTTTTAAAAATTGGCA
Organism: Ceratothoa steindachneri; assembly: GCA_963969495.1. NCBI lineage: Eukaryota > Metazoa > Arthropoda > Malacostraca > Isopoda > Cymothoidae > Ceratothoa > Ceratothoa steindachneri. The sequence continues at coordinate 70,282,499 of OZ018338.1, read as the reverse complement.
CTACATTTGCCAATTTCCAATCATTTGGTATTTCTCCAGACTCTAGTGATCTAATAAATATCTTCTCGAGAGCTACTGCAATACTTTCTACACCTTCTTTGAGTATCCTAGAATGAATGTTGTCAGAGCCAGATGCCTTACTAGTATTTAACTGAATTATAAGCCCTTTAATTTCTTCTCTGTCTATATTAATAGAATTTATCACTACTTCCCTTGACCTAGAATTATCATCAATTAATCTAACTGGTTTCTCTTCTGTGAATACTGAAGCAAAATGAACATTAAGGACCTCTACTATTTCCTCATCAGATTCTTTCAAAACCCCTTCATATTTAATAGGCCCTATTTTATCACTGTTAGATTGATTATTGATTCTATAATAGCTAAAGAATTTTTTAGGATCTTTATTATTATTTTTAGCTAAATTAATTTCTGCTGTCCTTTTGGTCTTCTTAATAATCTTATTTAGTTCATTTCTGGTTGACCTATAATGGTTTAAATTATCTAAACTACTCTCACTTTGTAATCTCTGGTATGCCCTTTTTTTCTCTGAAACTTTATTAGCTATTTCTTGGTTCCACCATAATGGTTTCCTACATTTCTTCCTAATAGACTTCATCGGAATACACTGTTCCTGAACCATGTTTAATATAGTCTTAAAAATATCCCACATCTCATAAGTATTCTTTCCATGGAAATCTATATCCCACCTAATCTGATTTAGCATGCTGCATAATTTATCGTAATCTCCCCTATAAAAATTTGGAATTTTCGTGGAGTTTGTCGTTGTTCTACCCTTAACTATTTGCAAATTAAACCGAACCATCTGATGATCACTGTTTCCCAATGATTTCCCTACACTCAATCCTTGAACTAAGTGATCATCATTTGAAAGAATTAGATCTAATATATTGGCACCCCTTGTTGGCTTATTAACAAATTGGATCAAAAAGTTATCCTCAAAACACTCCATAAACTTACAACCTGCTCTATCTCTTCCTATCATATTTTCCCAGTCTACAGAAGTTAAATTAAAGTCACCAAGAATAACTGTATCTTCTTTGCATCCTTTACTTATTTCCCTAATCATTAACTCATCGATACAATCAGTCTGTCCTGGTGGTCTATAAAAAGCTCCCAAGTGTATTTTCCTATTTTTACCAACCTTAATATCTATCCATAATGATTCACCTTCTCCTTGCTTTATAGAGTTATTTAGATTTGAAGAAATACTATTTCTGATATAAATAATCAACCCACCACCAGTCCTATCTCTCCTTTGACTAATGTACATAGTATAACCCTCTAGTTCAAATTCACTGACATTATCATTAAATATATTTTCATTAACCCATGATTCAACTATACATATTATATCTATATCTTCATGAATGATATAACTAAATAATTCATCCTTCTTATTTCTAAGACTACGAGCATTTGTGTAAAGACAACTCAGCCCACCTATCCCTGAAACACCTGAGGGCCTATCTCCTCTGCATCTCCTTTCTCTCTTTCCCCGACCCTGTACTCTTGTATTTTCCTGACCACTATCACTACTCAAGTAGTTTAACCCTAAAGCACTTCCATTAGCCTGCCTACCTTCTACAAATCTGTGTTTGCTTCCTTTCCCTGCCTCACTTTGAGCCATTAAATTTCCCTGACCACTATCAAAACCTAGTTTCCCGCCTCTAAAGACCTAATAACCCGCCACAAAACCTCAACCCCATCTCGGCTCAGATGGAGTCCATCCATCGCATACAAACCCTTATTCCCATAAAACCCACTCCAAACATCTACAAATACCAATCCTGACTCCTCGCACAAACCTTTCACATATTCATTCAACCCCATTGCACGAGACAACCATTACATCCCCACATCCATTCTGGGAAGCACACCTGAAACAACGCCTTTTACTCTACTTTCACACATCCTTTCAATCAGCCTTTTATACCGCTGTCGTAACTCACAAGTACCCACCTTCTTTACATCGTTTACTCCGACATGTGTAATCACAACTGCTTCCCTCTCACACCCAGACACCAACCTATCATACCTCTCACACACATCATTTACACCAGCACCCGGCAGACAAACTCTCACTCCCTTCCATTTACTTTCATTCAACTTCCTATCTAAATACCTAATCTGAGAGTCACCCATCACAATCACCTCAGTCATTCTCCTATTCTCTCTAGGCCTAGTATTACCCTCCCTCCTGCTCTCACTCACTCGACCTCCTATTCTACTTTCAGGCACGGCCACACCAGACAAATCTCTTTCAAATTCTTCCTCTCTCAGGACATCAAATCTGTTAGTTAGCCTAACAGGTTCCATGTCCCTCTCATTCACACACCTAACCTGTCCTAACTTATCTATTCTGTTCACTTTCACCCACCACTCATCATCACTTACTTCACTTACTGCTTTCTCTCCAGTCCCTGTTCTAGGCCTAACTTCCTCCCTCCTGGTCCCAATCTGACTCTTCAAACGTACACTTGCATCTCTTCTCACTTCAGACACTAAATCGTTCAGTCCCAAGCATTCCGCACGTAATCGACTCACCTCCTCAGTCAAAGCACATACACGGCACTCAGACACATTCACTCTCCTCTCTACACCACAGACATCGCACACTACATACACACTACTTTCAAAAGGCATACTCTCTACATCCAAACAGTCAGCCATACTTAAACAAGAACAATAATAGAAACAAAAACTTACAAACAACAAGAATTTGACCCCAATTTGTGCGCGCAAGTTTAAAACCTGCTAATCAAGATGGCCCCGAAGTAAACAAAAGTCACTTTCTCACCAAAACAAAATAACCACAATTTAACTTTGTTATATTAACCAAATATATGATCTTATAACTTAATATTTATGTTTATGTCACACACCAAAGTATATCAAATAATCAAAATATTCTGAGAGCTCTACGAAACATGTGCTACCTGTTCGAAGGTCAGTCGAAGGATGCAAAGAAGATACAGTTATTCTGGGTGACTTTAATTTAACTTCTGTAGACTGGGAAAACATGATAGGAAGAGATAGAGCAAGTTGTAAGTTTTTAAGTGTTTTGAGCATAACTTTTTGACCCCAATTTGTTAATAATCCAACAAGGGGTGCCAATATATTAGATCTAATTTTTTCAAATGATGATCACTTAGTTCAAGGATCGAGTGTAGGGAAATCATTGGGAAACAGTGATCATCAGATGGTTCGGTTTAATTTACAAATAGTTAAGGGTAAAACAACGACAAACTCCACAAAAATTCCAAATTTTTATAGGGGAGATTACGATAAATTACGCGGCATGCTAAATCAGATTAGGTGGGATATAGAATTCCATGGAAAGAATAATTATGAGATGTGGGATATTTTTAAGGCTATATTAAACATGGTTCAGGAACAGTGTATCCCGATGAAGTCTATTAGGAAGAAATGTAGGAAACCATTTTGTGGAATCAAGTGCAGGGTGACTTAGATAAGCTGTTAGCTTGGGCTCAGAAGTGGCAGATGACTTTTAACCTTAATAAATGCAAAGTTATTAACATGGGGAGAGATAATAGGGAATTTAGCTATGAGATGGATGGATATTGGCTTAATTCAGTTGAAGATGAGAAAGACTTAGGAGTGGTAGTAGATAGGTCACTGAAATTTTCAAAGCAGTGTATTGAGGCAAAAAATAGAGCAAATAGGGTGCTAGGTTACATTAAAAGAAATGTTAGCTACAAGAGTAAGGAGGTCATCCTTAAACTATACAACTCTTATGTCAGGCCACATTTAGAGTACTGTATACAGGCATGGTCACCACATTTTAGACATGATATAAACTTATTAGAGTCAGTACAAAGGAGGGCAACAAAAATAATACCATCCCTGAAGCACCTTGAATATGAAGATAGACTGAGGGTATTAAATATGTTTTCATTTGAAAGAAGGTGTGTGAGGGGAGATATGATTGAGCTTTTTAAAATCTTTTCTGGGATGGATAAATTAGATTTCAGCAAGTTATTTGAGTTAGAAGGTAGTAATAGAACTAGAGGCCACCACTTAAAGATTAAAAAACAGAGGTGCAGACTGGATGTTAGAAAATATTTTTTCACTAACAGAGTGGTAGATTATTGGAATAGTTTGCCACCTGAGACTGTAGACAGCCCAAACCTGAATGTTTTCAAGCGCAGATTGGATGATTATATGGGGATGGAGGGTTAATTTCTTACTTTTTGGTATGTGGATATGTTTCTTGACTCATTCCTGTGGATGCAGTTTCTTTTTATTGTATATTTTGGGGGATTTTGATTTTGTTTTTGACAGACTCCTATGGAGGCTTTAAATTATATATTGTAGATGCATGGTTGGACATTCCTATGGATTGTTAAATTGTATATTGTAGCTGCATGATCTGACAAAATCCTATGGATGCATTATATGGGTGGGATTTGATGGATACGGATGACCTTTGATAGGCCCTTGTGGCTTTTGTCATCCGTTAAATTATGTTATGTTATGTTATGTTATGTTAAGAAATAGTTAATAAAGTTTCAGACAAAAAAAGGACATACCAGAGATTACAAAGTGAGAGTAGTTTAGATAATTTAAACCATTATAGGTCAACCAGAAATGAACTAAATAAGATTATTAAGAAGACCAAAAGGACAGCAGAAATTAATTTAGCTAAAAATAATAATAAAGATCCTAAAAAATTCTTTAGCTATTATAGAATCAATAATAAATCTAACAGTGATAAAATAGGGCCTATTAAATATGAAGGGGTTTTGAAAGAATCTGATGAGTTAATAGTAGAGGTCCTTAATGATTATTTTGCTTCAGTATTCGCAAAAGAGAAACCAGTTAGATTAATTGATGATAATTCTAGGTCAAGGGAAGTAGTGATAAATTCTATTAATATAGACAGAGAAGAAATTAAAGGGCTTATAATGCAGTTAAATACTAGTAAGGCATCTGGCCCTGACAACATTCATTCTAGGATACTCAAAGAAGGTGTAGAAAGTATTGCAGTAGCTCTTGAGAAGATATTTATTAGATCACTAGAGTCTGGAGAAATACCAAATGATTGGAAATTGGCAAATGTAGTGCCAATTTTTAAAAAGGGAAGCAAAGAGGATCCAAATAACTTTAGACCGGTAAGCTTAACTTCTATAGTCTGTAAAATTCTTGAGAAGATGGTTAAGAAGGGAATTTTCTGATCATCTAGAGAGTAGCAGGTTAATTAATCATGCTCAGCATGGTTTTAGAAAAGGTAGATCATGTTTAACTAATTTACTGGATTTTATGGATTATGTAACTAAAGAATTAGATAGGGGTGAGAAAGTTGATGTGATCTACTTAGATTTCAGCAAAGCTTTTGATAAGGTTCCACATTGAAGACTAGTTCATAAATTAAAGCTGCATGGGATATGAGGGAACGTTTTAAATTGGATAACTGAATGGCTGAAAAATAGGAAACAGAGAGTTGTACTGAATGGAGTGAGGTCAGAGTAACATAACATAACATAACATAATTACACGGATGACAAAAGCCACAAGGGCCTATCAAAGGTCATCCGCCTCCGTCAAAACCCACCCACAAAAAGCACCATCACCAGGGGAAGACAAAATCAAAGTCCCCCACAATATAATATAACGGATGACAAAAGCCACAAGGGCTCATCATAGGTCATCCGAGTCAAGCGGCCTCTTTTTCAAGGCACCCAAACTCCCAGGAAAACTACATCCAGAGGATTGCATCCAGAAACAAGGGTATCACCAATCAAGGCTTGTCAAGAACTAAATCATGCAGCTATAGATATATACAAACAATATTAATATATACAAAACTTAGGAACCATCACAACCTTCCCTTCCCATAAACTCATCCAACCTACTCTTAAATACATTTAGATTTGGACTACCTACTACCCTCTGCGGCAATTTGTTCCAGAAGTCTACCACTCTATTGGTGAAAAAATACTTTCTTAAATCCAACCTACACCCTTGCTTTTTAATTTTCAAGTGGTGACCTCTAGTCCGATTTCCATCATCTAACTCAAAAAACTTGCTAACATCCAATTTATCTATCCCGGAAAAAATTTTAAACAGCTCAATCATATCCCCTCTCACACACCTCCTTTCGAACGAGAACATATTTAATACCCTCAGTCTATCTTCATATTCAAGGTGCCTCAGGGAAGGAATAATGTTTGTTGCCCTCCGTTGCACTGACTCAAGAAGGTTAATATCGTGTCTAAAATGTGGGGACCATGCCTGTATACAGTACTCTAGATGTGGCCTAACATAAGAGTTATAGAGTTTAAGAATAACCTCCTTACTTTTGTAACTGACATTTCTCTTAATAAAACCCAGCACTCTATTTGCCCTATTTCTTGCTTCAATACACTGCTTAGAAAACCTTAATGACTTATCTATTACTACTCCTAGATCTTTCTCATCCTCTACTGAGCTCAGCCAATGCCCATCCATTTCATAGTTAAATTCTCTATTATCTGGAGGAATGTTATTAGTGGCGTACCTCAGGGATCAATTTTAGGCCTTTTATTATTTATAATCTATGTAAATGATCTTGGGCAAGGTGTAAATAGCAAAGTGTCAATTTTTGCTGATGACACTAAATGGGCAGCTGTAGTCAAAGAGGTTGAGGGTAGCTTTAAAGTGCAGGGTGACTTAAATAAGTTGTTAGCTTGGGCTCAGAAGTGGCAGATGACTTTTAACCTTAATAAATGCAAAGTTATTAACATGGGGAGAGATAATAGGGGATTTAGCTATGAGATGGATGGGTATTGGCTTAATTCAGTTGAAGATGAGAAGGACTTAGGAGTAGTAGTAGATAGGTCACTGAAATTTTCATAGCAGTGTATTGAGGCAAAAAAAATAGAGCAAATAGGGTGCTAGGTTACATTAAAAGAAATGTTAGCTACAAGAGTAAGGAGGTCATCCTTAAACTATACAACTCTTATGTCAGGCCACATTTAGAGTACTGTATACAGGCATGGTCACCACATTTTAGACATGATATAAACTTATTAGAGTCAGTACAAAGGAGGGCAACAAAAATAATACCATCCCTGAAGCACCTTGAATATGAGGATAGACTGAGGGTATTAAATATGTTTTCATTTGAAAGAAGGTGTGTGAGGGGAGATATGATTAAGCTTTTTAAAATCTTTTCTGGGATGGATAAATTGGATTTCAGCAAGTTATTTGAGTTAGAAGGTAGTAATAGAACTAGAGGCCACCACTTAAAGATTAAAAAACAGAGGTGCAGACTGGATGTTAGAAAATATTTTTTCACCAACAGAGTGGTGGATTATTGGAATAGTTTGCCAGCTGAGACTGTAGACAGCCCAAACTTGAATGTTTTCAAGCGCAGATTGGATGATTATATGGGAATAGAGGGTTAATTTCTTACTTTTTGGTATGTGGATATGTTTCTTGACTCATTCCTGTGGATGCAGTTTCTTTTTATTGTATATTTTGGGGGACTTTGATTTTTTTTTTACAGACTCCTATGGAGGCTTTAAATTATATATTGTAGATGCATGGTTGAACATTCCTATATATTGTTAAATTGTATATTGTAGATGCATGATCTGACAAAATCCTATGGATGCATTATGTGGGTGGGATTTGACAGATGCAGATGACCTTTGATAGGCCCTTGTGGCTTTTGTCATCCGTGAAATTATGTTATGTTATGTTATGTTAATCAAGGTTGAAAGTCATTAGCCACTTATGTGCCCAGGATAACAATTTATTTAAATCCCCCTGCACTTTAAAAGTATCATCAATATCTTTAACTACAGCTGCTAATTTGGTATCATCCGCAAAAATTGACACTTTATTATTAACTGCCTCCCCAAGATCGTTTATATAGATGAGGTTCTATGGGGGGAGCTGGATAGTGTGCTTAGGTCCTTACGGGTGGGAAACTAGAAGCTTTTAGAGGTAAGGGAATAACAGGAATAGAGGGCAGGTGTAGGAAATGGAAGGGATGCAGAGATAGAGGAATAGCTAAGGGAGAGGGCATACTGATGCGTTATAGGGGGACTAATGCACAAGTGAATGAGCAGATAACTAGGAATAGAAAAGCACGATGCAATGAAGATGGGAATAATAAAAAAACCTTAAAAATATACTACACAAATGGTCGGAGTATAAGGAATAAGATAGATCTCTTAAGAGCGTTAGCGAGTGCAGAGAATTTTGATATAATTGCGATAACAGAGTCATGGCTTGATTTGGCAGGAAATCACTTTAAACCTGAGGTTGAGATTGAGGGCTTTAACATGTTCCATACAGATAGGAATAGGAAGAGAGGAGGAGGGGTTATTATTTATATTAAAGATAATCTCCGGTGTTTTGTAAACAGTACAATTAAATTAGATGATAACACAGAGTCATTATGGCTAAATGTAAAGGAAGGTAAAAACAAGCTTGTCATAGGATTATTATACAGACCACCAAATCTTAGTAAGGAAGCTTCAAATCTTCTGTGGCAGGAGATTGAACGGGCATGTAGAAGTAAGCATGTGTGTATAATGGGCGATTTTAATTACAGAAATATAGACTGGGAAGCTCTTGTGGGTGATCAGGAGGCTGAGGAATTTTTTAATGTTGTCCAAGATAATTTTCTGAGGCAGATTATTAACGAACCCACTAGAGGTAATAATATACTGGATTTAGTTCTGACAAATAGGGAAGAAGTTATTAAGGATACTGAGATTGGAGGAAATTTGGGTAATAGTGACCATTGTGAAATTAGATTCAAGAGGAAATGGAATGGTATTGATAGTAGCATCAACAATGTTAAAATTCCTGACTTTAGAAGAGTAAATTATAATGGGCAAAGAACTTACCTGGAGGCAGTTGTACAGAAAGCAGGCAATGAAATCAATTCAGGAATAGATTCAATGATATCAGTTAGTGGAGACAATAATCACCAGGAGGAAGAGATTACAATTGAAGAGGAGTATGAAAGAATAATTGAGCAATTAATTACAGGCCAGATGATTAACATTCCTTATAAGGAGATTAGGACTAAAAATAATGACCCAAAATGGATGACAGATAAAATTACGCATTATATTGGCATTAAAAAGGGCATTTATAGGAAAATAAAAAATGGAGAGGATCACTTAAGGCAGAGATATAATGAACTAGCAAGAGATGTTAAAAAGTTAGTTAGAGTAGCAAGGAGAAATTATGAAATTAAAGTGGCAAATAGGGCAAAGGAAGATCATAAAAGTTTTTATCAATTATACAAAACTAAGGTTAGAGATAAAATAGGCCCACTTATAGATTCCAATGGAGAATTAGTGAGTGATAGGGACTCAATGGCTGGAATGCTAAATGACTTTTTTCTCTCAGTATTTACACAGGAGGATACTCTAAATATACCCGAGGTGTCAATGATCTTTCCGGGTAATGATGAAGAGAAATTAAAGGATATCTTGATCACAAAGGAGATAGTGACAAAGGAAATTGATAAAATCAAAAGTAGTAAAGCACCCGGTCCTGATGAGGTCTTTCCTAGAATTTTGAAAGAATGTAAGGATGTGTTAAGTGAGCCCCTAGCATGCATCTTTAGAAAATCATTGGAGAGTGGCATTGTGCCAGTGGCATGGAAGAAAGCCAATGTGATACCTATATTTAAGAAAGGGGATAAAACAAATATGTCTAATTACAGACCAGTAAGTTTGACATCAGTGGTAGGGAAAATGATGGAATCTATTATAGCAAGGAATATTAGGGATCACTTGGATAAGCATAAGTTGATAAAAGAATCACAGCATGGCTTTAGTAAGAGTAAATCCTGCCTGACTAATTTGCTGTCTTTTTATAGTAAGGTGTATGAAGCAGCAGATAATGATGAAAACTATGATATTTTATACTTGGACTTTAGTAAGGCTTTTGATCGAGTGCCACAATTACGGCTTCTGAGCAAAGTTAAAGCACACGGGATCGATAGTAGTATATTTAGGTGGATTCAGTCATGGCTTGGTGACAGACAGCAAAGAGTTAGTATAGATGGAGTTAAATCTGAGTGGGGGTGTGTTAGCAGTGGAGTTCCGCAAGGATCTGTTTTGGGTCCCTTGCTATTCTTAATTTATATTAATGATCTTGATATAGGTATAAGTAGTGACCTGAGTAAATTTGCTGATGATACTAAGCTAGGTAGGGCCATTAGGGCTGATTCTGATGCTGTTGTAATGCAGGAGGAATTGACCATTCTGTCCAATTGGGCTGAGAAATGGCAAATGAAGTTTAACATAGACAAATGTAGTGTACTTAGTATAGGTAGAAATAATCCACTGAATAGTTATAAATTAAATGGGAGAATTGTAGGGAGGACCGATTGTGAGAGGGACTTGGCTATTTTGGTAAGTTCAGACCTTCGTCCTAGAAAGCAATGCCTAAATGCTAAGAATAAAGCTAATAGGATATTGGGATTCATTAGGAGGAGTGTAAGAAATAAGAGTGCTGAAGTCATTCTAAAACTGTATCTGGCGCTAGTTAGGCCTCATCTAGACTATGCAGTACAATTTTGGTCACCATATTATAGGAAGGATATTGATTTGCTTGAGTCTGTGCAGAGAAGGATGACAAAGATGATTGGTGGGCTAAGGAACTCACCTTATGGTGAAAGGCTCAGAAAAATAAATCTACATACATTGGAAAGGAGAAGAGTCAGAGGGGAATTGATTGAAGTCTTCAAATGGGTAAAAGGATATAATAAAGGGGATCTGGGTAAGGTTCTTATACTTAGTGAACATGACAGGACACGTAGCAATGGGTTTAAGCTTGATAAGTATAGGTTTAGGAAGGAGATTGGGAGAAATTGGTTTACAAATCGTGTGGTAGATGAATGGAATAGGCTCACTAGACATGTGATAGAAGCCTCCTCTCTGGGTAGTTTTAAGAATAGATTAGATAAATATATGAATGAAGCTGCTAGATGGGACTGATTTTTTTTATCTACATATGTATATATTTTTCTGCGGAGTGGGGAGATTATTTTGCGGTTGCATGAATGGACATAATCCTCTGGATGCATTTTATGTATATTGTAGATTAGATCTGACGAACTCCTGTAAAGGGTGACAATGTTGATGACTTTTCTCTGGTAAGAAATCTTTTGTGTGTTGACTGGAACAGGAGCTGCCAAGTGTAGGCCATGATGGTCTTTTGCAGTCTCCTTCTTTTCTTATGTTCTTATGTTAAATAATAATGGACCGAGAACTGATTCCTGAGGAACCCCACTGATAACATCCCTCCACTCTGACTTTACAACATTTAGCACTACCCTTTGCTTCCTGTCTTTCAGCCACTCAGCTATCCAATTTGAAACACCCCCACATATCCTAATCATTTTTAACTTATGAACTAGTCTCCTATGTGGTACCTTATCAAATGCTTTACTAAAATCCAAGTAAATTACATCTACATTCTCTCCCTTATCTACTTGATTAGTTACGAACTGCAGAAAGTCTAGTAAATTAGTCAAACATGATCTACCTGATCTAAACCCATGCTGAGCATCGTTGATTAACCCCTCCCTCTCTAGATGTTGGCAAATGCCTTTATAACTATTTTCTCAAGAATTTTACAGACTACAGGAGTTAGGCTAACCGGTCTAAAGTTATTTGGATCCTCTTTACTACCCTTTTTGAAAATGGGGACTACATTCGCTCTCTTCCTATCATCGGGTATTTCTCCATATTCCAGTGACCTAGTATACAACTTCTCCAGAGCTATTGAGATACTTTCTACCGCTTCTTTAAGTATCCTAGAATGAATATTATCTGGGTCAGAGGCCTTGGTACTATCTAACTCACATATTAGTCCTTTTATCTTCCTCCAATCCATAATAATGGTAGTAAACACCACTTTCCCTGACCCACGAGTACTATATATAAGACAATTTAGTTTCTACTTTGTAAATACTGATGCAAAATGACCATTTAGTAGCAACTATTTCCTCATCAGTTTCTCTCACAACCCCTTCATATTTGATAGGTCCTATTTTAATTCTGCTAGACTTGTTATTAATTTTATAGTAACTAAAGAACTTTCTAGGATCTTTGTTGCTATCCTAAGCTAATTTAATTTCTGACCCCCCTTTTGTTTCTTCTTTATAATCTTATTTAACTCATTCCTAGCCATTCTATAATCACTTAAATTTTGAATATTATTTTCTACCTGTAATTTTTTATATGCCCTTTTCTTCTTCTGAAATTTTTCTAGCTATCTCCTGATTCCACCATAATGGTTTCCTACTTTTGTTCCTAATGGCCTTCATTGGGATACATTGTTCTTGGACTACATTTATTATATGCTTGAAAGTATCCCACATCCCATAAGCATTTTTACCTCTGAATTCTACATCCCAGTTTACCAAATTTAGCAAGCTTTGAAGTTTTACATAATCTCCCTTATGAAAATTTGGAACTATTACAGCATTCTCAGTTATTTTATCCTTCTCAATTCCTAAGTTAAAACTAACTATCTGATGGTCACTATTTCCCAATGCTTCCCCAACAGTCAATTCTTGAACTAAATGATCACTGTTAGAAAGTACTAAATCTAATATATTGTCCCCCTCGTTGGCTCATTAACAAATTGATTCAAAAAATTATCCTCAAAGCATTCTATGAACCTGCCACTTGTTCTATCCCTAATTATCATATTTTCCCAGTCCACAGAGTTTAAGTTGAAGTCCCCAATAATAACTGCATCTGTTTCACATCCCTTACTTATTTCCCTTATCATTAGTTCATCTATATCATCAGTCTGCCCAGGTGGTCTGTAAAAAGCTCCCAAATGCACCATTCTATTTTTACTGAACCTAATATCTATCCAAAGTGACTCAATGCCATCCTGCTTTATTGAAGTATTTAAACTTGAAACAATGTTGTTTTTTATATAGATAACTATTCCTCCAGCAATCCTACCTGTCCTTTGACTAATGTACATATTTTAGACCTCTAAATTAAATTCACTTATAGTGTCACTAAATTCTATTTCATTAACCCATGATTCAGTAACACATAATATATCTATATCCTCATCGCTAATATAACTAAATAGCTGATCCTTCTTGTTTCTAAGACTACGAGCATTTGTATAGAAACATTTTAACCCCCCTATCCCTGAAGCACCTCTTCCAACCTGAATGATCTCACCTCTATTGCCTTGGAACCTATTTCTGTTATCTGACAAGTCCATTCTACTTTCAGTACTATAATGTCCTCTCATAAATTCCCTGACCACTATTAGTATCTAGTTTCCCGCCCACAAAGACCTAATAACATGATCATACTCCTCCCACAACACATCTACCCCCCCTCCTACTCAAATGACATAACATAACATAATTTCACGGATGACAAAAGCCATAAGGGCCTATCAAAGGTCATCCGGATCCATCAAAACCCACCCACAAAAAGCACCATCGCCAGGGGAAGACAAAATCAAAGTCCCCCACAATATAATAGAACAGATGACAAAAGCCACAAGGGCCCATCATAGGTCATCCGAGTCAAACGTTTTTTTTTTTTAAGGCACCCAAACTCCCAAGAAAACTACATCCAGAGGATGCAGTCCATCCATCACATACATTTCTTTCATTCCAACAAACCTATCCCACACATCCACAAACATGACACCTTCCATCTCACACATCCTCCTCACATAATCATTCAGCCCAATCGCCTGAGACATCCTATATATCCCAACATCCATTATTGGAAGCACAACTGTCACAACACCTTTCATTCTACTTTCTTTCACCTTTTCAATCAACCTTTTGTACCTCTCACGTAACTCACATGCACCCACTTTCTTCACATCATTTACTCATACATGTGTAATCACAACCGCATCCCTTGCACAGCCAGACACCAGCTCCTCATACCTATCAACCTCTTGTACCTCTCACGTAACTCACATGCACCCACTTTCTTCACATCATTTACTCATACATGTGTAATCACAACCGCATCCCTTGCACAGCCAGACACCAGCTCCTCATGGGTCATTCCATATGAAATCAACCAATTTGGGGGGAAATTTTAAGTCACCATCACCGATTTTGATGAAAATTGGTATACAGGTTGAATTCGATGAGAGAAAAACAATGAGACACTTCCCAGCCCTCAATTTTGAATAGCTCAAAAGTTATAACCTGTCAAAGTTGAGAAAAATTGTCAAATTTCTTGATACCAGCATTTGAAAAAAAATTATTTCTCCCTTATTATAGCACATAAAACAATGAATTATGTATTTTCTTAAAGCTTAAGGGTTGCTCTAAACATTTTGAACAGCAAAATTAATTTTTGGTAAAAAAGTTTTTTTGACCTTAAAGGTCAACTTTTGACCTTTAATCAGGAGTTATGATCAATTTTGTAACCATTGGTATGCCAATTTTTACCTATTTTTATGTTATAAATTTTACCCATTAGGTGTTACTTTATAAACTATGAAAGCTAATTTAAAAATTTTAATTTTTTTTCAGAAAGTTTAATATTTAGATAAAAAATTAATTAATAATTTGCATTACTAATTATTTGTATTTTAACAAATTATTATGGATGAGAAGAGAAAGCATTTTTTAAATATTAAGTATTGCTGCGATCCTTACAAAGGTCACAAAAATTTAATAAAGAAAAATCTGAGACTAATTTCAGAAGACTTAATAAGAGAATATCCAAAATTAAAAAATTTTAAGTACCAAAAAATCTGTGATAACTGCAGAAAAAAGATAGCTGATGATGATAGTTCTTCATCTCAAAATACGAATCCAAGCCTTTCAGAAGAAAGAATGGAAATTGAGCCAATTACTGAACAGGAAGAATCACAAGAAGCATTAACTGAATTAAATAAATCATTAATAGCTATTGGAGAGTCACCAGTCAAGAAATTTAAAATGGATGTAGTAAAAAAATATAGTTCGAATAAAATGAATAAAATTCAAAAAGCCATTTCAAGTAAACTCAGAACTGTAGGCTCTGCAACAAAATATCCATTACCCTTGGGTCAAGACCCAGAGTCTTCTAGAACAGAATCAAGTAAAGATGGTGAAGAAATGATAAATCAACTGAAGGAGAAATTTCAAACTACTAGTAAAAGGTCTGAGCAGCTGCAAATCTTATTATATAGTTCAGATAAAATGAATAAAATTAAAAAATCCATTTCAAGTAAACTCAGAACTGTAGGCTCTGCAACAAAATATCCATTACCCTTGGATCAAGACCCAGAGTCTTCTAGAACAGAATCAAGTAAAGATGGTGAAGAAATGATAAATCAACAGGAGGAGAAATTTCAAACTACTAGTAAAAGGTCTGAGCAGCTGCAAATCTTAACTGTTTTGCCAAAAAGCTGGAGCTTATCCAAAATTAAATCTGAATTTAATGTTACTAATTACATGGCCAGACAAGCTAAAAAACTAGCAATGGAAGAAGGAATAATGTCATTGCCAAGCAAAAGAAAAGGTACATTTCCATCAGAAACAATTAAAGTAGTAGAAGACTTTTATAAAAATGAAGTAAGCAGAATTATGCCAGGGAAAAAAGATTTCAAGAGTTTTAGAAAAGATGGACAGAAAACTCATGAACAAAAATACTTAATTTTGGGAAATTTAAAAGAAATTTATCATTTATTTAAAACAAAATACCCAGACACTAAGATTGGCTTTTCAAAATTTGCTGAGCTGAGACCCAACGAGTGTGTATTAGCTGGTGGTGCAGGAACTCACAGTGTGTGTGTTTGCACACATCATCAAAATGTTAAACTGATGATTATTGGTACAAGGCTACCACAGTTGACAAAAGACAGTGACCTGCATTTAGATGATTACAAAACATGTCTATCATTCATTACATGTGACCCTCCAACTTATGAGTGCTATTTTGATGAATGCTCAGAATGTTTTTCTAAAATAGACGAACTAAAACTATATGTTACTAAAATTTTGGATGACAATATGATTGATGAGGTAAATTACAAGCAGTGGCTCTCAACTGATCGCTCAACTTTAGAGCTTGTTTCATGAACAACTGAAGAATTTATAGACACTTTTACCTTAAGTCTTCTCAATTTAAAAAAACATGATTTCATAGCAAAAAAGCAGGCACAATTTTGTTCAACTAAAAAAGAAGAACTAAAAGATGGTGAAATCTTAGTAGTATGCGATTTTGCTGAAAATTACTCATTCCTTCTTCAGGATGCAGCACAAGGGTACCACTGGAATAACTCCCAAGCTACATTACTTACAGATACTTACAGAAGACTTCATGGAAGAGGCTTATGCCTGTGACTCCAGATCTATATTATCAACCTGCGGAAGCGTGTGGTGGATTATCTTCGCCTTGTAATTGTATTTCAATTCTTGATTAAACCAAAATTTATCAAGTCTGACCTCAAACTGGTTGACTGATGCTGCTGCAATCACCCACTCAGGCAACTGATTCCAGTTATTTATCACCCTACACGGGAAAGCGTACTTCCTTATATCCAGCCGTGACCTTGTCTTAAAAAGCTTCAGTGAATTCCCCATGCTGATGTGTATACTGACCTTCGAACAGGTAGCACGTGTTTTATAGAGCTCTCAGTCTGTTGATCTATTTTTCAGATTTTTCTATAGTTTGTTTGTTTTTTTTCTCACCACAATCAGCGAAAGCTAAGTTGCTCTTCTTTTTTTTCTTATTGCTACTTAAATTCTTTCTTTGTTTGAATAAGTGAGGGAGTTTGGGGATGAAAGTGAGCATGAGTGTTGGAATGTATGCATTGGTTGTGGTGTATTAGGTGAGGGGTATACATGTGTTGTATGTGGGCTGCGTGAATGCATTGTAGATTTAGAGGGGATGAGAATGCAGGATTTAGACAGGATATGTAGGCTGGAGGGGTTAGTTGCTGAGCTCAGGAGGGAACTTAGTGTTAGGCCTAGATTTGGGAATAGGTTAGCTGGTAAGGTAGGCCAGTTAGATGTTTCAGGTGAAGGTAGAGGGCCGGTGGAGGAGGTAGGATATGATAGTTCTAGTGATAGTGAAGTTAGCCCCCTTAGATTAGTTAGAAATAGGCCTAGTGAGGATGGGGGACAGTGAAGAGTGGTTAGGAAACATGAAGCTAGGGAGGCTTCTCCTGTTCTTTGTGAGAATAGGGTTGCCTCTGTTAAGGGGGTTAGCCAGGGGGAGAATAGGTGTGTGAGTCAGAGGGACACAGAACCTATTAGCTTAAGAACATAAGAACATAAGAAAAGAAGGAGACTGCAAAAGACCATTCATGGCCTACACTTGGCAGCTCCTGTTCCAGTCAACACACAAAAGATTTCTTACCAGAGAAAAGTCATCAACATTGTCACCCTTTACAGGAGTTCGTCAGATCTAATCTACAATATACATAAAATGCATCCAGAGGATTATGTCCATTCATGCAACCGCAAAATAATCTCCCCACTCTGCAGAAAAATATATACATATGTACATAAAAAAAGTCAGTCCCATCTAGCAGCTTCATTCATATATTTATCTAATCTATTCTTAAAACTACCCAGAGAGGAGGCTTCTATCACATGTCTAGTGAGCCTATTCCATTCATCTACCACACGATTTGTAAACCAATTCCTCCCAATCTCCTTCCTAAACATATACTTATCAAGCTTAAACCCATTGCTACGTGTCCTGTCATGTTCACTAAGTATAAGAACCTTACCCAGATCCCCTTTATTATATCCTTTTACCCATTTGAAGACTTCAATCAATTCCCCTCTGACTCTTCTCCTTTCCAATGTATGTAGATTTAGTTTTCTGAGCCTTTCACCATAAGGTAAGTTCCTTAGCCCACCAATCATCTTTGTCATCCTTCTCTGCACAGACTCAAGCAAATCAATATCCTTCCTATAATATGGTGACCAAAATTGTACTGCATAGTCTAGATGAGGCCTAACTAGCGCCAGAT
Source organism: Ceratothoa steindachneri (assembly GCA_963969495.1). Taxonomy (NCBI): domain Eukaryota; kingdom Metazoa; phylum Arthropoda; class Malacostraca; order Isopoda; family Cymothoidae; genus Ceratothoa; species Ceratothoa steindachneri. The sequence continues at coordinate 70,264,517 of OZ018338.1, read as the reverse complement.
ACAGTTTTAGAATGACTTCAGCACTCTTATTGCTTACACTCCTCCTAATGAATCCCAATATCCTATTAGCTTTATTCTTGGCATTTAGGCATTGCTTTCTAGGACGAAGGTCTGAACTTACCAAAATAGCCAAGTCCCTCTCACAATCGGTCCTCCCTAAATTTCTCCCATTTAATTTATAACTATTCAGTGGATTATTTCTACCTATACTAAGTACACTATATTTGTCTATGTTAAACTTCATTTGCCATTTCTCAGCCCAATTGGACAGAATGGTCAATTCCTCCTGCATTACAACAGCATCAGAATCAGCCCTAATGGCCCTACCTAGCTTAGTATCATCAGCAAATTTACTCAGGTCACTACTTATACCTATGTCAAGATCATTAATATAAATTAAGAATAGCAAGGGACCCAAAACAGATCCTTGCGGAACTCCACTGCTTACACACCCCCACTCAGATTTAACTCCATCTATACTAACTCTTTGCTGTCTGTCACCAAGCCATGACTGAATCCACCTAAATATACTGCCATCGATCCCGTGTGCTTTAACTTTGCTCAGAAGCCGTAAGTGTGGCACTCGATCAAAAGCCTTACTAAAGTCCAAGTATAAAATATCATAGTTTTCATCATTATCTGCTGCTTCATACACTTTACTATAAAAAGACAGCAAATTAGTCAGGCAGGATTTACCCTTACTAAAGCCATGATGTGATTCTTTTATCAACTTATGCTTATCCAAGTGATCCCTAATATTCCTTGCTATAATAGATTCCATCATTTTCCCTACCACTGATGTCAAACTTACTGGTCTGTAATTAGACATATTTGTTTTATCCCCTTTCTTAAATATAGGTATCACATTGGCTTTCTTCCATGCCACTGGCACAATGCCACTCTCCAATGATTTTCTAAAGATGCATGCTAGGGGCTCACTTAACACATCCTTACATTCTTTCAAAATTCTAGGAAAGACCTCATCAGGACCGGGTGCTTTACTACTTTTGATTTTATCAATTTCCTTTGTCACTATCTCCTTTGTAACTGCCTCCCCAAGATCGTTTATATAGATGACAAATAATAATGGACCGAGAACTGATCCCTGAGGAACCCCACTGATAACATCCCTCCACTCTGACTTGACTGATATGACTGATGGGGGTGGGGGTGGAGTTCGAGTGACTGGTAGATTGAATGAGAATAGGAGTGGGGATGGAGTTAGGTCTGTGGGGGTTAGGAATAGGAGTCTGACTGAAGTGCTTGTGATGGGTGATTCGCGAGTTAGATATTTAGATAGGAAGTTGAATGCAAGTAGATTGAATGGTTTGAGGGTGTGTTTGCCGGGTGCTGGAGTGAGAGATCTGTCTGATAGGTATGAGGAACTGGTGTCTGGCTGTGCAAGGGATGCGGTTGTGATTACACATGTAGGAGTGAATGATATGAAGAAAGTGGGTGCATGTGAGTTACGTGAGAGGTACAAGAGGTTGATTGAAGAGGTGAAAGAAAGTAGAATGAAAGGTGTTGTGACAGGTGTGGTTCCAAGAATGGATGTTGGGGTAGAATGGATGTCTCATGCAATTGGGCTGAATGATTATGTGAGGAGGATGTGAGAGATGGAAGGTGTCATGTTTGTGGATGTGTGGGATAGGTTTGTTGAAATGAAAGAAATGTATGCGATGGATGGACTGCATTTGAGTAGGAGGGGGGTAGATGTGTTGTGGGAGGAGTATGATCGTGTTATTAGGTCTTTGCGGGCGGGAAACTAGATACTAATAGTGGTCAGGGAATTATGAGAGGACATTATAGTACTGAAAGTAGAATGGACTTGGCAGATGACTTGATGACTTTTCTCTAATGTTGATGACTTTTCTCTGGTAAGAAATCTTTTGTGTGTTGACTGGAACAGGAGCTGCCAAGTGTAGGCCATGAATGGTCTTTTGCAGTCTCCTTCTTTTCTTATGTTCTTATGTTCTTATAACAGAAATAGGTTCCAAGGCGATAGAGGTGAGGTCATTCAAGTTTCAAGAGGCGCTTCAGGGATAGGGGGGTTAAATTGTTTCTATACAAATGCTCGTAGTCTTAGAAACAAGAAGGATGAGCTATTTAGTTATATTAGCAATGAGGATATAGATATATTATGCGTTACTGAATCATGGGTTAATGAAATAGAATTTAGTGACACTATAAGTGAATTTGATTTACAGGGCTACAATATGTACATTAGTCAAAGGACAGGTAGGATTGGTGGAGGAATAATTATCTATATAAAAAACAACAATGTTTCAAGTTTAAATACTTCAATAAAGCAGGATGGAGTTGAGTCACTTTGGATAGATATTAGGTTCAGTAAAAATAGAATGGTGCATTTGGGAGCTTTTTACAGGCCACCTGGGCAGACTGATGATATAGATGAACTAATGATAAGGGAAATAAGTAATTGATGTGAAACAGATGCAGTTATTATTTGGGACTTCAACTTAAACTCTGTGGACTGGGAAAATATGATAGGTAGGGATAGAACAAGTGGCAGGTTCATAGAATGCTTTGAGGATAATTTTTTGAATCAATTTGATAATGAGCCAACGAGGGGGGACAATATATTAGATTTAGTACTCTCTAACAGTGATCATTTAGTTCAAGAATTGACTGTTGGGAAGCATTGGGAAATAGTGACCATCAGATAGTTCGTTTTAACTTGGGAATTGAGAAGGGTAAAATAACTGAGAATACTGAAAAAGTTCCAAATTTTCATAAGGGAGATTATGTAAAACTTCGAAGCTTGCTAAATTTGGTAGACTGGGATATAGAATTCAGAGGTAAAAATGCTTATGGTATGTGGGATACTTTCAAGCATATAATAAATGTAGTCCATGAACAATGTATCCCAATGAAGGCCATTAGGAACAAAAGTAGGAAACCATTATGGTGGAATCAGGAGATAGCTAGAAAAATTTCAGAGAAGAAAAGGGCATATAAAAAATTACAGGTAGAAAATAATATTCAAAATCTAAGTGATTATAGAATGGCTAGGAATGAGTTAAATAAGATTATAAAGAAGAACAAAAGGATGTCAGAAATTAAATTAGCTCAGGATAGCAACAAAGATCCTAGAAAGTTCTTTAGTTACTATAAAACTAATAACAAGTCTGGCAGAGTTAAAATAGGACCTATCAAATATGAAGGGTTTGTGAGAGAAACTGATGAGGAAATAGTTGAGGTACTAAATGGTCATTTTGCATCAGTATTTACAAAGTAGAAACTAAATAGTCCTATGTATAGTACTCATAGGTCAGGAAAAGAGGTGTTTACTAACATTTGTGTGGATCGGAGGATGATAAAAGGACTAATAGGTGATTTATATACTACCAAGGCCTCCGGCCCTGATAATATTCATTCTAGGATACTTAAAGAAGGGGTAGAAAGTATCTCAATAGCTCTGGACAAGTTATATACTAGGTCATTGGAATATGGAGAAATACCCGATGATTGGAAGAGAGCGAATGTAGTCCCCATTTTCAAGAAGGGTAGTAAAGAGGATCCAAATAACTTTAGACCGGTTAGCCTAACTCCTGTAGTCTGTAAAATTCTTGAGAAAATAGTCAAAAAAGGCATTTGCCAACATCTAGAGAGGGAGGGGTTAATCAGCGATGCTCAGCATGGGTTTAGATCAGGTAGATCATGTTTGACTAACTTACTAGACTTTCTGGAGTTTGTAACAGATCAAGTAGATAAGGGAGAGAATGTAGATATAATTTACTTAGATTTTAGTAAAGCATTTGATAAGGTACCACACAGGAGACTAGTTCATAAATTAAAAATGATTGGGATATGTGGGGGTGTTTCAAATTGGATAGCTGAGTGGCTGAAAGACAGGAAGCAAAGGGTAGTGCTAAATGGTGTAAAGTCAGAGTGGAGGGATGTTATCAGTGGGGTTCCTCAGGGATCAGTTCTCGGTCCATTATTATTTGTCATCTATATAAACGATCTTGGGGAGGCAGTTAATAATAAAGTGTCAATTTTGGCGGATGATACCAAATTAGCAGCTGTAGTTAAAGATATTGATGATAATTTTAAAGTGCAGGGGGACTTAAATAAATTGTTATCCTGGGCACATAAGTGGCAAATGACTTTCAACTTTGATAAGTGCAAAGTTATTAACATGGGAAAAGATAATAGAGAATTTAACTATGAAATGGATGGGCATTGGCTGAGCTCAGTAGAGGATGAGAAAGATCTTGGAGTAGTAATAGAAAAGTCATTAAGGTTTTCTAAGCAGTGTATTGAAGCAAGAAATAGGGCAAATAGAGTGCTGGGTTTTATTAAGAGAAATGTCAGTTAAAAAAGTAAGGAGGTTATTCTTAAACTCTATAACTCTTATGTTAGGCCACATCTAGAGTACTGTATACAGGCATGGTCCCCACATTTTAGACACGATATTAACCTTCTTGAGTCAGTGCAACGGAGGGCAACAAACATTATTCCTTCCCTGAGGCACCTTGAATATGAAGATAGACTGAGGGTATTAAATATGTTCTCGTTCGAAAGGAGGTGTGTGAGAGGGGATATGATTGAGCTCTTTAAAAAAAATTTCCGGGATAGATAAATTGGATGTTAGCTAGTTTTTTTAGTTAGATGACGGAAATCGGACTAGAGGTCACCACTTGAAAATTAAAAATCAAGGGTGTAGGTTGGATTTAAGAAAATATTTTTTCACCAATAGAGTGGTAGACTTCTGGAACAAATTGCCGCAGAGGGTAGTAGGTAGTCCAAATCTAAATGTATTTAAGAGTAGGTTGGATGAGTTTATGGGAAGGGAAGGTTGTGATGGTTCCTAAGTTTTGTATATATTAATATTGTATGTATATATCTATAGCTGCATGATTTAGTTCTTGACAAGCCTTGATTGGTGATACCCTTGTTTCTGGATGCAATCCTCTGGATGTAGTTTTCCTGGGAGTTTGGGTGCCTTGAAAAAGAGGCCGCTTGACTCGGATGACCTATGATGAGCCCTTGTGGCTTTTGTCATCCGTTATATTATATTGTGGGGGACTTTGATTTTGTCTTTCCCTGGTGATGGTGCTTTTTGTGGGTGGGTTTTGACGGAGGCGGATGACCTTTGATAGGCCCTTGTGGCTTTTGTCATCCGTGTAATTATTTTATGTTATGTTATATTATGTTATCTGGGTGTGAGAGGGAAGCAGTTGTGATTACACATGTCGGAGTAAATGATGTATAGAAGGTGGGTACTTGTGAGTTACGACAGCGGTATAAAAGGCAGATTAAAAGGATGTGTGAAAGTAGAGTAAAAGGCGTTGTTTCAGGTGTTCTTCCGAGAATGGATGTGGGGATGTAATGGTTGTCTCGTGCAATGGGGTTGAATGAATATGTGAAAGGTTTGTGCGAGGAGTCAGGATTGGTGTTTGTAGATGTTTGGAGTGGGTTTTATGTGAATAAGGGTTTGTATGCGATGGATGGACTCCATTTGAGCCGAGATAGGGTTGAGGTTTTGTGGCGGGAATTAGATAGTGTTATTAGGTCTTTAGAGGCGGGAAACTAGGTTTTGATAGTGGTCAGGGAAATTTTATAGCTTAAATTGAGGCAGGGATAGGAAGCAAACACAGATTTGTAGAAGGTAGGCAGGCTAATGGAAGTGCTTTGGGGTTAAATTACTTGAGTAGTGATAGTAGTCAGGGAAATACAAGAGTACAGGGTCGAGGAAGGAGAGAAAGGAGATGCAGAGGAGATAGGCCCTCAGGTGCTTCAGGGATAGGTGGGCTGAGTTGTCTTTACACAAATGCTCGTAGTCTTAGAAATAAGAGGGATGAATTATTTAGTTATATCATTCATGAAGATATAGATATAATATGTATAGTTGAATCATGGGTTAATGAAAATATATTTAATGATAATGTGAGTGTATTTGAACTAGAAGGTTATACTATGTACATTAGTCAAAGGAGAGATAGGACTGGTGGTGGGTTGATTATTTATATTAGAAATAGCATTTCTTCAAATCTAAATAACTCTATAAAGCAAGGAGAATGCGAATCATTATGGATAGATATTAAGGTTGGTAAATCAGGAAAATACACCTGGGAGCTTTTTATAGACCACCAGGACAGACTGATTGCATCGATGAGTTAATGATTAGGGAAATAAGTAAACATAACATAACATAACATAACATAACATAATTTAACGGATGACAAAAGCCACAAGGGCCTATCAAAGGTCATCCGTATCCATCAAATCCCACCCATATAATGCATCCATAGGATTTTGTCAGATCATGCAGCTACAATATACAATTTAACAATCCATAGGAATGTCCAACCATGCATCTACAATATATAATTTAAAGCCTCCATAGGAGTCTGTCAAAAACAAAATCAAAATCCCCCAAAATATACAATAAAAAGAAACTGCATCCACAGGAATGAGTCAAGAAACATATCCACATACCAAAAAGTAAGAAATTAACCCTCCATCCCCATATAATCATCCAATCTGCGCTTGAAAACATTCAAGTTTGGGCTGTCTACAGTCTCAGGTGGCAAACTATTCCAATAATCTACCACTCTGTTAGTGAAAAAATATTTTCTAACATCCAGTCTGCACCTCTGTTTTTTAATCTTTAAGTGGTGGCCTCTAGTTCTATTACTACCTTCTAACTCAAATAACTTGCTGAAATCTAATTTATCCATCCCAGAAAAGATTTTAAAAAGCTCAATCATATCTCCCCTCACACACCTTCTTTCAAATGAAAACATATTTGGCGGAGTGGGACCTGTTAAATAACAACAACAATAACAATAACAATAACCCTCAGTCTATCTTCATATTCAAGGTGCTTCAGGGATGGTATTATTTTTGTTGCCCTCCTTTGTACTGACTCTAATAAGTTTATATCATGTCTAAAATGTGGTGACCATGCCTGTATACAGTACTCTAAATGTGGCCTGACATAAGAGTTGTATAGTTTAAGGATGACCTTCTTACTCTTGTAGCTAACATTTCTTTTAATGTAACCTAGTACCCTATTTGCTCTATTTTTTGCCTCAATACACTGCTTTGAAAATTTCAGTGACCTATCTACTACCACTCCTGTCTTTCTCATCTTCAACTGAATTAAGCCAATATCCATCCATCTCATAGCTAAATTCCCTATTATCTCTCCCCATGTTAATAACTTTGCATTTATTAAGGTTAAAAGTCATCTGCCACTTCTGAGCCCAAGCTAACAGCTTATCTAAGTCACCCTGCACTTTAAAGCTACCCTCAACCTCTTTGACTACAGCTGCCCATATAGTGTCATCAGCAAAAATTGACACTTTGCTATTTACACCTTGCCCAAGATCATTTACATAGATTATAAATAATAAAGGGCCTAAAACTGATCCCTGAGGTACGCCACTAATAACATTCCTCCACTCTGACCTCACTCCATTCAGTACAACTCTCTGTTTCCTATTTTTCAGCCATTCAGTTATCCAATTTAAAACGTTCCCACATATCCCATGCAGCTTTAATTTATGAACTAGTCTTCTATGTGGAACCTTATCAAAAGCTTTGCTGAAATCTAAGTAGATCACATCAACTTTCTCACCCCTATCTAATTCTTTAGTTACATAATCCATAAAATCCAGTAAATTAGTTAAACACGATCTATCTTTTCTAAAACCATGCTGAGCATCATTAATTAACCTGCTACTCTCTAGATGATCAGAAATTCCCTTCTTAACCATCTTCTCAAGAATTTTACAGACTATAGAAGTTAAGCTTACTGGTCTAAAGTTATTTGGGTCCTCTTTGCTTCCCTTTTTAAAAATTGGCACTACATTTGCCAATTTCCAATCATTTGGTATTTCTCCAGACTCTAGTGATCTAATAAATATCTTCTCGAGAGCTACTGCAATACTTTCTACACCTTCTTTGAGTATCCTAGAATGAATGTTGTCAGAGCCAGATGCCTTACTAGTATTTAACTGAATTATAAGCCCTTTAATTTCTTCTCTGTCTATATTAATAGAATTTATCACTACTTCCCTTGACCTAGAATTATCATCAATTAATCTAACTGGTTTCTCTTCTGTGAATACTGAAGCAAAATGAACATTAAGGACCTCTACTATTTCCTCATCAGATTCTTTCAAAACCCCTTCATATTTAATAGGCCCTATTTTATCACTGTTAGATTGATTATTGATTCTATAATAGCTAAAGAATTTTTTAGGATCTTTATTATTATTTTTAGCTAAATTAATTTCTGCTGTCCTTTTGGTCTTCTTAATAATCTTATTTAGTTCATTTCTGGTTGACCTATAATGGTTTAAATTATCTAAACTACTCTCACTTTGTAATCTCTGGTATGCCCTTTTTTTCTCTGAAACTTTATTAGCTATTTCTTGGTTCCACCATAATGGTTTCCTACATTTCTTCCTAATAGACTTCATCGGAATACACTGTTCCTGAACCATGTTTAATATAGTCTTAAAAATATCCCACATCTCATAAGTATTCTTTCCATGGAAATCTATATCCCACCTAATCTGATTTAGCATGCTGCATAATTTATCGTAATCTCCCCTATAAAAATTTGGAATTTTCGTGGAGTTTGTCGTTGTTCTACCCTTAACTATTTGCAAATTAAACCGAACCATCTGATGATCACTGTTTCCCAATGATTTCCCTACACTCAATCCTTGAACTAAGTGATCATCATTTGAAAGAATTAGATCTAATATATTGGCACCCCTTGTTGGCTTATTAACAAATTGGATCAAAAAGTTATCCTCAAAACACTCCATAAACTTACAACCTGCTCTATCTCTTCCTATCATATTTTCCCAGTCTACAGAAGTTAAATTAAAGTCACCAAGAATAACTGTATCTTCTTTGCATCCTTTACTTATTTCCCTAATCATTAACTCATCGATACAATCAGTCTGTCCTGGTGGTCTATAAAAAGCTCCCAAGTGTATTTTCCTATTTTTACCAACCTTAATATCTATCCATAATGATTCACCTTCTCCTTGCTTTATAGAGTTATTTAGATTTGAAGAAATACTATTTCTGATATAAATAATCAACCCACCACCAGTCCTATCTCTCCTTTGACTAATGTACATAGTATAACCCTCTAGTTCAAATTCACTGACATTATCATTAAATATATTTTCATTAACCCATGATTCAACTATACATATTATATCTATATCTTCATGAATGATATAACTAAATAATTCATCCTTCTTATTTCTAAGACTACGAGCATTTGTGTAAAGACAACTCAGCCCACCTATCCCTGAAACACCTGAGGGCCTATCTCCTCTGCATCTCCTTTCTCTCTTTCCCCGACCCTGTACTCTTGTATTTTCCTGACCACTATCACTACTCAAGTAGTTTAACCCTAAAGCACTTCCATTAGCCTGCCTACCTTCTACAAATCTGTGTTTGCTTCCTTTCCCTGCCTCACTTTGAGCCATTAAATTTCCCTGACCACTATCAAAACCTAGTTTCCCGCCTCTAAAGACCTAATAACCCGCCACAAAACCTCAACCCCATCTCGGCTCAGATGGAGTCCATCCATCGCATACAAACCCTTATTCCCATAAAACCCACTCCAAACATCTACAAATACCAATCCTGACTCCTCGCACAAACCTTTCACATATTCATTCAACCCCATTGCACGAGACAACCATTACATCCCCACATCCATTCTGGGAAGCACACCTGAAACAACGCCTTTTACTCTACTTTCACACATCCTTTCAATCAGCCTTTTATACCGCTGTCGTAACTCACAAGTACCCACCTTCTTTACATCGTTTACTCCGACATGTGTAATCACAACTGCTTCCCTCTCACACCCAGACACCAACCTATCATACCTCTCACACACATCATTTACACCAGCACCCGGCAGACAAACTCTCACTCCCTTCCATTTACTTTCATTCAACTTCCTATCTAAATACCTAATCTGAGAGTCACCCATCACAATCACCTCAGTCATTCTCCTATTCTCTCTAGGCCTAGTATTACCCTCCCTCCTGCTCTCACTCACTCGACCTCCTATTCTACTTTCAGGCACGGCCACACCAGACAAATCTCTTTCAAATTCTTCCTCTCTCAGGACATCAAATCTGTTAGTTAGCCTAACAGGTTCCATGTCCCTCTCATTCACACACCTAACCTGTCCTAACTTATCTATTCTGTTCACTTTCACCCACCACTCATCATCACTTACTTCACTTACTGCTTTCTCTCCAGTCCCTGTTCTAGGCCTAACTTCCTCCCTCCTGGTCCCAATCTGACTCTTCAAACGTACACTTGCATCTCTTCTCACTTCAGACACTAAATCGTTCAGTCCCAAGCATTCCGCACGTAATCGACTCACCTCCTCAGTCAAAGCACATACACGGCACTCAGACACATTCACTCTCCTCTCTACACCACAGACATCGCACACTACATACACACTACTTTCAAAAGGCATACTCTCTACATCCAAACAGTCAGCCATACTTAAACAAGAACAATAATAGAAACAAAAACTTACAAACAACAAGAATTTGACCCCAATTTGTGCGCGCAAGTTTAAAACCTGCTAATCAAGATGGCCCCGAAGTAAACAAAAGTCACTTTCTCACCAAAACAAAATAACCACAATTTAACTTTGTTATATTAACCAAATATATGATCTTATAACTTAATATTTATGTTTATGTCACACACCAAAGTATATCAAATAATCAAAATATTCTGAGAGCTCTACGAAACATGTGCTACCTGTTCGAAGGTCAGTCGAAGGATGCAAAGAAGATACAGTTATTCTGGGTGACTTTAATTTAACTTCTGTAGACTGGGAAAACATGATAGGAAGAGATAGAGCAAGTTGTAAGTTTTTAAGTGTTTTGAGCATAACTTTTTGACCCCAATTTGTTAATAATCCAACAAGGGGTGCCAATATATTAGATCTAATTTTTTCAAATGATGATCACTTAGTTCAAGGATCGAGTGTAGGGAAATCATTGGGAAACAGTGATCATCAGATGGTTCGGTTTAATTTACAAATAGTTAAGGGTAAAACAACGACAAACTCCACAAAAATTCCAAATTTTTATAGGGGAGATTACGATAAATTACGCGGCATGCTAAATCAGATTAGGTGGGATATAGAATTCCATGGAAAGAATACTTATGAGATGTGGGATATTTTTAAGGCTATATTAAACATGGTTCAGGAACAGTGTATCCCGATGAAGTCTATTAGGAAGAAATGTAGGAAACCATTTTGTGGAATCAAGTGCAGGGTGACTTAGATAAGCTGTTAGCTTGGGCTCAGAAGTGGCAGATGACTTTTAACCTTAATAAATGCAAAGTTATTAACATGGGGAGAGATAATAGGGAATTTAGCTATGAGATGGATGGATATTGGCTTAATTCAGTTGAAGATGAGAAAGACTTAGGAGTGGTAGTAGATAGGTCACTGAAATTTTCAAAGCAGTGTATTGAGGCAAAAAATAGAGCAAATAGGGTGCTAGGTTACATTAAAAGAAATGTTAGCAACAAGAGTAAGGAGGTCATCCTTAAACTATACAACTCTTATGTCAGGCCACATTTAGAGTACTGTATACAGGCATGGTCACCACATTTTAGACATGATATAAACTTATTAGAGTCAGTACAAAGGAGGGCAACAAAAATAATACCATCCCTGAAGCACCTTGAATATGAAGATAGACTGAGGGTATTAAATATGTTTTCATTTGAAAGAAGGTGTGTGAGGGGAGATATGATTGAGCTTTTTAAAATCTTTTCTGGGATGGATAAATTAGATTTCAGCAAGTTATTTGAGTTAGAAGGTAGTAATAGAACTAGAGGCCACCACTTAAAGATTAAAAAACAGAGGTGCAGACTGGATGTTAGAAAATATTTTTTCACTAACAGAGTGGTAGATTATTGGAATAGTTTACCACCTGAGACTGTAGACAGCCCAAACCTGAATGTTTTCAAGCGCAGATTGGATGATTATATGGGGATGGAGGGTTAATTTCTTACTTTTTGGTATGTGGATATGTTTCTTGACTCATTCCTGTGGATGCAGTTTCTTTTTATTGTATATTTTGGGGGATTTTGATTTTGTTTTTGACAGACTCCTATGGAGGCTTTAAATTATATATTGTAGATGCATGGTTGGACATTCCTATGGATTGTTAAATTGTATATTGTAGCTGCATGATCTGACAAAATCCTATGGATGCATTATATGGGTGGGATTTGATGGATACGGATGATTTTTGATAGGCCCTTGTGGCTTTTGTCATCCGTTAAATTATGTTATGTTATGTTATGTTATGTTAAGAAATAGTTAATAAAGTTTCAGACAAAAAAAGGACATACCAGAGATTACAAAGTGAGAGTAGTTTAGATAATTTAAACCATTATAGGTCAACCAGAAATGAACTAAATAAGATTATTAAGAAGACCAAAAGGACAGCAGAAATTAATTTAGCTAAAAATAATAATAAAGATCCTAAAAAATTCTTTAGCTATTATAGAATCAATAATAAATCTAACAGTGATAAAATAGGGCCTATTAAATATGAAGGGGTTTTGAAAGAATCTGATGAGTTAATAGTAGAGGTCCTTAATGATTATTTTGCTTCAGTATTCGCAAAAGAGAAACCAGTTAGATTAATTGATGATAATTCTAGGTCAAGGGAAGTAGTGATAAATTCTATTAATATAGACAGAGAAGAAATTAAAGGGCTTATAATGCAGTTAAATACTAGTAAGGCATCTGGCCCTGACAACATTCATTCTAGGATACTCAAAGAAGGTGTAGAAAGTATTGCAGTAGCTCTTGAGAAGATATTTATTAGATCACTAGAGTCTGGAGAAATACCAAATGATTGGAAATTGGCAAATGTAATGCCAATTTTTAAAAAGGGAAGCAAAGAGGATCCAAATAACTTTAGACCGGTAAGCTTAACTTCTATAGTCTGTAAAATTCTTGAGAAGATGGTTAAGAAGGGAATTTTCTGATCATCTAGAGAGTAGCAGGTTAATTAATCATGCTCAGCATGGTTTTAGAAAAGGTAGATCATGTTTAACTAATTTACTGGATTTTATGGATTATGTAACTAAAGAATTAGATAGGGGTGAGAAAGTTGATGTGATCTACTTAGATTTCAGCAAAGCTTTTGATAAGGTTCCACATGAAGACTAGTTCATAAATTAAAGCTGCATGGGATATGAGGGAACGTTTTAAATTGGATAACTGAATGGCTGAAAAATAGGAAACAGAGAGTTGTACTGAATGGAGTGAGGTCAGAGTAACATAACATAACATAACATAATTACACGGATGACAAAAGCCACAAGGGCCTATCAAAGGTCATCCGCCTCCGTCAAAACCCACCCACAAAAAGCACCATCACCAGGGGAAGACAAAATCAAAGTCCCCCACAATATAATATAACGGATGACAAAAGCCACAAGGGCTCATCATAGGTCATCCGAGTCAAGCGGCCTCTTTTTCAAGGCACCCAAACTCCCAGGAAAACTACATCCAGAGGATTGCATCCAGAAACAAGGGTATCACCAATCAAGGCTTGTCAAGAACTAAATCATGCAGCTATAGATATATACAAACAATATTAATATATACAAAACTTAGGAACCATCACAACCTTCCCTTCCCATAAACTCATCCAACCTACTCTTAAATACATTTAGATTTGGACTACCTACTACCCTCTGCGGCAATTTGTTCCAGAAGTCTACCACTCTATTGGTGAAAAAATACTTTCTTAAATCCAACCTACACCCTTGCTTTTTAATTTTCAAGTGGTGACCTCTAGTCCGATTTCCATCATCTAACTCAAAAAACTTGCTAACATCCAATTTATCTATCCCGGAAAAAATTTTAAACAGCTCAATCATATCCCCTCTCACACACCTCCTTTCGAACGAGAACATATTTAATACCCTCAGTCTATCTTCATATTCAAGGTGCCTCAGGGAAGGAATAATGTTTGTTGCCCTCCGTTGCACTGACTCAAGAAGGTTAATATCGTGTCTAAAATGTGGGGACCATGCCTGTATACAGTACTCTAGATGTGGCCTAACATAAGAGTTATAGAGTTTAAGAATAACCTCCTTACTTTTGTAACTGACATTTCTCTTAATAAAACCCAGCACTCTATTTGCCCTATTTCTTGCTTCAATACACTGCTTAGAAAACCTTAATGACTTATCTATTACTACTCCTAGATCTTTCTCATCCTCTACTGAGCTCAGCCAATGCCCATCCATTTCATAGTTAAATTCTCTATTATCTGGAGGAATGTTATTAGTGGCGTACCTCAGGGATCAATTTTAGGCCTTTTATTATTTATAATCTATGTAAATGATCTTGGGCAAGGTGTAAATAGCAAAGTGTCAATTTTTGCTGATGACACTAAATGGGCAGCTGTAGTCAAAGAGGTTGAGGGTAGCTTTAAAGTGCAGGGTGACTTAAATAAGTTGTTAGCTTGGGCTCAGAAGTGGCAGATGACTTTTAACCTTAATAAATGCAAAGTTATTAACATGGGGAGAGATAATAGGGGATTTAGCTATGAGATGGATGGGTATTGGCTTAATTCAGTTGAAGATGAGAAGGACTTAGGAGTAGTAGTAGATAGGTCACTGAAATTTTCAAAGCAGTGTATTGAGGCAAAAAATAAAGCAAATAGGGTGCTAGGTTACATTAAAAGAAATGTTAGCTACAAGAGTAAGGAGGTCATCCTTAAACTATACAACTCTTATGTCAGGCCACATTTAGAGTACTGTATACAGGCATGGTCACCACATTTTAGACATGATATAAACTTATTAGAGTCAGTACAAAGGAGGGCAACAAAAATAATACCATCCCTGAAGCACCTTGAATATGAAGATAGACTGAGGGTATTAAATATGTTTTCATTTGAAAGAAGGTGTGTGAGGGGAGATATGATTAAGCTTTTTAAAATCTTTTCTGGGATGGATAAATTGGATTTCAGCAAGTTATTTGAGTTAGAAGGTAGTAATAGAACTATAGGCCACCACTTAAAGATTAAAAAAGAGAGGTGCATACTGGATGTTAGAAAATATTTTTTCATCAACAGAGTGGTGGATTATTGGAATAGTTTGCCAGCTGAGACTGTAGACAGCCCAAACTTGAATGTTTTCAAGCGCAGATTGGATGATTATATGGGGATGGAGGGTTAATTTCTTACTTTTTGGTATGTGGATATGTTTCTTGATTCATTCCTGTGGATGCAGTTTCTTTTTATTGTATATTTTGGGGGACTTTGATTTTTTTTGACAGACTCCTATGGATGCTTCAAATTATATATTGTAGATGCATGGTTGGACATTCCTATATATTGTTAAATTGTATATTGTAGATGCATGATCTAACAAACTCCTATGGATGCATTATGTGGGTGGGATTTGACGGATGCAGATGACCTAACATAACATAACCGTATTACACGGATGACAAAAGCCACAAGGGCCTATCAAAGGTCATCCAACTCCGTCAAAACCCACCCACAAAAAGCACCATCACCAGGGGAAGACAAAATCAAAGCCCCCCACAATATAATATAACGGATGACAAAAGCCACAAGGGCTCATCATAGGTCATCCGAGTCAAGCGGCCTCTTTTTCAAGGCACCCAAACTCCCAGGAAAACTACATCCAGAGGATTGCATCCAGAAACAAGGGTATCACCAATCAAGGCTTGTCAAGAACTAAATCATGCAGCTATAGATATATACAAACAATATTAATATATACAAAACTTAGGAACCATTACAACCTTCCCTTCCCATAAACTCATCCAACCTACTCTTAAATACATTTAGATTTGGACTACCTACTACCCTCTGCGGCAATTTGTTCCAAAAGTCTACCACTCTATTGGTGAAAAAATATTTTCTTAAATCCAACCTACACCCTTGCTTTTTAATTTTCAAGTGGTGACCTCTAGTCCGATTTCCATCATCTAACTCAAAAAACTTGCTAACATCCAATTTATCTATCCCGGAAAAAATTTTAAAGAGCTCAATCATATCCCCTCTCACACACCTCCTTTCGAACGAGAACATATTTAATACCCTCAGTCTATCTTCATATTCAAGGTGCCTCAGGGAAGGAATAATGTTTGTTGCCCTCCGTTGCACTGACTCAAGAAGGTTAATATCGTGTCTAAAATGTGGGGACCATGCCTGTATACAGTACTCTAGATGTGGCCTAACATAAGAATTATAGAGTTTAAGAATAACCTCCTTACTTTTGTAACTGACATTTCTCTTAATAAAACCCAGCACTCTATTTGCCCTATTTCTTGCTTCAATACACTGCTTAGAAAACCTTAATGACTTATCTATTACTACTCCTAGATCTTTCTCATCCTCTACTGAGCTCAGCCAATGCCCATCCATTTCATAGTTAAATTCTCTATTATCTTTTCCCATGTTAATAACTTTGCACTTATCAAGGTTGAAAGTCATTTGCCACTTATGTGCCCAGGATAACAATTTATTTAAGTCCCCCTGCACTTTAAAATTATCATCAATATCTTTAACTACAGCTGCTAATTTGGTATCATCCGCCAAAATTGACACTTTATTATTAACTGCCTCCCCAAGATCGTTTATATAGATGACAAAATTATTCTTTATAAGACTGGAATATTTATTATAAACCTTAAAAAAATATAGTATAAATCATTTGCCCCCCCCCCCCAAAAAAAAACCAAAGTAATAAAGTAGTTCTTCAAAAATCAGCAGATCAGGTTAATTGGGATAGGTGGTCCTTGTCTTCGTGTCTCCCGGCCAACAGCACGCATAGCGCATTGCCGCGAAGGATGGCCATGCCAATCCTTTGCTTCAGCCACAAGGTCTCGCGTGGCTCGCCGGTCTCCGCCCTGATACGCCGACCCAGTTCCTCGATGGTCTTGAGAGTCGAGGGGCCGGCTACGCATGATGTTTCAAATGCGAGGGGTTCGAAGTGGTACGTCTGCGAAAGGGCTGCGTATTTCCGTCGTTTGGTTTCCTCCGCCGCGCCGGCCGCCGATGATGGTGCTTGTGCCGACTTGATGGTGTTGCACGGGGCGAAGGTATCCACGCAGGTGGCATCCCATACCAGACTTCGCCCTTGGGCGTAGGGGAAGGTAGTCATCCCATCCGGGCGCTTTCCGTCGCCTCTGTCGAGTCCAGGCGGCTCCAAGATGGAGTGGAGTCCTGCGCTGGTCAAGGCACGCCTGATAACGTCGTTGATTCCTGCATGTCGCGGAAACCGACCATCGCTTTTACGACAGGAGAGGGGGTGGTGCGCCAAAGTGTCTACTTCTGCTCCGCAGCGACAAAGATGGCGTTGGCAGACTGGCGCTCCGATCCTCTGAGCGACGGCGATGCGAAGAGTGTTCGCGTCCAGGTGGGTCCCCAGGGACGGGATGGGGATGGCATGGAGCCATAGGCCCGACTCCGGACGAGTGGCGGCCTTGAATCTTGCAAGCTCTACTTGATTGGCTCGCCCAGTGAGCTCCTCCAGGGTGCGCTCGGCGGTGATGGTGTCCCACTCCTTTTGCTTGGTCCTTCCACTTTCTT
Source organism: Ceratothoa steindachneri (assembly GCA_963969495.1). Taxonomy (NCBI): domain Eukaryota; kingdom Metazoa; phylum Arthropoda; class Malacostraca; order Isopoda; family Cymothoidae; genus Ceratothoa; species Ceratothoa steindachneri. The sequence continues at coordinate 70,246,866 of OZ018338.1, read as the reverse complement.
TTGGTTCATTCCCAGTGCGGCTTCTCGTCTTCCACTCCATGATTGCAGCGGCGGGCTGGGCGGACTCCACCAATCCAGGTACGTTTATAAGGATGGAGGCGACCAAAGGGTCCGCAGCGAGGAGTGAGGAGATGTACGATGGAAGGGCCACATCCTCAGCCCTTCTTATCCCGAGGCCTCCGAGACTGACGGGGAGGGTGGCTTGAGTCCACTGGTCCCCCTCGAGGCGCACGTTGATGATCTTGGAGAGTGCCTTCTGCAGTGTGGAATCGAAGTCTCTTAGGTTTTCGATGTCGGTATACGAGGCGGAGGTACGCAGGAGATATTGGAGCCGCGGGATGGCAAAGCAGCTCTTGAGAAGGAAGAGGCCTGTATGGGGCTCCAGGTGGGCGAGGCGTTCGGCCATCCTCTTGAGCGCGTTGGTTTTAGCACGGATGGCCCCCGGGATGGCCACCGGTGACAGCGGGGCGCCGAGCAGCGTTTGCTCTTGTTCCCTGAGTACTCGCACTCGCGGCAGGACATGGCGGAACTGGTCGGCGATCCGAATGGTGTCGACTTCGGATTCGCTGTTGATGACGATCAGCTCACACTTCGTGTCGTTGACCTCGAGTCCGCGCCGCGCTAGCTCCGGAATTATTCGTCTTGTGTTAGCCAGCACGTCCTCGGCTGAGCCTCCCAGGGTCGCGTCGTCCAGGTACCAGACGTTGAGCTCTGAGGTAATTGATTTTGCCACCTCGTCCACTCCGAGCGAAAAGATGGCGGGTCCGCTTGGGTCTCCCTGGTGTAGTCCCGTGGCCGACGCGATTACCCTCTCTCCGTAGAACAGGGCAGATGGCTCCGCATACGCCTGCCACAGCAGGGGGAAGAGACCAGGAACGTGCTCGCGTGCTGTCTTCAGAAAGGTGTCCCGGCGAATGCTGTTGAACGCGTTCCTCATGTCGATCTTCAGCAGGACCTTGGTCTCCGTAGATCCCTCGATGTAGCGTCTGGCACCGTGGACAGCTGCCTCACATCCTCCGGCTGTCCCGAACCCGAGCTGGGTTGGTCTAAGGCCCTCTCCCAGCCCATCCGACAAGGGGCGGAGGCCTGTTTTCGTTGCCAGGCGGCGAAGAGTATTTCCCACCGCAATCGGTCTCACGCCACCTCCCGGTTTGGTAAGAGCGGTGAGGCTGGCCCCGTAGAAGATGGAGACCGCGAAAGCAGGGATGTTTCCACGGAGCACCAGGTTCACGAACTCGGTGAGCTCCCTCAAGAGCTTCTCTCCGGCAGCAGCAGTCCCGCGTCCCATGAGATCGCGTAGGTGTCCAGGGCGTAGGCCATCAGGGCCGGCTGCTGATCCAAGGGGGAAGGAGAATGCCGCCGCTTTCACCTCTTCTGCGCTGGCGGTGATCGGAGGGGAGAGCCGGTCGTCTGGCGGTGCCGGCAAGTCCAGATCTTGTGGAGCCGCGGGGTGTTTTTCCTCCAGGACCGAGAACTGATCCCTGAGGAACCCCACTGATAACATCCCTCCACTCTGACTTTACACCATTTAGCACTACCCTTTGCTTCCTGTCTTTCAGCCACTCAGCTATCCAATTTGAAACACCCCCACATATCCCAATCATTTTTAATTTATGAACTAGTCTCCTATGTGGTACCTTATCAAATGCTTTACTAAAATCTAAGTAAATTATATCTACATTCTCTCCCTTATCTACTTGATCTGTTACAAACTCCAGAAAGTCTAGTAAGTTAGTCACACATGATCTACCTGATCTAAACCCATGCTGAGCATCGCTGATTAACCCCTCCCTCTCTAGATGTTGGCAAATCCCTTTTTTAACTATTTTCTCAAGAATTTTACAGACTACAGGAGTTAGGCTAACCGGTCTAAAGTTATTTGGATCCTCTTTACTACCCTTCTTGAAAATGGGGACTACATTTGCTCTCTTCCAATCATCGGGTATTTCTCCATATTCCAATGACCTAGTATATAACTTGTCCAGAGCTATTGAGATACTTTCTACCCCTTCTTTAAGTATCCTAGAATGAATATTATCAGGGCCGGAGGCCTTGGTAGTATCTAAATCACCTATTAGTCCTTTTATCATCCTCCGATCCACACAAATGTTAGTAAACACCTCTTCTCCTGACCTATGAGTACTATACATAGGACTATTTAGTTTCTCTTTTGTAAATACTGATGCAAAATGACCATTTAGTACCTCAACTATTTCCTCATCAGTTTCTCTCACAAACCCTTCATATTTGATAGGTCCTATTTTAACTCTGCCACACTTGTTATTAATTTTATAGTAACTAAAGAACTTTCTAGGATCTTTGTTGCTATCCTGAGCTAATTTAATTTCTGACACCCTTTTGTTCTTCTTTATAATCTTATTTAACTCATTCCTAGCCATTCTATAATCACTTAAATTTTGAATATTATTTTGTACCTGTAATTTTTTATATGCCCTTTTCTTCTCTGAAATTTTTCTAGCTATCTCCTGATTCCACCATAATGGTTTCCTACTTTTGTTCCTAATGGTCTTCATTGGGATACATTGTTCTTGGACTACATTTATTATATGCTTGAAAGTATCCCACATCCCATAAGCATTTTTACCTCTGAATTCTATATCCCAGTCTACCAAATTTAGCAAGCTTCGAAGTTTTACATAATCTCCCTTATGAAAATTTGGAACTTTTTTAGCATTCTCAGTTATTTTACCCTTCTCAATTCCCAAGTTAAAACGAACTATCTGATGGTCACTATTTCCCAATGCTTCCCCAACAGTCAATTCTTGAACTAAATGATCACTGTTAGAAAGTACTAAATCTAATATATTGTCCCCCCTCGTTGGCTCATTAACAAATTGATTCAAAAAATTATCCTCAAAGCATTCTATGAACCTGCCACTTGTTCTATCCCTACCTATCATATTTTCCCAGTCCACAGAGTTTAAGTTGAAGTCCCCAATAATAACTGCATCTGTTTCACATCCCTTACTTATTTCCCTTATCATTAGTTCATCTATATCATCAGTCTGCCCAGGTGGCCTGTAAAAAGCTCCCAAATGCACCATTCTATTTTTACTGAACCTAATATCTATCCAAAGTGACTCAACTCCATCCTGCTTTATTGAAGTATTTAAACTTGAAACAATGTTGTTTTTTATATAGATAATTATTCCTCCACCAATCCTACCTGTCCTTTGACTAATGTACATATTATAGCCCTGTAAATCAAATTCACTTATAGTGTCACTAAATTCTATTTCATTAACCCATGATTCAGTAACGCATAATATATCTATATCCTCATTGCTAATATAACTAAATAGCTCATCCTTCTTGTTTCTAAGACTACGAGCATTTGTATAGAAACAATTTAACCCCCCTATCCCTGAAGCACCTCTTGAAACTTGAATGACCTCACCTCTATCGCCTTGGAACCTATTTCTGTTATGTGCCAAGTCCATTCTACTTTCAGTACTATAATGTCCTCTCATAATTCCCTGACCACTATTAGTATCTAGTTTCCCGCCCGCAAAGACCTAATAACACGATCATACTCCTCCCACAACACATCTACCCCCCTCCTACTCAAATGCAGTCCATCCATCGCATACATTTCTTTCATTCCAACAAACCTATCCCACACATCCACAAACATGACACCTTCCATCTCACACATCCTCCTCACATAATCATTCAGCCCAATCGCACGAGACATCCATTCTACCCCAACATCCATTCTTGGAAGCACACCTGTCACATAACATAACATAACATAACATAATTACACGGATGACAAAAGCCACAAGGGCCTATCAAAGGTCATCCGCCTCCGTCAAAACCCACCCACAAAAAGCACCATCACCAGGGGAAGACAAAATCAAAGTCCCCCACAATATAATATAACGGATGACAAAAGCCACAAGGGCTCATCATAGGTCATCCGAGTCAAGCGGCCTCTTTTTCAAGGCACCCAAACTCCCAGGAAAACTACATCCAGAGGATTGCATCCAGAAACAAGGGTATCACCAATCAAGGCTTGTCAAGAACTAAATCATGCAGCTATAGATATATACAAACAATATTAATATATACAAAACTTAGGAACCATCACAACCTTCCCTTCCCATAAACTCATCCAACCTACTCTTAAATACATTTAGATTTGGACTACCTACTACCCTCTGCGGCAATTTGTTCCAGAAGTCTACCACTCTATTGGTGAAAAAATACTTTCTTAAATCCAACCTACACCCTTGCTTTTTAATTTTCAAGTGGTGACCTCTAGTCCGATTTCCATCATCTAACTCAAAAAACTTGCTAACATCCAATTTATCTATCCCGGAAAAAATTTTAAACAGCTCAATCATATCCCCTCTCACACACCTCCTTTCGAACGAGAACATATTTAATACCCTCAGTCTATCTTCATATTCAAGGTGCCTCAGGGAAGGAATAATGTTTGTTGCCCTCCGTTGCACTGACTCAAGAAGGTTAATATCGTGTCTAAAATGTGGGGACCATGCCTGTATACAGTACTCTAGATGTGGCCTAACATAAGAGTTATAGAGTTTAAGAATAACCTCCTTACTTTTGTAACTGACATTTCTCTTAATAAAACCCAGCACTCTATTTGCCCTATTTCTTGCTTCAATACACTGCTTAGAAAACCTTAATGACTTATCTATTACTACTCCTAGATCTTTCTCATCCTCTACTGAGCTCAGCCAATGCCCATCCATTTCATAGTTAAATTCTCTATTATCTTTTCCCATGTTAATAACTTTGCACTTATCAAGGTTGAAAGTCATTTGCCACTTATGTGCCCAGGATAACAATTTATTTAAGTCCCCCTGCACTTTAAAATTATCATCAATATCTTTAACTACAGCTGCTAATTTGGTATCATCCGCAAAAATTGACACTTTATTATTAACTGCCTCCCCAAGATCGTTTATATAGATGACAAATAATAATGGACCGAGAACTGATCCCTGAGGAACCCCACTGATAACATCCCTCCACTCTGACTTTACACCATTTAGCACTACCCTTTGCTTCCTGTCTTTCAGCCACTCAGCTATCCAATTTCACCTTTTCAATCAACCTTTTGTACCTCTCACGTAACTCACATGCACCCACTTTCTTAGGCCCTTGTGCCTTTTGTCATCCGTGAAATTATGTTATTTTATGTTATGTTAAACCTCTTAGTCTTCTACCTATCAGGATTATAAGTTGTCTTGGCTGAAGAACGATAAGTGAATTCAAAGCAATCCCAAATTACAAAATATATAAAACTTCTAAATCACCTTCTATTTAGAAGGGATAAGCTGTAAAAATAATGGACAATGTGTAGGTAGAAGTATGATAGTTTTACAATTTAACTTTTATAAGAAAGCTGTTTGAGAATTTTTTTTTATTTTGTAAAATACGAACTTTTGTGCTTCCAGCACCATCTTTCAGTTGTACCTTATCAATAACTTTAAGACATTCAGCTTGACGGTTCATTTAAACTCACATTAAGCAAATCTACCAGGTGTCCCTTAAGTCTGGAGAAATAGGCAAAATGAATATTTTTAATAAAAAATTAATACATTTGGTGTTGCTCGCATGATCCTGCTGGAGGCAGGGACTTCCCTCATTACTGTAGTCAGGTTCTTCTGGCAATTATGTTTTTTATAGCATAACATAATTTCACATAGACAAAAGTTACAAGGGCATATCAAATGTCTTCCGCATCTTTCACACTCACCCACAAAATGTATCCATAGGATTGTGTCAGATCATGCATCTACAATATAGAATTTAAACTCCATAGGATTGTGTCAGATCATGCATCTACAATATACAACCCAAACCATACACAGGAATGCAACAAAAATAACAAAAAACTGCATCCACATGAATGAGTCCAGAATAAACCCAAGTTAACCCTCTCTTCCCATATAATCATCTAATCTGCATTTGAAAACAATCAAGTTTAGACTGTCTACAGTCTCAGGTAGCAAATTAACTCAGTAATCTACCAAACTATAGGTGAACAAATATTTTCTAATATCCAACCTACACCTCTGTTTTTTAATTTTTAACAGGTGACCCCTAGTCCTATTGTAGCGGCGGGATCGTGAGTCCCTAGCTAAAAGTTCCCGCCGCCCTGACAAGGTCCGCTCGGTGGTTCAGGGAGAGGGTATTGAGGAGAGAGAGTATTTTATAAATTTAATTTAGAAACCATAATTTTAGCAAAATAATCAACCCCAAATATTATATAACCCTCAACCTAAACCAAAATACATTACATATATATATATACAGTTGGCCTTACAATACTCTGGCCAACCACCACACATATATATTTACAAAAGGCCTTACAATAGATCTTGGCCACGCAAACGAATAATAAAACCAAGATATCGCGAAAGATGGGTGCACCCTTATCTAAATAATGGAGTGAGACGTGTTGGAGAAAGTGGGAGGTGGCTCACTTTCTGCGGGATTCTTAGGGGTCCAGGACTTGTCAAAGCCGAGGATTTTGGGTAGCTGGAACGCTTGTTGGTCCCAACTGCTGGGTCACAGTCGGTTGGACGCTGCTTCAACCACTCCCTGGAGACTGGAAGGTGCTCTCCAAGGTCCACACCTTAGAAAATTGCCCCAAAAGGTAGGCTCACTTGCGAGGATCCGGATTGGCTTCAGCCGTCTCCTAAAGCCAGATGTCGGCGACAATCGGTACCACAAAACTGGAAAAGAGAAGGCACATTCAGTCCCCTATTCACTGCCACACTCAAACATCTTTACTCCTAACTCATTCAACTATATCCACTCTCACACAATCTTTACTCACCTATCTTAAAACATAACATAACATAACATAATTACACGGATGACAAAAGCCACAAGGGCCTATCAAAGGTCATCCGCATCCGTCAAAACCCACCCACAAAAAGCACAATCACCAGGGGAAGACAAAATCAAAGTCCCCCACAATATAATATAATGGATGACAAAAGCCACAAGGGCTCATCATAGGTCATCCGAGTCAAACGGCCTCTTTTTTAAGGCACCCAAACTTCCAGGAAAACTACATCCAGAGGATTGCATCCAGAAACAAGGGTAATCACCAATCAAGTCTTGTCAAGAACTAAATCATGCAGCTATAGATATATACAAACAATATTAGTATATATAAAACTTAGGAACCATCACAACCTTCCCTTCCCATAAACTCATCCAACCTACTCTTAAATACATTTAGATTTGGACTACCTACTACCCTCTGCAGCAATTTGTTCCAGAAGTCTACCACTCTATTGGTGAAAAAATATTTTCTTAAATCCAACCTACACCCTTGCTTTTTAATTTTCAAGTGGTGACCTCTAGTCCGATTTCCGTCATCTAACTAAAAAAACTTGCTAACATCCAATTCATCTATCCCGGACAAAGTTTTAAAGAGCTCAATCATATCCCCTCTCCCACACCTCCTTTCAAATGAGAACATATTTAATACCCTCAGTCTATCTATATATTCAAGGTGCCTCAGGGAAGGAATAATGTTTGTTGCCCTCCATTGCACTGACTTGAGAAGGTTAATATCGTGTCTAAAATGTGGGGACCATGCCTGTATACAGTACTCTAGATGTTACCTAACATAAGAGTTATAGAGTTTAAGAATAACCTCCTTACTTTTGTAACTGACATTTCTCTTAATAAAACCCAGCACTCTATTTGCCCTATTTCTTGCTTCAATACACTGCTTAGAAAAGCTTAATGACTTATCTATTACTACTCCTAGATCTTTCTCATCCTCTACTGAGCTCAGCCAATGCCCATCCATTTCATAGTTAAATTCTCTATTATCTTTTCCCATGTTAATAACTTTGCACTTATCAAGGTTGAAAGTCATTTGCCACTTATGTGCCCAGGATAACAATTTATTTAAGTCCCCCTGCACTTTAAAATTATCATCAATATCTTTAACTACAGCTGCTAATTTGGTATCATCCGCCAAAATTGACACTTTATTATTAACTGCCTCCCCAAGATCGTTTATATAGATGACAAATAATAATGGACCGAGAACTGATCCCTGAGGAACCCCACTGATAACATCCCTCCACTCTGACTTTACACCATTTAGCACTACCCTTTGCTTCCTGTCTTTCAGCCACTCAGCTATCCAATTTGAAACACCCCCACATATCCCAATCATTTTTAATTTATGAACTAGTCTCCTGTGTGGTACCTTATCAAATGCTTTACTAAAATCTAAGTAAATTATATCTACATTCTCTCCCTTATCTACTTGATCTGTTACAAACTCCAGAAAGTCTAGTAAGTTTGTCAAACATGATCTACCTGATCTAAACCCATGCTGAGCCTCGCTGATTAACCCCTCCCTCTCTAGATGTTGGCAAATGCCTTTTTTAACTATTTTCTCAAGAATTTTACAGACTACAGGAGTTAGGCTAACCGGTCTAAAGTTATTTGGATCCTCTTTACTACCCTTCTTGAAAATGGGGACTACATTCGCTCTCTTCCAATCATCGGGTATTTCTCCATATTCCAATGACCTAGTATATAACTTGTCCAGAGCCATTGAGATACTTTCTGCCCCTTCTTTAAGTATCCTAGAATGAATATTATCAGGGCCGGAGGCCTTGGTTTTATCTAAATCACCTATTAGTCCTTTTATCATCCTCCGATCCACACTAATGTTAGTAAACACCTCTTTTCCTGACCCATGAGTACTATACATAGGACTATTTAGTTTCTCCTTTGTAAATACTGCTGCAAAATGACCATTTAGTACCTCAACTATTTCCTCATCAGTTTCTCTCACAAACCCTTCATATTTGATAGGTCCTATTTTAACTCTGCCAGACTTGTTATTAATTTTATAGTAACTAAAAAACTTTCTAGGATCTTTGTTGCTATCCTGAGCTAATTTAATTTCTGACACCCTTTTGTTCTTCTTTATAATCTTATTTAACTTATTCCTAGCCATTCTATAATCACTTAAATTTTGAATATTATTTTCTACCTGTAATTTTTTGTATGCCCTTTTCTTCTCTGAAATTTTTCTAGCTATCTCCTGATTCCACCATAATGGTTTCCTACTTTTGTTCCTAATGGCCTTCATTGGGATACATTGTTCTTGGACTACATTTATTATATGCTTGAAAGTATCTTACATACCATAAGCATTTTTACCTCTGAATTCTATATCCCAGTCTACCAAATTTAGCAAGCTTCGAAGTTTTACATAATCTCCCTTATGAAAATTTGGCACTTTTTCAGCATTCTCAGTTATTTTACCCTTCTCAATTCCCAAGTTAAAACGAACTATCTGATGGTCACTATTTCCCAATGCTTCCCCAACAGTCAATTCTTGAACTAAATGATCACTGTTAGAAAGTACTAAATCTACTATATTGCCCCATCCCCTCGTTGGCTCATTAACAAATTGATTCAAAAAATTATCCTCAAAGCATTCTATGAACCTGCCACTTGTTCTATCCCTACCTATCATATTTTCCCAGTCCACAGAGTTTAAGTTGAAGTCCCCAATAATAACTGCATCTGTTTCACATCCCTTACTTATTTCCCTTATCATTAGTTCCTCCATATCATCAGTCTGCCCAGGTGGCCTTTAAAAAGCTCCCAAATGCACCATTCTATTTTTACTGAACCTAATATCTATCCAAAGTGACTCAACTCCATCCTGCTTTATTGAAGTATTTAAACTTGAAACAATGTTGTTTTTTATATAGATAATTATTCCTCTACCAATCCTACCTGTCCTTTGACTAATGTACATATTATAGCCCTGTAAATCAAATTCACTTATAGTGTCACTAAATTCTATTTCATTAACCCATGATTCAGTAACGCATAATATATCTATATCCTCATTGCTAATATAACTAAATAGCTCATCCTTCTTGTTTCTAAGACTACGAGCATTTGTATAGAAACAATTTAACCCCCCTATCCCTGAAGCACCTCTTGAAACTTGAATGACCTCACCTCTATCGCCTTGGAACCTATTTCTGTTATAAGAACATAAGAACATAAGAAAAGAAGGAGACTGCAAAAGACCATTCATGGCCTACACTTGGCAGCTCCTGTTCCAGTCAACACACAAAAGATTTCTTACCAGAGAAAAGTCATCAACATTAGAGAAAAGTCATCAAGTCATCTGCCAAGTCCATTCTACTTTCAGTACTATAATGTCCTCTTATAATTCCCTGACCACTATTAGTATCTAGTTTCCCGCCCGCAAAGACCTAATAACACGATCATACTCCTCCCACAACACATCTACCCCCCTCCTACTCAAATGCAGTCCATCCATCGCATACATTTCTTTCATTCCAACAAACCTATCCCACACATCCAAAAACATGACACCTTCCATCTCACACATCCTCCTCACATAATCATTCAGCCCAATTGCACGAGACATCCATTCTACCCCAACATCCATTCTTGGAAGCACACCTGTCACACCACCTTCCATTCTACTTTCTTTCACCTTTTCAATCAACCTCTTGTACCTCTCACGTAACTCACATGCACCCACTTTCTTCACATCATTCACTCCTACATGTGTAATCACAACCGCATCCCTTGCACATCCAGACACCAGCTCCTCATACCTATCAGACAGATCTCTCACTCCAGCACCCGGCAAACACACCGTCAAACCATTCAATCTACTTGCATTCAACTTCCTATCTAAATATCTAACTCGCGAATCACCCATCACAAGCACTTCAGTCAGACTCCTATTCCTAACCCCCACAGACCTAACTCCATCCCCACTCCTATTCTCATTCAAACTAGCAGTCACTAAAAAGAAAACAGGACATGAATGGGGGAGCACGATAGAGATCCATCGAGTCCCCCTACACAAAGTAAAGATGGTGATCACACGATCCACACACATACACACACACACACATTCTGCAAAAGAAGAAAAAGATTAGACATAGGGGAGGGGAGGCGGACAACCAAACTACTACATCCCTCCCAGCTAAATTCGTCTCTCCTCACCATGTCTCAATCCCCATCTTCATTCATTCACAATGCTTTCGACATCACTCAGTCATACTCTTTCACTCTGCCTCTCCTTCTAGTCACAGGTCCATCAACTGTCTCTGTCATCTGTCGTAATGTCTCCTCATGTCTGTCCATGACCCCTTCTCTATGTACTTCATCCACACACACATCCAACATTCCCTGACCAATACCACTCAAATCCTCAACTATACGTTCTATCATATACTCCATGTTAATCTTGCACAAACTCAGAAAACTCTCACCGAACTGTTCCATCCACTCATCCTTTCTCAACCGTTTACTCTTACGCTTTCCCCTTCCATATTCAACTAACACTAACTGCTTCCCCTCTAAAGCACTAGCTATATCACCACCATTTCACAGTCTTCCATTCTTTCAGACAGATATTCATTCACCGGATGTTGCACCAAATATTCAGGAGGTTCACGCCACTTTCGCAACTGACCTTGATGCGCTCTACATTCATCAAACTTCCATCCTCTCTTTCACAAACTATCACATAACTTACCCCATTTGACAAAACCTTTCTTACTACAAACGGACCTTCAAACTTCTCTTTAAACTTATCCACATTCAGTCTACCTTTTGTCTCAATCTCCTTTAGTACTTTATCACCCACAGAAAAACTCTCAAACCTTTCATTCCCTTTTCTCCACATCTCACGATCCTTCTCACTAAGTCCCATATGTGGCCTAATCATTCGTTCAAAGTTCATCAAATACTTACATGGTGACATTCCAATCGCCTTATGCACTGTCATGTTATACGCCCAAAGCACTCTTCCCAAACATTCATCCCATTCTTTCCCATCTTTCACCATCAATCATAACATCTCACTCAAAGTTCTTATCGTTCTTTCGGCCAAACCATTCGCACTAGGCATATACGGCGTTGTTCGCACATGATCTATTGCCTATTCACTCAACATCTCCTCAAAAGCACGTCCCACAAACTCAGGTCCATTGTCACTCAACATTCGCACAGGCTTACACATGCACATGGGCATCATTCTCTCACTCACTTCTCTAGCAACAGTCAATGAAGATTTATTTGTCACAGGTGCAGCATACGCAAATTTGCTCTTATGATCCACCATCACAATCATCCCTACATACCCTCTTGCAGTCCTCGGAAAAGACACGCAATCGATTGCTACCATTTCAAAGGGTTCATTGACACTCAACTTTAATACAGGTGGGGCAACATACCCTCTCTGATACTTTCTCTTCTGGCACACTTCACACGTAGTCGCTACATCCACGCAAATCTTTCTCAAAAAGGGACTAAATATACATCCTTTCATACATTCCCACAATTTATTCTTACCCATATGTCCAAACCTATCATGCACAATCTTCACCATTCCAATCGTGCCACACACGGAAAACACCAGAATATATACATCTTCATCATTTATACATTGCGCAAATTACACTAAACCCTTGCACACTACAAACTTTCCAGCAAACCTTCTAAACTCTCTTAATATGCAACTCCATTCATTCACAGGAACACTGGTCATCATGCTATCTTTCAATTCACACACCATCGGACATGACTCTTGCATGCTCTCTATATCTTCAGCAGTCAACAGCTCTTCACTCAAATCGACACCTGCCACTCCTACAAATCCAGTTGAGCCTACAAGCTCACTCTGCAACTTCCCAACTGTTACACCATCTTTCACTAAACATTTATTACATACATCCACTGAAATCCTATTCTTACGCAGAAAATCAATCCCAAACAGAAAACAATAAGGTAACTCATTCTCGCTTAGCACAACAAATTCATGCAATATATCTTTCAACTTCCCCATGCTTACAGACAAACTCACTTCCTCCCATGCCATAATACGTCCACTTCCGAGTCCACTTATCGAAACTGTCACACCTTTTCTAGAAACATTCCAACTCATATTATCAACATCACACACAACTTTTGCATTCACCAAGGAAATTTGCGCACCTGTGTCAATCATTCTACAATAGCTCTTCCCATTCATAGTCAAGGTAACTTGCACTCTCTCTTCAAGTCCATGTTCACACATTATATTCAACACTTCGGTCTGTTCCACAAACACTTCTGCAGCATCCAAACCTTCATCTTCACTAACAGGAACAATTCCTTCGCAAACGTAGTCAATCTCTCTTCTTACATAATTCTTTTTCTCAATCAGCCAATTATAATGCACACCACTCAAACATTGCAGATGCAACTCACACCCATTCACTCAGTCTACACCTTTACCACGATACATCCTTATCTTCTCCACACCATAATGCACATATACTCTCACACCAAACAGTTTACTCACCATCGCTAACACTTCCTGAAACATCATCACTCCTGGCATACACATACTTTTACACTCTTTTCTTAACCTACTTGAATTTTCCATTCCCAATTGCTCTGGTCTTTTACACGCTTCTTCCATAACCACCTTTCGTAATGCATTCACACTTTCTGGCACCTTTTCAAGCAATCCATCTTTCATCAAATCTTGTAAACCATATAACACACTTTCAAACATAGATTCACCTCCACCCTTACATTTTCTTCCAACAACTACACCTGCTGGCAAATACTCAGGATTTATGCTTACAGTCTCGCTCTCATTCAAACTACATGGCAAACGTGACATCAAATCAGCAATCACATTCCTTTCACCTGGCAAATACTCAACCACAAAATCCAAATCACTCAAATCCTCTATTGTCCTTGCAAGCCTACTATCAACTAACCTCATATGCTGCAAATAGACTAGTGGCTGGTGATCTGTTCTTACTGCAAACCGTACTCCATACAGAAATGGTCTTAACGACTTGAGACAGAATCTTAACGCAGCCATCTCTCTTTCAATCATTGAATATGCACGCTCTGCCACACTAAACGCCTTGGAAACATACGCATTTACTCGCTTTCTTTCAACCCCATTCACAACTTGATCTTGCATCAAACATCCACCCATCGAATGACCACTTGCATCCGTATACACTTCAAGCATTCCTGCATTTGTTCCATATGCTGGATACGCAAGTTCCACATTTTTTGCAACTTCCGCTTTTAAGTTTTCAAACTCTGCATTCATAGTCATTCCACTTAATCACATTACTCTTCTTTTTCACAGTCCATACACACAACGGTTTCATTACACCTGAACAATCTTTCATAAACTCTCTTCCAAACTCAACTAAACCAAGAAATCCACGCAACTCTCTTACTGTGGTAGGCTTAGGGAAATTCCTAACCTTTCCCACAAACTTCTCCGATTTACGCAATCCAACCGCACTCACCTTATGTCCTAGAAACTCAACTTCACTAGCAAACCATACACATTTAGACAACTTCACTTTCACACCAACCTCTTCCAACTTTCTTAAAACATCATTCACCAAGGTCATATGTTCTTCCATGTTCTCACTCATCATCAAAATATCATCCAAAAACACTTACATTCTTACACGGAAAACCACTCAACTCTACATTCATAGCACGCTGAAAAGCAGCTAGGGCGTTCGCCAACCCAAAGCTCAGGTTTCTGAACTGATAATGGCGCTTTGAGGTAGAGAACGCCGTAATAGGCCTACTCTCTTCAGCCACAGGCATCTGGTAGTATCCACGTACCAGATCCATCTTAGAAAATACTTTCATTCCATACATACTGTACACAAATTCAGACACAACACTCATAGGAAACTTGTCTTTCAACGTTCGTTCATTCACTCTTCTATAATCAATACACAGTCACAAACGTCCATCTGGCTTTCGTACAGGTACAATCGGATATTCCAGGCACTCACACTCGGCTCAATCACGCTAATTCTCTCTAATTCCTCACACTGTTCCTCAATCTCTTGAGCCACGGGGGCAGGGAAATGACGAGGCCTTTGATATATGGGCATATCGTTGCTGAAAATTATTTTGAACTCAGGCAAGCAAGCGTTGCCAAAGTCCTCATCCCCTTGACTCAAAGCACCTCTCCTATTCCACAACATCCTGTAAACCTTTTGCTTCTCACATTCACTCAACGTTTTATCCAATTTCACTTGCTCAATCAAATCTTCATACTTCCAAACATTCGCCGTTACACTCACGGAAAACACATTCGCGTTCACCACATGCATATCATTCTCCATATTCACCACTGTATTTAACACACCCAATTTATCTCCCACTTGCACTCCTCTAAGACTCTTCCTTCGCAGATCAGGCCAAACTTGTATGCAGGCACGCGGATCTTTCATATCAATTATACCATCAAACACATGCACCACTCGCCTTAATTGATTATTCGTAGCACTACCATCCAAGACATAAATATTCCCATCATTCTCATTTATCTCAACATCCGAATTCCATCCAATCCTTACACTCAATGTTTCATTCTGCTTGACAGGCACACTCTCAATCGCATATACCTCCAGATCTTTCATGATGTTCACTCTCACACTTCCATCTGGATTCACATACCATTGAAACTTCATACTTCCATTCTTCCTACATTCACTCATCTCTAAATCAGGATGAATCACAATACCATTCGCTTTCAAAAACTTATAACCTAATAGCATGTCATACTTCTTGTTTGCACCTTCTACTACACAAAATTCATCTTCATTCATCCGGACACTGGCAATCAAAACACTCTCTCTAAACCTTGCAACAATCGGCACATCCTGTTCACCTAATCCAGTCAAATGATATCCACGATCCTTAACTTCACTTACTTTCATTCCTACAAATGCTTCATAGTACACCACATTCACCTTACATCCTGTATCAATCAATGCACTAACTTCTCGTTCTCCACACTTAATTTTAACACACATACACCTATTCACTCTCTGACCCCAATTCACTCCACGATTTGACAATCCTTCTCTCACATTCATCACTTGCACTCTAGAGAATTTCCCAGAAGTAACCCTCTCATTCCTTAGTTTCCCTGAGTCGTATCCTCTCGATTACTTGCATCATTCCCATCCATTCTTTCATTCATGCATCTTTCACCGGTCCTACACAACCTTGTAGCATGACCTACCATTCCACATTTACCACAGGTAGCTCTTGGACTGGCACACATCCTGGCATAATGCCCTATCTGCCCACAATTACCACACACTCCAGGTCCACTCATATTTACTCGACCACCTTCCCGTCAATCTCGTATCAAGTGGCCCATTCTTCCACATCCATAACACGCTCTTTTCCTCGCACGCCTACAATCTTTTATCATGTTGTAGCGGGCCGAAAAATTTAGACTAACCCCAATCGATCCAACCCGCTTCCTATACTAATCCGGACGTGAGAAATCGAAGGAGAATGAAACGGATTGTATGTACAGTTCTTTACTAACAGAAAAAAAGTACAATGATAATTACAGCTTATATTTACAACAATTTTATATTTACAAGGGAAGTGTGCACACTTCAAAATGAGGCCAAATTCCCTAATCCAAATACGATACCAAAAGAGAATTTTATAACAGGCGAATCAAACAAATTTACTTATATATCTACACAAAACATAAAAAAACACAACAACAACCGAACGAAAAGGGGCACGCGCTATCACTTGTGTGCTGGAGGTGGGTGGTAGTAGGCTAACTTAGAAGGAGACAGGATTGTCAACGAAGGCGGGTATGGTGGTCCAGGTGGTTAGCGAGGTATGAAAACCCTCTGTCTCAGGGCTGGGCGGAGCACTCGTCTAGAGAACCCTTTCTGCTGTCAGTCCAGCTTCCACTCTCTTTAGAAGAGATATATCCTCCTTTTATGACCCCTTTATTTATACATGGAAGGGAAACTAATAAGTGGGCATTACCCGAGTAAATTTATCGACTAGCTTACCTCTTTCCAGAATATGGCGCTTTGCTAAAAGAATATTATAAACAAAGTACAATTTTGATAAAAGATTATTTTAAGCAAAGTAAAATCTGATAAAGAGAAAACAATTAATACATGAAATCAAATACATATATATACAAAGAGAAAATATAAAAAACCTCATTCCCACTCACACACACATTCTTACAGAGAGAGGGAGAGGGTACTGAGAAAAGGGGTGGGAGAATGGCCCTTTTACACACACTCATATTCGCTCCACCACAATGTGCCCCATTTGTCCACAGCCAAAGCAACTTCCTTGTGACCAGCGACAGTCAACCCTCATATGCCCAACTTTCTTGCACCTCAGACACCTAGGCTCATTTATTCTAGATCTCCCTTCATTCCTACCATTTGTGCGACCACTATTCCAACCATTCTGAACCCTACTCCAACCATTCCGACTCTCACTCATACTTTTACTCCCTCTCGGTTCGCGGCCAACATACACACTCTGTTGTTCATTCTGCCCGCTGTAATAATTTTCCAAAAATCTCGACATCACTTTGATCGGGTTCTCTGTCAATGCATCCCGATACGACCGGAACTGGGGCAACTTACTTCTACTGAGTTGCGCACCGCGTGAATCGAGGCCTCCTCCCTTCCATAATCCTCAAATTCACGGTCCTCTAACATCTCCAGTACATCCTTCCATAGCAATCTTTCACCAGCCCATTTCATCTTCTCTTTCCTCTTATACGTCACATACTCACTCAATTCATTCGGAACTGTATTTAAAAACTTCTTCATCAGCTCCTTATTCCCATTTATTCTGTCATCTCCAAATCTCATTTGTGCCAAGGACTCTAAGCGATGCGCATAAGAATTCACATCCTCATTCTTCCCCATTCTTGCTTCCTCAAACCCATTTGTTTTCTTATATTTCACACTTGTCTTCATCCTCTTACAGAGCTCTAATATTCTCTCTTTCATAACATCCCACTTAGGCTCACCCACACTCATAATCGTCCGGTAAAAATCCTTCATACACCCATCCAGAAACTCACACAACTCTTTCATCCAAAACCTATTATTCTCTCCAAATTTTTCCTTACAATAATTTTCATACTCTTTCAAAAACACTTTCACATCTTTTGGTCCTTCCACTCTAAACTTACTTAACTTTGGCACTTCTCTGATCATTATACTCCGATGAACCTCAGCATCACTTTCACTATCACTCACTACTCTCCCACTTTCACTCATGCCTTCATTCGAGCTGAAATACAAGGAGTCAATACTAGCCAGTCGGGTCCTTTCCCATCGGTCTGGGCATCTAGTCTTTGGGGTCTTCTTTTTTCGATGCCTAGTCATTTGCGGGGGTTCCTTTATGCCTGTCAATCCCTTTTTATCCGTCATGCCCATTCCAAGTGGAGTCAGGCCACACCCCCACCAATTGCACCTGATTCTCCCATTTTCTCATTCAGCATTCGCATCAATCTTTCCTCCATTCGCACCTCACTGTCTTTAATCCTCTCTTCCATTCTCACTTCCATTTCCCTCATTTTCCTTTTCAAACTATCATTCTCTTCTCTCAAATGCGCATTTTCTCTGTCTTTCTGCCACACTAACTCATTTAGTCTTCTCATCTCCAACTCCATGGCCCCAATCTGTTCCTCCTCCATTAGGGACAAAAAACATAGACTCTCACTCTTCTCCTTCCTCAAACCACCGGGCAGTCCCTATTCGGGCACCAAAAATATGTAGCGGCATGATCACGAGTCCCTAGCCAAAAGTTCCCGCCGCCCTGACAAGGTCCGCTCGGTGGTTCAGGGAGAGGGTATTGAGGAGAGAGAGTATTTTATAAATTTAATTTAGAAACTGTAGTTATAGCAAAATAATCAACCTTAAATATTATATAACCCTCAACCTAAACCAAAATACATTATATATATATATATATATATATATATATATATATATATATATATATATATATATATATATATATATATATATATACAGTTGGCCTTACAATACTCTGGCCAACCACCACACGTATATATTTACAAAAGGCCTTACAATAGATCTTGGCTACGCAAACGAATAATAAAACCAAGATATCGCGAAAGACGGGTGCACCCTTATCTAACTAATTGAGTGAGACGTGTTGGAGAAAGTGGGAGGTGGCTCACTTTCTGCGGGATTCTTAAGGGTCCAGGACTTGTCAAAGCCGAGGATTTTGGGTAGCTGGGACGCTTGTTGGTCCCAACTGCTGGGTCACAGTAGGTTGGACGCTGCTTCAACCACTCCCTGGAGACTTGAAGGTGCTCTCCAAGGTCCACACCTTAGAAAATTGCCCCAAAAGGTAGGCTCACTTGCGAGGATCAGGATTGGCTTCAGCCGTCTCCTAAAGCCAGATATCGGCGACAATCGGTACCGCAGAACTGGAAAAGAGAAGGCACATTCAGTCACCTATTCACTGCCACACTCAAACATCTTTACTCCTAACTCATTCAACCATATCCACTCTCACACAATCTTCACTCACCTATCTTCCGTCTAGGTGGCTCTTCCTTCCTCAGTCACAAACTTTACTTCCAAACTTTTACCTAACACGTTATAGTTATGCTGAAAGAATCCGCCTAAAAAGAAAACAGGAGATGAATGGGGGAGCACGATAGAGATCCATCGAGTCCCCCCACACAAAGTGAAGACGGTGATCACACGATCCACACACACACACACATTCTGCAAAAGAAGAAAAAGATTCGACATAGGGAAGGGGAGGCGGACAACCAAACTACTACACTATTACTACCTTCCAACTCAAATAACTCCCTCAAACACCTTTCAAATGAAAACATATTTAGTACCTTCAGTCTATCTAGCAGGTTGATGTCATGTTTAAAATATAGTGGCCATGATTATATACAGTACTCTAAGTGTGGTCTAACATACAAGTTGTAGAGTTTAAGGATAACTTCCTTACTCTTGTAGCTAACATTCTTCTTAATGTATCCTAGCACCCAATTTGCTCTATTTTTTGCCTCAATACACTGCTTTGAAAACTTCAGTGACCAATGTACTACTACACCTAAGTCCTTCCCATCCTCAACTCTAAATTCAGCTAATGCCCATCCATTCCATAGGCAGATTCCATATTATCCTTTCTCATTTTAATAACTTTGTATTTTTTAAGGTTAAAATCATCTGCAACTTCTGAGCCCAAGCTAATAACTTATTTAAGTCACTCTGCACTTTAAAGCTGCCTTCAACTTCTTTGACTACAGCTACCAATTTAGTGAAACTTTGCTGTTTACAGCCTCTCCAAGATCATTTATATACACTAAGAATACTAAAGGGCTTAGAAAGGATCCCTGAGGTACACCATTGATAACATCCATCCACTGTGACCTGACCCCATTCAGTACTGAATCTATACTAAACTCTCAATCAATCCAACCCGCTTCTTACACTAAATTGGATGTGGAAACCCAAGGTTGAATGAAACAATTGGATATACCGACCTGTATTCGACTGTTGTTGAATGGCCTAAGGAAGGAGGAGTGTGGTGGAGTGAATGTGAGAGCTTTGTAGGGCCATTCTCCGACCTATTTTCTAGCGGACATCTACCTCCCTCTGTAAGAATGTGTGTGTGTGAATGGGGAGATGTTTTTTTTACATATATATCTATAAAAAAATTTATGTTTTGTTTAAAATGTTTTTATCTCTTTGCAGATAGTTTCTTTGCTAAAATTCTTTTAACAAAAAGCCAAAAAGGATCTTCAGTGCTTTGATTGATACTGGAGTACAAGTGTCATTAGTGAACAAGAGGATTCTGAGTAAGTACAATGAGTTTAGATGTTTTGAATGGAAGCCTGTGAAATTACTATAATTGGATTGGTAAATGGAATGATAGTGGCATGGGAACAGGTTAGTTTGAGAGTGAGTTTAGGCAGTGGTGTGAATGTGATGCATGACTTTATGATTCTGAAAGATAAGCAAATGCCATGTTGTTTCTTACCTGGTGTGAACTTTATGAGATTGAATGTGAGGTGATGAGGTTTAATGAGTGTGCAAAGAATGTTGTCAAGTTTTGCGGTATGATCGAATTGGTCATGGATGATGAGAATGAGATTTTAAGTGATGATGATATTCCTGAGATGCCAGAGATATGTCCTTTTGTCAGTGAGTTGAAGAAGTGTGTGATGATGCGTGTTGATTTGAATGAATGGCTTGAGTGTTTGAGTGATTTTAAAAGGTACGCTAAGGATTTTGTTATTTGTATGGATGTTTTATATTTTATGAGGCATTCACACCACTGCCCAAACTCACTTTCAGACTAACCTGTTCCCATTCCACTATCATTCCATTCACAAATCCACTTATCCGTAACTTCACAGGCTTATGTTCACAACATCTACTCATCGTACTTATTCAGAATCCTCTCATTCAGTAACGACACTTGCGCTCCAGTATCAATCTAACTACAGAAGAACCTTTCACCAACTTTCACTCTCACTTCCATTGTATCAGGTCCTCCATGTTCGCAATGCACAGAAGCAACAACCATACCAACATCAGCACTGACATCCACACTGTCATCAACTCGCACATCATCACTCACTACACACTCATCTTCATCCAGACAATCATTCTTTTCCCTCATATATGAACACTTTTCAATCACCCAATTGTAATGCACACCTATCAAACACTGCAGATGTACCACATTAGCACTCAAACTCATCACTTTCTCATCCCTGGACACAATCAGTTTCTCACCACCAAAGTGCACATAAACAATCACTACATACAAACGACTCACTACAATTAACACTTTCTGAAACAGTGGGACCGCTGGCATACACATTGCTCCCAATTCTTTCATAAAGTTCTGCACCCTTGTCATACAATACCTTATCACAGCCAACTCTTGCTCCACAGTTCAAATACCTTCACTCTGGTGTATTCATAGCCTTTGATACATACCCGATTATTTGCCTGACATTCTCTCCATTCAAACACTGATCTTGCATCAGAAAACCTTCCATACAGTACCCACTCGCATCCATATACAATTTAAGCATCTTAGCATTCACACTATAGTCTGGGTATGTATGCCAATTCAACATCTTCAGCTACTGCCTTTTTCAGCCTTTCATACGCTTCACTCATCTTATCATTCCACCTGACAATTGTACTACCTTTCTTGCCCATCCAATCAGTCAGAGGCTTACTCACACCTGAACAATCACATATAAACTTTTGTTGCAACTCAATCAAACCCAGAAACGACTTCAGCTGCTTCACAGTCACTTGTTTTGGAAACATTTGCACCTTCTCAACATATTTTGGTGGCTTTCATAACCCATTCTCACTCACCATATGCCCAAGGAATTCCACTTTCGCAAACCATTTACACTTCGCTACTTTCACCTTCACACCAACACTCTCCAATGTTCTCAACACATCATTCACAACATTCACCCTGATATCAGTACAATCATTATTATTATTATTATTACACAAGATGAGACAGGTAGAATGGGAAGAGTGCAAGCACTATAGATTGCAATTAGCAATCCTGCACACCTGCAACATTGAAGAGGGAATGATGGTAAGAAGAAAAGGAAGGGGGATAGAAGAACAAACTGGGAAAAGATTGGTAAAGAGAAACCTCAAGGCTTCCAGTCATCTATGGATTCAGTTAAATTAAATTGAGTAATAAAATTAAATAAAAAACATAACAAATAACAAGATAATGGCTCATGATGAACACAATATCTTATTAGCTTTCTTTTTGAAGGCATCTACACTATTCGATGCACAAGTCTCTTCGTCCAAGGAATTCCAAAGATGGACAACACTTGGCAGAAAGCAACGCTGAAACTGGCTAGTATGGCATCTGATAGACTGAAAACAAAGAGGATGCCGGGCCAAAGCCTGATGAGTGTTTCTTCTTGCTACAAGAAAGGATAGGATGATTGTGAGTGATAGGAAGGATGGAGAATGGAAGAGAGTGGAGCTCAAGAGAAGGAATACTGGGTCAAAGGGGAAGGATCAGAACGTGAGAGGGAAGAGTGTGGACTCATTGTACTCAGATGAAGGAGAGAGTGATGGCATGAGTGGTAGGAGTGAGAGTGAGGTAAATGTGAGAAAGGGTATTTTAATAAGGGAAGTGCCAAAGGTAGATAAGTTTAGGTTGCATGGGAGGAAAAGTGTGGAAGAATTCCACAGGGAATTTGAACGCTATTGCAAGCTAAAGTACCCATAGAATAAGGGGCACTGGATGAATGTTTTAGGGGAGTGTTTGGATGGAAAAGTATTAAGAGTTTTTCTGTGCAATCATGAGTGTGGGGGAACCGAGGTATGAGGTGGTGAGGGAGAGACTGATTGGGCAGGTGAAACGGATGAAAGAGAGTGTGTAATATAAAAGGGGGAATGAATTTGAGAAGGCTCGAATGGGGAAGAGTGAAAGTGTGAACATGTATGCACATAGGATTGAGAGTATGGCGAGAAAGAGGTATGGTGATGATGTGAATGAATGTAAACAATTGATGAGAAAGTTCCTGGATAGGGTCCTGCGAAAGGTAAGTTAATGGCTGAATGGGAAAAGAAAGGAGAGAATGAGGCTAACAGGTGAATTGTTGGTGTGGGAGGATGTGTTAATGAGGAAAGTGATTTAGACGAGGATGGATGGTGCAGTGTAAATGTTAGGGGTAAGAAGCCTAGGAGCTTTCCTCTACCCCAGCAGTTTGTTAGCTATCGGGATGTTGACAGAATGTAGGTGGATATCTGGTGCATGTTTTGGGTGTGGTAAGAAGGGGCATATGATAAACGATTGCTAGGAAAGTGTGAAAGAGTGCTTCAAATGTAAAGAAAGAGGCCATTTGAAGAGAGATTGCCTGAAGTTGACTGGTGGAGCGACTGCTGGGGGAAGTATGAAGTATGCTTGTGGTAATTGTGGAAAGGCCAGTCATTATATGATGATGTGTTGTGACCAGAGGAATTTATGTAGTTATTGTACGTGCGATGGAAGGACATTCAAATGAAAAGTGTTGGATTAGACTAAGAGCGCAAGATGTGAATGGAAAGTCTGAAGCGGGAAACTGAACTGTAAGAGGGTACCTGCTGAAGTATCCTCTGGGTGCATGAGTGTGAGTAATGTGTTGGCAAGTTGTCTAGTGTGAAAGTGCTGTCTGGTAGGAAGTATGAGTGTCTGAGTGTGAAGGTTGAATTGAATGGGATTGAGTGTTTGGCTTTGATAGATTCTGGATGCAAGACGAGCTTGGTGTATAAGGATATATATGATAAACTGAGTGATAAAGCCCTCCTGTCTGAGTGTAAGGGTAGTTTGGTAGGGATTGGTAGTATGAGAGTGCCTATGATTGGAATGATAAGGTCAGCTGTTCGAATGCATGGTATGTTGATGAATGAGTATGAATTCTTTGTGATTGATAAGGTGAGTAGTCAGTATAGTATGGTGTGATTTGGGGGTATTGTAGTGGGCCAAAAATCTAGACTAACCCCAATCGATCCAACCCACTTCCTACACTAATTCAGATGTAAGAAATCAAGGGAGATATGAAATGGATTGTATGTAGTCATTTACTTACAAAAAAATATGAGGTAAATATTTATAATAATATGGGGGTAGTTATATTTGAGATCTCGAGTATAAATATACGTACAAAAAAAAATCCAGACAATCCTATCGCCAACCAATAATTTATATATAAACTAGACAGAATAAATTATACTAAAGAGGCCTAATAAACCCACTGATGGCAAAATTCAACCACAATACCATTGTACAACCACACTTCTACTTAAAAACAATACAAGAAAAAAAAAGCCTCACATGGTACCACAAAATCTTCGTATAACATAACAAACTGACGCCTCAGAGCTGAGTATAGATAAGCGACCTTGTCATGCTTGCATGGCTATTATTAGCCCACCTTCCTTAAATGCAAAACTATTTTATACTTAGCAAAGTCAGACATTCTTTACAAGAGGAACACAGCCTTGAAACTTTGTAAAATACTAGTGGCCTTTCTAAGTTAACAAATAGTAAATCATTCGCTTCTAATACAGTGGTAATATACAATTAGGTCAGTCAACCTTTCCAGAATATGGTGCCTGGAAAAAAACAAAAACATTTTTTAATACAACATGAAATCAATTTATATTATATATAAAAAAAATATTTAAAAAAAAAAACCCCACTCACATACACATTCTTACAGAGGGAGGGAGAGGGCATTGGGAAAAAGGGGTGGGAGAATGGCCCTTCACACACACTCACACACACTCACATACACTGCACCACACCCCTTATTCCTTAGGCCATACGACCACAGTCATTCACAATACACTCTCAATCCTTACTCACGGTACTTTTTATACCCAATTGCACCCTTCTGCATCCATTCACACTTGTCTACTGGTTCCTGGATAGGTGTAGCAATCTGTCAGCGTTGTTCTTCAGGTGTCCTGTCAGTCTCCTCATCACTATTGATCATTTCGTCCACCATACTTTTAGCCTTCACCACCAGTTCTCCCATCTCCCAACAGAACTCTTTCATACTCTTCAGTTCAGCACCTTCAACCTTCATAGCCCCATTAATCAGCTCCTCACTCACAGCTCTCATCCAACTCAAGGTACACTCTTGTGAAACAGACAAATCACTCTCATCCCCTCTACTCTCAGTGGGTAAACCAGAAACCCCTTCAACTGGTTCCCACCAGAAGCCAGAAAAGTCAGTCACCTCCTCATTCTCCACATCAAATTCACCTCTACCCTTACCATTCGCAAAACCAGAAAAATCAGCCACACTATATTAATTCTGCCCAAACACAGTCATTCATACTGTTCCCAAAACCAGAAAAATCAGCGACAGGAAGCTCACTCACTCATCTACTTACACCAGCCAAATAACTCACCTTCTTATGCAAACATTCAATCTCTCTCTCAAGCTCCCCCATACCAGAAAGACTGCTCAGACTTACTTTTATTCATACTTGCATTCTTCTTTGTACACGTTCTACTCCTTGAGACCAAGACAAGCTCTTTCCCAGACAGATCCATGCTATCACATTCATTCTCATCATCATGCACCTTATCTCACACTTTACCAGTCATACTCATCATTCTCAAGATCTCATACAAGGTCCTAATTGTACGTTCAGCCAACCCATTTGAAGACGGTACATATGGAGTCTACTTAAATGCTCCACACCCTTCTATCTCAACATTCGCTTAAACACTTCACTCGCAAACTCAGCAGGCCCATTATCCCTCAGACATATTCTAGGCTTCCATACACATATAGGAAAAAATAACTGCTATAACACACATGCAACACTCAGCCTACTTTTATCTCTCACAAGCGCTGCATACACAAACTTACTTTTATGATAAACAATAACAACTATGACATTCCCAGCACCTGTACGTGGTCAAGACAGAATCAATTACTAGTAATTCAAATGGTTCTTTCGAATCAACTTTCAACATTGGCGGCTTCACTTGCACACCTTGCACCTTTCATACATAGTTGCAAGTTCATTCACAACAGTTCTCAGAAACGGATGGAACACACGCTCCTTCATACACTCCCACAACTTATACTTACCCATATACCCATAATTATCATGCACAACTTTTACCAGACCAATCATACCAACCAAGGACATCACAGGTACAAACATATCATCCCCATCCTTCATATGCCTTACAAAATATACAACATCCATACAAACAACAAAATCCTTAGCATACCTTTTAAAATTACTAAAACACTAAGAACATTTATTCAAATCAACACTCATCATCACTATTCAAATCAACACTCATCATCACACACCTTTTCAACTCACTGACAAAAGGACACATCTCTTGCATCTCTAGAATATCATCACTTAAAATCTCATTCTCATCATCCATGACCAATTCAATCATACCACAAAATTTAAAACATTCTTTGCACACTCATTCAACCTCATCACCTAAAATTCACCTTCATAACACAATCCTTATCAGCATCTAAAAACAAATCATTCAATCTCATAAAGTCTACCCCAAGCAAGAAACAATATAGCATGTGCTCAGCTTTCATAATCACAAAATCATGCTTCACATTCACACCACTGCCCAAACTCACTCTCAGACTAACCTGTTCCTATACCACTATCATTCTATTCCCCAATCTACTTATCCGTAACTTTACAGGCTTACGCTCGCAACATATAAACTCATCATACTTACTCAGAATCCTCTCATTCACTAAAGACACTTGCGCTCCAGTATCAATTAAACCACAGAAGAACCTTTCACCAACTTTTACTCTCGCTTCCATCATATCAGGTCCACCATGCTCGCAAAACCATCATCAACTCACACCTCATTATTCACCACACACTCATTTTCATCCAGACAATCATTCTTCTCCCTTATATACAACACTTTTCAATGACCCAATTGTAATGCACACTACTCACACAGTGCAGATGCACCACATTAGCATTCAAACCCTTCATCTTCCCATCTTTGTACACAATCAGCCTCTCAACACCAAAGTGCACATAAACAATCACTCCATACTAGCGACATTTGAATCAACACTTCTAGAAACGGCGGGACACCTGGCATACAGATCGCTCTCAATTTGTTCATGAAGTTCCCCACCCTCGCCATACCAATACTTTTAGGCTTACTACATACTTCATTCATTATCTCCTTCCTTAAGTCATCCACACTATCGGGCACTGTCACATTTACTCAATCACTCTTCAAATCTTACAAACCATTCCATACACTTTCAAACAAGGAATCCCCACCACCCGTACTCTCCTTTCCATTCATAATCCCTTTCGGCAAATAATCAGGATCACTCACTCCACACACATTTTCATAATTGGTACCAGGATACCTTGACATCAAATCGGCCACTCCATTCTATTCACCAGGCACATACTCAATCACATAGTCAAAATCACTCAATTCTTCCAAAGTCCTGGCAATCCTATTATCAGCCCATTTTATACATTGCAAATACACAAGAGGTTGGTGATCTGTTTTGATCACAAACCTCACACCATACAAAAATAGATACAGCACTTTTAAACAATACCTTATCGCAGCCTACTCTCGCTCCACAGCCAAATACTTTCACTCTGCCGCATTCATAGCCTTGGTTACATAACCAATTATTCACCTGGCATTCTCTCAATTCAAACAGTACCCACTTGCATCCGTATACAATTCAAGCATCTTACCATTCACACTACAGTCCAGGTATACCAATTCAACATCTTCAGCCGCTGCCTTTTTCAGTCTCTCATATGCTTCATTCATCTTATCATTCCACTTAACAATCATACTACCTTTCTTGCCCATCCACTCAGTCAAAGGCTTACTCACACCCGAACAATCATGTATAAGCTTTCGCTGAAACTCACTCAAACCTAGAAATGACCAGCTGCTTCACAGTCATTCCACTTAACAATCATACTACCTTTCTTGCCCATCCACTCAGTTAAAGGCTTACTCACACCCGAACAATCATGTATAAGCTTTCGCTGAAACTCACTCAAACCTAGAAATGACCAGCTGCTTCACAGTCATTCCACTTAACAATCATACTACCTTTCTTGCCCATCCACTCAGTCAAAGGCTTACTCACACCCGAACAATCATGTATAAGCTTTCGCTGAAACTCACTCAAACCTAGAAATGACCAGCTGCTTCACAGTCACTGGTTTTAAAAACATTGGCACCTTCTCAACATACTTCGGCGACTTTCACAACCCATTCTCGCTCATCATATGCCCAAGGAATTCCACTTCTTTTGCAAACCATTCACACTTCGCCCAGGTGTCTCCCTACCCCCGGCAATGAAGCATGGTTCCTTCTTGTCTTCTTGCTTTTTCTCATTATTTTTGTTATCGTTATTTGTTAGTTACATATTATTTGTTTTGTTATTTATTTTCTAATGTATCCTAGTATTAGGCCGTGTGGAGTACGGCGACTTATTCCCAAGTAGGCAGTCGCTAGATGAGCTCTTAAAAAAAAAATGTTCCAGCCTTAAATCAGAGTGGGGATCTACGCCTTAACGTGAAATCTGAACCACGATTTACAATTCTACATCATGTGATTCCCCAGGGCCTAGGTGTCTCCCATCCAAGTACTAACCACAGGCAATGTTGCTTAACTTATGTGAGGGAAAGAGAGCATATAGATAAGGATAATGAGAATTTGTATTTTTACCAAAAACTTTTTATCTACGAATTAAATATATTTAAAAATGACAGATTTAAGAATCAAGCATGTATCTACATATATAAAAAAAAATTAGATGAGATTTTGGCAAAATGTTCAATAATTAGTTTTCAATATTTTGTTAAATTCTGAAATGGAATGTGTGCCACATAAAAAGCCTTCATGGGCCATTGTAAGTCACTTTCAGTCAAAATCAATTTTAACCATCCACACCAATCTCATCTTCACAATCATACAGACAGGCAGACCCAATCCTCACCAAGTGACTTCCCCAGCTCCTTTTGTTTTCATCAAATACACTTTTAGTGCACTTTTATTAGTGTCAAACAGTTACACAATGTGCTTAATCTCATATTATCACTTATAAAATCAAACGGCACAATCGCTTTGCTAAAATTAAATTTAAACAAAGTATTTCCTCCAGGAAAAAGGGAAATAAATGTGAGGCAGAACAAACTTGCTATTTACCAAAACCATGTGAAAAAAACATGGATTAGGCCTTTGCATGGGTGAGGAGAGACAAACATCCAGAACCACTACAACCTTACTAAGAGACATGCCCTACCCTTGGGGATGTTTTGATATTCTTGTGGGCTTATTTACCTTACTGGAGAGGGTAGGGAAGCCAAAAAGTAAGTGAATCTACCCATGATACAAAGGCAAGGGTTGTGTAATTAATTAACTAGTCGATAAATTAAATTTTTGGCAAGATTAAAGCAAATTTGCTTGTATTTATTATAGGATTTCTTCAGAGGTACAAAAATGGAAGGAATGAAAAAGGAGCTCATGGAATATCCACTTAATTTTCATCTGGATGATAAAAATGTAAGGGTGTCTGAATTATTTGTATTAGCATTCAACATCATTATTTTATCATTTGTGTTAATATACTTATACTTATTTAGTGATTCACTACTAAATCTATAGTTAGGTATAGAAATTAAATTACCCATTTTTAAATATCAGGAAATTTATGAAGAAATTGCCATCAAGAAAATGAATGAAGAGTTCTCTGTTTCACATCATGAAAATGAACTAAGCTTTGTTATAGGTCAAGAAGAAGTAGTTGTTGCTGGTTCTAATGAATTACTTTCTGAAGATTGCCCTGTCAAAGAGGTAATTATAATGAGTTGCTTGTTAAGATGTTTCTAATTTCCCTACGGTACTTTATTCTCTACACCTTGATATTGGTTAAAAAAAATAACTCAAGAAGGTTAAATTTTATATAGCCATAAACTGCATGCAATTAAAAAGTTTTCTACAAGGTTCAATATTAAGATCCTTATTATCTAGCCCAAAATGGATTTGCACCTGGATGAGCAGCATGATGTTCAGGCTCAAGTCCCCCCAGTCTCAAACAATATTAAAAATACCTGAACCTCCTTAACATTTCCAATTTTGCTTTTTTTTCTAATTCTCTGTCTGGCAGGTAATGTTTCAGACTAGTCTCTGGCCATATATCATTCATTCATTCCTTTCTTCTGCCTGTCCTTTTAAACTCAAGTCCCAGTGGCTCATTATTCCATGGAGACACAAAAGCTGCTTTCTAAAGGTGCCAATCCTGTAAGGGGCACAGCGATTTGCCATCCTGGCCGCCGTGCTTATGGGACTCAGCACCCCATCAGACCTCAACTTAGCCTTTTCTCCTTCCTTCAAAACACTTGTTTCCCCCCCTGTTTCCTCACTTTTCATACAACCTCTCCCACAACTTTCTCTGGTCAGCCTCTAATTTCACAGGGTAGATGCTGACCTCCTTCTCAGCCAACTATCCCGGATTGGGGCCGAGGGGGGAGGGGACAATGATCCCTGATCCCTGAGCTCCATTTTGGGATGGTGGGTTTTTTAATAACCTGTTTTATCCCCACTCACATCTTCCTCACCTCCTCTTCCTTTCTATTTTCAAACACTATCCATTTTATGCTGCGTCCAAAGTGGAGCCGCCATGCTGAGGAACTTCCAGGCCACCAGGTGGGAGGGGGGGTCTAAAATGGCAGCACCTGGCTCTGCTAGACCTGTACTCAGCCTCTGCAGAGCGATTCACTGCGGGGGTGATTAGCATTTGCATCCAGTAAAAAAAAGGTTAACCATGCCCAGAAAAAATGGACATCCAGTGGTTTCCCAGGGGACCCTCCATAACTCTTCAACCGGAGAGGAGGCTTACTCCTCTCCAGTGCCTACGGGAGCAGGGGGCTCCCCCTCCCCCCCCCCTTCCTTAGAGTAATCATGTGACTCCAGCTCAAATCTGGCAGTCCCGCCTTTGCTTTCACAGGGGACTGCAAGGAAAGCCAGCAGGCAGCCCATAACCCGCCACTCCCTGTTAAAGTGGCTCAGTAGGGCAAACTCACTTAGGGGGAAGAGGGAAGAAAGGACCCATTGGCTGCTTCCCTCTAAAGACCTGCTGACCCAAATATTGACTCTATGCCCCCCCAAAGAACATGGATGAGACTTACATGACCCGTGATGGCATGGGGGGGATGGCCAAATAGAGGCTCCCCACTGAGATAGACATGCTCCCTGATGCAGCCCAGCCTCAGAAGGTGGGGCCTTCCATGGGGGCAGATTTGAGCTTGACATCAAACACCGAGCCCGAGTCTGCTCTTGTACAGGACCCTTGCCAGAAAGGGCGGGCTGCTAAGACAGCACAAGGAGGGGAGGGATGTCCTCATCCGGCCAGTGCTCCCATGACTGCTGGGACCTTCACTATCTCAGCGAAGGACCTTGCAGAGGCCAGTCTATCTAGCCTGGTGGCTCCTGCTGGAGGAGGGGAAAAGCGGGTTCATTCCCCACCCTCCTTTCCGTCCCCACGGGAGCCGTGGGGACGGACAAGTTTGCTACCATCCTTGCATGCGACCAAGCTAAGATCGGCACGTCCGGTCCTGGTGTTTGCCTCGGCGGGGAATCCAAAAATAATACCAAAAGTGTGCAGAGTGGAGCCTCGATTATGTCGGGGCGCCAAATTCAGAGATTACCTGGCATTTTCGAGCCCGCTGGCTTCAAACGCTTCTTAGTTATTCTCTCCACTGATGGCAGCATGTTGGCCAAGGGCAACATCATCCATCAGAGGAGAGCTTTAGCTGGTATGATTGGTAGAGAGCCGAAGGTGACCTGTTTCTCGGACGGGACCTTTCTGGCGAATGCGGTGACCATCTGAGGTGGCCAAGATAAGTGCTCTTCTGACACTTGATGGCACCCTGGTGAGTGTGACGCCGCACTCTCACATGAAGTTTGTGAAAGGAGTAGTTTATGCGAGGGAACTCGTGGACTACTCCATAGAAGATAACACTTTAGAGCTGGCCGACCACCGGGCGGTCAAGGTCGAGCATGTGATGACAAAACAGGGAGCCTCGAGACCCACCCCTACACTGTTCACCACGTTCGACTGTGAAAAGCTCCCTGAGTCGGTGCATGCTGGTTGGTATCACTACCGCATGAAGGTATTCGTGCCGCTACAGCGGAGGTGCTATTACTGTCACCGCTTATCGCTCATGTAGATGTGCAAAGTCGGGGTCACCGGAAGTATGTGTAGATTGCTCCAAGGCCACACACGATAAGTCCAAATCGTGTGTGGCCAAGTGTGTCTATTGCAGAGAGTCGCACCCCGCTTCTTCAAAGTAATTTGGTGCATATCTCCTTGAGAAAGAAATCCTGTCCGTTTAGGCCCAGGATCGTCTCTCATTCCTTGAGGCTAAGGATTTGGTCCTGGCGCGCCCGGCTCTGCCTGTGACGTCTTACGCCTCAATACTTAGAAAGACCCCCTCTGCTCCTGGCCCATCCAGGCCAACGAGCATGGTTGTTTCGGCGCCCATTCGGAGCCCTTCTGAGGGGTCTACTCAACCCGGGCGCTTCCCTGGTTAAGCTGGCAGCACAAAGGGTTTACAGCCAGCCCCCCCCCTCCGTCCCCCAGTATGACCGTTTCCCGTAAAGCAGACGGCCACTCGCCTCAACCGAGTCGTTAGACTCACAGGAGGCAACACCCCTGAAGCTGGTCGCCAGGCTATCTTCCGGGGTTCCTAAAGCTTCCCCCCGATAGGAGAACAGCAATAAAGGAGCTTCTGCGCCTTCACCCACGCCTAGTGTTGGTCTGGGTGGCTCAGAGACGGTGGATCCTCGAAAAGAGGGCCCCTCGCCTCCGAACCCGCAACGCCCACTTAAGGTTTCGATGTGGATGGAGGAAAAGACTCGCATGGTGAGCCCAACCTCCCCCAATAAGTCCTCGAAGGCGACAGCGCCTTCAGTACATTGTCTGGGCAACAGCGCCCGGGGTTCTGCCCCCGGGAAGCGTACGGCCATTCCCGTGAGGGTCTTCAGTTCGAGGAGGGCCCCCCGCGTCTCCGATCTAGGCCTGAAGGGCATATTCCTTCAATGGAATTGCCGCAGACTCCGGGCCAACTGGGAGGGTCTATGGATGCTTGTCTCTCCCGTTCTATGTTCACTATTTTTCTGCAGGAGACCATGCTAAGCGCGTGTCCCCTGCCCATCCTCCCGGGGTATAAGGGTTTTTGTGACCCCATCACCACGAGATGAAGGCCAGTCTGGGGGATGCGCGGTTTACATCTGGCATGATGTCTCCGTTCTTCTTTTCACTTTAGATACTTCCTTTCAGGCAGTGCAGATTCACCTGGATAGGAGGTATACTGTTTTATTTCTGCATACATTCCACCATCAGCTGACTTCCGCCGCGTCGTGGCACAGTTTGCAAGTCCCTTTCTCTTGCTTGGAGATCTGAATGGCAGACATCCTCTCTGATGAGACTACTCAATAAAACCCAGGGGAAAAGTCCTTACCGATCTGATCCAAGAGCTTGAGATAGGTGTCCTAAATGTGGATGAGTTTACGCATCACTGCCCCGCCCGAGAACCGCTTCATTTCCTTGCCTTGATCTATCTCTGTGCTCTCCGGATGCACAGATTGATTTTGATTGGGGGGGTGGTCGATGACCTCCATGGATCACTGTCCAATTCAAATATCATTTTCAGGGCAACTGCCGCCTGAGAGCCCACCCCGGTGGTGCTTGGCGTGGGCGCGGCGGCCTGCATTTCAGGAAATAATGACTGAATTCTCTATCTCAGTCGAGGAGTTTAGATCGGTAGATGAGGCCGTTGAGTTTTTCTCCGGCACCATCATCGCCGCGGGCCTGACTACTATTCCCAGTTCTTCTGGCCGTTTTGCACGCCGACCACTTCCGTGGTGGTCGGCCGAGTGTGAGACGGCCCTCAAACAGAAGCGTTATGCCTACATGCGCTATAAGCGCCGCCCAAACGATTTCACTGTCAGTGAATTTCGTCGGGCTAGAGCTAGGTTCTGGTATATTTCGAAGCACGCCCGCCGCTCTTCTTGGCGGGCATACGTGTCTTCACTTAACGGGAAAACCCCCTCTAGCAGATGTGTGGAGGCGAATCAAAAAGATTCGGGGCAAGTTCTCGCAGGACCCCCCCTCCCGTTCTTCAGGAGAATGGGACCGCAATCTCGGACCCCGCGTCCGTGGCGGAATCCTTCGCGAACGCTTTCTCCGCATTTTCTAGCATCCGCCAGCATTCAATGCACGTCATGATTTCGCGAAGGCCGCCGACTGTACTTTACCTCCAGAGGCGGAGAACCCTTCAACGACACATTTACTGTGAGTGAGTTGCGTTCCGCTCTTGCTTCGTGCACGGACACCGCCCATGGTCCGGACAATGTCCCGTACTCCATGCTTCAACACCTGGGTGAGCGACGCATGGCCTTTGTGTTAGATTTGTTCAACAGGATCTGGGTAGAAGATAATCTCCCAGACTCCTGGCAAATCGCTACTGTGCTAGCTTTTCGCAAACCGGGGAGAGATCATTCTACCCCTGCCGGTTTCCGCCCAATTTATGTAATCTCCTGCGTGTGCAATTTGATGGAGAAATTGATAAATGTTAGATTAGTCTTTTTTCTGGCCAGCGGAGGCCCTTGTGTCCTGCGCAGTGCGGCTTCCGCAAGTTCTATTCCACGTCGGATGCTCTGCTTTGACTGGAAAATGCTGTTTGCGAGGCCTTCTTTCGTAGACAGCACTTTGCCATGGTGTTTTTCGATCTGGATAAGGCTTATGACATCGCATGGCGATACGGTCTCATGGAGACTATCGACACGATGGGGGTGAGGGGACGCCTCCCGGTCTTTATATCTGAATTTTTGCGAGATCACCGATTCCGCGGACGGGTAGGGGGGAGCCCTTTCCTGGCCATTGTAGCAGGAAGAGGGTGTCCCGCAGTAAAGTGTCCTCAGCTTTACACTCTTTGCCTTGAGCATCAACGGCATTATCTCGGTGCTGCCAGAAGATGTTCTTGCTACGCTCTACGTGGACGACCTTTCGATCTCTTGGCACGGCCCAGATGCCAACTCTGGAGCGTCGACTCCAACAGGCATTGAACCGCGTCTCTCGCTATGCCGAAGCGCACAGGTTTTAGTTTTCTTTGGCCAAGACTAAGATGGTGCACTTCTGCCGCCATCCACTGCTCTACCCTGACCCAGATTTGTTTTTTAATGGTGTGGGCCTGGAAGTGGTTGAATCGCACTGTTTCCTTGGTCTTGTATTTGACCAGCGCCTCACCTGGGAGGCTCATATTCGCAGCCTTAGGGTCTCTTGTACCCGCGCTATGGACATTCTCCGTTCCGTGACGTTCAGCGCTTGGGGTGCTGATAGGGCTACTGCCCTACTTTTTTATCGATCCTTTTTTCGTTCGAAGCTCGACTACGTATGTGAGTTTTATGCATCCGCAGCCGAACGTCTATTGCGGAAGGTGGATTCGATCCACCACACCGGCCTTCGCCTACCGACCGGTGCCTTCCGCATTTTCCCTATTGAGAGCCTGCTGCTTGTCGATGCTGGAGAGATGCGATTATCTAAGCGCCGTCCACATTGTATCACTCGCCTGTACGCACGAGCGAAGCGTCTCATTTGTCGCCAATAACTCTCAAAGCATCCGCAGCTGATCTCGACGGTGCCTATGCCGCCGAGAGGCGCAAGTCATACCTAAAGCCCTTTGGGTTTAGGGCTAGGAAACTCCTTCGAGAGCTAGATATAGTTCTCGGGCCGGTGGCACCCCTGGTTCTGCCCAGAACGCCTCCTGGAAGGTACCACTGTTGGGAATTTGTCGCCACGCCTCTGGTCCCAAAGCTTGTACAGCGCAGGGAGTATTGCGTTCGGCCTTTTTGGAGCACATCTTGTGTCACGGTGGAACCGTGCCAGTGTATCCGGATGGCTCCAAGTGCGAAGAGGGGGTCGGCTTCCACGCCGTTTCCCCTCTGTATGAAGTCAGCGGGGCTCTGCCAAGCGCTGCGTCTGTCTTCACGGCCGAGCTGGTGGCAAAACACCACTAGGTACGGGAGATTACGCGACTTGCCTGGTTCGAACACCAGATTGTGATCTATAGCGACTCACAAAGTGCCCTGAGTGCTCTCGGGGCATTGGAATCTCCGCACCCTCTGGTTCGCGATATCCGTGATGCCATGGTTTTAGTGAGCCGGGTGGATGTCGAGATTATCTTCTGCTGGGCTCCTGGACATATAAGAATTGCGGGGAATGAGGGTGCCAAAGAGTCCGCGAGGATCGGGTGACCGGACCAGTGTTTCGCTCTTCCACACACAGACTACATGGCAGGAATACGGGCAGGTCTTCGGACTGTTTGGCAAAGAAGATTGGAGACGGTCCAGGGGAACTTAAAGTTGGGTGCCATTGCGCCGCGACTGTTCCCATGGACCTATCTCCCAATGCCGCGACAGCTTCAGGTCGCTTTCTTTCCTCTTGAATCGGGCACACTCGTGCCCGATCAGACGACATTCCGAGCTTTGTGCCTCCTCCAGTCTTAACAGACGATGTTACCAGCCATAAAACTGCCGTAATCTTCGTGACCTTCATATGAGACGATGTTCCGAGCATCATGCATCCTCCATCGTAACAGACGACGTTACCAGCCGTCAACTGGCGTAACCTTCCATACCAGTTTGGATCCTTGTGAGACACTCGTTGCCAGACCCTCTCTGGGGCCTGCACCAAATTATAGATACCAGGCTGGGAGTGTGGACACCTGATTCTTCCTGGCCTACATACATAGTTATGTTGTGTTAGTACAAAATTCTTTACCCTGAGACTAGCTCTCTCAAACATCCCAGAATCCATTCCCAACATTGATTGCCTGATTGCTGCCCCATCCTGGATGACCTAGAGCCAAAAAAGGCATATTCTCCCCAGGAGGCTTTTTTTTCTATGGGGAAAGTGTGGCATGGAGGGATCAACCCCCAAACTTAATTGCAATCATAGGCAGGCCCCTCTCAAAGAGACTAAAGCCAGCCTACAAGTAAAAAAGAGTGTGATCGATCTTATCAGTACTCATAAGAGAGTAAGCCTGTTTTTGTTTCGCTTAATAAGAGAACTTGCTATATAATATGTCATTTCCTCTGTCAGGACACCACTCAGTGCTTCTGGTCTCAGTGATTCCCTGGGATTTTGAGTGAATCTCCTAGAATGAAGGATGGATGGGTAGATTCATTTTACAATGAAAGCAAGAGAACAGAATGAGAATTTTGGAATAATTCACTGTGCAATATAAAAAGCAAAATGACAAAATCAATAACAGCTAGATCCTTGGTGGACACAACCTTTCAAATGAATACCACTGAGGATAATACTAAAATTCTATTTTCTAAGAATTTTATTTACACAAAAGGTCTTACCAATATACGAGTATATATAGATATATACTTATATAACTTAACAAGCTGAATACGCTAACATAATAATAATAACTCTATACTCTTCGTATGGCCCCATAAGTTCACAATATTCTTATAGTTAAATGTTAGGCTATACCCGAATGAGAAGAAAAAAAATAAACACAAAAAAGCTGCAAGGTCACGAGCCCCTCACCACCTATCCCCACTGCCCCAACAAGGACTGCTCAATGGTTGAAGGAGAGGATATTGAGGAGAGAGTCTAATCTTAATTTTATTCACTAAATGTCTTCATCATGACTGTCCTTACCCTGTTCTCTATGTACTTCATCCACACCTGGCACTCCCTGATCAATCTCACTCAAATCCTCAACCAACTTCTCTATTTCATCCATCAAACCTTCCCATTCCTTCTTAGCATTCATCAACTCTTGCTTCAATTGCACACTTATCCCATTTATACTTGCTAGCATAGACTCAGATTCATTCAAAGAAAACTTACAAATACAGTACATTCTATCATATAATCCATCTTGATCTAGAAAAAATACAGAAAATTCTCCCACTTCACTCTGGAATTGTTCCATCCATTCATTCTTTCTCAATCATTTACTCTTACGCTTTCCCCTTCCATGTTCAACTAACACTGACTGCTTTCCCTCTAAAGGACTAGCTATATCATCCACCATTTCACAGTCTTCCATGCTTTCAAACATCCATTTGCCAGATGTTGCACCAAATATTCAGGATATTCATGCGACTTTCGCAACTGACATTGATGCGCTCTACATTCATCCAAACTTCCATCCTCTCTTTCATGAACTATCACATAACTTACACCATTTGATCAAACCTTTCTCACCATAAATGGACCTTCAAACTTCTCTTTCAATTTATCCACCTTCAGTCTACCTCTTGTCTCACTATTTTTCAGCACTTTATCACAATCACTTTCACTAAAGTCCCATACATTGCCTAATCATTCTTTCAAAGTTCAGCAAATACTTACATTCCAATCGCCTTATGCACCATCATATTATATGCCAACAGTACTCTTCTCAAACATTTATCCCATTCTTTCCCATCTTTCCCATCTTTCACCATCAATCACAACATCTCACTCAAAGTTCTTATCATCCTTTCAGTCAAAGCATTCAGACTTAGACATATACAGCGTTGTTCACACATGAACTATTCCCCATTCACTCAA
This sequence comes from Ceratothoa steindachneri, assembly GCA_963969495.1. Lineage (NCBI taxonomy): Eukaryota > Metazoa > Arthropoda > Malacostraca > Isopoda > Cymothoidae > Ceratothoa > Ceratothoa steindachneri. The sequence continues at coordinate 70,207,778 of OZ018338.1, read as the reverse complement.
CATTCGCACAGGCTTACTCATGCATATGGGCAACATTCTCTCACTCACTGGCGGAGCAGCATACACACTGATACTTTCCCTTCTGGCACATTTCTCTTATAGTCACTACATCTATGCAAATCTTTTTCAAAGGGACTAAACACACATCCTTTCATACATTCCCACAATTTATTCTTACCCACATGTTCAAACCTATCATGCACAATCTTCACCTTTCCAATTGTGCTCCCCCCAGAAAACACTGGAATATATACATCCGCATTATCTATACATTGCACAAAATACACTAAACTCTTGCACACCATAAACTTTCCAACAAGCCTTCTAAATTCTCTTAATATGCAACTCCATTCATTCACAGGAACATTGGTCATCACACTATCTTTCAATTCACGCAATATCGGACATGACTCTTGCATTCTCTCTATATCTTCAGCACTCTGCTACTGCCACAAATCCAGTTGAACCTGCAAGCTCACTTTGCAAATTCCCAACTGCTACACCATCTTTCACTAAACATTCATTACCAACATCCACCGAAATACTATTCTTATATAGAAAATCAATCCCAAACAGAAAATAATACGGCAACTTATTCTCGCTTTACAGTCGCAGGATATGCTCCTAAATTATTTTTTTTAATTTCGCTTAACACAACAAATTCATGCAATATGCCATTCAACTTCCCCATGCTTACAGACAAACTCACTTCCTTCCATGCCATAATACGTCCAATTCTCAGTCTACTTATTGAAACTGTTGCACCTCTTCTAGAAACATCCCAACTTTTGCTTTCACCAAGGAAATCTGAGCACCTGTATGGTTCATTTCACAATATCTCTTCCCATTCATATTCAAAGTAACTTATACTCTTTCTTCAATCCAAGGCCCGTACATCACATTCAACACTTCTGCAGCATACAAACCTTCATCTTTACTAATGGGAGCAATCTCTTCGCAAACTTCATCAATCTCTCTTCTTACATAATTTTTCTTCTCAATCAACCAATTATAATGCACTTCACTCAGACACTGCAGAAGCAATTCACATCCATTCTCTTTACCTTTACCACAATACATCACCAGCTTCTCCACACCATAATGCACATATAATATCACACCAAACAGCTTGCTCACTATCACTAACACTTCTTTAAATGTAATCACCCTTCGCCTACACATACTTCTCAACTCTTTCTTTAACCTAGGCAAATTTTCCATTCCCAATTACTCTGGTCTTTTACATGCTTCTTCCATGATCATCTTTCATAATTCATTCACACTTTCTGGCACCTTCTCAAGTAATCCATCTTTCATCAAGTCTCATAAACAATACAACAAACTTTCTAACATACAATAATCTCCCCATTTACACTTCATTCCTACAACTAAACCTACTGACAGATACTCATGATTTATAATTAGTCTTACTCTCATCTAAACTTTGTGGCAAATGTGACATCAAGTGAGAAATCACATTTCTTTCACCAGGCAAATATTCAACTACAAATCAAAACCATTCAAATCTTCCATTCTCCTTGCAAGCTTACTATCAACTAATCTCATACACTGCAAATACACTAGTGGCTGGTGATCTGTTCTCAAACAAATTGTACTCCATACAAAAATGGTCTTAATAACTTGAGAAAGAATTTCGTAACACAGCCAACTCTCTTTCAATTGTCGCTTTGCTACACTAAACACCTTAGAAACATAAGCAATTACTCGTTTCCTTTCAATCCCATCCACAACTGATCTTGCATCAAACATGGACCCATTGAATGACCACTTGCATCTGTATACACTTCAAACATTCTCACATTTGCTCCATGCACTGGATATACAAGTTCCACATCTTTTGCAACTTCCACTTTCAACTTCTCAAATGCTGCATCCATAGAGTCATTCCACTTAATCACAGTACTCTTCTTTTTCACAGTCCATACACTCAACGGTTTCATCACACCTGAACAATCTTTTATAAACTTCCTTCCAAACTCAGCTAAACCAAGAAATCCATGCAGCTCTCTCATTGTGGTAGGCTTAGGGAAATTCCTAATTTGTTCCACAAACTTCTCTGATTGACGCAATCCAGCTGTACTCACCTTATGTCCCCAAAACAACTTCAATGGCAAACCACACACATTTAGACAACTTCACTTTCGCACCAACCTCTTCCAACCTTCTCAAAACATCATTCACCAAGGTCATATGTTCTTCCATGTTCTCACTTATCACCAAAGTATAATCTAAAAACATTTTTATATTCTTACATGAAAAACCACTCAACTCTACATATGTTCATAGCACGCTGAAAAGCAGCTGGGGCATTCGCCAACCGAAAGCTCAGGTTTCTAAACTGATAATGGTGCTCTGAGGTGGAGAATGCTGTAATGGGCCTACTCTCTTCAGCCACTGGCATCTGGTAGTAGCCACCTACCAGATCCATCTTCATAAACACATTCATTCCATACATACTATACACACACTCATAGGAAACTTTCTTTCAACGTTCATTCATTAGTTAAACTGTCTAATAGAGAGTAAAGATCACCCATTTCTCTGAAGAGACTTTCTAGCAAAGGCAGCAGACCCTTCCCAGTCTGGCATTATTAGTGCCCTATGGACCTTCATTGGTTTAACTGTGCAGTTGAAACTGCACTATCACAGATTTTGTATAAAGATTTTTGTATGCTAAGGAACTTGTGGATTATATTCCTTAGAAGACCTAATTGAGGAGCTGCCAAGCCATCATGTTTGACTGTAATAGGCACACTTCCTAGTATCAATACTGCATCAAAACATGTTCCTCAGTTGTGGAAGTGATATTACTACCAAGGTTTTGGCCATACAAATTGCTTTTATAGGCTTACCAAGTCGTCTCAACCCAAAATCTTCTATCTCCATAAAGGTCACATAAGACATCTTTGTCATGTAATCCCAAATATATGAATTTCAGTGAGCCATATCCTGCTTCCTCAGAGCAATGTATCTCACCTTTGCAACATCATGGTTGATGAAATTATATTTGGGGTATCCATGAGGACACATCGTGTGTGGGGTCAATTCTGTGTTCTGTTTAGTCTCTGGACATGTAAGGTTGTTAAGAATGAGCATGATGATGAGGTTTAATGATGGACTGAGCTACCAGACGTACATTTCCTTCTTCCCCACACTAACCCATAGCAGAGATCAGGACAACCAAAAGAAGATAGGAGATAGCACCCATGAATTTGATGTTGCATGCCATTACACTGCCAACCCCTTATTCTTGCTCTCAGATTCAGCATTTGCTCCTCCACATCATTACCCTCTACATATAAGCTCATGCTCTTGCCCATGGAAACAATATGACTCATTTAATTTAACTGATGTCACAGCCTCAAAGCCCGGAAAGTATCTTTCTTATACATAATCTAGCCAGATTTTCCTCCAAGCTGAGTTTAAAGTCTGCTAACTGGTTTCATTCTAGGCTTTATCAATGAGGTTAATGCAGTGGAGTATATTCAAATGATTTTTTTCAGTAATCACTCATGGGGGGGTTTGTCAGATCAATGTCATTATGACTCTTTAATTTAACTGATGTCACAGCCTCAAAGCCCAGAAAGTATCTTTCTTATACATAATCTGGCCTGATTTTCCTCTAAGCTGAGTTTAAAGTCTGCTAACTGGTTTCATTCTAGGCTTTATCAATAAGGTTAATGCAGTGGAGTATATTCAAATGATTTTTTCAGTAATCACTCATGATGGGGGGGGGTCAGATCAATGTCATTATGACTCATTTAATTTAACTGATGTCACAGCCTCAAAGACCAGAAAGTATCTTTCTTATACATAATCTGGCCAGATTTTCCTCCAAGCTGAGTTTAAAGTCTGCTAACTGGTTTCATTCTAGGCTTTATCAATAAGGTTAATGCAGTGGAGTATATTCAAAGGATTTTTTCAGTAATCACTCGTGGGGGGGGGGGTCAGATCAATGTCATTAGTGATCTCAAAGCACCTTGTAAATAGGATCTTTGTAGTCATTTTCTTAAAATTTTAAATTACCTGCTAGTCCATCGACTAGAGTAACAGAAGTCATGTTCAGGTGGGTGTACCAGATGGTCCCGGAAACCACCCGCCACAAGAGTCTGGTCACTCACTCATTATATGCCTGTTAGATTGGAAGGAGGCTCAAGGGAGCACACATTTATTTTTATTTGTTTTTTTAATATATATATATATATATATATATATATTTATTATTTCCACCCAACACAATCCCATAAATATATACAAAATAAGCAAGAAAAAAATGCAAATAATATAGACTAACTAATTTACCCCACGTTTATAATGAGTCCTCTCGCTCCAGGAGTGTGGAGTAGGGGGGAGGGCATCTTGCTAGATCCATATCATGCTCTCGTGCTTGTATACTCTTTGCCAATGACAGACCAGCTGAATCACAGGAGGGGGCCCCAAATCAGCGCCATACACACAGGTCTCTCGGTTCCACACTTACCGACAGCTTCCTCACTCCAAAATGAGAGCAGTCAGCGGTGCCTTAGGAATCGTAAAATGGGGGGATAATCTTCGTTTCATGACATTCAGCGCTTGGGACGCCGATTGGGCGACTGTCTTACTTTTGTTTCGATCCTTTATTCGTTCGAAGCTCGACTACAGATGCGAGTTTTATGCATCCGCAGCTGAGAGTGTATTGCGGAAGTTGGAACGATACACCACACCGTCCTTCGCCTGGCGACCGATGCCTTCCGCACTTCTCCTATTGAGAGCTTATTTGTCTATCCTGGAGATATAGCACTCGTTCTGCGCCGTGCACAGTGCATTATTCGCCTGTACGCGCGAGCCTGGTGCCTCCTTCAGTCGCCAACAGCTCTCACTGCATCTGCAGCTGATCTCGACGGTGCCTATGCCGCAGAGAGAAGCCAATCATACCCTAAGTAATACCTTGGGTGAGCGAGGCATGGCCTTTCTGTTAGATTTGTTCAACAGGATCTGGGTAGAGGGTATCTTCCCAGATCCCTCGCGAATTGCTACTGTGCTCGCTTTTCGCAAACTAGGGAAAGATCACTCTACCCCGGCCGGTTTCCGACCAATCTCTAACATCTTGCGTGTGCATGTTGATGTAAAAATTGGTAAATATTAGATTAGCCTTTTTCATGGACAGCGGAGGCCATCTGTCTTCTGCACAGTGCGGTTTCCGCAAGTTCCACTCCACGTCGGATGCTCTGCTCCGACTTTAAAATGCCATCTGCGAGTCCTTCGTTTGTAGACAACAATACGACACGGTGTTTTTCGATCCGGAGAAGGCCTATGATACAGCATGGCGATACGGTATCATAGAGACTCTCCACACGATGGGGGAGAGGGGACGCCTCCCGGTCTTTATATCTGAATTTTTGCGAGATCGTCGATTCCGCGTACGGAGGGGGGGACGCTATCCGGCCCACTGGAACAGGAATGGGTGTCCTTAGTCTCAGCCTGAGCATCAACTGCATCACCTCAGGGCTGTCGGAAGATGTTCTCGCTACGCTTTACGTGGACGACCTTTCGATCTCTTTTGGCGCAGCCCAGATTCCATCTCTGTTGCGTCGACTCCAACAGGCATTAAACCGCGTCTCTCAGTATGCCGAGACGCACAGGCTTCAGTTTTCCTTGGCCAAGACTAAAGTGGTTCACTGCTGCCATCCACGGCTCCACCCTGACCCAGACTTTTTTCTAAATGGGGTGCGCCTGGAAGTGGTGGACTCGCACCGTTTCCTTGGTCTTGTATTTGACCGACGCCTCACCTGGAAGCTCATATTCGCAGCCTTAGGGTCTCTTTATACCCGCGCCATGTATAATCTTCGTTCCGTGGCGTTCAGCGCTGATAGGGCTGCTGCCTTACTTTTTTATGGATCCTTTGTTCGTCCGAAGCTCGACTACGGATGCGAGTATTATACATCCGCAGCTGAGAGTGTATTTCTGAAGGTGGAGTCGATACACCACACCGGCCTTCTCCTGGCGACAGGTGCCTTCCGCACTTCCCTCATTGAAAGCTTACTTGTCGATGTTGGAGAGATGCCACTCGCTTTGCGCCGTGTACAGTGCATCATTCGCCTGTACGCCCGAGCCCGGTGCCTCCAACAGCTCTCACTGCATCCGCAGCTGATCTCACCTGTGCCTATGCCGCCGAGAGACGCCAGTCATACCCTAAGCCCTCTAGGTTTAGGGATATAAAACTCCTTCTCGAGCTAGGATATAGCTCTCTGGACGGTGGCGCCCACTGGTTCTGCCTAGGACGCCACCCACGAGGATACCACATTTGACTATATGTCGCCACGCCTCTGCTTCCAAGGCTTCTACAGCGCCGGGAGTATAGCGTTCGGCCTTTTTGGAGCACACTTCGTATCATGCTGGAACCGTGCCAGTGCATACGGATAGCTCCAAGTAGCCGATGAGGGCGCCAAAGAGTCCGCGAGGACTGCGACCAGACGAGCGTTTCGCTCTTCGTCACACCCATTACACGGCAGGAAGACGGGCAGCTCTCCGGCTTCTTGGCAAAGAAGATGGGAGACGATCGAAGGGAACTTAAAGTTGCCTGCCATTGCGCCGCGACTGTTCCCATGGACCTACCCCCTAATACCGCGATGGCTTCAGGTTGCTTTCTGTCATCTCCGAATTGGAAACATTCGCGGGACGCACCGCCATTTGATGGAGCTCTCGCCTGCGCCCTACTGTAAAGACGGCATTTTCTCCCAGACTGTTTGGCACATTCTTGTTGAATTTCCTACTCTGGGCGATCTTCGCGCACGTTACCTGTCCTGGTACCGGGACGAGCGGGGGTGCTACCGCTTGTCCATTCTACTCTGGTCGGATTCGTGCACACTGACTTTTGGATGAGGCCCGCCTCCTCCCCTTTATTTAACTAGGTTTTTGTTGTTATTTTTGTTTTCTTTGTAGGTCGCACGTGCCTGCGGCGGGGAGAGGTGGACCTACCCCCGCCGCCGGAGCTTGCTTCGTGCTTGTTGCTCTTTAACTTTTTATTTTTTTATTATTATTGATGTTGATTTTTGTTTTGTGTCCTCATATTGTTATTTTAAACTAGCCTAGTATTAGACTGTCATGATTACGGCGATTTATGCCCAAGTAGGCAGTCACCAGATGGGCTCCTAAAAACGAAAATAATAACATTTAACCAAAGATACAATTCAGTTTCTTTTTAGTAACATTGGTTTCTGTAACACGTTTTGATTTTATTTAGATTCATAACTACTAATTTTTTTATAGTGAACACCTTTGAAGTATCTTTTTATAACATTGTGACCCTTATTGATTATCGAATGTCCCAGTCTGGGTGATCTTCGCGCCCGTTACCTGTCCCGGTACCGGGATGGGTGGGGTCGCCACCCCCTGTCCCTTGTACTCAGGATGAGTGCGTGCACTTGTTGACTTTTGGGGGGAGGCCGGCCTTCTCCCTATTATTTAACCAGGTTTTTGTTTTGTTGTTGTTTTTTCCCTTATAGGTTGCACGCTCCTGCGCCGGGGGGCCCTTCCCCCGACGCAGGAGCTTGCTTACTACTCGTTTTCTTTTCCCCTTTTTTCTAGTTTCTGTTGTTGTTTGGGTTGTTTTTTTTTTGTGTGTGTGTGTTATTGCATTAAATTTAAAAGTAGCCTAATTCTAGGCAGTTTTTAATACGACGACTAATGCCCAAGTAGGCAGTCGCCAGATGAGCTCTTTAAATTAAAAAAAATAAAATAAAAAGTGACTCTTATTGATGAATGATGCTTATATCCTAGGATATGCTCATTTCAGTCAACTGGTTTAATTTATTGTGCTGCATCACTATTCCATTGAATCATGGATCCACTGCTACATTTCCCCATTTTTAACTAAGCTGTCTTCATGATAGGCTTCACCATTTGTTCTCCATATATGTTTATACGTAGCCCCTGATCTGATTTAACACCTATTCTGTGTTATCATCTATTTATTTACTTCTATATTGGTTAACTTTTCACATTAAATTATTCAGAATATCCATTATGAATTAAAGCATGTTCAAGGTCCTGTATTCAATAGTCACTGGGTATGAGAGATGTTAATTCCTGCTTATCATGGTTCTTGACACTATTATGGCTAACTATCATCATCTGTTCATTATCATTTTATCTACTTTTGCCTCTTGAGGAAATTGGCATTCCTTATTTAGCCAGTCTTCCCTCCTTATTTTGACACTGCTATTTAGCCATTAGCAACATGCACACTTCTTATAGTTGCACCCACTATTCTTTACAATCTGATGAATCACTCATTCTTTTCACTTCTTTAAGCAGGACTTTGGAGAGATTTCATTGAAGGAAGAAGTTAGTGAGGAATTCATTCATACAGAGACAAGTTCTTTTACTGATGTTGATGGACTATGTGTAAAATCTGAAAACTCTCTACCAAACACCCCTAGTAAGTTGTTGCAACAAGACTCTCTTCAAGATATGGTAAGCTGAATTTATATTATAATTTCAAACATCTACTATTCTTGAAGGGTTTTTGGTAAAAGATTTACCCCCTGGGTACCGAGTGTAGTGATACACTTGACACAGATGCCAGATAAACACTAAAAAATGATACACTTGGTATCAGAAAGCACCTACACTGGTGCATTTCCTCCCTTTGTCTCTCTCAGTACCCATTTTTTCTTCTATGACTCTCCCCTCAATTCTTTGCCTACCTGCATGATGTAGCTCGGGTAGAAAACCTGAGCTACAACTGAAAGCTGGAGGAGAAACACGACCCATCCATTTTCAGTGCAGACTGTTGTACCCTTGTACCTTGAAGAGCACCATATCATCCCAGCAAGGATTGCCCTGACTACAGAAAGAACCTACACTCTGTATCCAGGTCTGGGGAAGCTGGTAGGTTCCCTCACTCCTTTTATGCACCCTTTCCACTACTATCTGTTTCTTTTCCCTTTTCATTGACACCATCTTCTATTGCCCCACCTTGACTTTGTCATTTGCTTCCCCCAACACTCTACTGGGCATGGTGACCTTGACCTCACCCAGGCTAGTCAACCGTAAGGGGCGCATCGATTTGCCTTCCTGGCCGCCGTACTGATAGAACAGCGCCGCGTCCTGCCCCAGGTTAGCTTCTCCTTTTTGACAACCTGTTTTTATCCTACTTCCTTACTTTCCAAACAACGTCTCCCACAACTTTCTCTGGTCCTCCTCTAATTTCACAGGATAGACGTCGACCAACCTTCTCTCACCCAACTATCCCAGATCTGGGCTGAGAGAGGACGTCGGCAAAGTTCCCTCACCCCCTGAGCTCCGGCCTGGGGTGATGGGTTTTTAACAACCTACTTCATCCCCAACCACACCTTCCTTCCATACGCTTCTTCCTCCTGTCCCTGTCTATCAATTTTACGCCATGCCCAAGGTGAAGCCGCTATGCCGATGCGCTGCCAGGTCACTAGAGGAGAGGAGTGGCTTCAAATAGCGGCAGCTGGTTTTGCCAGCCCCATATTCACCCCACCCAGAGCGGGCTACTGAGTGAGGTAATGAAGGTTTGCGTCCCGTGATTCCCAATGATGATAAAAAACTACTCTCCTTCTACATTCCCCTCGATGGAGCCGCCTTCCGGCAGCTCCACTGGATAAATGCAGGTTTCCCCCTTCTTCCCTGTGCTTTCTCAGGGACCCGCCAAATTTCTTCTACCGGAGAGGAGACTTACTCCTCTCCTTTGTCTACGGGTGTAGGAGACTTCGGACGTGCTTTTACTGTCACCGCTTCGGCCATACGAATATCTCCTGTCGACGTGCAAAGTCGGTGTTACCTGAAGTCTGTGTAAGTTGCTCCAAGGCCGCACACGATAATTCCAAACCATGTGTGGCCAAGTGTGTCAATTGCGGACAGCCGCACCCCGCTTTTTCAAAGCAATGTGGTGCGTATCTCCTTGAGAAAGAAATCCTGGCCGTTCAGGCCCAGGATCGTCTTTCATTTTGCTAGGCTAAAGACTTGGTCCTTCCGGGCCAGGCGCTGCCTGGGACGTCCTATGCCTCAATGTTAAGAAAGACACCCTCCGCTCCTGGCCCCTCCAAGCCTACGAACACGGTCGTTTCCGCGTCCATTCATAACCCTTCTGCGTAGAACAACACTATAGGAGATACAGAGAGACTTGAAGGAGACTCAAAGGCGTTGGATTCTCCAAAAAGGGACCCACGCCTACGATGTCCCGTACGCCATGCTTCGACACCTGTGTGAGTGAGGCTTGGCCTTTCTGATAAATTTATTCAACAGGATCTGGGTAGAGGGTTATCCTCCCAGACTCATGGTGAATCGCTCTTGTGCTCGCTTTTCGTAAACCGGGGAGAAATCACTCTACCCCGGCCTGGTTCCTCCCAATCTCTCTAACCTCCTGCGTGTGCAAAGTTGAAGAATTTCGTAAATGTTAGATTAGCTTTTTTTATGGAGAGCATCTGTCTTATGTACAGTGCGGCTTCCGCTAGTACCACTCCACGTCGGATGCTCAGCTCCGACTGGAAAAGGCTGTCTGCGAGGTCTTCTTCGTAGACAGCATTACGCCACGGTGTTTTTCAATCTGCACAAGGCTTATGTTACCGCATGGCGATACGGTATCATGGAGACTATTCATGAGACTGTGGCGAGGGGACGCCTCCCAATCTTTATATCTGAATTTTTGCACGATCGTCGATTCCGCGTACTGGTGTGTGGAGCCCTCTCCGGCCCAATGCAGCAGGAAGAGGGTGTCTAGCAGATAGTGTACTCAGGGTCACTCTCTAGGTCGATGACCTTTCGATCTGTTTTGGCGCGGCCCAGATGCCAACTCTGAAGCGTCGACTCCAACAGGCATTGAACCGCATCTCTCTCTATGCCGAATCGAGCAGGCTTCGGTTTTCCTTTGCCAAGAATAAGATGGTACATGTCTGGTGCCATCCACAGCTCCATCCTGATCCAGACTCATTTCTTAATGCGGTGCGCCTAGAAGTGATTAACTTGAACCGTTTCCTTGGTCTTGTATTTGCCCGAGACTGCGTTGTCCCCCCGATTGTTAGGCACATTCTTGTTGAATGTCCCAGTCTGGGCGATCTTCCCGTACGTTAACTGTCCTGGCACCGGGACGAGCAGGGTCACTACCGTTTGTCCTTTATACTCAGGACTGGTTCGTGCACACCGACTTGTGAATTTTACGACTTTTTAGAGACGGCCTCCTCCACTTTATTTGACTGTTTGCTGCAGGTCGCATGTTCCTGCGCCGAGAGGAGGCGGGTCTATCCCCGTCGCCGAAGCGCGTTTCCTTTTTGTTTTTGCCTTTATGTTCATATATAAGGCCATCCATGGAGAAACTCCAAAAAGCGCCCCCCCCCCCCCTCAAAAAAAAACATGTAAATGAAGATTAAAGTTTTGCAATGTTTCAGTTGATATAACATCGCCAAATGCTGATCAATTACAAAGGTTTTGGTCTCATTTTGAAGATATTGGGTAGCAGAATACGTGACGTCATACCCTGTTGACTTTGCTCGTAATGTATCAACCATCGCAAAAAGTACACCCTTACTTAACCGCACCATCAGATAGCCCAGATATACATTCACACAAAATAGGTCATAAACTGTATTATATTTGTATAAATAATGTATTTAAAGATGGTAAATGATTATAATAGGCATAAATAATAATAATAAATAACATGGTAATGGTAAATTTTGTTATTAATACCCACAAAATAAGGTGATAGTAGGAGGCAGAAACGATAACAATACTGTACTTACATTAAGTGCAGCCATGAATCCGCTTGTGAGGTGTTGTGGGTGAGTGTTGTAGATGGTAGAGAACTTAAGAGTAATCTACAAAATCATCATCTGGATCGTCATCACCGTCATCAGCTGTGGAGGCACTGAGGTACTGTTGTTCATCGAAGATGGCTTGAAAGAAGTCTCGGTGATCGAGGGGGATGTAGTTCATAAGGCTTTTGAGGTCAGCTATCTTTGCAGGATTTATTTGGATAAGATTGGGGTATTTTTCAGGAAGGTTGATCCTTGCCAAGTCGAACACCCATTGATTGTAAGCTCTTGATCTACCCTTCTGTATGATAACATCAACAGCTGGAACTGCAGTGTCGTGGCATTTCAGGATTTTGTAGCCTTGCTTGAAATCCTGAGAATAAACGAATGTTTTCCCATCCTTGAAACTGGCACCAACAGTCTTGCGTTTGGTGATCTCACTTTGCAGAAGGCCAAAGTCAAGGAAAGACGACCTAGTCATTGTCCCAACCTGGAAGGGCTTGTGCGTGGGTGCATTTTTTTATGAGTGTCTCATACCCTTCCTGTATGAATATCTCTGTCCCTTTCACACACTTTTCAATGTGTCCAAAGGCTCAGTCGCATGGTGGTACGAATGACCGGGAGTCATAAAGACATGTTCTAATTTTTTTAATCGCCCATTGTGTATTTCTTTAAACAGGCCAGTACAATATTCATATTTTTATTTTGGCTCTCACATTTATCGCTACAAATCACTAAATTTGTCGCAGAAGCATCAACAACTTTCTGAATGTACCTGTACAATTAACTCACAATTTCACTATACCCCAGTCTACCAGTGCTCTCATTTCACAAAAACATAGTACCTTTAATATTTTTAATGTCATGGATCCCAAAGTTGTAGGTCCACAGTTTTCCGTTATAATACTGGAGACCTGTGGATAGCTTTGGCGTTGTTAGAGTCTGCTGTAGATCCATAGCAATGGCTACAACACTGCCATCATTATTGTCTTTATAGGATTTCAAAATATTCTGGGCAGCTTTGGCACGAGCCAAGTGTTCCTGTTTTTCATTTTCTAATGTCCATATACGCTCACTGTCTGTTTCCTCACGTAAGGTTTTCAATTGCATGTCCACTCGGTCAGAAAGGTTGCATGTGTCACTTTTGGGTGGTTCAAACCCAATATTGTAATTAGTATTAAAGATGTCACGATAACACCTTTCAATAACAACTTAAACATTAAGGTGATTTCCTTCAACCAGTCCAGGTACAGGTTTTACATGCGAGCAATGTTAAAGTTATAGCTCACTGGAACATACTTCCTGCGTGGACTTTTACCCCTGTTATAATGGCTTGACACTGTCGGTATATTTCTGATGTATTCATGAACAGTTTGCTTTCGCTCCTCAGATATAACATTCACTGGGTAATTTTTGCCACGACAATCCTCTCCTATGGTGGCACTAACACTCCGTTTACACAATAGAGACCGCACACGTCCCTCCTTAATGCCATGAATACTATAAAATGCATTCCGGCACACCTCATGCACAATATTGTCATACACAACAGTATACATTATGCGTCTGGTTGCCCTACTCTCTCTCTCTCCTTGACACCAGATCTCTTCACTTTTAGTTCACTCACTAACTTAGAAATATGGGCATTTTGCAAATTATAATCAGCAATAAACCAAAATTCGTCATGCATTTTATTTATTTTCTCGATACCGAACCGCGTAAAACATCCACATATGCATGGCGGCTCTACGTTCCTAGCGGCAACAGGTTGGTTGGTATACGCACTGGTGTAGGCCTCACATCTGTTACGTTTGTCTTTGGCTATCACTCTTTTACACCTATCTACGCACCTCTGACCCCGTAAGTGGCGCGGTGATTTGCCATCCTGGCCGCCGTGTTGACGGAATTCAGCTCTCCGTCCGGCCCCAGTTCTCTTCCTTCCTTCTGAAAGCCTGCTTTCTTACTTTACATACTCACTTTTCACACACTTTTCCACAATTTTCTCTGATCGGCCTCTAATTTCACAGGCTGGATGCCGACGAGCTTCCTCAGTCAACTATTCCGGATCGGGGCTGAGAGGGGGGAGGACAACGCCCTCTCACCCCAAAGCTCCGGTTTGGGGTGGTTGGTTTTTAAAAACCTACTCCTTCCCACCCTAATCCTCTTCACACCCCCTTTCTCTATCTCATCGAACTATCAATTTTACGCTGAGCCCAAGGTGGAACTGCCATCCTGATAGGCTGCCTGACCACTAGGCGGGAGGTGTGGCCCCGTATTCACCCCTCGCAGCGCGGGCTAAGGCGTGGGGTGATTAGCGTTTGCATACCGCAATAAGAACAGGGTCCCCATGCCCAATGGGGAGGAGCATGGTCCCCTGCTCCTCCACCGGATATGCTCATAGACCATTCTTCGGACCAGGCGAGTTCGAGGCCTACGCGACAGCCTTTATCTGGCCCTTAAACTGAAAGCGTCGCAGCAACCACTTCGAGGTCGCCCCCTCGCAATATTACTCAACTTTCTCGTTCTCAACAGCACCCTAACCTCCGCCGAAAACCGACGACAAACCTACATAGCATCCTATCTCCCTCTGCTTGGTCTCGCTATATATCATTACGTGTTCCAGAAGAACAAAAGGTTTGTGGTTTACACACGTGCCACGCCTTAAAAGAAATTTTCCCTAAGGCTACCCCTGATTTCTCAATCGCTGACTCACGCGCGTAAGTAATATTCCACGCTACCACAGAATCATTTTCAAACCGCCTGCTCAGCCTACAATCTATCGGCTCTCTAAAAATCTCCGCCAGTGACAAAAATGAATTTAATGTCAAGAATTGCACAGTCCTAGTAGATAACTTCTTCCCAGGACCTGATGCTACAGATGAATTCATCTCTTCCGTCATTAAAGAAGTTTTCACAGAACAACACCATAATGTTCGAGTCGATTAGTATTTTCTTAAACACTTCTCGTTCCTCCACCCCATTTAGGGTTGCTAAGATAACCCTAAAATAGCAAACGATACCACCGTTTAGAAAATTTGCAGGAACACGTATACGAGTCCAAGAAGAACACCCTACCCCACTCCAGTGCAGTAACTGCAACAGATTTGTCCACTCGGCAAAATATTATAAGAGCACCGAGAACCCGTGCTTCCGATGTGGAAAATTGAGACACAATGCCCAGATTGCACAGGAGAGACGCAATGCCTCAACTGTGGCGGCTCACATCATGCCCGCTACAAGAAGTGCCCTCACTACCTCTACCATCAGGAGATCCGCGTTCGCTCCCTATGATCTGGCATATCTAGACGTCAAGCGAAAATAGACATGCGTGAAGAAGGCATCACGTTGTCAACACGCATTTTTTCCGCTATGACGAGTGGTTCTCCTAGCATTCTCGTCGCTCAACCCAAAGCTAGTACATCGGCACTCCGTGCCGACCATCCGACCACAGCCTCTCTAGCTCCAACGGTTACCATTCCCTTGAAGCAGCGCACGCATCAAGCTACACCTTTGCAGCAAGGCGAAGTAATGGAAGGAGCAATGTGTCGCCCGAAGTACATGTGGTACAACTAGCTTCAAGATCCGAGTCACCTCCCAATCGCAAGAAGAGACATAAGAACATAAGAAAAGAAGGAGACTGCAAAAGACCATTCATGACCTACACTTGGCAGCTCCTGTAAACACCGAAGGGGAAGACTCCGAACTCGATCACCTCACTCCCCTTTATATGCATCAAATAGTGAACTTACCCTTGCGTCACCAGCAACTGAATCCTCAGCGATCCCAGTCGATGATGACCTTGGCGATCGCCCAACTACTCAGGCCCCCGCTTCTACTGAGGGCCGGATAAATCCGGAAACTGTCCTTACCTAGAGTAAGCCGCTGCCCGCTCCCCTTCACCGCAGATTATTGCTGCCTAATGTTACTTCTGATAGTGAAATCCTTAGCCCCCCGCGGATTAATCGTAAAGGAGGTGTAGGCTGTAAGCGCTTTCTACCTTCTCTCTCCGACTCTTCCTCTCTGAGCCCCTCTAACGACAAACGCACTTGACTCGAGGACGACGTCTCACGCTCCCCGGGAGCAATGAGCTCTTCAGATGAAACGTGGCTTAACGACATTAAATCATACCTTGTATAGCCCCTCGCAAAGTATGTCCGAGGAAATACCTTCTCCCGACGAAAGAGATCTTTAAGAGCTCTCGCTCGCTGAGCTGCATGGAATCGGTCCGCCAGACCATCCTCACTGTATAGACAAGAACACACTTATATCACCATGTGTAAATAAAACCGTAGAAACCACCCCAACTACTGACCCTGATCAATCGTGTAATTATTTGGCCGACTCATCACCTTGCCTTATGCCCCTCGTGCTACCTAATCGCCACTCCCTGATTACAGATTATGATCTACATCCCGGTTGTACAGCTGCCAATATAGCTTCCTACGACCCTACATCATCTCCAAATTCTTCTACGACCACCAAGGAAACTACCCACCAATCACCAGCAAATCCTTTAACCAACGCTCATGATGTACCCGCAGATAACGTACCGCCCCCTCTCTGAATACGCCCGAACCAAAACGATTGAACCATACTCCCGCCCCTTTGTTCAACTCACCCTTTAACGCTCTAACGACATCAATCTTCTGCCTAACATGGAATATCCGCTGACTACGAGCCAATTACGGCTCACTGCAGGCCCTCTGAAAACAATTTCTCCACGAAGTGATTTGCCTCAGTGAAACGAAGCTCCAAGATCCCTCTTACTTCTCTCCTACCGGCTACACCGAGGTCAGCCTTCTACATCCACGGATATACCGTTTACCACCATCCCCCTCTGCACAAACCTTAATGCCCTCGCTGTTCACTTTCACCGAACTACGCTCTTAACTGTGTGTTCAATATATCTCCCACCCTCCAAGCCAATCACCTTTGCTTTCCTGAATGAACTTGTCTCCCAACTCCCAAAACCATTGCTTTTAACTGGAGACTTTAATGCTCGTAACCAGTACTGGTACGACACCATAAACAATAGCAAAGGACATGTCGTACTAGACGTAGTCTTACAACAAGACCTACAAGTCATCAACGACGAAGCCCCTACCCATTATCATCCTCAGACAGACACCTTTACCCACATAGATCTCTGTCTGTGCTCAACTGACTTCCCGCCTGATCACTTCTTCAGAGTATTTGATGATCTGTGTAGAAGTGACCACTATCCCCTTCTCCTAGATCTTCGTCCTCTCTCCCCCATCTCCCCAAGACCGTATTGGATTTATCAGAAGGCTGTCTGGGAATCCTTCTTAACATCGTCTTCCATAACTATGGCTTATGGTACAACGCAAGGCACATCCTGCTTAAAACAGTTTGTGGAGTTTTTTTTCAGCAACGGCTCACAAACATGTTCCACTACGCAATGTTCAACTCACACCTTCGGTCATCTGGTGGAATAAAGACTGTAGCACCGCTAAGTGTGAACAAAATAGGCTGCATCGGACCTTCCAAGATAATCTCAGCACGTCTTCATACACCAACTATAAAAGACAATGAGCCCTCGCCCGCCAGACCTTCCGTCAGGCAAAGCGCCACTCGTGAATCCAATACACATCCTCTATTTCTTCCCGCACCCCTCTAGCCAAGGTTTGGCGAAAAATACATAAAATCCGCTGCTCGTCACGATACCCACATTTCCCCATCCGTTACAATGGCAACCTCGTCAGTGCTCCCTAGGACGTTGCACAGTTTATTGCGAATAGTCTCGGCTCAATCTCCCATGGACCCCTCTTCACCGAATTCAATCGTCACAAAGCATTAATGGAATTGCAGCCACTAATGTTCAAGACCTCTAGGAAACTGTGCTACCATGAACCCTTCTCGATGAAAGAACTCCAGGAGGCACTCTCATCGTGTAAGAACTCTACCCCTTCAGAAGATTTAATATCATACACCCTCATCCAACATGCCCATGTAAATGCCCTCCAGTGCCTCTTAACAATTTTTAACAATAATTTCCTCTCTGGAACTTTTCCCCAAGAATGGCGCCACAGCATTATCCTCCCTTTTCTCAAGGCAGGAAAAGACCATTCCAACCCAACAAATTATCGGCTAATTGCCTTTACCTCATGTCTATGCAGGTTGCTCGAACGCATGGTGAACACCCGCCTGATATGGTACCGTGAAGAACAGGAGCTTTTCTCTCCGTCCCAATTTGGGTTTCGCCCAAATCGTTCCACACTTGACCCTCTTACCCTACTTGACCATGACATTGGCCTTGCTTTCTCTAGGAAAAAACTTGTCACCGCAATCTTCTTCGATTTAGAAAAAGCATATGACACAGTCTGGCGGCGCTTGATTCGACAGCAGCTATACGATATGAGAGCTCGCAGAACCTTGGCTCTGTTTATACAAAACTTCTTAAAAGACCGATCTTTCTATGTCGATCTCAAAGGCGCTCGCTCTACAAAGCTTGTAGAATATGAGGGAGTCCCCCAATGAAGCGTGCTTAGCACTTCTCTCTTTTTAATTGCGATCAATTCTTTCTCAAAGCATATATTATCACCTGTACACTGCTCACTTTATGTAGACGACATGGCCATCTGGGTGACGAGCTCGTCCGTGGCGATGGCTACCAACTTGCTCCAGCAAGCTGTGGATTCAATAGTGGCTCATGCCTCATCGACCGTATTCACCATCTCCCAACCCAAAACAACGGCAGTTATATTTACCCGACGCAAATCGATTCCTAGGATAAGCCTTAATATTTCCGGCTCGCCGATCAAATTCACCACCCATACTAAATTCCTAGGCCTTATATTCGACCAGCGTATGACATGGCGATATCATATTGAAGACCTCGTGATAAGATGCGCTCCTGTACTTGCCCTTATGGCCTCTTTATCAAAACTACACTGGGGAGCTGACCGCCGCACCCTCCTCGAGATCAACAGGTCGCTATTACTTTCAAAGCTCGACTACGGCTGCCACCTGTATTCCTCTGCTTCCAAAAGCATGCTAAATAAACTAAATCCGCTGCATCATAGAGGCCTGCGCCTTGCTACAGGGGCATTTAAGTCTTCCCCTGTTCTATCTCTATGCTGAAACAGGATTCCTCCCTCTTTCATCTCGCCGTAATGAATACTGCCTCCGATTCTACATCAGATCCCTCCGTATGCGATCTAAAACTCGCTCGAATTCTCTGCTCCACATTCCCTCCACCAGAGACCCAGAGACTCGCCCTTGTACCTTCTCTTCATATACACTGCGTATAGCACAGCTTTTGGAAAAACTCGAGCTTAGACACCTCTCAGTTGCGGTGGATAGACCACCAACGCTACCCCCATGGACCCGCAGGAGTGCTAAGTTTTGTGAACCTTTCTTGAGAGGCTCCAAGGACCAAATACCAACTGCAGCTCAACGCGCCATGTTCCAAGAACATGCAGAAACTCACACCGGTGAAACTCCTATTTACACCGACGGGTCGAAAACTGATACAGGGACTGGATGCGCTGCTGTCCTTCCCTCTCATACCTTACGCTCCACCCTACAGCCTGCCACATATGTCTTCTCAGCAGAGCTCGTGGCCATAAAAATAGCCTTGCGTGCCATCGGTCTCCATTTCCCAGGGTTATATACAATATTTTCGGATTCTATGAGTGCGCTGACTTCCCTTGAGCGATTGTTCCCCCGACACCCTGTAGCCATAGAGATCTTAGAAACCCTACATCTTTTGATCGGACGCTCTTACTCCATATCATTCTGCTGGCTCCCCGGACACTCAAACATCCAGGGAAATGAAACGGCGGACCTAGAAGCAAGGAAGGCCGCCCTCCATACTGCATCGTCCATACCTCAATCACCGATCTTTCACAGAAGCTACATCCCTCTCATACGTAAATTGGTCAGAGAAGAATGGGAGCGATATTGAAACTTGTACGGTCATCCTCACCTACTCCAACTCAAGTAAAACGCTTCCCCGTGGCCATCGTCATACTCTCCCATCAGATGTCATGAAGTTGTGCTGTGCCGCTTGCGAATTGGTCACTGTCGCCTCACCCATGGCTATTTAATGGCTAACGAATAACCACCATCTTGTCACATGTGTCACACTCGCATCTCAGTGTAACATATTCTGCTCACCTGCCCGCGATACTCTGCCCATCGAAAGAAGTATTTCGGTCTTCACCCCACCTTTGCTTCTATTTTCGGAGAGTCTCCCCATGTTGTGCCCAACTTATTGTGATTTCTGTAAGATGCCGGCCTTTCTTCCAAAATTTGATACCTTCGTAACTTATAATATTTGTCCACATATCCGATACTTTAGCCGTTTCTTTGATGTCCTGTATTTTAACTGTAGTTTATTCTAGTCTTGTCTTTCCATATTTTTTGGGAAAGCTACCAATCCCATGTTTTTGCTCTTTTTATTGTTTTAATTATATATGTTTTTTAACTCATTTTTGTGTTTAGCTTTGGTTTTTATAACTTTTATGACCACTTAAGCCAGATGAGCCTAAATGGCAAAACAGGCTATAAATCCTTAAAATAAATAAATGCGCACCTCTGATGCTTCCTAGAGCTGCTAGGAATATTAACTTCGTTACTGTTCACATCACTCATGGTTACTACAAAATAATGGGTAATAAACACAAAATAATGACGAATAAATCCAGGCGAAGTGAAGCAAAACACTGAACGCACGTGGACTGGGGAAGGTTGGGTGGGTAGGTGTGGGGTGGCCCGTGCATTTTCATTGGCTGCCAGGGACGGTGGCTTTGGTATGCCTCCACGCGGTTCGGCTCAGAGAAACTACACAACAGCGCGTGGTCCATCTCTTTGTAATCAATGGCAAATACAGTGCAATAACTCCGAATACTCCACTATCTGACATGCCCATTCTCTTCTACACACCCTAACGTAAACAAAACCATAGTAAGCGTATTTTCGAGCAAGTGGTGTTTTCGGAGTTACTCCATGGATGGCCACATATGTTTTTTGTTTGTTTATTGCCATTGTTCCTTTTTTATATTTGTTATTTTCTTGTTTTTTAATATAGTCTATTATAATATTAAGTTTTCCGTTAATTAGAGCCACTTGTTCCCTAGTATTCAGTTGCCAGATGGGCCCTTTAAATTAAAAAAAAAATCATGCCCTCAGTGGCAACCCCCAACATAATGACACTCCTTTTAAAAAAAAAAAAAGATCCTGATGCTCAATCCTTACAGAAGGATCAAAATCTAGCCGCAATGTATCGCAGCAACCGTGTATCAGTCATTTCTGCACCTGACCCTGCCTAGGATATCCTCCATTTAACTGTTGAGTTATCACATTATTCTTTTAAATTTCCGCTTTTTTTTTTTACTTTTTTCAATTTTATTATTCATACTGATTCTGCAGATGTTTGAATCCCTTCGTTCTTTCGGCTCTTATCTTCATGTCCAAGATATTTGTGGGTGTCTGATGCGGAATGCCTCAAGATATAAGATCACTTTTTGTTAAGATCATAATCAGCTCGGAGCCCTAAAGAATTAATTTGGTATGGGTGGAGTCCCTACACTTTCTTCCTTTTGCATAAATGCTCTCTTGTACACCAGAAAGATCGTGAGCCAATGATTATAAAATTTCTAATTGTTTCTTTTTCAGGGGATGAAATTTCCTTCGTCCAGTAACCTTAAGTTTATTCCACAAGTTCGTGGTATGATATCGCCACCTCGAGACCTTGAGTATGACCCAAATTGGACTACTGGTGTATATTCAAAATCTGAAAGCCCAAGAAAATTGGCCGAAAACAAT
The DNA here is from genome assembly GCA_963969495.1 of Ceratothoa steindachneri. Taxonomy (NCBI): domain Eukaryota; kingdom Metazoa; phylum Arthropoda; class Malacostraca; order Isopoda; family Cymothoidae; genus Ceratothoa; species Ceratothoa steindachneri. The sequence goes on along the minus strand of OZ018338.1, from coordinate 70,186,209 downwards.
CCCATACCTTCCCTGCCGACACACACAAATTCACATGTGCTGCATCATACAAGAATGAATAAGAAAATCTATAAATGCTGCTCCTGTCCTTATCAGACTGCACATAGGGGAACTTTAAGAATACATTTAAGAACCCACACTGGCGAGAAGCCATTCAAATGCGATATTTGCCCTTATCAGGCTGCAACGAAAGATCATCTTAAAAAACATTCATATACTCATACAGGCGAAAAACCTTTCAAATGTAGCCTTTGCCCTTATCAGGCTGCAACAAAAATGCATGTTAAAAGACACGCACTTACTCACACAAGCGAGAAACCTTTCAAATGCAGGCTTTGCCCTTATCAGGCTGCTTCGAAAGATCAACTTAAAAACCATTCATACACTCACACTGGCGAGAAGCCTTTCAAATGCAGCCTTTGCACTTATCAGACTATAACGAAAGATTATCTTAAAAGACATTCATATACTCACACTGGCGAGAAGCCTTTCAAATGCAGCCTTTGCCCGTATAAGGCCACAACGAAATATCATCTTAAAAGTCATTCATATAATCACACAGGCAAGAAGCCTTTCAAATGCAGCCTTTGTCCTTATCAGGCTGCAACGAAAGATCATATTAAAAGACATTTATATACTCACAGGTGAGAAGCCTTTCAAATCCAGCGTTGCCCCTATAAACCTGCAAGGGAAGATCATGTCAAAAGCCATTCATGTACTCACACAGGCGCAGTGGCGGCTCGTGTATAGGCACTGCGGAACCGCAGCAGCACCCGCTATGCACACTCCATTTTATCGATAATATTCAATAAAATGTTTTTTTTTTGTTTCTTTTTCTATACTTTTAAAATATATAATCTTTAAGCTTAATATCAGTAGCTATCCCCTAGTTTATGAAAAGAAAATCCTTTGCTAGAACCGTGCGCTAAACATTTTCAGCGACGCGGTGTTTGTTGTGCGCATGCTTACATGTCTGAGACGGAGCAGCACACTAGAGAAAGAGAGCAAGGTGGCGCACACAGTGCCGACCCTGGTGTGCTGGTAGAAGGTAGTTTATTTTTTACTCTGAGTGTTTTGTGCTTTAAAACGTGTTAATATTCTTGAATGTGATAAAGTGTAGAATTTAATTCATATTATTTCGGTTCTTTTATGTTACAGAAAATTTAACCATGGCCTCCTAGTAAATAAAAAATGTTTGATTTTCTGTTTATGATTTTATCAAATTTATAAATTTTCTTTTATTTATTTCCTTTTACACTATTAAAACAATGCTAAAAGAATTCTGATGCAGCACCCCCACTATCATTTGCTATGAGCCGCAACTACACAGGCGAGAGGCCTTTCAAATGCATTCTTTGTCTTTATCAGGATGAGAGAAAGAATCTTGTGGCACATTTAAGAACCCACACTGCTGATAAATAAAGCTTAAAAAGAAGCAAAATGTTTCAATGCTCTACAAGCGCCGCCTGAACTGTTGTACCATGGGTGAATTGATAGAGCGCTTCCGTATTGGTTAGCTAAGTGTGAGACGACGCTCAAACAGAAGGATGCTACCCAACTCCATTTTATTTGACTTTTTGGTGTTGGTAGCATTCTCCGGGGAAAGGCAGGCGGGCGAAAAATAAGGGAATATCTTTGCTAGAGAGGTCTTGAAAAGAAGCCACCGAGTTGACGAAAGAGGCCCCTATGAGGGGTACTAAGAACTTAGAATCAAAATATTAATCCTAAAGCGAAAAATATGTCGATTCTATACACAAGCATTTCGTTGAAACCACTTTCCCAAAAGATGGTGCTGGTGCGGATCTTCGCCACAACCGGCATGAATCGTAAGTGTCCAAGGCATCCCTGCCTCATACCGCCATAACGTATATCGCTCGCAAGAGTGAAAATTCTGGTGTGCGGCTTTCCAAGCAATCGCCCCCTATATCTAGGTTTAGCCTCCTTTTACGACACTTACCGGAAGACGTTATGGATAGTCTTCGTGCCCCAAATACAAGGAGAAAAACATATACCTTCCCTAACTCTCTTTTCTAGCAACAAACCTGATGATGGATAAGCCCCAAGGGATCCACTTTAAAAACTATGGCATAATTTTCCTGTCCTGTTATTGTCTGAGTCTTGATCTCCTAATGGCAATTTAAGCCCAAGCCATATTATTTATATTATTTTAAGAAACTCATTCAGATTAGGGCTTTAAGGAAGGCAAAGTTTCTCAAATTTGGATTATCTAACGTGACTATGTAACCTGTATTATATTAGTATAGACAAAATTATCCCTGGCCTTTGTTTAATAGGGGATTTACGGGGTGGAAGGTGAGGGGGATTATATTTAAGCCAATCTAGGAACATCACTACTAATGAAGGATACAGTATTTGCAGAACAAAAAATCAAGAAACACTGTACCGGCTTTGAATAATTAACACAGAATCTTAATTGGGGGGACGGGCGCAAAACGAAAGCCACAAAATTAAATTTAGTACCATCGGAAAGAATGCAAAAATGCGCTTAAGAGGATATGCTTGAGAGCTGAATCCTGGTAGAAGAAGCCCCACCAAAAAAGCATCATCATCAAGACTACAAAATTTAAATCAATCATAATATACAATAATAAAAACTACTTCCACAGGAATGAGTCCAGAATATTCCCCTCCAGCCTCAAAGTTAACCCTCCCTCCCCATATAATAATCTAATCTGCGTTTGAAAACATTCAAGTTTGGACTGTCTACTGTCTCAGGTGGCAAACTATTCTAGTAATCTACTACTCTGTTGGTGAAAAAATATTTTCTAACATCCAACCTACACCTCCTTTTTTTTAATTTTTAAGTGGTGACCCCTAGTCCTATTACTACCTTCCAACTCAAATAACTTGCTAAAATCCAACTTATCTTTCCCAGAATAGTTTTTCAAAAGCTCAATCATATCTCCCCTCACACATCTTTCAAATGAGAACATATTTAATACCCTCAGTCTATTTTCATATTCATGGTGCTTCAGTTTGATGTCATGTCTAAAATGTGGTGACCATGCTTGTATACAGTACTTTAAATCTGGCCTGACATAGGAGTTGTAGAGATTAAGAATAACCTTTTTTCTCTTGTAGCTAACATTCCTCTTAATGTACCATATCACCCTATTTGTTCTATTTTTTGCTTTAATACACTGCTTTGAAAAGTTCAGTGACCTTTCTACACTACGCCTAAGTCCTTCTCATCCCCAACTGAATTTAGCCAATGCCCCTTCATTTCATAGTTAAATTCTGGCCTCCGGACATTTCGGTCCCAGACAACTGAGTCCCGGACAATTTGGTACTAGGATAATTCGGTACCAGGACAGTTCGCTCACTGTTTCCTCATTAAAGAAATAAAACTTCAAAACAAATATTTATTTATTTGGGCACATATATTTATTATGTAGATTAGATTATATTTATTAAGTTATCAATTTGCTAAAACATGCTGATTGGATTATTTATTAAGCTTCAAATTGTTAAAGCATTTAGATTATTATATTAGATTTATTAAGCTTCAAATTTATTAAAACATGAGATTAGATCAAAACTTTAAGTTGTGTGTATAGCAATGCCTCTGGGCATTCCTATAATAAAAACCTCCTGGGAAACTTAAATGTATATATCATCATTTATTATGTATAAAATTCAAATCTTTTGTCATTTAAATAATTCATTATGCATTACTTTAACTTGTCAATTTAATCATTTAATTATTTTACTTTAACTTTATTAATTTAATCATTTAATTATTTTACTTTAACTGTTAATTTAATCATTTTACTTAACTTTGTCTATTTAATCTTCCAAATTAATTTACTTCAACTTTTGTAAATCAAATAAATTTATGTTAAACTTAATAATTAATTCATTCATTTATTTTCTTGTCAATTCAATTAACGTATACTGTTCCAAACACCATCTCTTAAATTTCACACACACAAACAAACAAACACACATTCCCAGCTCGACCAAATAAGCACGCGAACCTTCTCACTTGACTCAGTGCTCTCGTCATCTAAAGGTCGGTAACCAATTTTCTTACAATTATTCATTTCCCTCCAAATAAATCATACTGAGTTAATTCCACTTTCACATTCTTTGCAAACGACAATACGAGAGTAAGTCCTAATTATATTTGCTTCTCATTGCAGCCCCCAATTCATAGTCCATTATAGATACTTTAAAATACTCTAAATTACGACACTATATTACTTACAACTCAATATTATTTACCATATCAAAGATACTCTATTATACTCTATATTACTATATTATTATTTACTCTATTATTCACTCTATATTGTTGCACCATATTATTCACCATAATTACTTAGCCTTCTTATCTCTATACATTCGTTGATTTTTATAAATATATTTATATTTGTATAATTCTCTTTCTTAACGCCCAAGTCTATATTCCAAAATTTATTTCGCTGTCGCCTCTAGGCCTAAAGCTAACAGCAGACATCTTCGATCAAACAAAATTTATGAGTATGGTTTTCGAAACGCTATCTAGGCTGATTTATTCTCCGAAGATAAATCACATTGATAACCATAAGCTATAGTGAGCAAGACTAGACAAAGGTTTGCGCATATGGGAGGAATCATAGCATTTCAACAGAGTAATTATGCGCTTGTTTAAGTCTCTATACCTCTTCTTTTTTTAGAATTTGTTCTCTTTAAAGGAATTTCTGTACTTTGCAGCTTGCAAGTTCCTCTTCACGTTGAGGATTTTAATCAGATTCCAGATATTAGGATGATATGCCGTTAGAGCGTGATTTAAAGTTCCATGGTAGGCTTCCAGACTATTAATTGTGTGTGGCATACCTATCAGACATCGTTCATAAATATTCCAAGATGCTATGGGAATGTTGGTTTAAGTCGTTGTCTTTTTGACCCCTTCTTCTGATTGGGTCTATATGATTATTTTCAAAATATGACACCAATGATTGCAGAATATTGTCGTCATCGATTAATTCTTTAAATTTAGCAATTACGTCGTCAACTGGTAAAAAAAAACTAATTTGGAAAAACAGCGGATTTTAAGGCTAAAAGTATCATCTTCGTGATATTTACACTCGAGCCCTTCATGTACTATGTGTCTATACACATTTTGACCAAAATGAAAAAGGCAACTTGTTAGATCGGCATTAGGGAATACATCCCCCCAAAACTGTTGCCAGCTGCTTTTTCAAAATCCATGATAATACTGTCGGGTCCTTGATTTGCACTAAATCATTTATTTTTGAAAAACCTCTATCATAGGTTCTTTGGATTTTGTCGGAAAGCAGTGCAAATAATCTGAGCCCGTTAAAATTGTCAACCTGGAAGTGAATAATGTAAAGTTGATAAAACACTGCGGGACAAGACTTGAAGGTGCCATCTTCTCTCCATGTTTTATTTTGCTTCATATGTTCCAAGCCTTCATCAGTTGAAAAAAAGATGAATCTTTTTGGTTCGTCAATCCCACTATCATATTGCAGAAATTTAATGCCGTTATCAAAATGCGAAAATTCAGGGAGAATTGAAAAACCGATATTTGATACTTGAGAGGCGGGAAAGTTTGCTTGCGAATGTCTCCATCGTCGAATATTACGATTAAGTTGCGGCATTTTTGGCACTTCAGAAAGCGCATAAGCATTTAATTGGCCAATTTCATTAGCCATGATTGAACTGGGAGGACTATGACTTGAAATGCAAATTTCTTTAATATTATTAACACTTTTGCTGCTGTTGCAATATGATCAAGCTCCCCGATATGTTTTGATATTGTATAGTTAGAGTCAAAATGAAGCCTTGCTTTGCAAACTCTATTCTCACATCTCCAAAATATTTTGGAATTGACTTTTTTGTTTTATGTTTGTGATAGATATAATTTTTACTATCGATTAGTTTATCTTTACCCTTTCCGGATTTCACACTATTAGACAGTTTTAAGACTTAAATGTAGACTAATTTCGAATGACGGAAAAAGGTTATATTTTGCCAAGTTTAAGGTTGCCGAATAGGTTTAAGGGCCTACTCTTAAGAATAAAGGGGAATAAAAGCTATTTTTCACTGCCACTACTACTCACGGCAAAAACTCAAATTAGTTGTAAAAATAAAATGGATTTTTTTCAACTGATCTTTAATATCCAACCAGATACAAAAAACTGCATTCGTCAGTTGGAACGTTCCCCCACTCAAAATTGATAAAATCAAAATACAGCCTGGTCTTTAATAAAACATATATAGATGAAAAGCTACTCCCAAAATACACCGATATATATATATATATATATATATATATAGTTATCATGTTACTACATCTAGGCATCGCCTAACGACGATGTGAGCCATCATATATCTCCCCTTGAAGTTCTGTTAGTGCAGGTCCTGTAACCAGTATTTATTGGCCCTTGACCTCTAACACCAGTAGTTCTGTTTTTCAATTCCCCTCGAGAGTCTGTGTTTGGTTCACACGATTACACCCCCCCCCCCCCCCTCCCCTCTCCCTCTGTTTGTACAATTCACTTGTCTGACCGCACCTGGAGTATGCCGTACAATTTTGGAGTCCTTCGTTTCGAAAGGATATCGCGAGATTGGAACGTGTGCAAGTCAAGGCAACCAAACTGATCTCCTCTATCAGAAACAAAAATTATGACGATAGATTAAGGGAATTAGATTTGTTCTCGTTGGAGACCCGCAGACTGCGCGGACAGATTATCGAAGTTGTTAAAATATTTCGAGGCTTCGACAATGTAGACTACACTGATGTTTTCCAACTTAGTGAGGGTAAAAATAGAAATCACGGCTCCAAACTTAAACTGAAGCGTTACAACCGCGATCTGTGTGGGAAATCTTTCACATACAGCATATGTGGTAGCTGGAACGCACTTCTAGAGGAAGTTGAAAATCAACAGCAATTCTGTTGATCAGTTCAAGTTAAGACTAGACAAAGTCTTGAAAAGTGGCCGTTTGGGCACGTAAGCCGTTGAGCAGAACTGTCCCTGCTCGACTGCAAGTCAAAAGGTACCCTCTCTGAATGGACCGTAAGGGCTTCTAGGGTACTTCTTATTCTTTTATCTCCTTGTAGCTCTCTCTCTCTCTCTCTCTCTCTCTCTCTCTCTCTCTCTCTCTCTCTCTCTCTCTCTCTCTCATAAAGAAAGTAGAGGGAGAGAGGTGACGCCCCCTTGTCGCGGGAAGAGAGCTTGTGTGTACTTTTGACTTTTCGAGCTATGTAGGCGGGGGTACCTCTTCTGGGTACCCCTGGTAGGGCTTACCTTGTCGATTTGGTCGAAAACGAGATTCCAGACTAAGTGCGTCATTCCTTCCTTTTTTTTACTCTATCCTCCTTTTTACTTTTATCCTATCTCTCCCACTTATACAAAAAAAAGAAGAAAAAAATCCTACTCCTATCATGTCACTCTTTCCCTTTTTTCCCTATATCTACATATAAGGATCTGGCAGCTACCTCATGCGTCAGAAGAGAGGCTTTGGAACCTCTATAAACAACGCCAATCGACGCTTACTGGTTGCGAGAGACTAGGACTAGAGGTGTCCTAGGCGTTGGGGAACGATGAATGGGATGAGGGTAGTGCCCCGTTAACCCCTTCCCTGGCGCGTAATTATTGACCATTCCCAGTGACCGTTGACGGGTGCCTCTGGTAGCATCGGTCCGAGGTGACGGCCCTTTGTTCCCATGTTGGTTGCCAGGCCAATAAAAAGTCTTGGGTCGAGTCTCTTGGTGTGGCGGGATATCCATTGAACGCTGCTCTGAGATCTTGGCCGTCGTGAAGGGAACTAGTAGGAGTTTAGTACGGGGTGTGCTCCATTGTTCACCTGGTGACAAATCGATGGCCCCTTCGGGGACCATCAGTGCTGCTTGGTTGGGAGCCACGGCACGCCAAGGTTTGACGACTCGGTCGGACGAACACCAGCACAAGGAGCGTGCCTTCTGAAAGATCCGAAACCTCTCCGATCGATAGGCGGGAGCGACTGACGCGGGGCGAACTCACCACCCCCTTTCTTTTTTATTGAGTGGTCACAAAGTATTCAGAGATATAAAGTGTTCAGCATGACTGGAAAGAAAGAACCGGGTGCGTTAAAATAATACTTGCTCCACATGCCAAAAGGACAAGTGGTGCGTAGATTTTCCGGAGGGGTGTTTCTCAAAAGGCCACCCTGGAAGTATCTGCACGGACTGCGTCCTAAGGGCAGAACTTCAGGAGCTTAAGGAACTTTTTAAATCTTCTGAAGAAAAAACACGACGGCTTGAAGAAAAGGTGAAAATCCTCGAGTCTGAGCATGTGACTCAAATCCGTCATCTCGAAGCCATCATTGCAGAGATTAAAGCCACCAAGGTAGAGCAACAGCAACAAGAAACTCCCAACGACGCGGATGGCTCCTCTGTTGGGCCCTCATGCACTGCGTCGATAGAGATAGGCCAATCATCCGACGTCCCAGAGCCAGCAACTGCTGGGGTTACTCAGGGCGTCAAAAAGAAGAAAAGAAAGAGTTAGAAAGGAAAAATAGTAGATAAAACAGAAGAGAAAGTAGAAACGGAAGAAAAAACGAAGAAGAAAAACCCCAGAAAAAGTGGGGAAGAAAGAGGAATCGAAAGAGCCCATACTGAAAGGGAAGCCTCTGTCCTCTGAACCCAAATGCGCGAGGGTCATCGTGATCGGTGACTCCTAAGCGTGGGATCTACAACCCTTGCTAGCGGCCCACCTTCGCACCAGTGTGAAGGTAAGCTGCCTTCCAGGAAAGGGGAACAGAGAAATAAGGGTGGAGGCTGACAAATCTCAGATCTTTGAGAACTCAGTAGTTGCCCTCATGGCAAGTAGCAACGATCTCTACCTACGAGGAGGAAAAGTAGGCGCCAGCGGGAAGATCCTGACCATGGTTATGGGAGGAGTTGACGACTGTGGGCTAAAAACCCGCAGACGTGTCGTGGTCGGGATACTCCCAAGATGAGGTCCATTCCGCAATGCTCACGCGAGGAACGTCTCCATAAACCAACGCCTGGGAGATCTTTGTGCAGCGGAAGGAGTCTTTTTTGTAGACCCCTACCACACCTTTTACGGGAGAAATGACCTGTACAAAAGGGACGGAGTGCATCTTTCCTTTAAAGGGAAAGCTGCACTCGCGAACATGATCCAGGATGTTGTGGAGCGGACCCAAAGAAGTGTCAGACCCCGAGTAAAGGAGGACGTACACTAGTACACCCGCGTTACTCCAGGAACGACCTTTTCTGAAGTCACAAAGAGAGGAGTGACCCCGCCACAGAGAAAGAAAGCGGGAAACGGAAGAGCGTAGGGAGTCCTACAGTCGGGGACAACCTCAAAGTTCTTGTGTTTAATGCGAGGTCTATCAGAAACAAGTTTCTAGAACTTCGTGGCCTCATAGCAACAGAAGAACTGGAGATGGTGGCCATAACGGAGTCGTGGATAAAAACCTCAAGCCGAGATTTTGAAGGTGAATTCACGATTCCCGGTTGACAGCTCTTCCTGAAAGATAGGCCAGACAGAGAGGGTGGCGGTGTGATGTTGTATATCAAGGATACTCTCAACTCGACGGATTGCAACATCGTATCCGACCATGAACAACTAGGAGTTGACCTAGAGATAGGTCCTTATAAATACAGGACCCTGGTGCTTTATAGACCTCCTGCCCAACTCGTTGAAAAGGACAGAGATCTGTACCAGCTACTAGGAGAAATTGTCGAAGACAGAGTGTGTATCGTCATGGGAGATTTCAACAAACAAGTTGACTGGGAAACCAGAGAACCCTGTGGCGAGAACGCACTACTCCTGGAGTTCGCGAACAACGAGTTCCTCACTCAATGGGTGAGAGAGCCAACGAGAGGAGACAATATCCTCGACTTGGTTTTCACCTCTGAGGATGACATCGTTTAGGACCTCTCTGTTGGCGAAGAGCTCGGTAGGAGTGACCACCGACTAATTAGATTTGTAGTCAAAGTCCCGAAGGCAGGGCCTGCAACTAATAAATCGAGGAAACTCGATTTGAAAAGAGCAGCCTTGGCAGGTCTTAGTGCTGGACTGACTGACGCGAGGCTAGAAGTGTGCGATGTTGTTGAAGACTCGTGGAATAGTTTCAAAACCACATTCATGAGTCTTCAATCACGTTTCATCTCTCGGAAATGTCCCCGTCGGTCTTCTGTTCAACCAAAGTAGTTTAATCGAGAAATCGACCAACTGCTTAGGGGGAAGAGAACTGTGTACCGGCAATCGAAGATCTCGGGCGACTTTGAAGAATACCGGACGCTAGCCAGGAGAGTAAAGTCCAGCATAAGGGTGGCTAGGCGGTCTGAGGAACTCCGAGTGGCGAGACTCTGTAAAGAGAATCCCAAGAAGTTTTTGGATATGTGAACAGCCGTAAACTAATCCGTCAAACGATTGGCCCTTTGAGAAATGAGGAGGGGTCATTAAAGCTTTTAGAGGCAGAAAATGCTAACCTCCTCAACGACTACTTCTCTTCAGTGTTTACTGAAGAGTGTTGTCTTATCCCCAACCAATGGATTCCTTCTCGGGGGAAAAGCTGGAGGATATGGACTTCACCGAAGGGGGAATAAAAAAGAAGATCAGTGACCTAAAGACGAATAAGTCACCTGGCCCGGATAGCTTTCTACCTAAAGTGTTGAAAGAAGTGCGCGATCAAGTGTCACGACATCTGAGCGCAATCTTCAACATGTCAATCTGGACCGAATGCGTTCATAGAGACTGGCGTGAGGCGGAGGTGACTCCTATCTTCAAGAAAGGAGAGCGTAGCCAACCGTCAAACTACCGACCTATCAGTCTGACTTCGAAAGTCGGTAAACTCATGGAAAGCATGATGGTGGACAAAATGACTTCGTATTTAGAGTCAAACCTGCTACTGAGGAGTTCCCAGACGGCTTCCGAAGGCAACGGTCATGCCTGACGAACCTTGTGGAATTCTTTCACTCCGTGTTCAGTGAGCACGATCGGGACAAGGCGGTGGATGTGGTGTACTTGGACTTTCAGAAAGCCTTTGATAAGGTACTACACCGCCGCCTTCTCTAGAAAGTGCAACTGCTGGGCATAGACGGAAAAGTAGCTGGCTGGCTCGAGAACTGGCTAAGTGGCAGACGGCTGTGGGTGGTGGTGAATGGACAGGCTTCAAAGTGGGTGCCCGTTACTAGCGGGGTGCCTCAAGGTTCTGTTCTGGGACTACTACTATTCATCATCTACGTCAACGACATGGACGGTGACATGGTTGCCAAAATTTCCAAATTTGCCGACGATACCAAGCTTGGTATGAACGTTGCAAAGGATGAAAATACTGCCTGCCTGCAGGAAGATCTTGGGAAGATTGGGGAGTGGTCAGACACGTGGCAAATGCCTTTTAACGTGAACAAATGCAAAGTGATGCATATCAGCTACAGAAACCCCCAATCTCAGTATATCCTTAAGGGCACTGATCTTGAATCGAGTGACACTGAAAAGGACTTGGGTGTAACTATCACTAGCCACCTCAAGTTCTCGAAACAGTGCATCAAGGCAGAGAAGAAAGCCCAAAGGATGTTAGGCTACATAAAGCGCCAGTTTGGATACCGTAACAAGGAGATAGTACTTTGTCTGTACAACTCCCTCGTTCGGCCGCACCTGGAGTATGCCGTACAATTTTAGAGTCCTTCGTTTCGAAAGGATATCGACACGTTGGAACGCGTACAAGCCAAGGCAACCAAGCTGATCCCCTCTATCCGACATAAAAGTTATGAGGATAGACTAAGGGGATTAAATCTGTTCTCGCTGGAAACCAGTAGACTGCGGGGTCAGCTCATCGAAGTTATCAGAATACTTCGAGGGTTCGAAAATGTTGACTACCGGGATATTTTCACACTGAGTGAGAACAGAACGCGCAATCACGGCTTCAAACTTGATCTGAAGCGTTACAACCGCAATGTGTGTGGAAATTTTTTCACCGGTTTAGGGACGCAAAACAAGTGAGCAGCCATGTGCCTTCTCGATTGCTAGTCCAAAGGTACCCTCTTTGAATGGACCGTAAGGTCTCCTAGGGTACTTCCTTTCCTTGTTACTCCTTGTTACTCTCTCTCTCTCTCCATCTCTCTCTCTCTCAACACAACCACCTTGTCGTCGGTGAGAGAGCTTGCGTGATCTGCCTGAGTTAAACTAGCTAAGCTGGGGGACTTTTAGTCCGGTAGGGTCACCCATGCCAGTTAGGTAGCTGTAGTAGAATCCTGACTAATGGTTGTCAAACTTCTCTACCACTTCCTTGATGCGTCTCCTTGCATTGCCCTACCAACCTCTTCGATTCCGTTAGTACTAAGTTTCACCAACTCTCTTCAACTGTCAAAAAATCAAAACAAAAACCCAATAACAAAAAAACAACCCTTCATCTCTATTACACATAAGTTGTTTATTAATAAGGGCCTCACCAGCTCCCTATGCCGCGTGAGAAGAGAGGCTTTGGAATCTCTTTAAATAACACCTTGGAGCACTCATAGGTTACAAGAGACTGAGATTAAAGGGATCTCAGGCGTTTGGGGTACGATTAATGGAGAAATGCTAGGTACCCCTTAGAAGCTTTCTCTTAACGTGTAATTGCCTGACCAGTTCCCTGTGACCGCTACTTGGTGAATAAAGGCTCAACTGATCTTTGGTGAGAGAGCTTTTGTGCCTTGCTGGTTGCCAGATCAGCTAAAGATGTCGGATGAAGTCGTGGGCACTTAGCTTTACCATTTGCCTCAAGTCTGGCCGTTTTTAGTTGATTAGTAGGGCTTAGTAGGAAGACAGTTACACCTCAAGCACCCCTGTCGAAAAATCAGAGAACCAGTTCACTGGGGCTCTCGTGCTGCTCAGTTGGGAGCTGCGGCGCGATTGGGGATGTCCGGCCCAGGTGAGACCTTAGGGTTGGTGTGCTTGGTCAAAGGGTTTCTGTTCCCTGAACGACCGAAAACCTCCTGGAAATAGGCGGATGTGATTAGTGAGAGAGAAAATCACACCTAAAAAACCCTTTTTCAATGCGTATGGCCGAGATTTTTGTAAGATGGCGAAGAAGAATGGTCCTCCGTTTCGAAAACTAACCTGCAAAATATGCAAAGTCTACAGGTGGAGTGAAGACTTCGGGGGCAGGAGTTGCAAGGAGCTCACAGATGCCGTCAGTGTCTGTGACTTCTGCGAACTCGAGAAGCGCCTGGGCGAGAGCATCGCTCAACTGAGAGAGGATAACTCCCTCTTTAAAAGGGAAGTTCAACTCTTAAAAACAGAGAGATGCAGATGCTCAAGCGAGAAGGCTCCCGACGCCCAACAGCCGATTTCTTCTGCTGAAGGGCTTCCTCAACGAGCCAAAAAGAAGAAAAGAAAGAAGAAAGAAGAGAAAGTAGAAATAGAAAAAGAGAAAGTAGAAAGAGAAGAAGAGAAAGTAGAAAGAGGAGAAAAGAAAGTGGAAACAGAGGACAAGAAAGTAGAAGCAGAAGAAGAGAAAGTAGAAGCAGAAGAAGAGAAACGGGAAACAAAAGAAGATATAACAAAGTAAGACAAGAAGAAGAATAAGAGGAAGAACAAGAAGAAGAAGAAGAAGAAGAAGAAGAAGAAGAAGAAGAAGAAGAAGAAGAAGAAGAAGAAGAAAAAAAATTTAGAGATACAAGAGGAAAGCGGCAAGTCGCCTCCGAAAGGAAAGACTAAGTCGTCTGCAGACAAATGTGCAAGAGTCACCCTTATTGATGATTCTCAAGCACGGGGTCTGAAGCCCCTGCTAGCAGCCCGCCTTCGCACAAGCGTTAAGGTGAGCTGCCTCCCAAGCTGTGGGAATTAGCAGGTAAGAGCTGAGGCTGAGAAGTCTCAGATTTCAGAGACTTCAGTCGTTGCTCTTATGGTAAGTGGCAACGACCTCTACCTCAGAGGAGGTAGGGTAGGCCCTACAGGCGAAATTATGAGGACAGTTATGGGCGCTGTTGACGACTGTGGATTGAAAACCCGCAGACGCGTCGTGGTGGGGATGCTCCCGAGGTGGGTTCCAAGCCGGACTGCACACTTGAGAAACATGTCGCTAAACAGGCGCCTTGCAGACCTCTGTACGGCTGAGGGTGTCTTTTTTGTGGACCCGTACGCCGTATTCTATGGTAGAAAAGACCTCTACCAAAGGGATGGGGTGCACCTCTCCTTTAAGGGCAAGGCGTTTCTAGATAACCTCATCCAGGATATCGTGGAGCGCACCCAAAGGAGTGTCCGGCCCAAGGGAAAGGCGGACGTACGCCAGTACGTCCGAGTCACTCCCCAAACAACCTTCTCAGATGTTGTCAAAAATGGTGCCACCACGACAAACAAGAAGCCGGGAAACGGAAGAGTATAGAGGCTCCTACATTAGGGGACTCCCTGAAAGTTCTTCTGTTCAATGCGAGGACAATCAGGAACAAGTTTCCTGAGCTCCGTGGCCTCGAAGCAACGGAAGAACCCGAAATGGTAGCCATAACAGAATCGTGGATTAAAACCTCAAACAGAGACTTTGAAGGCGAATTCACGGTTCCGGGCTACCAACTCTTCCACAAGGATAGGCCAGAAAGAGAGGGTGGCGGTGTAATGTTGTATGTCAAGAATACAATCGAATCTACGAACTCCAACGTTATATCCGACCACGAGCTCCTAAGCGTTGATCTAGAGATCGGTCCTGTCAGATACAGGACCCTGGTGCTTTACAGACCCCCTTCCTAACCTATTGAGAAGGACAGGGAACTGTACCAGCTGCTGGGTGAGCTGGTTCAAGGTAGAGTGTGCATCGTTATGGGTGACTTCAACAGCCAAGTTGAATAAGAAACCAGAGCAGCCTGTGGCGAGAGCGCGCTACTCTTGAAGTTCGCCAACAACGAGTTCCTCACTCAATGGGACAGAGAACCGACGAGAGGAGACAATATCCTCGACTTAGTCTTCACCTCTGAGGATGATATCGTTGAGGATCTCTCTGTAGGAGAAGAGCTCGGTGGCAGTGATCACCAGCTAGTTAGATTTAACGTCAAGATCCCGAAGGTAAGGTCTGTTGCCAGTCAATCAAGGAAACTTGACTTGAGAAGAGCAGACTTTGCAAGCCTCCGTGCTGGACTGACTGACGTGAGGCTAGAAGTGTCCGATGCTGTTGAAGAGTCGTGGAATAGTTTCAAAACCACATTCATGAGTCTTCAATCGCGTTAAATCCCTCTGAAATGCCCCCGTCGGTCTTCTGTTCAACCAAAGTGGTTTAATCGAGAAATAGGCTAACTGTTTAGGGAGAGAGAACTGTGTACCGGCAATCAAAGACCTCGGGTGACTTTGACGAATACCGGACGCTAGCCAGGAGAGTAAAGTCCAGCATAAGGGCGGCAAAGCGGTCTGAGGAACTCCGAGTGGCGAGAGTCTGTAAAGAGAATCCCAAGGAGTTCTTTGGATATGTAAACATCCGTAAACCAATCCGTCGAACGATTGGCCCTTTGAGGAATGAGGAGGGTGCATTAACTTACTCAGATGCAGAAAATGCTAACCTCCTCAACGACTACTTCTCTTCAGTGTTTACTGAATAGTGTGGTCCCATCCCCCGGCCGACGGATTCCTACTCAGGGGGAAAGCTGGAGGATATGGACTTCACCGAAGGAAAAATCAAAAAGAAGATCAGTAAGCTAATGACGAATAAGTCAACTGTCCCGGATGGGTTTCTACCTAAAGTGTTTAAAGAAGTGCGCGATCAAGTGTCACGACACGTGAGCGCGATCTTCAACATGTCAATCCGGACCGAATGCGTTCATAGAGACTGGCGTGAGGCGGAAGTGACTCCTATCTTCAAGAAAGGAGACCGTAACCAACCGTCGAACTACCGACCTATCAGTCTGACTTCGATAGTCTGTAAACTCATGGAAAGCATCATGGTGGACAAAGTGACGTCTTATTTAGAGTCAAACCTGCTACTGAGGAGTTCCCAGCACGGCTTCCGAAGGCAACGGTCATGCCTGACGAACCTTGTGGAATTCTTCCACTTCGTGTTTAGTGACCACTATCGGGACAAGGCGGTAGATGTAGTCTACTTAGACTTTCAGAAAGCCTTTCATAAGGTACCACACCGCCGCCTTCTCCGGAAAGTGCGAGCGCTGGGCATAGACGGAAAAGTAGCATGCTGGATCGGGAACTGGCTAAGTGGCAGACGGCAAAGGGTGGTGGTGAATGGACAGGCTGCTGAGTGGGAGCCCGTTACTAGCGGGGTGCCTCAAGGTTCTGTCCTGGGACCACTACCATTCATCATCTACGTCAACGACATGGACGGTGACATGGTTGCCAAGATTTCCAAATTTGCTGACGATACCAAGCTTGGTATCAACGTTGCAAAGGATGGAAATACTACCCGCCTGCAGGAAGATCTTATGAAGATTTGGGAGTGGTCGGACACGTGGCAAATGCCTTTAAAAGTGAACAAATGCCAAGTAATGCATATCGGCCCACAGAAACTCCCAATCTGAGTATATCCTCAAGGGCACTGCTCTTTGATTTGAGTGACAATAAGAAGGACTTGGGTGTAACTATCACTAGCGACCTCAAGTTCTCGAAACAATGCATCGAGGCAGAGAAGAAAGCCCAAAGGATGTTAGGCTACATAAAGCGCCAGTTTGGATAACGTAACAAGGAGATAGTACTTTGTCTGTACAATTCCCTCGTTCGGCCGCACCTGGAGTATGCCGTACAATTTTGGAGTCCTTCGTTTCGAAAGGACACTGCAAGGTTGGAACGCGTACAAGCTAGGGCAACCAAACTGATTCTCCTTTATCCGACCTTAAAGTTATGAGGATAGACTAAGGGAATTAGATCTGTTCTCGCTGGAAACCAGTAGACTGCGTGGTTAGCTCATCAAAGTTTTCAAAATACATCGAGGGTTCGACAATGTTGACCACCGGCATATTTTCACACTGAGAGAGAACAGAACGAGCAATCACGGCTTCAAACTTGAACTGAAGCGTTACAACCGCAATCTGTGTGGAAATTTTTTCACTTACAGTATCTGCGTTATGTGGAACGCCCTTCCAGCGGAAGTTGTCAACAGTGAATCTGTTGACCAGTTCAAGTCAAGACTAGACAAAGGCTTGAAAAGTGGCCTTTTAGGGACGCAAAACAATCGAGCAGCCATGTGCCCGCTCGATTGCTAACCCAAAGGTATCCTCCTTGAATGGACCGTAAGGTCTCCTAGGGTACCTTCTTTTCTTGTTGTTACTCTCTCTCTCTCTCTTTCTCTTCTGACGGGTGCTTATGGTAGCGTTGGTCCGAGGTGACGGCCCTTTGTTCCCATGTTGGTTGCCAGGCCAATAAAAAGCCTTGGGTCGAGTTCCTTGGTGTAGTGGGATATCAATTGAACGTTACTCCGAGATCCTGGCAGTTGTGGAGGGAACTAGTAGGAGTTTAGTAAGGGGCGTGCTTCGTTGTTTTTTACCTTGTGACAAATCGATGGCCCCTTCGGGGACCGTCAAGCTGCTTGGTTGGGAGCCACGGCACGCCGAGGTTTGACGACTTGGTCGGACGAACACCAGCACATGGAGCGTGCTTTCTGAAAGATCCGAAACCTCTCCGATCGATAGGCGGGAGCGACTCACGCGGGGAAAACTCACCAACGCCCCTTTTTTACCATTGATTGGTTACGAGTTTTGAGAGAGAGAGAAAGGGCTCAAAATGACAGGCAAAAAAGTACCCGTTAGTCGTCTAAAACACAACTGTGCAACATGCCAGTTAGAAAAGTTGTGTGTTGACTTTCTGGAGCACTGCTACTCAAAATGCAGCCCTGAAGTATCTGCACTACTTGCATATTGACGCAAGAGGTGGAGAAATTAAAAGAACTCTATAGAGCCTCATAGGAGAGAGCTAGAATCCTTGCAAGAAAGTTGGAGAAACTCGAAGCCCTTAACGCAGCTCAGATTAGATGCCTAGAAGAGGCGCCGCCCACTAACGTGTCGGAATCCCCTGGTACCCAAGCGGACATTCCGGCATCATCTGAGGCGAGAGAAAAAGAGAAAAAGAAGAAAGGAGAAACAAAAGTAAAACCAAAAATAGAAGAAAAACAGATAAACAAGAAGAAAAAGAAAGATAAGAATGTGGAGAGTAAAGAGGAAAAGGGGAGGCCTCTTCCACAAGGGAAGACCCCGTCTTCCGAGACCAAGTGTCCGAAGGTCACCCTCATTGGTGACTCGCGAACACGGGATCTGCAGCCGCTGCTAGTGGCCCGCCTTCACACTAGCGTGAAGGTAAGCTGCCTGTCAGGACGTGGTAACCACAACATCAGAGTAGAGGTAGAGAAAGCTAAGATTTCTGAGAATTCAGTTGTTGCTCTTATGGTGAGCGGCAACGACCTTTACCTCCGAGGGGGTAAGGTTGGCCTCGGTGGTAAGACCATTCAAACGGTGATGGGAGCCGTGGATGACATAGGGCTTAAAACCTGCAAACGTGTGGTGGTTGGGATGCTTTCGAGAAGAGGTCCATCCCGAACCGCTCACGAAAGAAACGTCGCAGTAAACAGAAGGTTGGCGGATCTCTGCACGGCAGAAGGAGTCTTTTTCGTGGACTGCTATCGTACCTTTATAGGTAGAGACTACCTCTACCAAAGGGACGGGTTACATCTATCCTTTAAAAAGAAGGCCTTTCTCGCCAACCTAATTCAAGATGTCGTGGAACGCACCCAAAGGAGCGTTCGAAACAGAGCGAAAACAAACGTGCGCCAGCACGCTCGAGTCACTCCTGGAACGACCTTCTCGGAGTTCGTCAAAAAGGGCATGACCACAAAAACAGAGAAGCCGGGAAACGGAAGCGCGTAGGGAGTCCTACACTAGGGAACTCCCTTAAAGTTCTTCAGTTCAATGCGAGGTCAATCAGGAATAAGTTTCTTGAGCTCCGTGGCCTCGTAGTAACAGAGGAACCTGAGATGGTGGCTATAACGGAGTCGTGGATAAAAACCTCAAGCCGAGATTTTGAAGGTGAATTCACGATTCCCGGTTACCAGCTCTTCCAGAAAGATAGGCCAGAGAGAGAGGGTAGCGGTGTGATGTTGTATGTCAAGGATACTCTCAACTCGACGGATTGAAACATCGTATTTGACCATGAACTACTAGGTGTTGACCTAGAGATAGGTCCTGCCAAATACAGGACCCTGGTGCTCTATAGACCTCCTGCCCAACTCGTTGAAAAGGACAGAGATCTGTACCAGCTACTAAGAGAACATGTCGAAGACAGAGTGTGTATCGTCATGGGGGATTTCAACACACAAGTTGACTGGGAAACCAGAGAATCCTGTGGCGAGACCGCACTACTCCTGGAGTTCACGAACAACGAGTTCCTGACTCAATGGGTGAGAGAGATAACGAGAGGAGACAATATCCTCGACTTAGTTTTTACCTCTGAGGATAACATCGTTGAGGACCTCTCTGTTGGCGAAGAGGTCAGTGGCAGTGACCACCGACTTATTAGATTTGTAGTCAGAGTCCCGAAAGCAGGGCCTGCAACTAGTAAATCGAGGAAACTCGATTTGAAAAGAGCAGACTTTGCAGGTCTTTGTGCTGGACTGACTAACGCGAGGCTAGAAGTGTACGATGTTGTTGAAGACTCGTGGAACAGTTTAAAAAATAAGTTCATGAGTCTTCAATCACGTTTCATCCCTCTGAAATGTCTCCGTCGGTCTTCTGTTCAACCAAAGTGGTTTAATCGAGAAATCGGCCAACTGCTTAGGGAGAAGAGAACTGTGTACCGGCAATCAAAGACCTCGGGCGAATTTAAAGAATACCGGAGGCTAGCCAGAAGAGTGAAGTCCAGCATAAGGGCGGCTGGGCGTTCTGAGGAACTCCGAGTGGCGAGACTCTGTAAAGAGAGTCCCAAGGAGTTTTTTGAATATGTGAACAGCCGTAAACCAATCCTTCGAACGATTGGCCTTTTGAGAAATGAGTAGGGGTCATTAAAGCATTTAGAGGCAGAAAATGCTAACCTCCTCAACGACTACTTCTCTACAGTGTTTACTGAAGAGTGTTGTCTTATCCCCCAGCCAATGGATTCCTTCTCGGAAAAAAAGCTGAAGGATATGGACTTCACCGAAGGGGAAATAAAAAAGAAGATCAGTGACCTAAAGACGAATAAGTCACCTGGCCCGGATAGCTTTCTACTTAAAGTGTTGAAAGAAGTGCGCGATCAAGTGTCACGACACCTGAGCGCAATCTTCAACATATCAATCCGGACCGAATGCGTTTCTAGAGACTGGCGTGAGGCGGAGGTGACTCCTATCTTCAAGAAAGGAGAGCGTAGCCAACCGTCAAACTACCGACCTATCAGTCTGACTTCGATAGTCGGTCAACTCATGGAAAGCATGATGGTGGACAAAATGACGTCGTATTTAGAGTCAAACCTGCTACTGAAGAGTTCCCAGACGGCTTCCGAAGGCCACAGTCATGCCTGACGAACCTTGTGGAATTCTTCCACTTCGTGTTCAGTGAGCACGATCGGGACAAGGCGGTGGATGTGGTGTACTTGGACTTTCAGAAAGCCTTTCATAAGGTACCACACCGCCGCCTTCTCTGGAAAGTGCGAGCGCTGGGCATAGACGGAAAGGTAGCCGGCTGGATCGAGAACTGGCTAAGTGGCAGACGGCAACGGGTGGTGGTGAATGGACAGGCTTCTTAGTAGGTGCCCGTTACTAGCGGGGTGTCTCAAGGTTCTGTCCTGGGACCACCCTTATTCATCATCTACGTCAACGACATGGACGGTGACATGGTTGCCTTGATTTCCAAATTTGCAGACGATACCAAGATTGGTATGAACGTTGCAAAGGATGGAAATACTGCCCGCCTGCAGGAAGATCTTGGAAAGATTGGGGAGTGGTCGGACACGTGGCAAATGCCTTTTAACGTGAACAAATGCAAAGTGATGCATATCGGCCACAAAACCCCCCAATCTCAGTATATCCTTAAGGGCACTGCTCTTGAATCGAGTGATGCTGAGAAGGACTTGGGTGTAACAATCACTAGTGACCTCAAGTTCTCGAAACAGTGCATTGAGGCGGAGAAAAAGGCCCAAAGGATGCTAGGCTATATTAAGCACCAGTTTGGTTATCGGAACCAGGAGATTGTACTGTTCTTGTACAACTCACTTGTCCGACCGCACCTGGAGTATGACGTACAATTTTGGAGTCCCTCATTGCGAAAGGACATCGCAAGGTTGGAAAGCGTACAAGCTAGGGCAACCAAACTGATTTTCTCTATCCGACATAAAAGTTATGAGGATAGACTAAGGAAATTAGATCTGTTATTGCTGGAAACCCGTAGACTGCGTGGTCAGCTCATCGAAGTTTTTAAAATACTTTGAGGGTTCGACAATGTTGACTACCGGGATATTTTCACACTGAGTGAAACAGAACGCGCAATCACGGCTTCAAACTTGAACTGAAGCGTTACAACCGCAATCTGTGTGGAAATTTTTTCACTTACAGTATCTGCGGTAAGTAGAACGCACTTCCAGTGGAAGTTGTCAACAGTCAATCTGTTGACCAGTTCAAGTCAAGACTAGACAAAGGCTTGAAAAGTGGCCGTATAGGGACGCAAAACAATTGAGCAGCCATGTGCCCGCTCGATTGCTAGTCCAAAGGTACCCTCATTGAATGGACCGTAAGGTCTCTTAGGGTACTTTCTTTCCTTGTAACTCCTTGTAACTCTCTCTCTCTCTCTCTCTCTCTCTCTCTCTCTCTCTCTCTCTCTCTCTCTCTCTCTCTCTCTCTCTCTCTCTCTCTCTCTCCCTCTCTCTCTCCCAGAAGAACTTTAGGTTAAGTGAGAGGGTTGTTCTCCTTGAACAAACAGTTGCGATCTCAGAAAATGAAATAAAAGGGAATGATTGTGTTGTTACATTAGCGACATGTAAAACAACATTTGACTCAAACATATTACTTCCCATGCAAACAGAAACGTATAATACTTCGTCAAAACTTAGTAGAAATAACAAAAATTCATTATATTCTAAGAAAGAAAAACAGGCTTTGCTGATAGGTGACTCTTTAGTAAGGAATCAAAGTGATTATTTTGGATTAAATCGTAAGACAAACAGGAAGACCTATTGCTATCCAGATGCCACGGTTAAGAAAATTAACGAGGAGATTTCAAATCTTCAATTGGACAACGAAGAAAGTACAGTAATCGTGCATGTTGGGTCCAATGACACTTACGTTAAAGATAAAATGATCAAAACCGAAGAAATATTTTCAGAATTCGATTCATTATCAGACAAAATAAAATAAAAAAACGGACAAAGGTATTATGGTAGCCATATTGCCAAGATTAAATGCATCAAGAGAGGCATTGCGCAAAACTATTAAACTATTAGTATCAATCTAAGACTTAAAAGAATGTGCGAGGCAAGAGGAATTAAATTCGTAAATTTCTGGCAAATCTTCATCGATAGAGAAGAGTACTTTTTAAAGGATGGCATGCACTTTAACAATAAGGGCAAAAATAAATACGGGGAATTTTTTAACGTTAATGTATCTAATCTCTTCGAATTTTGGAGCAGTAGAAGCAATATTTGTAAAACCAGAGAAACCCCAGTCATTCCAGGGACCCCGATTTCGGGAAACGAGTCTCCTCCAGGAAGTGCAATAAACCCATAAGAGCAATTCTTCTCAATGCACGTTCGATCAGAAACAAAATGTTAGAATTCAGAACTATGGTAGCTGTATAGAAGTATGATGTAATTGCAATTACAGAATCATGGATAAATTTGAACTCCAGAGATTTTAGAGGTGAATTTGAATTAAAAAACTACAAAATGTTTAATGAAGATAGAAAAGATCAAGTGAGTGGAGGCGTGTTATTATATGTCCGTGAATATCTTTACCCAACAGAAATTG
The DNA here is from genome assembly GCA_963969495.1 of Ceratothoa steindachneri. NCBI lineage: Eukaryota > Metazoa > Arthropoda > Malacostraca > Isopoda > Cymothoidae > Ceratothoa > Ceratothoa steindachneri. The sequence goes on along the minus strand of OZ018338.1, from coordinate 70,163,343 downwards.
CCTTGGATACGACCCTAGAGCTGATTGGAGTAATGTTAAATTTAGATAAAATAAATATATGCATTTATTTAATATACAGAAAACCTCAGCAGTCACCTGATCTTGATGTAACGTTGTATGATTTACTGACAAAACAAATAGATAAGAAGCTAGCTGTAATCCTGGGAGACTTCAATTGCAGAAAAATTAACTGGATAACTAAAGAAGCGGATAAAGATAATTTCTTAACTCAGTGGGTCAGTAAGCCAACAAGAGGTAACAATATACTAGACCTTATATTGTCAACTGAAAGCAACTTACTCTGCAACATTTATGTCAGTGAAAAATTCGAAGAAAGTGATCACAATCTAATAGAGTTTGATATCTTATTATCAACCTGGGAAAGCAAGAAAAATATAAGCAAACCCAATTTTAACAGAGGAAATTATGAAGCCATCAAAGCAAGCCTGGCAGGATATGCTACAAACAATGCATGGATATCTTTTAAGGAATTTTTTATTAGACAGCAGACAGAACATATTCCCATTAAAACTAAAAATGCGCATATTAATCAAGACCCCACTTGGTTAAACAAGGAAATAAAAATTATGATAAGAGATAGGAAAAGAACGTACAAAATGCATAAAATCAAGCCATCTCAACAGTTAAGAGAAAAATACGATATCCTAAAGCGAAAAATAAAAAGAGAAATTAAAAAAGCCAAAAGAGAAGAAGAGATTAGAGTGACACAGAATTGCAAAGTGATTCCGAAGGAATTTTATGCTCTTGTTAATAATAGCAAACCTATAAAGAATAATATTGGAGCATTGAGAGATAGTGATGGTGTTTTAAAATTCTCTAACTATGATATAGCATGTCTATTGAACGATTATTTCCTGAGTGTTTTTACTAACGAAGAGACCTCTCATATACCTGAACTAAACATTGTATATACAGGCAATGACTCATTAGAATATGTCAGCTGTACAGCCGAAGATGTTATAAATTTGATAAATAAAATGAATGCCAATAAATCACCTGGACCTGACATGTTTTATCCCAGAGTTTTGAAAAAAGTGAAAGAAGTTGTTAGCAAACGTCTAGCAAATATTTTTAATCAATCATTAGAAAATGGAATTGTCCCCAATGACTGGAAATATGCAAATGTTACACCAATTTTTAAAAGGGGTTGCAGAGAGCTTGTGAAAAACCATTGACCGATCAGTTTGACGTCCGTGGTTGGAAAACTTTTAGAATCATTCATCGCCAAGAAAATTGTATTACATCTAGAATCAAAACAGCTGCTAAGGAAATTCCAACATGGATTCATAAAAAATAAATCTTGTTTAACGAATTTGCTAGACTTCTTCCAATATGTATTTGAGCAATATGATGATGACAAGTCGATCGATATTATATACCTCGATTTTCAGAAAGCGTTCGATAAAGTGCCCCACACATTACTGATTGCAAAACTTCGGGCACTTGGAATTACAGGAATTGTAGGAGATTGGATCGAAGACTGGCTGAGAAATAGATATCAGAGAGTGGTAATCAATGGGTCTGCCTCTGAATGGACAAGAGTGTTAAGTGGGGTGTCTCAAGGTTCTGTGTTGGACCCCCTTCTATTAATAATCTATATTAATTATTTGGACATAGGTCTCATGTCAAAAATTGTTAAATTTGCAGACGACGCAAAAATTAGAAAGGGAATAAGTAATAAAGAAAACTCAGATGAACTTCAGAGAGATATTGATCTAATAGAAGATTGGTCAAGAAAATGGAAACTGCCAATAAACTCAGAAAAGAGCAAGGTAATGCATATTGGAAGCAGAAATCCACAATTTATATACACATTGTTCAGTTCGGAAATAACAAAAACAAAACTCGAGACAGATTTAGGAGTTTATATATCGAATGATCTTAAATTTAGTCTTCAATGCATAGAAGCAGAAAAAAAGGCCTCCAAAATCCTAGGATTCATTAAACGACAATTTAAATGTAAAAATGAAACCATAGTACTAAATTTATATAATGCATTAGTTCGCCCACATTTGGAGTATTGTGTACAATTCTGGTCTCTACATCTTAGGAAGGATATTGTAAGACTCGAGAAAGTCCAAGAAAGAGCAACAAAACTGATACCATCATTAAGAAAACACAACTACGAAACTAGATTAGAGAGACTAAAACTTTTCAGACTGGAAACCCGGAGAATGCGAGGCCAACTAATAGAAACATTCAAGATATTAAATAAAATTGAGAACGTAAAAGCTGAGATATGGTTTAAGTTAAATAATTGCAAGACGAGGAACAACGGAATGAAGCTGGTGCCATTGTAGAATAAGAAAAATTTAACTTGAAACTTTTTCTCATATAAAATTGTAAATATATGGAATAAACTACCCAAAAATGTTATATCAAGTAAAACTGTGGAAACTTTTAAGAATAAACTTGACAAAATCATACACACATTGAGTTCTTAATTTGTAAATAAAATGTGATTGATATATATGAATGTTAATATAAATTATTATGCTGACAAGATTCTCAGTATGGAAGTGCAGTTATTATGATGGAATTACTATGAAGGTGTATATTAAGATAATTGTAGGTGTATATAAATAATTTGTAAGTGCACACAAGTCAAATGACGAGATTTCAACTATGAGAAAACTAATCTGATTATTGTCAGAATGAAATGCATAAGATTTAATGAAATCAAAATATGAAATCTACATGACTGTGTTTATTATAATTAAATGAAGAGATTCGAATATCAGAAAAATATATATATATGCTTGTATGCCAAGGTAGGTTTCAACAATTTACTATAAAATTCCTGGTTGAGTACTTTATTTCAACTAACACAAGGTATCTTTTCATTTTCCAGACCCGCTTGGTGGGTGGGAGAGGAGGGTGGGGAGAGCCTTCAACTTTACTGTCCATTTGACTTGAACTAGTAGTACCTAACTTTTTTATGTATATATTGGATAGGGAACCTTTACAAGTACCTTCTCGGAATGGATCGAAAGATCCTTTAAGGTACTTGCTTTCCTTGTAACTCCTTGTAACTCTCTCTCGCTCTCTCACTCTCTCTCACAAAGGAAGGAGAGAGAGAGGTGACGCCCCCTTGTCGCAGGAAGAGAGCTTGTGAGTACCCTTGACTTTTCGAGCTATGTCGGCGCGGGTACCTATCTTCTGGTACCCCTGGCAGGGTTTCCCTTGTCGATTTGGTCGGAAATTAGGTTCCAGACTAAGTGCGTCTTTCTTTATCTTACTCTATCCTTCCTCTTTTTTTTACATTAATCCTATTTCTTCTACTTATACAAAAAAAGCAACAAAAAAACACCCCCTATTCCTACCATGTCCCTCTTACCCTTTTTTCTTCTATCTACATATAAGGACCTGGTAGCTACCTTATGCGTCAGAAGAGAGGCTTTGGAACCTCTATAAATAACGCCAATCGACGCTCACTGGTTGCGAGAGACTAAGACTTGAGGGGTCTTAGGCGCTGGGGCACGATGAATGGGATGAGGGTAGTGCCCCGTTAACCCCTTTCCTGGCGCATAATTATTGACCATTCCCAGTGACCGTTGACGGGTGCCACTGGTAGCATTGGTCCGTGGTGACGGCCCTTTGTTCCCATGTTGGTTGCCAGGCCAACAAAAAGCCTTGGGTCGAGTTTCTTGGTGTGGCGGGATATCCATTGAACGCTGCTCCCAGATCTTGGCCGTCCCGAAGGAAAGTAGTAGGAGTTTAGTACGAGGCGTGCTTCGTTGTTGTTCACCTGGTGACAAATCGATGGCCCCTTCGGGGACCGTCTGTGCTGCTTGGTTGGGAGCCACGGCACGCCGAGGCTTGACGACTCGGTCGGAAGAACAGCAGCACATGGAGCGTGCCTTCTGAAAGATCCGAAACTTCTCCGATCGATAGGCGGGAGCGACTCACGCGGGGAGAACTCATCAACCCTCTTTTTCTATTTATTGGTTGCAAAGTTTTGAAAGAGAGAAAGTGTTCAAGATGACAGCGAAAAAAGGTCCAGCTGCACTCAAATATACATGTGCGATATGCCAGAAGGATAAGTGGTGCGTTGACTTGCCGGAAGGATGTTTTTCGAAATGCCACCCGGGAAGTATATGCACTGACTGCATCCTCAAAGGAGAGGTCCAAGAGGCAGTGACATACTGCAATGAACTCAAAGATCTCTTCACAACCTCTGAAGAAAAATCTAGAGCACTGGAAAGTAGAATACATACCCTAGAAACGCAGCACGCGCTTCAGATTCGGCGTCTCGAGGAAAAAATCCTAGAGCTAGCCTCTAAACTAGAGGCCCAGTCAGCTCAAGCTCGAGACGATGTGACTCCAGCTCAAGGAGGTGAAACTGCATTGGCAGTCCCACTTCAGCCATGCGGAGAAGCAAATGTGAAGAAGAAAAGGAAAAAGAATAAAAGGAAGAAAAACGACCTTAATGCAGCTCACCCCAGTGAAGAGGATTCAAGCGTTACTGGTGCGCAAGAAAAGTGGAAAGAGAAGAAGACAAAAGAGAAAACAAATGAAGATAAGAAAATAAGAAGTAGAAGAAAAAGAAAAAGAAAAATGTAGAGATACAAGAGGAAAGCGGCAAGTCGTTTCCGAGAGGAAAGACTAAGTCGCCTGCAGACAAATGTGCAAGAGTCACCCTTATTGGTGATTCTCAAGCACGGAGCCTTCAGTCCCTGCTAGCGGCCCGCCTTCGCACTAGTGTGAAGGTAAGCTGCCTGCCAGGATGTGGTAACCAACACATCAGAGTAGAGGCTGAGAAATCACAGAATTCTGAGAGCTCAGTCGTTGTTCTGATGGTCAGTGGAAACGACCTCTATCTGAGAGGAGGTAGGGTAGGCCTTACAGATAAAATCCTCCACACGGTCATGGGTGCCGTGGACGACTGTGGGCTGAAAACCTGCAAGCGTGTGGTAGTCGGGATGCTCCCGAGGAGAGGTCCAACACGGACCGCTCACTCGATGAATGTCTCTTTAAGCCGGCGCCTGGCAGATTTGTGTACGGCAGAGGGGGTCTTTTTTGTGGACCCGTACCGCACCTTTTATGGTAGAAATGATCTCTACCAAAGATATGGGGTACGTCTTTCCTTTAAAGGAAAGGCCTTTCTGCGAACATGATCCAGGATGTCATAGAGAGGACCCACAGGAGTATCCTGCCCAAAGTGAGGGCGGAAGTACGCCAGTACGCCCGTGTCACTCCAGGAACGACCTTCTCAGAGGTCGCAAAGATGGGTGCCTCACCAACAAACAAGCCGATAAACGGAAGAGCGTAGAGAGTCCTACAGTCGGAGACTCCCTGAAAGTTCTTCTGTTCAATGCGATGTCAATCAGGAACAAGTTTCCTGAGCTCCGTGGCCTCGTAGCGACGGAAGAACCCGAAATGGTAACCATAACAGAATCGTTGTAACAAACCTCCAACCTTGACTTTAAAGGCGAATTCACTGTTCCTGGGTACCAACTCTTCCACAAAGATAGGCCAGACAGAGAGGGTGGCGGTGTAATGTTGTATGTCAAGGATACAATCAAAACTACGAACTCCAACATTATATCCGATCACGAACTCCTAGGCGTTGACCTAGAGATAGGTCCTGTCAGATACAGGACCCTGGTGCTTTACAGACCCCCTTCCTAACCCGTTGAGAAGGACAAGGAACTGTACCAGCTGCTGGCGAATTCAACAGACAAGTTGAGTGGGAAACCAGAGCAGCCTGTGGCGAGAGCGCGCTACTCCTGGAGTTTGCCAACAAGGAGTTCCTCACTCAATGGGTCAGAGAACTGACGAGAGGAGACAATATCCTCGACTTGATCTTCAGCTCTGAGGATGATATCGTTGAGGACCTCTCTGTAGGCGAAGAGCTCGGTGGCAATGATCACCAGCGAGTTAGATTTACCGTCAAGATCCCGAAGGTAAGGTCTGTTGCCAGTCAATCAAGGAAATTTGACTTGAGAAAAGCAGACTTTACAAGCCTTCGTGCTGGGCTGACTGATGTAAGGCTAGCGGTATGCGAAGAGGTTGAGGATTCGTGGAACAATTTCAAAACCACATTCATAAGTCTTCAATCAAGTTGCATCCCTCTGAAATGCCTCCGTTAGTCTTTTGTTCAACCAAAGTGGTTTAATCGAGAAATCGGCCAACTGCTTAGGGAGAAGGGAAATGCATACCAGCGATCGAAGATCTCGGGTGCCTTTGACGAGTACCGGAGGATAGCCAGAAGAGTTAAGTCCAGCATAAGGGTGGCTAAGCGGTCTGAGGAAATCCGAGTGGCAAGACCCTGCACGGAGAATTCCAAGGAGTTCTTCGGCTATGTAAATAGCCGTAAACCAATCCATCGTAGGATTGGGCCCTTAGTGCACGAGGAGGGCGCATTAACTCACTCAGATGCAGAGAATGCTAACCTTCTAAATGACTTCTTCTCTTCAGTGTTTACTAAAGAGTGTGGTCCCACCCCCCAGATCACGGATTCCTACTCGGGAAAAAAGCTGGAGGCAATGGACTTCACCGAAGGAGAAATAAAGAAAAAGATCGCTAACCTAAAGACGAATAAGTCCCTAAGACCGGATGGGTTTCTATCCAAGGTGTTGAAGGAAGTGTGCGATGAAGTATCACGACATCTGTTCGCAATCTTCAACATGTCAATCCAGACCGGATGCGTTTCTAGAGACTAGCGTGAGGCGGAGGTGACTCCGATCTTCAAGAAAGGAGACCCCAGCCATCCGTCAAACTACTGACCTATCAGTCTGACTTCAATAGTCGGTAAACTCATGGAAAGCATGATGGTGGACAAAATGACATCGTATTTAGAGTCAAACCTGCTACTGAGGAGTTTCCAGCACGGCTTCCGAAGGCAAAGGTCATGCCTGACGAACCTTGTGGAATTCTTCCACTTCGTGTTTAGTGACCACGGTCAGGACAAGGCGGTGGATGTAGTCTACTTAGACTTTCAGAAAGCCATTGATAAGGTACCACACCGCCGCCTTCTCCGGAAAGTGCGAGCGCTGGGCATAGATGAAAAAGTAGCAGGCTGGCTCGAGAACTGGCTAAGTGGCAGACGACAACGGGTGGTGGTGGATGGACAGGCTTCTGAGTGGGTGCCCGTTACTAGCGGGGTGCTTCAAGGTTCTGTCCTTGGACCACCCTTATTCATCATCTACGTCAATGACATGGACGGTGACATGGTTGCCAAGATTCCCAAATTTGCAGACGATACCAAGCTTGGTATGAACGTTGCAAAGGATGGAAATACCGCCTGCCTGCAGGAAGATCTTGTGAAGATTTGGGAGTTTTTCGGACACGTGGCAAATGCCTTTTAACGTGAACAAATGCAAAGTAATGCATATCGGCCACAGAAACCCCCAATCTGAGTATATCCTCAAACACTGATATTGAATCGAGTGACACTGAGAAGGACTTGGGTGTAACTATCACTAGCGACCTCAAGTTCTCGAAACAGTGCATAGAGGCAGAGAAGAAAGCCCAAAGGATGTTAGGCTACATAAAGCGCCAGTTTGGATACCGTAACAATGAGATAGTACTTTGTCTGTACAACTCCCTCGTTCGGCCGCACCTGGAGTATGCCGTATAATTTTGGAGTCCTTCGTTTTGAAAGGATATAGCAAGGTTGAAACGCGTACAAGCCAGGGCAACCAAACTGATTCCCTCTATCCGACATAAAAGTTATGAGGATAGACTAAGGGCATTAGGTCTGTTCTCGCTGGAAACCCGTAGACTGCGTGGTCAGCTCATTGAAGTTTTCAAAATACTTCGAGGATTCGACAATGTTGACTACCGGGATATTTTCACACTGAGTGAGAACAAAACGCGCAATCACGGCTTCAAACTTGAACTGAAGCGTTACAACCGCAATCTGTGTGGAAATTTTTTCACTTACAGTATCTGCGGTAAGTGGAACGCACTTTCAGTGGAAGTTGTCAACTGTGAATCTGTTGACCAGTTCAAGTCAAGACTAGACAAAGTCTTGAAAAGTTAGCCGTTCAGGGACGCCAAACAATTGAGTAGCCATCTGCCCGCTCAATTGCTAGTCGAAAGGTACCCTCTTTGAATGGACCGTAAGGTATCCTAGGGTACATTCTTTCCTTGTAACTCTTTCTCTCTCTCTCTCTCTCAATGGTTCAGAGAACCGACGAGAGGAGACAATATTCTCGACTTGGTCTTCACCTCTGCTGATGATATCGTTGAGGATCTCTCTGAAGGCGAAAAGCTCTGTGGCAGTGATAACCAGCTAATTAGATTTACCGTCAAGATCCCGAAGGTAAGGTCTGTTGCCAGTCAATCAAGGAAATTTGACTTGAGAAAAGCAGACTTTACAAGCCTTCATGCTGGGCTGACGGATGTGAGGCTAGCAGTATGCGAAGAGGTTGAGGATTCGTGGAACAATTTCAAAACCACATTCATGAGTCTTCAATTAAGTTGCATCCCTCTGAAATGACTCTGTCGGTCTTCTGCTCAACCAAAGTGGTTTAATCAAGAAATTAGCCAACAGCTTAGGGAGAAGGGAAATGCGTATCGGCGATCAAAGGTCTCGGGTGCCTTTGACGAGTACCAGGGGCTAGCCAGAAGAGTGAAGTCCAGCATAAGGGTGGCTAAGCGGTCTGAGGAACTCCGAGTGGCGAGACTCTGCAAGAAGAATCCCAAGGCGTTCTTCGGCTATGTAAATAGCCGTAAACCAATCCATCGTAGGATTGGGCCCTTTGTGGACGAGGAGGGTGCATTAACTCACTCAGATGCGGAAATTGCTAACCTTCTCAATGACTACTTCTCTTCAGTGTTTACTAGAGAGTGTGGTCCCATCCCCCAGCCCACGGATTCCTACTCGGAGAAAAAGCTGGAGCTAATGGACTTCACCGAAGAAGAAATAAAGAAAAAGATCGTGCTGACTGATGTAAGGCTATCGGTATACGAAGATGTTCAGGATTCGTGGAACAATTTCAAAACCACATTCATGAATCTTCAATTAAGTTGCATCCCTCTGAAATGCCTCCGTCGGTCTTCTGTTCAACCAAAGTGGTTTAATCGAGAAATCGGCCAACTGCTTAGGGAGAAGGGAAATGCGTACCGGCGATGAAAGATCTCGGGTGCCTTTGACGAGTACCGAAGGCTAGCCTGAAGAGTGAAGTCCAGCATAAAGGCGGCTAAGCGTACTGAGGAACTCCGAGTGGCGAGACTCTGCAAGGAGAATCCCAAGGAGTTCTTCGGCTATGTAAATAGCCGTAAACCAATCCATCGTAGGATTGGGCCCTTGGTGGACGAGGAGGGTGCATTAACTCACTCAGGTGCAGAGAATGCTGACCCTCTCAATGACTAGTTCTCTTCAGTGTTTACTAAAGAGTGTGGTCCCACCCCCCAGATCACGGATTCCTACTCGGGGAAAAAGCTGGAAGCAATGGACTTCACCGAAGGAGAAATAAAGAAAAAGATCGCTGACCTAAAGACGAATAAGTCCCCAGGACCGGACGGGTTTCTATCCAAGGTGTTGAAGGAAGTGTGGGATGAAGTATCACGACATCTGTGAGCTATCTTCAACATGTTAATCCAGACCGGATGCGTTCCTAGAGACTAGCGTGAGGCGGAGGTGACTCCGATCTTTAAGAAAGGAGACCCCAGCCATCCGTCAAACTACCGACCTATCAGTCTGACTTCGATAGTCGGTAAAATCATGGAAAGCATGATGGTGGACAAAATGACATCGTATTTAGAGTCAAACCTGCTACTGAGGAGTTCCCAGCACGGCTTCCGAAGGCAACGGTCATGCCTGGCGAACCTTGTGGAATTCTTCCACTTCGTGTTTAGTGACCACTATCGGGACAAGGCGGTGGATGTAGTCTACTTAGACTTTCAGAAAGCCTTTCATAAGGTACCACACCGCCGCCTTCTCCGGAAAGTGCAAGCGCTGGGCATAGACGGAAAAGTAGCATGCTGGCTCGAGAACTGGCTAAGTGGCAGACGGCAACGGGTGGGGGTGAATGGACAGGCTGCTGAGTGGGAGCCCGTTACTAGCGGGGTGCCTCAAGGTTCTGTCCTGGGACCACTACCATTCATCATCTACGTCAACGACATGAACGGTGACATGGTTGCCAAGATTTCCAAATTTGCTGACGATACCAAGCTTGGTATCAACGTTGCAAAGGATGGAAATACTGCCCGCCTGCAGGAAGATCTTGTGAAGATTTGGGAGTGGTCGGACACGTGGCAAATGCCTTTAAAAGTGAACAAATGCAAAGTAATGCATATCGGCCCACAGAAACTTCCAATCTGAGTATATCCTCAAGGGCACTGCTCTTTGAGTTGAGTGACACTAAGAAGGACTTGGGTGTAACTATCACTAGCGACCTCAAGTTCTCAAAACAATGCATCGAGGCAGAGAAGAAAGCCCAAAGGATGTTAGGCTACATAAAGCGCCAGTTTGGATACCGTAACAAGGAGATAGTACTTTGTCTGTACAACTCCCTCGTTTGGCTGCACCTGGAGTATGCCGTACAATTTTAGAGTCCTTCGTTTCGAAAGGACACCGCAAGGTTGGAACGCGTACAAGCTAGGGAAACCAAACTGATTTTCTTTATCCGACCTTAAAGTTATGAGGATAGACTAAGGGAATTAGATCTGTTCTCGCTGGAAACCCGTAGAATGCGTGGTCAGCTCATCGAAGTTATCAGAATACTTCGAGGGTTCGACAATGTTGACTACCGGGATATTTGCAAACTGAGTGAGAACAAAACGCGCAATCACGGCTTCAAACTTGAAATGAAGCGTTACAACCGCAATGTGTGTGGAAATTTTTTCACCTACAGTATCTGCGGTAAGTGCATGCACTTTCAGTTGGAGTTGTCAACAGTGAATCTGTTGACTAGTTCAAGTCAATACTAGACAAAGTCTTGAGAAGTGGCCGTTTAGGGACGCAAAACAATTGAGTAGCCATCTGCCCGCTCAATTGCTAGTCGAAAGGTACCCTCTTTAAATGGACCGTAAGGTATCCTAGGGTACATTCTTTCCTTGTAACTCCTTGTAACTCTCTCTCTCTCTCTCTCTCTTTATCTCTTTCTATCTATCTCTCTCTCTCTCTCAATGGTTCAGAGAACCGACGAGAGGAGACAATATCCTCGACTTGGTCTTCACCTCTGCTGATGATATCGTTGAGGATCTCTCTGTAGGCGAAGAGCTTGGTGGCAGTGATCACCAGCTAGTTAGATTTACCGTTAAGATCCCGAAGGTAAGATCTGTTGCCAGTCAATCAAGGAAATTTGACTTGAGAAGAGCAGACTTTACAAGCCTTCGTGCTGGGCTGACTGATGTAAGGCTAGCGGTATGCGAAGAGGTTGAAGATTCGTGGAACAATTTCAAAACCACATTCATGAGTCTTCAATCAAGTTGCATCCCTCTGAAATGCCTCCGTCGGTCTTCTGTTAAACCAAAGTGGTTTAATCGAGAAATCGACCAACTGCTTAGGGAGAAGGGAAATGCGTACCGTCGATCGAAGATCTCGGGTGCCTTTGACGAGTACCGGAGGCTAGCCAGAAAAGTGAATTCCAGCATAAGGGTGGCTAAGCGGTCTGAGGAACTCCAAGTGGCGAGACTCTGCACGGAGAATCCCAAAGAGTTCTTCGGCTATGTAAATAGCCGTAAACCAATCCATCGTAGGATTGGGCCCTTAGTGGACGAGGAGGGTGCATTAACTCACTCAGATGCAGAGAATGCTAGCCTTCTCAATGACTACTTCTCTTAAGTGTTTACTAAAGAGTGTAGTCCCACCCCCCAGATCACGGATTCCTACTCGGGGAAAAAGCTGGAGGCAATGGACTTCACCGAAGGAAAAATAAAGAAAAAGATCGCTAACCTAAAGACGAATAAGTCCCTAGGACCGGAGGGGGTTCTATCTAAGGTGTTGAAGGAAGTGTGCGATGAAGTATCACTACATCTGTGCGCAATCTTCAACATGTAAATCCAGACCGGATGCGTTCCTAGAGACTAGCGTGAGGCGGAGGTGACTCCGATCTTCAAGAAAGGAGACCCCAGCCATCCGTCAAACTACCGACCTATCAGTCTGACTTCGATAGTCGGTAAACTCATGGAAAGTATGATGGTGGACAAAATGACATCGTATTTAGAGTCAAAACTGATACTGAGGAGTTTCCAGCACGGCTTCCGAAGGCAACGGTCATGCCTGACGAACCTTGTGGAATTCTTCCATTTCGTGTTTAGTGACCACTATCGGGACAAGGCGGTGGATGCAGTCTACTTAGACTTTCAGAAAGCCATTGATAAGGTACCACACCGCCGCCTTCTCCGGAAAGTGCAAGCGCTGGGCATAGACGGAAAGGTAGCCGGCTGGATCGAGAACTGGCTAAGTGGCAGACGGCAACGGATGGTGGTGAATGGACAGGCTTCTAAGTGAGTGCCCGTTACTAGTGGTGTGCTTCAAGGTTCTGTCCTGGGACCACTACTATTCATCATCTACGTCAACGATATGGACGGTGACATGGTTGCCAAGATTTTCAAATTTGCTGACGATACCAAGCTTGGTTTGAACGTTGCACAGGATGGAAATACTGCCCGTCTGCAGGAAGATCTTGGAAGATTAAGGAGTGGTCGGACACGTGGCAAATGCCTTTTAACGTGAGGAAATGCAAAGTAATGCATATCGGCCACAGAAACCCCCAATCTGAGTATATCCTTATGGGCACTGCTCTTTAATCGAGTGACACTGAGAAGGACTTGGGTGTAACTATTACTAGCCACCTCAAGTTCTCGAAACAGTGTATCGAGGCAGAGAAGAAAGCCCAAAGGATGTTAGGCTACATAAAGCGCCAGTTTGGATACCGTAACAATGAGATAGTACTTTGTCTGTACAACTCCCTCATTCTGCCGCACCTGGATTATGCCGTACAATTTTGGAGTCCTTCGTTTCGAAAGGATATCGCAAGGTTAGAACGCGTACAAGCCAGGGCAACCAAACTGATTCCCTCTATCCGACATAAAAGTTATGAAAATAGACTAAGGGAATTATGACTGTTCTCGCTGGAAACCCGTAGACTGCGTGGTCAGCTCATCCAAGTTTTCAAAATACTTCGAGGGTTCGACAATGTTAACTACCGGGATATTTTCACACTGAGTGAGAACAGAACGCGCACTTACGGCTTCAAACATTAACTGAAGCGTTACAACGGCAATCTGTGTTGAAATTCTTTCACTGACAGTATCTGCGGTAAGTGGAACGCACTTCCAGTGGAAGTTGTCAACAGTGAATCTGTTGACCAGTTCAAGTCAAGACTAGACAAAGTCTTGAAAAGTGGCCGTTTATGGACTCGAAACAATTGAGCAGCCATGTGCCTACTCGATTGCTAGTCCAAAGGTACCCTCTTTGAATGGACCGTAAGGTCTCCTAGGGTACTTTCTTTCCTTGTAACTCCTCCTTGTAATACTCTCTCTCTCTTTCTCTCTCTCTCTCTCTCTCTCTCTCTCTCTCTCTCTCTCTCTCTCTCTCTCTATATATATATATATATATATATATATATATATATATATATATATATATATATATATATATCGCTCATGTTCGGTCCAATGACACTTACGCTAAAGATAAAATGATCAAAACTGAAGAAATTATTTCAGAATTCGAGTCATTATCAAACAAAATAAAAGAAAAAAGGGCCAAGGTATTATGGTAGTCATATTGCCAAGATTAAATGCATCAAGAGAGGCATTAAGCAAAACTATTAAACTATTAGTATCAATCTAAGACTTAAAAGAATGTGCGAGGTAAGAGGAATTAAATTCGTAAATTTCAGGCGAAGCTTTATCGAAAGAGAAGAGTACTTTTTTAAAGCATGGCATGCACTTTAACAATAAGGGCAAAAAGAAATACGGGGAATTGTTGAACGTTAATGTATCTATTCTCTTCAAATGTTGTAGCACTAGAAGCAATATTTGTGAAACCAGAGAAACCCCAGTCATTCCAGCGACCCCGGTTTCGGGAAACGAGTCTCCTCCAGGAAGTGCAATAAACCCATAAGAGCAATTCTTCTCAATGCACGTTCGATCAGAAACAAAATGTTAGAATTCAGAACTATGGTAACTGTATAGAAGTATGATGTAATTGCAATTACAGAATCATGGATAAATATTGGACTCCAGAAATTTTAGAGGTGAATTTGTATTAAAAAACTACAAAATGTTCAATAAAGATAGAAAAGATTAAGTGGTCGGAGGCGTGTTATTATATGTCCGTGAATATCTTTACCCAACATAAATTGCCTTGGATACGACCCTAGAGCTGATTGAAGTGAAGGCAAATTTAGATAAAATAAATATATGCATTTATTTAATATACAGAAAACCTCAGTAGTCACCTGATCTTGATGTAACGTTGTATGATATACTGACAAAACAAATAGATAAGAAGCTAGCTGTAATCCTGGGAGACTTCAATTGCAGAAAAATTAACTGGATAACTAAAGAAACAGATAAAGGAGGGAAGAGACTTATGGATTTTATTGAGGATAATTTCTTAACTCAGTGGGTCAGTAAGCCAACAAGAGGTAACAATATACTAGACCTTATGTTGTCAACTGAAAGCAACTTACTCTCAAACATTTACGTCGGTGAAAAATTCGAAGGAAGTGATCACAATCTAATAGAGTTTAATATCTATTTATTGACCTGGGAAAGCAAGAAAAATATAAGCAGACCCAATTTTAACAGAGGAAATTATGAAGCCATCAAAGCAAGCCTGGCAGGATATGCTACAAACAATGCATGGATATCTTTTAAGGAATTTTTTATTAGACAGCAGACAGAACATATTCCCATCAAAACTAAAAATGCGCATATTAATCAAGACCCCACTTGGTTAAACAAGGAAATAAAAATTATGATAAGAGATAGGAAAAGAACGTACAAAATGAATAAAATCAAGCCATCTCAACAGTTAAGAGAAAAATACGATATCCTAAAGCGAAAAATAAAAAGAGAAATTAAAAAAGCCAAAAGAGAAGAAGAGATTAAGAGTGGCACAGAATTGCAAAGTGAATCCGAAGGAATTTTATGCTCTTGTTAATAATAGCAAACCTATAAAGAATAATATTGGAGCATTGAGAGATAGTGATGGTGTTTTAAAATTCTCTAACTATGATATATCATGTCTATTGAACGATTATTTCCTGAGTGTTTTTACTAACGAAGAGACCTCTCATATACCTGAACTAAACATTGTATATAAGAACATAAGAACATAAGAAAAGAAGGAGACTGCAAAAGACCATTCATGGCCTACACTTGGCAGCTCCTGTTCCATTCAACACACAAAAGATTTCTTACCAGATAAAAGTCATCAACATTGTCACCCTTAACAGGAGTTCGTCAGATCTAATCTACAATATATGTACATAAAATGCATCCAGAGGATTATGTCCATTCATGCAACCGCAAAATATAATCTTCCCACTCCTCAGAAAAATATATACATATGTACATAAAAAAAGTCAGTCCCATCTAGCAGCTTCATCCATATATTTATCTAATCTATTCTTAAAACTACCCAGAGAGGAGGCTTCTATCACATGCCTAGTGAGCCTATTCCATTCATCTACCACACGATTTGTAAACCAATTCCTCCCAATCTCCTTCCTAAACCTATACTTATCAAGCTTAAACCCATTGCTACGTGTCCTGTCATGTTCACTAAGTATAAGAACCTTACCCAGATCCCCTTTATTATATCCTTTTACCCATTTGAAGACTTCAATCAATTCCCCTCTGACTCTTCTCCTTTCCAATGTATGTAGATTTAGTTTTCTGAGCCTTTCACCATAGGGTAAGTTCCTTAGCCCACCAATCATCTTTGTCATCCTTCTCTGCACAGACTCAAGCAAATCAATATCCTTCCTATAATATGGTGACCAAAATTGTACTGCATAGTCTAGATGAGGCCTAACTAGCGCCAGATGCAGTTTTAGAATGACTTCAGCACTCTTATTGCTTACACTCCTCCTAATGAATCCCAATATCCTATTAGCTTTATTCTTAGCATTTAGACATTGCTTTCTAGGACGAAGGTCTGAACTTACCAAAATACCCAAGTCTCTCTCACAATCAGTCCTCCCTAAAATTCTGCCATTTAATTTATAACTATTCAATGGATTATTTCTACCTATACTAAGTACACTACATTTGTCTATGTTAAACTTCATTTGCCATTTCTCGGCCCAATTGGACAGAATGGTCAATTCCTCCTGCATTACAACAGCATCAGAATCAGCCCTAATGGCCCTACCTAGCTTAGTATCATCAGCAAATTTACTCAGGTCACTACTTATACCTATGTCAAGATCATTAATATAAATTAAGAATAGCAAGGGACCCAAAACAGATCCTTGAGGAACTCCACTGCTAACACACCCCCACTCAGATTTAACTCCATCTATACTAACTCTTTGCTGTCTGTCACCAAGCCATGACTGAATCCACCTAAATATATTGCCATCGATCCCGTGTGCTTTAACTTTGCTCAGAAGTCGTAAGTGTGGCACTCGATCAAAAGCCTTACTAAAGTCCAAGTATAAAATATCATAGTTTTCATCATTATCTGCTGCTTCATACACCTTACTATAAAAAGACAGCAAATTAGTCAGACAGGATTTACCCTTACTAAAGCCATGCTGTGATTCTTTTATCAACTTATGCTTATCCAAGTGATCTCTAATATTCCTTGCTATAATAGATTCCATCATTTTCCCTACCACTGATGTCAAACTTACTGGTCTGTAATTAGACATATTTGTTTTATCCCCTTTCTCATTAGAATATTTCAGCTGTACGGCCGAAGATGTTATAAATTTGATAAATAAAATGAATGCCAATATATCACCTGGACCTGATATGTTTAATCCCAGAGTTTTGAAAGAAGTGAAAGAAGTTGTTAGCAAACATCTAGCAAATATTTTTAATCAATCATTAGAAAATGGAATTGTTCCCAATGACAGGAAATATGCAAATGTTACACCCATTTTTAAAAGGGGTTGCAGAGAGCTTGTGAAAAATAATCGACCGATCAGTTTGACGTCAGTGGTTAGAAAACTGATAGAATCATTCATCGCCAAGAAAATTGTATTACATCTAGAATCAAAACAGCTGCTAAGAAAATCCCAATATGGATTCATAAAAAATAAATCTTGTTTAACGAATTTGCTAGACTTCTTCCAATATGTATTTGAGCAATATGATGATGACAAGTCGATCGATATTATATACCTCGATTTTCAGAAAGCGTTCGATAAAGTGCCCCACACATTACTGATTGCAAAACTTCGGGCACTTGGAATTACAGGAAATGTAGGAGATTGGATCGAAGACTGGCTTAGAAATAGATATCAGAGAGTGGTAATCAATGGGTCTGCCTCTGAATGGACAAGAGTGTTAAGTGGGGAGCCTCAAGGTTCTGTGTTAGGCCCCCTTCTATTAATAATCTATATTAATGATGTGGACATAGGTCTCATGTCAAAAATTGTTAAATTTGCAGACGACGCAAAAATTAGAAAGGGAATAAGTAATAAAGAAAACTCAGATGAACTTCAGAGAGATATTGATCTAATAGAAGAATGGTCAAGAAAATGGAAACTGCCAATAAACTCAGAAAAGAGCAAGGTAATGCATATTGGAAGCAGAAATCCACAATCTATATACACATTGCTCAGTTCGGAAATAACAAAAACAAAAGTCGAGACAGATTTAGGAGTTTATATATCGAATGATCTTAAATTTAGTCTTCAATGCATAGAAGCAGAAAAAAAAGGCCTCCAAAATCCTAGGATTCATTAAACGACAATTTAAATGTAAAAATGAAACCATAGTACTGAATTTATATAATGCATTAGTTCGCCCACATTTGGAGTATTGTGTACAATTCTGGTCCCCACATCTTAGGAAGGATATTGAAAGACTCGAGAAAGTCCAAGAAAGAGCAATAAAACTGATACCATCATTAAGAAAACACAACTACGAAACTAGATTAGAGAGACTAAAACTTTTCAGACTGGAAACCCGGAGAATGCGAGGCCAACTAATAGAAACCTTCAAGATATTAAATAAAATTGAGAACGTAAAAGCTGAGATATGGTTTAAGTTAAATAATTGCGAGAAGAGGAACAACGGAATGAAGCTGGTGCCATTGCAGTATAAGAAAAATTTAACTTGAAACTTTTTCTCATATAAAATTGTAAATATATGGAATAAACTACCCAAAAATGTTATATCAAGTAAAACTGTGGAAACTTTTAAGAATAAACTTGACAAAATCATATACACATTGAGTTCTTAATTTGTAAATATAATGTGATTAATATATATGAATGTTAATATAAATTATTATGCTGACAAGATTCTCAGTACGGAAGTGCAGTTATTATGATGGAATTACTATGAAGGTGTATATTAAGATAATTGTAGGTGTATATAAATAATATGTAAGTGCAGACAAGTCAAATGACGAGAGTTCAACTATGAGAAAACTAATTTAATTAGTGTCAGGATGAAATGCATAAGATTTAATGAAATCAAAATATGAAATCTACATGACTGTGTATGTATATTATATTTAAATGACGAGATTCGAATATCAGAAAAAAATATATATATATGCTTGTATACCTAGGTAGGTTTCAACAATTTACTATAAAGTTCCTGGTAGAGTAATTAATTTCAACTGAACCAGGTATCTTTTCATTTCCCAGACCCGCGTGGCGGGTGGGAGAGGAGGGTGGGGAGAGCCTTCAACTTTACTGTCCATTTGTCTTGAACAAGTAGTACCTAACTTTATTTATGTATATATTGGATAGGGAACCTTTACAAGTACCTTCTCGGAATGGATCGAAAGATCTTTTAAGGTACTTGATTTCCTTGTAACTCCTTTTAACACACTCTCTCTCTCTCTCTCTCTCTCTCTCTCTCTCTCTCTCTCTCTCTCTCTCGAAAAGTATTGAAAGAGAGAAAGGGTTCAGAATGACCGGCAAGAAAGGACCAGGAGCTCTAAAATACACGTGCGCAATATGCCACATAGATAAGTGGTGCGTGGACTTTCCGGAGGGGTGTTTTTCGAATTGCCACCAGGCCAGTTCCTGCACCGACTGTATTTTAAACGGTCAAATCAAAGAGCTAAAGGAAACCTGCAGGGTTTCCGAGGAAAGATCCAGGAAGTTGGAGGAAAAAATAAGCAGCCTCGAATTAGAACACGCCGGACTGATTCGCAGGCTTGAGGTCAGAATAGCAGCACTAACGTCAAGCTCTGTACT
The DNA here is from genome assembly GCA_963969495.1 of Ceratothoa steindachneri. Classification (NCBI taxonomy): domain Eukaryota; kingdom Metazoa; phylum Arthropoda; class Malacostraca; order Isopoda; family Cymothoidae; genus Ceratothoa; species Ceratothoa steindachneri. Next base: position 70,144,024 of record OZ018338.1, on the reverse strand, counting down.
AAACACTGCATCTGCAGTATTACCCCCAGAGCTGGGTCCGCATGCTATGGATAAACCCTCAAAGAAAAAGAAAAGGAAGGAAAAGAAACAGGAAGAAGAGAAAGTTGAAACAGAAGATAAAGTAGAAGCTGAAAAAGAGAAAGTTGAAGCAGAGGAAGAAAAGAGAAAAACAGAAGAGTATGTAACAAAGGAAGATAAGGGGCAATAAATGAATAAGAAAAAGAAGAACAAGAAAAATAAGATGGAGAAGAAAGAGGGAACCAAGAGTTTGCTTCCGCAAGGAAAGCCCCAAACCTCTGCACGAAAATGTCCGAGGGTTACCCTTGTGGGTGATTCCCAAGCACAAGGTTTGCAGCCCCTGCTAGCGGCCCGCCTTCGCATTAGTGTGGAGGTATGCTGCCAGCCAGGACGGGAAAACCACCACATCAGGGTAGAGGCTGAGAAATTTCAGATCTCCGAGAATTCAGTCGTTGCCCTGATGGTGAGTGGGAATGACCTCTACCTCCGAGGAGGCAAAGTAGGCCCCAGCGAGAAAATTCTCAACACGGTCAGGGAAGCCGTAGACGACTGTGGATTGAGAACTCGCAAACGGGTCGTTGTAGGGATGCTCCCAAGAAGAGGTCCTAGCCGGACAGCTCACTCTAGGAACGTGACCCTGAACCAGCGCCTGTCTGACCTCTGTACGGCGGAAGGGGTCTTCTTTCTGGACCCTTACCGCACCTTTTACGGTCAAAACGACCTTTACCAAAGGGACGGAGTGCACCTTTCATTCAAGGGAAAGGCTGTACTCTGTAACTTAATTCAGGATGTTGTAGAGCGGACGCAGAGGAGTGTCCGACCAAGAGTGAAGGTGGACATAAGACAGTATGCCCGTGTCACTCCTGGAACGACGTTTTTAGATGTGGCAAAGATGGGTACTGCCACACAAAAGAAGCCGGGAAACGGAAGAGCGTAGGGAGTCCTACACTGGGGGACTCCCTAAAAGTTCTTCTGTTCAACGCGAGGTCAATCAGGAATAAGTTTCTTGAGCTCCGTGGCCTCGTAGCAACAGAGGAACCTGAGATGGTGGCCACAACGGAGACGTGGATTAAAACCCCAAGCCGAGATCTTAAACTCATATAGACCCCCGGAATCTCAATTTAGGCCAGTTAGAAACGTGACTAAACCAACGTGGGCTTATCATCGTTTTGAAAATTAATGCTCTAATCAATTTGCCTTGTTAACTCCAATCATGGAAAAACAGAGAGTATTCTTATCGGTGACTCTTTAATAAAGAAGCAAGATTCTGAATTCAAAGCATGAAATCCTGCTAAGCGTAAGAAAGTCTGCCTACTGGCGCAGAGAATTAACCACGTCGTCAGTGAAATCTAAAGACTGAACTAGCCATGTGAAGATCGAGCTATCCTCACACTCGTAGGCAGGAATGATGTACACCGTTTTAACAGCTTGATTACCGAGATTGTACATCGAGCAAAGGACCAAATTATAACGGCCAGAGCGAAGGCGAATTTAAGTGAGGGTAATTGAGATAATTCGAAAATTAAAAGCGACTCTGAGAATGTAGTCAAGGTCAATTTACACAACTGAATGTCTTAAACGTTTATGTCAGGAAATGGGAGTTAAGTTTTTCCAATTTCTGGAATGATTTTCAGAACAAACCGTTATTTTTTTTTAATGATGGTATTCATTTAAATTCAGTGGGTAATTCGAAGCTGGGCATAATTTTTAATGAATGCCTCCGTAATCTCTATGGTACGGAAGTTATTTGCCTCCGTCATAAATGCGCCGCACCAGATTTCACGCGAGGAGTCAATAAATTTAGGCGAGAGGAGAAACGCTCCAACCATAAGAAGGGGGACACTGTTATTTAAAGGAAAAATTAAAATGCATTTACGCAAATGTTCGGAGTTTAAGAAACAAACTGACCGAATTTAAAGCCCTGAATCAAGAGGGCGATTACGATATCATATGTATTAGCGAGACCTGGTTAGATAAAACTTTTAGAGAGCTTATTGCGGAATTTAATATAGAAGTGTACAAAATTCATCAGAAGAACCGGCTAACTGGGAGAGGCGTTGGAGTTTTAGCTCCATCAAAGCGGGAATAAATTCGATAACGATGGGCGCGACGACGGGAAATATGAAGAGCGAAGTTCTGCTAATTGAGCTCGAGTGTGCTAAAAATAATGAAATTAACTAAACCGTTGCCTATCGCCCCTCATCTCTAATAGAATCAGAGAACGTACTACTCTTTGAGGGCCTTTTTTATGGTGAGAAAAGGAAAAAAAATAATTTGTGGACATTTCAATTACCCTAACGTTAACTTTACAAACTATACTTCGGATAAAGTTGAGGAGAGAATGGTCAATTTCATTCAGGATTATTTTCTTAGGAAAAAGTAGAGGAACCTACGCGTGATCAAAATATATTTTATTTAAGTATATCAACAGTGGAGACTTTGGTAGAAAACGTTTGTATGATGAGCATTTAGCGACGAGTGACCATAATGTAATCAGGTTTGAAATTAATACGAACGTTGAGGTAAAAGAGAGTTCACAACTAATCCCACGATTTGTGCTCACGGTGGATTTTGAGTTAGTTAAGTACGTACGTCGAAAGAATGGGGTGTCAAAGAGAGCATGTGGGGTGCCCTTTTAATAATTAACTTAATTCAGGAGCGTAATAAAGACTATCAAAGTTTTAGAAAAAACGAAACGACAACAAATCGGGAAAAGGCTGGTCAAGCGGGACATTAGAGAAGCTAAGCTGAAATATGAAAAAGACCTTGCTATAAATTCGAAGCACGAGCCGAAACAGTTTTATAGTTACGTTAGCAGTAGGAAGCCTATAAAGGGTTCAATGGGGCCGATCAGAGGTAAAGATGGTGTTTTGACAGAAGTCACAGAATAATTTGCTAAAATATTGAATGAGCACTTCTCGAGCGTTTTTACTATTGAGGACGTGGCACAATTAGAAACACTAGGCGAGGACATAAATTTTGAAAGACAAAATACCCTATCCAACATAAGTATAAATGAAGGGGATATTCTCACATATATTAATAAAATGAAAAAGTCGAAGTCACCCGGGCCCGATGAGGTGTACCCAACCCGCCTTAAAGAACTAAAAAAATGAATTAGCAAGACCGCTCTGCACGATTTTCAATCGATCAATAGAGGAAAGCCTAGTCCCATTAGAGTTCAAGCGTGCTAATGTTAGCTGATTTTCAAAAAAGGGGATAAAACTGAGCCTACTAATTTCCGTCCCATCAGTCTAACTCCTGTAATTGGAAAACTCTTAGAATCGATAATTAGAGATAGGTTGGTGAACCATTGTGAGACTAATAATTTAATTGCAGACTCCCAGCAGGGATTCAGACGGGGGTGCTCATGCCTAACCAATTTACTCGAATTCTTTTATAACATGATTTGCATCTACGATGAAACTAAAGCGGCAGATATAATTTATCGTAACTTTAAAAAGGCCTTTGATACAGTTCCGCATGAAAGGCTATTGATGAAAATTAGAGCAATTGGAATGAGGGGTAACATACTTAAATGGATTAGAAACTGGCTATCAAATCGTTCACAGCGGGTTGTTGTAAATGGGGTGTGTCAGACTGGGCCCCAGTCACCAGCGGGGTACCACAGGGGTTAGTCCTGGGCCCATTATTATTTATTGTGTACATTAATGACTTGGATAATGGAGTGTTTAGGAGGATCTCTAAATTTTCAGATGACACAAAGCTAGGAAGCCGAGCCCTTTCGAGACCCGATGTAGATCAAATGCAAAGGGACCTTAATAAAATTGTCGAGTGGGTGGATAAATGGCAAATGGGCTTCAACATAGGTAAATGCAAGGTCAGGCATTTAGGATGTCAAAACATAAAAGTAGAATACCATATGAAAGACCAAATTCTCGAACCCGTTAACTTAGAAAAAGACCTAGGGATTTAAATCTTGGCAGACCTTAAAGTATCGAAACAATGCGCAGAAGCTTGTAAAAAAGCAAACCGAATGCTAGGATATATTGCTCGGAATTTTACTTTCAAATTGAAAGATATAATCCTGCCACTATATAAATTGCTCGTGCGCCCACACCTCGAATACGTTGTTCAATTTTGGTGTCTCTTCCTAAACAAGGATGTAGCGCAGTTAGAAAGACTGCAACGTCGGGCTATGAAACTAGTTCCTGGATTCCGAAACAAACCATACGAAGATAGACTCCGCTCATTAAACCTACTATCACTTAAAAGTAGACGATTACATGGACAATTGATCGAGGTATTCAAAATCTTAAAAGGATATACTAATATTGATTAAAGAATATTGTTCGAGATGAATGAAATGGCCAACAGACGCCAAAATGGATTAAAATTAGTGAACAAGCGATTTAACTCTACTATAGCTCAAAATTCCTTCACGTTTAAAATCATGCAAACGTGGAATAGCCTGCCCAACCGTGTTGTAAAAAGCACGTCAGTTAACATGTTCAAAAACTGACTTGATGAGTACTTCAATAGTGTAAATATAACGTAGTGGGAACATAGAAGAACAAGCCATATGAAATAAGTAGTTGGGAATAAAATACAATGAAATAAGAAATAAAAAGATGCCAGCAACGCCTCCCTGCATGGAGTGAATATGAATTCCCCTTTTCTTTTTCTGTCTGTCCTATAAGTATATTATTTTCATCACTAGCAGGCGAAGCAGTCTGCGGGAGAAGAGAATACTGTCCTATAACCCCCCCTGGTTTGAAGAAGCGTGTTCGTGTATTTGAGGGATAGCTGAATCTGCATGTCTAAAGTACACATGTAGATAAGTGTGTACCGTAGAATTTAAATAATTAGAAGAGACATGTAAAGAAAGGTCAAATGATACACATGAAGAAGAGAAAAGGAAGAAAGGGAAGAAAAAAGAAGAGAGCTAGAAACGGAAGAAGAGAAAGCAGAAACATAAGTTAAACCAGAAGAAGATAGGAAAAAGAAAGAATAAGAAGAAAATATGCAGAAGAAAGAAGAAACAGGAAAGGCACTTTCGAAAGGCAAGACTCTGTGCTCTGCAGCCAAATGTGTGAGGGTCATCCTTATCAGTGATTCTCAATCAAGGGATCTGCAACATATGCTAGCGGCCCGCCTTCGCACCAGTGTGAGGCTAAGCTGCCTACGAGGACGTGGGAACCACCAGATAATAAAGATTGGAGACTAAGAAATCTCAGATTTCTGATAGTTCAGTCGTTGCCCTGATGGTAAGTGGCAACGACCTCTTCCTCAGAGGAGGTAGGGTAGACCCGACAGGCGAGATCCTTCAGACAGACATGGGATTGAAAAGCCGCAGACGTTTTGTGGTCGAGATGTTACACGGAAGAGGTCGAAGCAGGATCGCTCACTCGAGGAACGTCTCATTTAACTAACGACTAATAGATTTATATACGGCGGAGTGAGTGTTTTTTATCGACTCCTACCGCATGATTTATGTATGGTAGGAACGATCTCTACCAAAGGGATGGGGTGCATCTTTCCTTTAAAGGAAAGGCTGTTCTCTCAATCCTGATACAAGATGTCGTTGAGCGGACTCAAAGGACGGTCCAGACCAGGGTGCGGGCGGACGTGCTCCACTACGCCAAATTTACCTAGAAAGGGTGCCATAGAAAGGGTCGCTAGAAAGAGTGCCATCACACCATCAAAAGAGAATAGAGACACAAGTAAGACGGGAGAGCGTAGAGAGTCCTACATTCGGGGACTCCGTGAAAGTGCTTCTGTTTAAGGCGAGGTCAATCAGAAACAAGTTTCTTGAACTTAGAGGCCTCGTAACGACGGAAGAACCTGAAATGGTAGTCATAACAGAGTTGTGGGTAAAAACCACAAACCTAGATTTTGAAGGTGAATTCACGATTCCTGGTTACCAACTGTTCCAAAAAGATAGGCCAGACAGAGAGGGTGGTAGTGTGATGTTGTATGTCAAGGATACACTTAATTCGACGAACTGGAACATTGTATCCGACCACGAGCTACTAGGAGTTGACTTAGATATAGGTCCTGCCAGATACAAGACCCTGGTGCTTTACAGACCCCCTGCCCAACTCGTTGAAAAAGACAGGGATGTGTACGGGATACTGGGTGAACTTGTTCAAGAGAGAGCTGACGAAAGGCAATAATAACATCGACTTGGTTTTCAGCTCTGAGGATCACATCGTTGAAGATCTCTATGAAGACAAGGAGCTCAGTGACAAAGATCACCGACTAGTCACATTTATAGTCAAAGTCCCCAAGGGAGAGTCTGCGCCTAGTAATTCGAGGAAACTTTATTTCAGAAGAGCAGACTTTGCTGGTTTTCGTCGTGGATTGACTGATGCGAGGCTAGAAGTGTGCGAGGATGTTGAAGATTCGTGTAATAGATTCCAAACTACGTTCATGATTCTTCAATCACGATTCATCCCTTTGAAAATCATTCGTCGGTCTTCCGTTCAACCAAAGTGGTTTAATCGAGAAATTGGTCAACTGCTGAGGGCGAAGAGAACGGTGAACCGGCCGTCAAAGATTTCTGGAGACTTTGAGGACTATCGTAGGCTAGCTAGAAGAATGAAGTAAAGCATAAGGGTGGCAAAGCGTGCAAGGAGCTCCGCGTTGCGAGAGTTTACAAGTAGAATCCCAAGGAGTTCTTTGGTTATGTAAACAGCAGTAAACCAATCCATCGCACGATTGAATGAGGAGGGTGCATTAAAACAACAAGATGCCGAAAATGCTAACCTCCTGCACGACTACTTCTCTTAAGTGTTTACTGAAGAGTGTGGTCCCATCTCCAGCCCACGGATTCTTACCTGGGGGATAAGCTGGAGTAAATGGGCTTCACCCAATAAGAAATAGAAAAAAGATGACTGATCTGAAGACGAATAAGTCCTCTGGCCCGGACGGGTTTCTACCTAAAGGGTTGAAAGAAGTACGCGATGAAGTCTCACGACATATGAGCACAATCTTAAACATGTCAATCCGGACCGGATGCGTTCCTAGAGACTACCGTGAAGCGGAGGTGACTCCTATCTTCAAAAAAGAAGACCCTAGCCAGCCGTCGAACTACCGATCTATTAACTTAACCTCAATAGTTGGTAAACTCATGGAAAGCATCATGGTGGATAAAATGACGTCATATTTAGAGTCCAACTTGCGATTGAGGATTTCCCAGCACGGGTTCCGAAGCCAAGGGTCATGCCTAACGAATCTTGTGGAATTTTTCCACTTCGTTTTCAGTGAGCACGACCGGGATAAGGCAGTGGATGTTATCTACTTAGACTTTTTAAAAAACCTTATATATGGTACCACACCGCCGCCGCCTCCGGAAAGTGCGTGCGCTGGGCATAGAGGGAAATGCAGCAAGTTGGATAGAGAATTGACTAAGTGGCAAACGGCAACGGGTGGTGTTGAATGGACAGGCTTCTGAGTGGGTGCTCGTTTTAGCGATGTTCCTCAAGGTTCTGTCCTGGGACCACTACTGTTCATCATCTACGTCAACGACATGGACGATGCAGTGGTCTATACCCCTACAAATGAAATAATTATTGCTAATTAACTAACTATATAAATATATATATATATATATATATATATATATATATATATATATATATATATATATATATATATATATATATATATATATATATATATATATATATATACATATATATATATATATATATATATATATATATATATATATTTATATATATTTATATATATATATATATATATATATATATATATATATACATATATATATATATATATATATATATATATATATATATATATATATATATATATATATATATATTTATATATATTTATATATATATATATATATATATATATATATATATATATATATATATATATATATATATATATATATATATATATATATATATATATATATATATATATATTATATATATATATATATATATATATATATATATATATATATATATATATATATATATATATATATATATATATATATATATATATATTTATATATATATATATATATATATATATATATATTTATATATATATATATATATATATATATATATATATATATATATATATATATTATATATATATATATATATATATATATATATATATATATATATACATATATTCAAGAAGGGTTAGTAACCATGACTTAAATCGAGATTGGTACACCCTCTCTCCAAAGCATCTTAAAATTAACCATGAGGTTCATTCGTTGTCCTCACATCGGCGAATCAGGTCTGTAATATTTCAATTGTAATTGTTTAGCTAAAAATTTCCCAAAAGAATCCCGATAAAATGCTTGATTCTTTTCTCATTTACAAATCTTCCCAACTCCATTATAATCTATTTATCAATCCATTATACTATTTACCCACTTTAACTATAAACTATTTAATATTTTTCAAAATATTTACACATTTAATCTATTTATCCAGCCATTTAACTATTTATCCAATTTAATCAATATATCCAATTTAACTATTTATCCAATTTAATCCATAAATCCAATTATCCAATTTAACTATTTACACATTTAACGATTTACCACTAGTTACCCATTTAGCAATTTATGATATATTTAAAATTTAATATGTATCAATTGTAAATCCATTCTCGTTAACTCATGCTAATTTAATTCACACGGGTAATTCATTCCAATCATAAACTGTTACTGTATAAATTCACATTTAAATAATTTAACTGTTTATTCAATAATATATATTTTTCTTAACTCTTTGTTTTTAATTCATGTATTCCACCAACGTCGCACAGAAATTCGTCTGCAAAATTCAGACCGCGTTCGCATTTAACTTCATTCCCTTGAATAACGAAATATAGGTTTTTGTGTTTATTGTGATCAGAGCTATCTAAGATATTGCTGCAATATTAATCTAAATCTATAAGTGGTGCAGTAGTCTAAACCCCTACAAGTGGAAATATTTAATCATATATATATATATATATATATATATATATATATATATATATATATATATATATATATATATATATATTCTAATTTTATTTTAAGACGGGTTGGTAACCCTAACTTGATTCGTGAGATTATTACTTGCGCTCTCCTGATCCTCTTAAAATTAACATGAGGTTTATTCGTATTCCCCGGCTGCTTCCGTAAACATGTCTGTAATATTTGAATAGTAATTTTTAGCTAAAAATGTCCCGAAAGAATCTCATTTTAATGCATGATTCTTCTCTCATTTACAGACCCTTCCAACCCCGTTATAATCTATTTGTACATATAATCTAATAACAATAAAATCTATTGATACAATATTTATACATATCAATCTATTAACATATTTAATATTTACCCAATCCAGTTAACGAAAATCCAATTTGTAAGCTATTTATGCAATTTATTTAATATTTACCCAATCCATTAACTATATAATCTATTTGCTCATATAATCTATTTTTCGATCCATATAGATATTTATCATATATTTATAATATTTACTCATTTAGCATTCAACTATAATCTAATTAATATTTGTAAATCTAATTCTCTTTAACTCATAAAAAGTTAATTCACCCGCGTAAAATTTAATCAAATCATAAACTGTATAATTTCACTTTTTAATCATAACTGTTCATTCCATAATATATATTTTTCGTAACTCTTTGTTCTTAATTCACCTATTCCCACAACGTCACTGAATTAGGCCTAACGAAGTTTCGTTTGCTGATATTCAGATTTCGCGTAACAATTTTCATTCCCTTGAATAACAAAAATATAGGTTTGGCGGTTTATTGTGACTTGAGCTATCTAGTGTATCGGCGCAATATATACCTAACAACCTATAAATGGTGCCCAGAATAGTTTAATTATCTCCCATCCATTCATTCATTCGTAAAATTAATTTTCACCTTCACGTGTGTTATATTTTCGGAGGTCGCATTCTGCTGCCTCACTCGGTTCCATTTTTTTCTCGCGTGGACTTATATTTTTCACGAGTGACTTTTCGACACGTACTCGCTTTCAATCCTAAGTTTATTTTAACATTCATAAGTGACCCTTAGCCATTTCGTAAAATTAATTATAATAAACAGTAATAAATACAAACAGTGACCAATTTTCAATATTTTTTGGCAAATTTTTACGTTCAAGCGCGTGAATTCAATTCGTGCATACACACACACACACACACACACACACACACACTTTTATTTTTCTACAAATGTATTATAACGAAACCCCAAGCTACGCCTCAACTTCAGGCACAGTAACAACGACCCAAGTATACTCCCCCGCAAGCCTACGACGTATTCATCCACCTTTGCCCTCCCCCGCAAACATACTCTCTCATTCGCCTGCCATTCAACAACGCCCTTTCCCCACTCTATCTTCGGTTCAGTTTCCGCCATTCGGGGAAATGATGGAGCTCATCTTCCTGCAACAAGCAGTTCCTGAGGAGCATAGAAAAATCGTCGTAGCCCAGAAATTACCTCTCTAAGTATTTTTTCCACTTTTAAGAGTATTCTGCTTGATTGGGTAATTTTTGGTTCTTGGGGAAGGTTCAAAAGGGCGTTAATGGAGGAATTTGGGAGGTCGCAAATTGAGGACCAGCGGATCTTTCTCGATACGCAGGACAATGGGGACAGGCGCCCCACTCATATTTTAGACTATCTCAAGGCCCTGGCATATACCAAGGGAGCACAGCTCGACCAACTCGAGTCACTCATAACTGAGATATTCATTCGTGGGATGCCGGATCAAATTCCGCCCCTTATATTAATGTGCCTCCCAGGGAACGTGGAGAAGATGGCAGAGGCGGCTGACGCCCTGTATAATAATCCATTCGTCAGCTGGGGAAATGCGCGCAGCAGGTCGTTTAACGATGTAAATAGGGGGCGTATCACATCATACAACTCTAATGTTAAACACCACTCACATGTATACATTTCTCAAGTTAAGTCACCGGCCAAGACTCCTTACAACCGGCCAGGACTCCCTCAGGATGAATCCTCCCAAGCTTCGGGTCTGTAATCCGTTTTGGAGAGGATTGAAATGGATATTCGTGCCCTAAAGGTGCGAACGGGTCTTCACTGAGAACAACATCGTGAGCAGGACGGAGGAATCAGCCGTCGTTCCTCCCCCCGAAAAAGGCAAAAGCAACGAGGGAACTCCAGCACAAGAGATGAGACACAGCGATTTAATTTCAAACCTAGGCCCAATTCCCCCTATCTTGGCAACTCTCAGGGTAGCTGCTGCTACGACTTTAATTATGGGAGCAACGCTGTCCGCTATGTTCAGCCTTGCAATATTTACTGAGCATCGTCTTATCCCTACAACTTTAACCCCCATTCTTGTCGTGCTGCTTATACTGCTATATTTCAGCCTTCAGGCTTTTGCTGGTACCACCTCAAATATGGTACAAGAGCAGAAAAATGCTCAAAGCCATGCTCGTACCATCAAAATGCTCAATCTCAACCTACCCTTACCTCAAGACCTCCTATTTTACAAAACTCTACGGGTTAACTTACCAAGCTTTCACCTTCAGCACATAAAAGTTTAAACTGAATTCGCAAGTGATACGTGGGTGGATCTGTCACCTCTGCAGCCTCATCCCTTCATCAGCTCGATCCTCCCTTTATTATTCATGACCCACTCACTGGTTTATCCGTCCTGGTTGACACTGGTGCTCGATGCAGTGTCATTCCAGCCTCTTCAGTCAAGAAAGCTTGCACTTCTTCTGATCTTGTCCTTAAAGCGGCCAATTCATCGGACATAAGGATTTATGGGAGGCGTATCCTCGAGTACTCTCTTGGGTTACATCGTGTTTTCCCATTGACATTCATCATAGCCGACGTCGACTTTCTAATTTGGGGCCTCGCTTTCCTTTCCGCTTATCCACAGAACCACGATGCTAACTGTTGCTGGTTCATTCTTTCCTTTTCTGTTCCTCTCCCTGCAACTGCCCCCCACTTCCAGCAACTTTTGCAGGAGTTCCCAAGCCTCTGTCTGCTTCCTTCTTAGGACAGACCTATTAAGCACAATGTGGTGCATAGAATAGAGACGACAAGAGGACCAGTTTTCTCACGTCCCCGTCGATTGTCCCTGGTTAGACTTGCCCTAATGAAGCAGGAATTTAAGTTTCATGATGGAGCCCAGGGTCGCTTCCCCATCCACCTCCCCGTGGACTTCACCGCTTCATGTAGTACCTAAGTTTACTCTGGGGAAATTCAGAGCTAGAGGTGACTACAGGCGACTCAATGCCTGTACAGTTCAGGATAGGTATCCTCTGCCTTTCTTATCGGATTTTAACTCCGCTCTCTTTGGTTGTTCCATTTTTTCGGCTCGATTCGGTTCGCGCTTTCAACCAAATCCCGATTCACCTTTATGATATCCCTAAGACGGCTATCACCACTCCATTCGGTTCCTTCGTCATGAACCGAATGCCTTAAGGGTTTCATAACAGTGGTTAGACCTTCTAACGCTTAATGGATCAGGTTCTGAGAGGTCTTGCCTTCGTATTTTGTTATAGAGAGGACTTCCTGATAGCATCTTCGTCTTTAGAGGAGCATTTTTCTCACCTTCGCCAGATTTTTGCACGTCTAGATGATTATGGTATCGTACTCAACACTTCTAAGTATATCTTTGGTGTCATACAGCTCTTCTTTTTGGGACACCGCATTTTCCCTGAGGGAATTCGTGCTCTCGAAGACAAAAATGAAGTTATCCGGACTTTCCCCCGACCTTCTTCGTTAAAGCAACTTCGTAAATTCTGTATGATGGTAAACTTTTACCACAGGTTCATTTCCAACATCTCCCACATTATGCAGCCTCTCTACGAATTGCTTTCCAAGTCCAAGAAGAACCTTCCTCTTTCCTGGTTCCCCTAAGCTTGCGAGTCTTTCTCTCGGCACCAAAGAGGCTATGGCTTCCGCTGTCGCCCTGGCCCATCATTTCCTAGGAGCTCCAATAAGCGTTGCTTCGGACGCGTCGGTGTGACGCTACAACAGAAAGTTATTGACTCTTGGCAACTAATCGCTTTTTTCTCCAAAGCGCTTCTTCCTCCAAAACAGAGGTACAGTACGTTTTCCCGCGAATTACTGAGCATATACCTCATCCTCCGTCACTTCCAACAATACTTGGAAGGGCGTGAATTTACAGTTTTTACCGACCACAAGCCATTGGTTGGTGCGCTCGCCTCTAGTAGCACCTCCTCTCTTCACTCTGCAGTTGATACTCGTCACCTTGACTTCATCCTGCAGATGACAAACGATATTCGCTACGTTCCTGATTCTTCAAACGTCGTACCAGATGCGCTCTCTCGCATTTCATCGATTTAGGGCACGCAACTCTGCCAAACTGCGCCCATCGATCACGCGACAATAGCGCAAGCCCAGGAACAAGATGAAGACACGCAAACACTGCGTCACTCTTCTCAACTCGTCGTTCGGGAAATCGACTTTCCGGACAGTCCCTCCAGGCGTATCCTGGTTGACTATTTATTGCCTGACTGTCCTCGTCCACTCATTCTTCTCGCTTACCGTCGGCACATTTTTTACCAGACTCACGGTCTCTCTCATCATGGCATTCGAGCAACTCGCAAGATCATCACACAACGTTAGATGTGGCCAGGTATGAACGCCAACGTTGCCAAATGGACACGCGCATGTCTACCTTGTCAACGTGCAAAGGTTTCACGCTACACAGAGTGCCCTCTGGCTGCTTTGCCCATCCATCGGCACGTTTTGACGCCGTTAACATTGATCTGGTTGGTCCTCTGTCGTTTTCGCGTGGTTGCACTTAACTTCTCACCATGATCGATCGTTTTATCTCTTGGCCAGAGGCAGTTCCTATCCCCAACATCAGAGCTTCCACTGTAACTCGAGCCTTCGTCTCAGCATGGGTTGCTCGTTTTGGTGTCCAATCAACGATCATAACTGATTGAGGTAGCCAATTTGAATCCCACCAATGGGATACACTCATGTCAGTGCTTGGCTCCTTTCGTCTCCGTAGCACTAGCTACCATCCCCAGAGTAACTTTAAGGTGGAAAGTTTACGCATGACTCTCAAAGGAAGCTTACGCTCCACTGACTACAACATCACTTGGGTACACAAGCTACCCTTAATTTTCCTGGGAATTCGTTCCTCATTGAATTGCTGGGCTGTGGAACTCGTCTATGGTAGCAACTTCGTCTGCCAGGTTAATTCTTTTCTTCCGCTGACTATCCTCTTCCTTCCGACGTACATCCTGCTGCATACGTACACAATTTAGTACTGGCGATGTCTGAGGTTAAGCTGACCGCTACAAGCTAGCCTGCTAATCAGAAACCTTTCGTGCCAATGGAGATGGCAACACTTGCTCTCATGTGTTTGTCCGTCGCGATTTCACTCGGACATCCTTGCAACCTGTCTATGAATGACCCTTTCCCGTCGTCTCCAGGAAGCTGAAATTCTTTGTATTGCCGCTTGGCACCAAGCAGGATACGGTTTGAATCTATTGGCTTTCATAGAGGCCGTTCATCTGGAACAGCCACTACCTTTCTCTTCAACTAATAAAGGTCCAGTGGTCATCACAGCCTGCTTTCTTCACACACCAATTCATTCAACACTTTCTAACCAATTAACTCCACTTCCGAACCCTTCTACGGCTCTTTCAAATCAAATTGCAACTTTTCCTCTCAACTCTTTACTCACAAACCCTCCGCCAACCATATCTACACCACTCGATTTTTCTTGCCAACTGATACCGTCTCCTTTTTTGTTGCAGGACCACTTGATAGCAGCTGGAGAACACCAATCGATCAACGCGCAACTCCCGACAGTCACCTTTTCGGTAGCTTTGTAGCGAACCGAAAATCTAGACTAACCCCCAATTGATCCAACCCGCTTCCTACACTAATCCGGACGTGAGAAATCGAAGAAGAATGAAACGGATTGTATATACAGTCCCTTTACTTACAAAAAAAAATGTACAAAATATCTACAATAGTGAGGGGCGTTTATATTGGAGATCCTGTTACTATTCACAAAAAAATACAGCTAAAGTTTCCTATATATATGAAATAAAAAAAAATAAATAAGTCCCACTTATAAATATTATTAATCGATCATAAGAACAATTGAAAAAAACAAACAAACAACCCAAAAAAATCCGGACTACAACAGTCAATATATAGTTAACAAACAAAGGCATCACGTGGTACAAAGAGGGATGGGGGACGTCCAGCCACCTGCCACTCGAGTGAGCAAAATGCCTATGACTTCCTAACAATTGGCACCTCTGCGCTTGATGGAAGAGAAGTGATCTTATCACTCTTGCGTGGCTATTCTAAGCCCTCTCTCCTTAACAATACTAATAGGGCTCTTCGTTAAATTTCCTTGACAAAGTAATATTTTGTTTGCTATATAAAGATATATGACACTAAGTCCTTTCCAGAATATAGCGCCTGGAAAGAAAAAAAAATATAGTAATTTATTTTATACATAAAATAAACAAACAAACCCATTCCCATTCACACACACATTCCTACAGAGGAAGGGAGAGGGTATTTGAGAAAAAGGGGGGAGAATAGCCCTTTTTACACACACTCACATTCGCTCCACTACACCCCTCTTGCCTTAAGCCATTCAACCACAGTCACTAACAATACACTCTTAATCCTTACTCACAGTACCTTTTATAATCAATCACACCCTTCTGTACCCATTTACACTCGTCTACTGGTCCCTGGCTACGCGTAGCAATCAGTCGGGTTTGTTCATCAGTCGTCCTGTCAGTCTCATCGTCACTATTGATCATATCGTCCACCATACTTTTAGCCCTCATTATCAGTTCTCCCATCTCACGACAGAACTCTTTCATACTCTTCCGTTCAGAACCTTGACTCTTCATACCCCCATTCATCAGCTCCTCACTCACAGCCCTCATCAAAATCAAAGCACACTCTGCGAAACAGACAGGTCACTCACATCCCCTGTTTCTCAACAGGCATACCAGAAACCCCTTCGACTGGTTCCCACCAGAAACCTGAAAAATCAGCCACTTCATCATTCACTACATTCCTAAAACCCGAAAAATCAGCCACACTAGGTTCATTCTGCCCAAACACACTCATTCATCCTGTTCCCAAAACCAGAAAAATCAGGCACAGGCAGCTCACTCACTCGTCTACTTATACCAGCCAAATCACTCACCTGTTTACGCAAAAACTCAATCTCCATTTCAAGATCCCCCATACTAGAGAGACCCTGCTCAGACTTACTTTCATTCGTACTTGCATTCCTCCTTACACTCTTCTTTGTACGCTTTCTACTCCTCGAGACCAAGACAAGCTCTTTTCCAGACAGATCCATACTACCACATCCCTTCTCATCATCATGCACTTTACCCTTCTCTTTGCACAATTCATACACCGGATGGCTCACCAGGTAGTCAGGAGGTTCTCTCCATCTCCTTAACTGACTCTGATGAGCCCGCACTCTCTCAGTCATACCGTTATTTAAACTCTCCAAAACATACGTCACCCCATTTTCCCAAACTATCACAACTCTATAAGGTCCATCAAACTTCTCACTCATCTTTGACACATTCAATCTACCCTTCACTTCTTTCACCTTCAATACTTCCGCACCTAATTCAAATGAACGGAACCTTTCATGTGCCTCACGCCATACACTCTGCTCACTTTCACTCAAACGAAACCTATCTTTCACTCGCCTTTCAAAATTCATCACAAACTGACATGGGGACATTCCAGTTGCACTATGCACAGTTGAATTATACGCCCACAACGCTCTCCCCAGACATACATCCCAGTTATTCACTGTCGTACTCATCATTCTCAACATCTCACACAAGGTTCTTATAGTACGTTCAGCCAATCCATTTGAAAACGGTACATACGGAGTTGTTCTCACATGCTCCACACCATTCTCTGTTAACATTGGCTCAAACACTTCTCCTACAAATTCAGGCCCATTATCACTCATGCATCTTTTAGGCTTCCTCCACACGTAGGAAAAAACAACTGCTCAACCACACGCGCAACAGTCACACTCCTTTTATCTTTCACAGGCGCTGCATACACAAACTTACTTTTATGATCAACCATAACAACCATACCAACATTCCCAGCACTCGTACGCGGCAAAGACACATAATCAATCATTACCAATTCAAACGGTTCTTTCGCATCAACTTTCAACATCGGTAGTTTCACTTGCAAACCTTGCACCTTTCGCTTCTGACACCTTTCACACGTAGTTGCAACATCATTCACAACAGTTCTCAGAAACGGATGGAACACACGCTCCTTCATACACTCCCACAGCTTAAACTTACCCATATCACCATAATTATCATGCATAAACTTCACCAGACCAATCATACCAACTAAGGACATCACAGGTACATACATATCACCACCACCTTTCACATGCCTCACAAAATATACAACATCCATACAAACAACAAAATCCTCAGCATAGCTTTTAAAATCACTTAAACACTCTGGACATTCATGCAAATCAACACGCGTCATTACACACCTCTTCAACTCACTAACAAAAGGACACATCTCTTGCATCTTTAACATATCATCATCACTTAAAATCTCATTCTCATCATCCATGACCAACTCAATCATACCACAAAATATGACAACATTCTTTGCACACTCATTCAACTTCATCACCTCACATTCACCTTTCATAAGATAATCCTTATCAGCATCCAAAGACAAATCATTAAAATCTCATAAAGTCTACACCAAGCAAGAAACAACACGGCATTTGCTCATCTTTCAGAATCACAAAGTCATGCTTCACATTCACACCATTACCCAAATTCACTTTCAGACTAACCTGTTCCCATGCCACTATCATGCCATTCCCTAATCCACTTATCCGTAACTGCACAGGTTTATGCTCGCAACATCTAAACTCATCATACTTACTCAGAATCCTCTCATTCACTAAAGACACTTGCGCTCCAGTATCAATCAAACCACAGAAGAACCTTTCACCAACTTTCACTCTCGCTTCCACCATATCATGTCCACCATGTGCGCAATAAACAGAAGGAACAAGCACACCAACATTAGCACTAATATCTACATTGTCATCAACTCCCATATCATCACTCAACACACACTCATCTTCATCCAGACAATCATTCTTCTCTTGCATATATGAACACTTTTCAATCACCCAATTGTAGTGCACACCACTCAAACATTGCAGATGTACCACATTAGGATTCAAACTCATCATCTTCTCATCCTTGTACACAATCGGCCTCTCACCACCAAAGTGCACATAAACAATCACCCCATACAAACGACTCACTACAATCAACACTTTCTGAAATGGTGGGACCCCTTGCATACACATCGCTTTCAATTTTTTCATAAAGTTCCGCACCTTTGCCATACCAATGCTTTCAGGTTTCCTACAAACTTCATTCATTACCTCCTTCCTTAAGTCATCCACACTACCGGACACTCTCACGTCTACTCCATCACTTTTCAAATCTTGCAAACCATTCCATACACTCTCAAATAATGAATCACCACCACCCTTACTCTCCTTTCCATTTATAATTCCTGTCGGCAAATACTCAGGATCACTCACTCCACACATATCTTCATCATTCGTACCAGGATACCTTGACATCAAATCAGCCACTTCATTCCGTTCACCAGGCACATACTCAATCACATAGTCAAAGTCACTCAAATCTTCCAAAGTCCTTGCAATCCTACTATCAACCCACTCCATACGCTGTAGATACACAAGAGGTTGATCATCTGTTTTGATCACAAACCTCACACCATACAAAAATGGACGCAACACTTTCAAACAATATCTTATCGCAGCCAACTCTCGTTCCACAGTCGAATACTTTCGTTCTGCAACATTCATAGCCTTGGATACATAGCCAATTATTCGCCTGACATTCTCTCCATTCAAACGCTGCTCTTGCATCAGAAAACCTCCCATAAAATACCTACTCGCATCTGTATACAATTCAAGCATTTTAGCATTCACACTATAATCTGGATATGCCGATTCAACATCTTCAGCCGCTGCCTTTTTCAGTCTCTCATACGCTTCATGCATCTTATCATTTCACCTAACAACCGTACTACCTTTCTTGCCCATCCACTCAGTCAGAGGCTTACTCACACCAGAACAATCACGTATAAACTTTCGCTGGAACTCAATCAAACCCAAAAATGACTTCAGTTGCTTCACAGTCACTGGTTTAGGAAACATTCGCACCTTCTCAACATACTTCGGTAATTTTCGCAACCCATTCTCACTAACCATATTCCGAAGGAATTCCACTTCTTTCGCAAACCATTCACACTTCGCCACTTTCATTTTCACACCAACACACTCCAACGTTCTCAACACATCATTCACCAATCTCATATGCTCCTCAAAAGTCTCAGTCATAATCAAAATATCATCTATAAACGCAATCACATTCTTACTCGCAAACTTACTCAACACAACATTCATTGCCCGCTGGAAGGCTCCGGGAGCATTAGCCAACCCAAAGCTGAGGGTCCGGAACTGGTAATGCCTCTTTGTGGAAGAGAAGGCAGTTACCGGTCGGCACTCCTCAGCAATGGGCATCTGGTAATACCCCCGTACCAGATCCAGCTTCGTAAGCCACTCCATCCCATGCATACTATACACACACTCAGATACCACACACATCGGAAACCTTTCTTTCACAGTCCTTGCATCCACCTTTCGATAATCCACACACAGACGCAATCTTCCATCCGGCTTACGTACAGGTACAATTGGACTATTCCATGCACTCTCGCTCTCTTCAATCACCCCCAATTGCTCTAATTCTACACACTTCTCCTCAATCTCATCAGCAACCGGACGTGGGAAATGCCTTGGCCGTTAAAAGATTGGGGAGTCCTCCTCCAGGACGATCTTGAATTCCAGAAGTTTTGCAACCCCGAAATCCAGATCACCCTCACTGAGGGCTTCCTTTCGTTCAAATATCATTCGATACACATCCTCCCTTTCATACTCAGTTAAACATCCATCCAATTCCACATGCTCTTCACTTCATTATACGTCCATTCACACATCTTTTCCCTTGCAACATTCACCCTGACATCCGTACTATCATCCATACCTACCTCATTGACAGTGGAGAGGTGACCCAGTACATCTTCGACTTGGATTCCCCTCACCTGCCCTTTTCACACTGGGGTCCGCCTGCACACATACAAAAGGATCATTCATTCTCATCAAGACATCAAACACACAAGCAACACCCCTTACCTTATAACACGCATCCTTTCCATCCAATATCACAGTGTTCTCACCCACATTCAAACTAACATCCTTACTCCAACTCACTCTAACAGACACCCTTTCACCCTTCACAAGCCTTACATTCTCCATAGCAGTCACCTCAATACCAGTAAACACACTCCTCAAAACGCTACCATCTTTCCCTACATACAACTTATACACCCCATTTTTACCAATCTTTCTTTCAATCTGATCACTCGCGGGATGCACAACCATACGATTCATTTTCATAAAATCATAGCCCAAAATCACACCATACTCACTACTCACCTTATCAATCACCGAGAATTCACATTCATTCATCAACATACCATGCATTCGAACAGGTGACCTTATCATTCCAATCACAGGCACTCTCCTATTACCAATACCTACCAAACTACTCTTGCACTCAGACAGGAGGGCTTTCTCGTTAACCTTGTCATACACATCTTTATACCCCAAGCTCACCTTGCATCCAGAATCTATTAAAGCCAAACACTGAATTCCATTCAATTCCACCTACACACTCAGACACCCATTCTTTCAACCAGACATCACTTCCACACTAGACAGACTTACCAACACCTTACTCACACTCATGCACCCAGAGGATACTTCAGCAGGTACCCTCTTACAATTAAGTTTCCCGCTTCAGACTTTCCCTTCACACCTTGCGCTCTCAGTCTAATCTAACACTTTTCAATCGAATGTCCTTCCATCGCACAATAGCTACATACATTCTTCTGGTCACGACACATCTTTGCATAATGACCAGCCTTTCAACAATTACCACATGCATATTTCATACTTTCCCCAGCATTTGCTCAACCATTCAACCTCGGACAATCTTTCTTCAAATGGCCTATTTCTTTACACTAGAAGCACTCATTCACACTTTCCTGGCAATCCTTTATCATATGCCTCTTCTTACCACACCCAAAACATGCACCAGACGTCCACCTACATTCTGCTAACATATAACCTTTCCTTCCACACCGACGACATTCCACAATCTTTTTCCCACCATTCGGTCCCTCGTTTGCTGGGACATACCTCGGTCTCTCTCTCATATATCTGTTCCCACGCTTGAAATTCATCTGTCCCATTCCATTTGATCACCCTCCATTTACCCATCCATTCTCCTGGCCCAGGGAGTTCGACATCACTCCAGCTGGTGCAGCCTTCAGGGCATCCCTGTAGCTGACAAACTGCTGGGATGGACGAAAGTTCCTGGGCTTCTTACGCCCAACATTCACACTGTACCATCCATCCTCTTCTAGATCGCTTTCATCATCAAATCGTCCATCTTCTGACAGTTCCAACACATCCTCCCTCATCAACCGTTCACCTGTCATTCACATTCTCTCCTTTCTCTTTCCACTCAGCCATTCACTCACCTTTCGCGGGATCGTGTCCAAAAACTTCCTAATCAGTGGTTTACATTCATTTACATCATCATCACCATACCTCGTTCTTGCCATACTCTCAAGCCTATGTGCATACATATTCACCCCTTCGTTCTTACCCATAGGCGCCTTCTGAAATTCATTCACTCTCTTACATTTAACACATTCATTTACATCATCATCACCATACTTCGTTCTTGCCATACTCTCAAGCCTATGTGCATACATATTCACCCCTTCGTTCTTACCCATACGCGCCTTCTCAAATTCATTTACTCTCTTATATTTCACACTCTCTTTCATTCGTTTCACCTGTCCAATCATCCGCTTCATCACTACATCGTACCTCGGTTCCCCCACACTTGTAATCACACGAAAAAACTCCAATACTTTTCCCTCCAAACATTCCCCCAAAACATTCATCCAGTATCCCTTATTCTCCGAGTACTTGAGCTTACAATATCGCTCAAATTCCCCGAAGAATTCTTCCACACTTTTCCCACCATGTAACCTAAATCTATACTCTTTGCCCCATGCAATCTAAACTTATCAATCCTAGGCACTTCCCTAATCAAAATTCCTTTCCCCACATTCACTTCATTCTCCGAAGAGCTACTCTCGATCTCACTTATTTTAAGCATATCGTCACTCTCTCCCTCATCTGAGTATAGCGAATCCACACTCTTCCCTCTCACTTTCCTATCCTTAACCTTAGAACCCTGCTTCCTTCCTCTCTTACTTTCCACTCTCTCCCATTCACCCCTTTCCTACCACTCACAGTATCTTCTTTAGACTCAATCACACTGCCATCCATTTCATTTAGCGGAGTCTTTTTGGTAGGAGCAGGGGTCAGGGCTGTAGGTCCTGGGGCTGGTCCAGCCCCTGTCATCATGTTATATAGGTCCTGCATCCGTCGGTCAGTAGTCTGATTCTGTCGGTCTCCCATTTCCTTCTTCATCCTATCAGTCTTTTCATTTATCCCTTTCATTTCATTCTTCATTTCTTCAATCATTCCCCGCAACATTTCACACTCCTCTTCTTTCGTCCTCAAATCCAGGCTCAATCACACTACTTCTTCGTATGGACTGCAATCCAATCCCGTCACGCTCCCGGTTTCGAAGTCTCATGTCCCTATTCGGGCGCCAAATGTAGCGGGCCGAAAATCTAGACTAACCCCCAATCGATCCAACCCACTTCCTACACTAATCCGGACGTGAGAAATCGAAGGAGAATGAAACGGATTGTATATACAGTCCCTTTACTTACAAAAAATGTAAAAATTATCTACATCAGAGAGGGGCGATTATATTGGAGATCTCGTTACTAGTCACAAAAAGTACAGCTAAAGTTTCCTATATATATATGAAATAAAAAAATCAATAAGTCCCACTTATAAATATTATTAATCGATCCTAAGAACAATTGAGAAAATCAAACAAACAACCTAAAAAAATCCGGACTACAACAGTCAATATATAGTTAACAAACAAAGGCATCACGTGGTACAAAGAGGGATGGGGGACGTCCAGCCACCTGCCACTCGAGTGAGCAAAATGCCTATGACTTCCTAACAATTGGCACCTCTGCGCTTGATGGAAGAGAAGTGATCTTATCACTCTTGCGTGGCTATTCTAAGCCCTCTCTCCTTAACAATACAAATAGGGCTCTTCGTTAAATTTACTTAAGACAAAGTAATATTTTGTTTGCTATATAAAGATATATGACACTAAGTCCTTTCTAGAATATAGCGCCTGGAAAGAAAAAAAATATATAGTAATTTATTTTATACATAAAATAAACAAACAAACCCATTCCCATTCACACACACATTCTTACAGAGGGAGGGAGAGGGTATTTGAGAAAAGGGGTGGGAGAATGGCCCTTTTTACACACACTCACATTCGCTCCACCACAGCTCAGGTCTTCGTTCGCGACAATTTCCCGCCTCAATCGAGTGGCACTACTAATCGCCACCTGACCCGCAATCCGAGTCAGTCATTTGGCACCGTAACCCGTTCTGAACGCGTTGTAAGGAGGCCTCGCCTCTATATAAACTAAAATTCATGTAAATACCTTGTGTTTTGCGAGCTTTTCCCTCGGTGGGGCAGTATTGTAGCAGTCTATACCACTTCAAATGAAATATTTATTCCTAAATTTATATATATATATATATATATATATATATATATATATATATATATATATATATATATATATATATATATATATATATATATATATATATATATATATATATATGAAATGAAAAACTCACAAAGTATCACGTGAGGGTGGCAAATGAATGCAATATCCCGCAGGAAAAAATGAAAAGGTGTTTCCAAGTACTTTCGAACTTTATTAAGTTCCTTATCAAGGATAACTACAAGAAATAGTATTATATTAGAGGTATATATACGAAAGAAAAATATGAAAGACCGCCTCAAAAACAAGAAATCACCAATGAGGAAGAGGGAAGGGGGAAGGTAAAAAAACACATTAAGGATTACAAGAAGCAGGTAGTAAGGTCAAACTAAATCGAAGGAAAGGGTAACAGATTTAAAGAAATGGAGATAGCCTAACGAGGGAGATTATAAGACATGATGAGCAAAAGGGGACAAAATACAAAGTACAAAACAGAGCAGTGACAATTAAAAAATAAAAATGAATAATAATAATAATAAAAAATAAAATAAAATAGGGGCCACATAACTAAAGAATGTATATAAAAAAAACACTAGGAACGCAAGACAAAACTAATTTCTTTGAGTATTAATCTTTTAATTATAGCATCTATTTTATATAAACCAGGGGGAATGGTAAAATTAGCACATTGGCCTGTAAAAACACATTCAATGATGTTCCTTTTTATATGTTCATTGGAACGATAAATAAATTTGGCCGAGTTCCAGTTAATTAAATGGTTCTTATCTGACATATGGACAAAGAAAGCACTGTTATCTTCCCCTCTTCGGACATTATATTTATGTTGATTTATGCGAACAGAAAGTTGTTTACCTGTTTGTCCGTAATATTTACTTAGACAACCAGAACACTCAACTGAATAAACTCCCCCCCCCCCCTCCCAAACTATTACAATTATTACGTACTAATAAATTCTTAATGGTCGTCTCATATTTAAAAGCAACAGAAATGTTAAAGTTATTCAAAAGACGGGGAAGATCAATAAAACAAAGAGAAAAAGGTAGAACTAAATTATTATTACTATTAAAAGGGAGAGTAGGGACAGTTTGATATAATGTCTTTTTAGCAGAAGAAAGACAGTTTTGAAGAAACGGGTAAGGGTAACAAAGTTTATGGCCAATTTCAAAGATATTGGAAAATTCCAAATCCATATATTCCGGGCTCACAACACGTAATGCCCGTTTAAACATAGAAGAAAAAACAGAGCGTTTATCTTTAGGGCTGTGAGAAGAGTAAAAATGAATATAAGAATTTAAATTAGTAGGCTTACGAAAGATGGAGTATTTAAAACATGTATGAGTTATATGAATAAGAAGATCAAGAAAGGGAAGGGTTCTATTATTTTCCAACTCATGGGTAAATTTAATTGAAGGGACGAGACAATTGAGTCTGGTAAGAAAAACATTAACATCTTTGGAATTAGGCCACAAGCAAATGACATCATCAATATACCTGTACCAAACGATCGGAGCGTCAAGGATAGTAGGGAGAAGTTTTGTTTCAAAAAACTCCATATATAAGTTAGCAAGGACAGGAGAAAGACAATTACCCATGGCTAATCCGAATTTTTGGAGGAAATATTTTCTTTCGAACGAAAACTTACAGTTTTTGGTACAAAGGGAAATGAGGTTTAAGAAAGTAGTAACGGGTACCGGCCAATCATAATTTTGCAAATGATCATTAAGGAAATTGAAAAGGTCTTCAACAGGTACTTTCTCATTGGTGATTTCTTGTTTTTGAGGCAGTCTTTCATATTTTTCTTTGTTATATATACCTCGAATATAATACTATTTCTTGTAGTTACATAGAGTTACATAGATACACAGATCACACGGGCCTTACGGCCCAGACTAAGGTGATCTGGCCTTAAATCTACTGCCACTTACACATAGAATAGTAGAAGTAAAGGATAGAAAAATTTTAGGCTCTCCCCACCCTCCACTCCCTCCGGCAAAAGCCGTACATGAAATAATTTGGGAAAAGTACCTTGCAGGTGTCAGAAGACAGTACCTGAAGGAAATTTGCATTGAATAGTAATTAAATGAAATGCATGTGAAAACCACTTACATACACCTGAAAGAGTTATATTTTTGTAATATTATTTTATTTTGTAGCTTATGCTAAACAATTCTAATATTTGTTAAGTGTTTGTCTAATCTCATTTTAAATGAATCTATAGTGCTGCTGTCCACTACCTCGTTTGGCAAATTATTCCAATCATTAATAATCGAGTAAGTGAAGAAGTTTTTTATTACATCCATAGTGGCTCTTTTACCCTGAAGTTTTGAATCATGTCCACGGGTGGGACACTCCCCTGTCAGTGTGAACAAGTTATTGGCATTAACGTTGTTAAATCCTTTTAGTATTTTGAAGCACTCTATAAGCTGCCCCCTTAGTCTTCGTTTTCTGACGGAAAATAGATTGAGTTTTTTTAGCCTCTCGTGGTAAGGTTTGTTACGTACTGACGGGATAAGTTTTGTCGCTCTGTGTTGTACAGCTTCTAATTTATCTATGTCTTTTATTAAGTAAGGGGCCCAGAACTGTACAGCGTATTCGAGATGGGCCCTGACAATACTTTTATATAGTGGCATAATTATCTCCTCGCTTTTATAAGTAAAGTTTCTTTTTATAAATCCTAGTGCTGTGTTAGCTTTGTTTGCAGCAGCTGCGCATTGGTTTGATGTTTTTAAGTTTTCTGTCATCATTACTCCTAAATCTTTAACCTGCGGGGTTGTGTTTATTAAGCCGCCTTGCATTGTATAGGTGTATTTTTTGTTTTTTGTTCCGCACTGAAGGATTTGGCATTTGTCGATATTAAATGGCATTTGCCATTTCTCAGACCATTCGGTAATTTGTTAGTTATCCTTGATAAGGAACTTAATAAAGTTCGAAAGTACTTGGAAACACCTTTTCATTTTTTCCTGCGGGATATTGCATTCATATATATATATATATATATATATATATATATATATATATATATATATATATATATATATATATATATATATATATATATATCCATTAAACCACATTGAAAGAGAAATAATTTTTCCTTGCAGCGGTGCTCGCTGCCTCAGTGTGCCTGGTTCGAATCGCTTCCTTGTGCGAATTTTTTCAAAAAAAAGGTAATAAAAATATTACTGCATGGAAAAATTATTCCGCTTTCTCTTTCAATGTGGTTTAATGGATTCATTTTCATCATTCTATCGTGCTACTTTGAGAGATATATACATTTGTATATCTGCCACGCGTTTAACTATTCCTCATTTATTCTTTGAATTCCCAATTAATTTTCTATTTCTTTCATAGTCTCCGTTCGAGCTTGCGAAAGTGTTCCTTAAAAGCTATTCTATTCAGAGAATTTTTTGGTTCTTTGCGTAGCGTAATGTACTAACGGCATACTTTAATTGTGATCAAAGCGGTGCTCGCTGCCTCAGTGTGCCTGGTTCGAATCGCTTCCCTGTACGGATTTTTTCGAAAAAAGGTAATAAAAATATTACTGCAAGGAAAAATGATTTCGTTTTCTCTTTCAATGTTTTTTAATGTATTCATTTTCATCATTCTCTCGTGCTACTTTGATATATATATATATATATATATATATATATATATATATATATATATATATATATATATATATATATATATATATACATATAATATATATTCAAGAAGGGTTGGAAACTGTAAGGGAATGGTCACTTCCCCCCCCCCTCGACCACTCTCGGTGGGTGCAGTTCCAAGGCGGTTACCACAAGGACATCCGCCCCAGGCATCGGCGAGTCGAAAGCGTAACCACAACGTGGTTCAACCCAGTGCCATGAAAGACCCTAAAGGTCAAAAAGGTAAGATCTCTTTCCAGGAGAGTGAGATCCAGTTTCACGTCGAACAAGAAATTGGAGACGGGTTTCTCCCAATCTCGATGGCTAACGAGGAGCCGATGTTTGACTTCGTGGGAAAGACCGTTAGGAAAAAGAACTCTCCTGGGGCCGTCCTCAAGCCCCTCTTCCCCTTACCACTCCCCCAGTGGGGGTGCGAGGTATAAATGAGGAACTCTGAGGAAAATCGAGGTAGTATACGTCAGTCTCTAGGTGACGAAGTCCTCGGATCCAAAACCGAGCTACCGAGACTGGAGAGGTAGTTTACTTGTGTCGCCAGACCAAGAAGCACCCTGCAAGAGAGGCAGGGCTACCTACCTTAAGGGGCTAAGAAAAAGCTCATCCTTGAGCTAAGTCCCTGGTTATCAAACCAAACGATAAGTGAACTTTGGTAAGTTCGACTTACTCTCGCCAGAGAGACTCCTCATATCCTGGTGCACCTTAAACACCAGGGGTATTCCTCGTCCTTGAGGAATTAAGAAGAAGAAGGAAAAGGCTCCCCCTCGAGCCCGTTATTCGGTGGCCACACCAAACTTTAAGTAACTTATTCTCGCCAGAGAAACCCCCCTCCGTTATCCTCGCCCTTGAAGAAGACCCTCCCCGAGTTCAGTCCTCGTCCATAAGAAAATTAGTAACGAAGGAGAAAAGCTCCTCCTCGAGCTCGTTACTCGGTGATCACACCGCACTCCAAGTTAGCTTGATTCAAGAACCAAGTTCGACTCACTCTTGCCAGAGAGACCACGACTGCCTGGGTGTTGCATAGAGCACCGTATTGGTTCTCGTCCTTGAAGAACCCTTCCCCCCGGAAGAACGTGTGGACCCCCCAGCTGCTACCCTCGCCAAGACGACCGTGGAATTCCGCCCATCTACACGCGTCAAGAGTAAATATTTCTGAGGCCCTTTAAACTCCACGAGTCCGTAAGCCTAATTTTTATATTATTGTTGTGTAGAGAAAACGTTAACCAAGTTTTGTGGGTAAACTAATTTAATTAATTTTTGTTTAGGATAATATTCCGAGTATTCCTGTAGTTAATGTATAAATGTTATGTATTCATTTGATAAAGGTCAATTATAAGTTATTTTGGGATTAATGTTCGTTTCTCTTATATATATCCTTACGTGTTGCACAACAGCTCTGTGCTTTAAGATATTCTTATAATATCAATATATTAGACACTCTTAGCACTCTTAGAGACTAGAACAAAAAGGAGGGGCATTCTACGACACTAAACAAAAGAGGTGTCAGGTAAGTAGGGTTCTTAGCAGAAAGAATTCTACGACAGAAACCATGACTTAAATCAAGATTGGTACACCCCCTTTCCCAAGCGTCTTAAAATTAACCATGAGGTTCATTCATTGTCCTCGCATCGTTGAATCAGGTCTGTAATATTTGAATTTGAATTGTTTAGCTAAAAATTTCCCCAAAGACTCCCGATTTAATGCGTGATTCTTTTCTTATTTTTCAGACACTCCCAACTCTATTATAATCTATTTATCAATTTATTTAACTATAAACTATTTAATATTTATCAAAATATTTACACATTTAATCTATTTATCAATCTATTTAACGATTTATCCAATTTAATCCATATATCCAATTATACAATTTAGCTATTTATCCTATTTAATCAATATATCTAATTATCCTTTTTAACTATCTATCCAATTTAACTATTAACGATTTACCACTAGTTACCCATTTAGCAATTTATAATCTATTTAATATTTATCAATTGTAAATCCATTCTCTTAAACTTATGCAAATTTAATTCACACGCGCAATTAAATCTAATTATAAACTGTTACTGTATAAATAATTTAACCTGATTTAACAATATATTTTTTTTAACTCTTTGTTTTTAATTCACGTATTCCCCCAACGTCGCCCAAATTTAGGCCTAAGAAATTCGTCTGCAAATTTTAGACTTCGCGTTCGCATTTAACTTCATTCCCTTGAATAATGAAATATAGATTTTTATGTTGATTGTGATCATAGCGATCTAGGATATTACCGCTTGATATGAACGTTGCAAAGGAGGGAAATACTGCTCTCTTTCAAGATGTTCTTCGGAAGAGTGGGGAGTGGTCGGACACGTGGCAAATGCCTTTTAGTGTGAACAAATGCAAAGTGATGCATATCGGCGACCGAAACCCCTAATCTCAGTATATCCTTAAGGGCACTGTTATTGAATCCACTGACACTGAGAAGGACTTGGGTGCAACTATCACTAGTGATCTCAAGTTCTCGAGGCCGTGTATTTGGATATCGGAACAAGGAGATAGTAGTGTGTTTGTATAACTCCCTTGTCCGACCGCACCTGGAGTATGCCGTACAATTTTGGAGTCCTTCACTTTGAAAGGATATCGCAAGATTAGAACGTGTGAAACCCAGAGCAATCAAACTGATTCCCTCTATCAGACACAGGAGTTACGAAGATAGATTATGGGAATTAGGCTTGTTCTCGCTGGAGACCCGGAGATTGCGTGGTCAGCTTATCGAAGTGTTCAAAATACTTCGAGGATTCAACATTGTAGACTACAGGGATATTTTCCAGTTTAGCCTAAACAGAACTAGAAATCACCTTTTCAAACTTGAACTAAAGTGTTAGCAGCGTGCTCTGTGTGGGAAATTTATCACATATAGCATCTGCGGCACTTGGAACGCACTTCCAGTGGAAGTTGTCAACAGCAATTTTGTTGAACAGTTCAAGTTGAGGTTAGACAAAGTCTTGAAAAATTGCCGCTTATCGACTTGAAGCGGGGCGCGAGTGCTCTTCTAGAGCATCAATCTGAAACTTTGGAGGACTGTACCTGCTCAAGTGTTCACTCAAACGTACCCTCTTTGAATGGATCGTAAGGTCTACTAGGGTGCCTCTTTTCCTGGTTACTCCTTGTTACATACACTCTCTCTCTCTCTCTCTTAGATATAGTTTTAACTAGCGACGATGATTTTATTTCAAAAGAGCAAATTTGGAGGGATTAAAAGAGAGGTAACCTTATTATAAATTAAGTTCTGGTCATATAAACGAGATCTGGATAAATTTTCAAGAAAATCTGATAAACAAACAATCAAATTTCATTCCATCAAAGTCATGGAGACTTGGTAATATTAAACAACCAAAATGGTTAACAGAAGAAATTAAGAAAAGAATTAAAGACAAAGACCGAGCTTATAAACTGCTGAAATATAAAAACTCGGCCGGTATCAAAGAAAAATATACTCAACTGAAAAGAAAAGTTAAAAGAGAAATTAAAAGAGCCAAGCGAAAAGAAGAGATTAGAGTGGCCTTAAACTGTAAATCGAACTTCAAAGAATTCTTCGCTCTAGTAAATAGTAGGAAACCAATTAAAAATGGTACAGGGCCCATTAAAGACAAAAATGTCTTTTACAATAGAATGATGTAAAATTAAAAAATGTTTTAAATGAATATTTTGCAACAGTTATTTAAACTCCTAACACCAGATCTTCTGGCAATAATGTGTGCAGTTAATGATGTAAAGAAACTCATCAATAAATTTAATAAATTTAAATCGCCTGGTCCGGACATAATTTTGCCAAGGGTAATAAAATAAGTTAAAGTTTCTATAGCCGGACATATAACATAAATTTTTAATCTCTCTCTTGAAAGAGGATGTGTTCCAGAAGATTGAAAGTTGGCTAATATAACGCCAATATTTCAGAAAGGTTCCAAAGAGTCAGCACGCAATTACCGCTCTATAAGTCTAACATCGGTAGTAAGAAAAATGCTTGAGCGCCTTATTGCAGAAAAATAGTGGAACATATTAAAGTAAATACGTTATTACGTGTATAGGTTGTTAGGTGGTCATTGCGCCAATACACTAGATAGCTCAGGTCACAATAAACCCGAAAACCTATATTTTTGTTATGCAAGGGGAATGAAATTAATTGCAGTCGGGATTGTCTGAATTTGCAGACGAAATTTCCTTAGGCCTAAATCGGCAAGGTTGAGGGAATACGTGTATTAAAACAAAGAGATACGAAAAATATATATTATGGAATAAACAGTTATGATTAAAAAGTGAAATTATACAGTTTATGATTGGATTCAATTTTACGCGGTTGAATTAACTTTGCACGAGTTTATGAGAATTAGAGTATACATATGATGATTGATAATTAGATTGACAAATATTAATTAGATTATAGTTAAATGTTTAATAAGTAAATATTATAAATGTATGATAAATATTTATATGGATTGATAAATAGATTATATGAGCAAATAAATTATATAGTTAAATGGATTGGGTAAATATTAATATAGATTGATATGTATAAATACATTGTATGAATTAAATTGGATACATAAATAGATTAATTAAATAGATTATAACGGAGTTGGGAGGGTCTGTAAATGAGAGAACACCACGCATTAATTCGTGATTCTTTCGGGATATGTTTAGCTAAAAATTACTATTCAAATATTACAGACCTGATTCCGATGAGCTGAGCAGCAAATTGAATGAATCTAAATGCTTGATTTAAAAAAACCCATTGGAGATCGGGCGTATCAATCACACGATTTAAGTTGTGGTTACCAACCCTTCTTCAAACTATATATATATTTATATATATATATATATATTATATATATATATATATATATATATATATATATATATATATATATATATATATATATATATATATATTGTTATGATTAAATATTTCCACTTGTAGGGGGTGTAGACCGCTACACGTGACACTCAACATGGGTTCAAAAAACAAAGATCGTGTTTGACTAATCTGTTAGAATTCTTTCACCACGTAAATTCAATTTTGACACAGAAAAATCAGTTGACATATTGTATTTAGATTTTCAAAAGGCCTTCGAAAAAGTACCACACGCAAAGTTAATGACGAAAATTAGAACATTAGGAATAATCGAAGAAGTTGCGAATTGGATCGAGAACTGGCTCACAAATCATAGGGAGAGAGTTGTAATTAATGGTCGAGCATCCGATTGGACATATGCTAGTAGTGGAGATCCACAGGTGTCAGTTTTGGGACCGTTACTCTTCATTATATATGTAAACGATATTGACGTCGGATTAATATCAAAGATTTCAAAATTTGCGGATAACTGTAAATTGAGTAAAGGTATAATTAGTGAATATGACATTAAAGACTTTCAGGAAGATATTGATCAAATTGTGCGCTGGTCTATAAAGTGGGATTTATCTTTAAACCTCGATAAATGTAAACTAATGCACATAGGCAACAAAAATCCCAAAGCTGAATATAAGACTTTCGATAGAACAATTACATGCACTGAAAAAGAAAAAGGCCTAGGCATTTACGTAACCAGTGATCTCAAATTTTCCCAGCAATGTGTAGAGGTGGAAAAGAAAGCCTTAAAGATACTCAGTTATATTAAAAGACAATTTAGCTTCAAAAATGAAACAATTAATTGAATACGTTTAATACCTAAGTAAGATCACAGCTGGAGTATTGTGCACAGGTTTGGTCACCATATTTAAAAAAAAAGACATAGAAAGATTGGAGAGGGTCCAAGCCAGAGCAACAAACCTAATTCCGAATTTAAAAAAACTACAATTACAAAAATCGACTGGAAAAGATAAATCTATTCACTCTAGAAACCAGACGCATTAGAGTTCAATTAATCGAGGTATACAAAATTTTGAAAGGAATAGATAATGTCGACTACTCCATTTGGTTCGAACTAAACAATAACTATACGCATAGAAATGGTAGGAAGCTTGTCTCAAAATAATTTCAAACAACCCTTTGCGGAAACTTTTTTTCATATAAAATAGTTAAAGTGTGGAATCAACTGACAGAAGAAATAGTGTCGAGCGAAACTGTAGAAACATTTAAAAAAGATTAGACAAAGTTATCAGAAACTTAAAGTATTGAAGAGGAAAATCAATGATGTTAATGAAATAAAAAAAAAACAGAAAAAAAGCAACACAAAATAGAGCCGCAATGTGCATTTAAATAACTAATTAGATAGGTTTCAGCTTTACTATAAAATGTCCTGACTGTGTTGATTTTTATTTTCTTCCCACAAGCACAATCAGGTATCTTTTCCTTTTTTCATTGCCTGAAGATTCGGGTGGGAGAGGTGGGAGGGGACGGCCTTGATCTGTTCTATGCTTACTTCCCAGTTTAGGTTAGGTCATTCCTAAAGTGAGCACCTCCTCGGTATGGACATAAATGTATTTTGAGGTACTCTAATTCACTGTAACTCACTGCAACACTCTCTCTCTCTCTATCTCTCCAGGACCCGATAAGATAGTGCCAAGAGTAATCAAAATAGTAAAAGATGCAGTAGTGGACCAAATAACATACATTTTTAACTTATCACTTGAAACTAGTACTGTCCCTCAAGATTGGAAATTAGCCAATGTCTGCTAATATTTAAAAAAGGACGTAAAGATCTAGTATGCAATTATCGACCTATAAGTCTAACATCAATAATTGGCAAAATGCTCGAGAGTATTATTGCAGAAGAAATAGTAAGCTATTTAGAAACCAACGAATTGCTAATAGACACGCAACACGGATTTAGGAAACACAGATCTTGTCTTACAAATTTATTAGAGTTCTTCCATTACATTAACACAATTCATGATAGTAAGAGATCTGTCGACATTCTGTATCTGGACTTTCAAAAGGCCTTCGACAAGGTGCCACACAGGAGATTAATTTCTAAAGTTAGAGCTCTAGGAATACGAGGTAAAATAGCAAATTGGATAAAAGACTGGCTTAGTAATCGTAAACAGAAGGTAGTGATCAATTGAGAGGAGTCTAAATGGATACCTGTGAGTAGTGTCGTTCCCCAGGGACCCGTCCCGGGACCCTTGCTCTTTATTATTTATGTAAATGACATACCCATGGGATTGATCTCTAAAATCTCCAAATTCACTGATGATTGTAAACTGGGTAAAAGTATAATTACCGAGCAAGATATAGTAGACGTTCAAAAGGACATTGACCACATAGCCAAATGATCTGAAAAATGGAAACTTCCACTGAACCTTGAAAAATGCAAAGTGATGCATGTTGGCCATAAAAATCCGAAGGCAGAATACAAACTCCTTGATAAAACAATAGTAGAAACAAAAACCGAAAAGGATCTCGGTATTTGCGTGTCAAATATCCTTAAGTTCACACAACACTGTGTCGATGTAGAGAAAAAAGCGCGAAAGATACTCGGTTACATTAAGAGACAGATCAACTATAAAAGCAAGACCGTATTAATTTGTAGAGGTGCAAAATGCATGAGAGAATTTCCTTCTAACTCGATAATATAAATGGCCGAAAAATTTACCATACAAAAGAACGGACTCGCCAGTCGTGTGGCAAGCGTATCGGAAACGGAATCAAGAGGTACCTCGTTCGAATCTCAAGAGTCCAAACAAATTTGATGAAAATTATCTCAAGGGAGAAAACGAAGATGTTTGAAGGACAAACTCAAGAAGAAGAAGCAAAAGAAAACCAAAAAGATAAGCAATACAAGCACAAAATGAATAAAGAATAAGAAGGACCAACTCAAAGAAAAAGGAAACTTAGTCAAGAATATATAATAGCAAGACAACAACAACAACGTTAAAGTAGATAAAGCATGCCATCCCCCTCCCCTAAATTAACTTGTACAATGTTTTAGTAAGACCACACCTAGAATATTGTGCCCAGGTGTGGTTGCCCTCCCTCAAAAAAGATATTGAGAGATTAGAAAGACTGCAAGCTACGGCTACGAAAATGATAGCATCATTAAGAAAATACAGTTATGATACACGGCTGGCAAAGTAAACCCTTTACAAATTAGAAACAAGACGTATACGAGGGCAACTAATTGAAGTATATAAAATCTTAAATTGAATAAAAAATGTGGACTACTCCATCTGGTTCGAATTCAATAGAAATATTACACGTAATAACAGCATGAAGCTCGTTCCGATAAAGTACAGATTCAATGTATGTGGAAATTTTTTTCGTATAAAATTGTAAATGTATGGAATCAGTTGTCGGAAGAATTTGTCTCGAGTCGCACCTTTACCACATTTTAAAAGCGATAGATAAAGTTATAAGGACTATTAACTATTAAATAGTACTTGTTGATAAATATTTCAAAATCTTCACTATCAAAATTCCTGGTTGAGCTCTATATTTCAATTGAACCAGGTATCTTTTCGCTTTTCCATACCCGCGTGGCGGGTGGGAGAGGAGGGAGGGGAGAGACTTCGACTTTACTGTCCTTTTTTCTCCAACTCCTAGATTTTTTTTAATATATATAATAGAATAGGGAAATAAGCATCTTCTCGGCATGGATAGAAAGGTCTTTTAAGGTGCTTACTTTCATTGTAACACTCTCTCTCTCTCTCTCTCTCTCTCGAAAAAGTAGAGGAAGAGGTTATAATATATGGTTATTCTGGGTTTGTTTTCGGTTAATAAATCAGCCTAAATAGCGTTTAGAAAACCATAACCATAAATTTGTTTGATCGAAGTTGTCGCCTGCTCATTTTTAGGCCTAAGACGAAAGCGAAATAAATTTTAAAATAATGAACTGAGTTTTAAGAAAAAAAATTAAACAAATATAAATATATTCATAGAATCAACGAATGTACAATGAGATAAGTTGGATTAGGTATACAATGTAAGATATGGTAAAATATGATTAATAGTAACAAGATGCGAAGAGAATTGAAGTACGTGATATAAATATGAAATAATATGGTGACTATGTTTGACTGGATTGGGGGCTGCAAATACGAGAAGTAAATAGAATTAGGACCTACTCTCGTATGGTCGTTTGCAGAGGATTGCGAGAGGGTGTGGAATTAAACTAAGTATGATTTGTTTGGAGGTAAATAACTAATTGTAGAAGGAATGATTACCGACCTTTATGCGGAGAATGGCGAGAGTCGAATGGGAGAGAATAGTGTTCCAGAAGGTCGAGCTGAAAGCGTGTGTTTGTTTGTTTGTGTGTGAAATTTTAAGAAGTGTTGTTGGAAACAGTAGTACGTTAAATGAATTCAGTTTTTCGTCATAGGATATTTGAATTGCAAAAAGTTATAAATTAATTGAATTGAAAATTTAAGTAAAATGAATGAATGAATTAATTATTTAGTTGTACATACAATATGATATAATTTATAAAAGTTAAGTAAAATACTTGAATGATATGAATTTCACATAATTGATATATATATATATATATATATATATATATATATATATATATATATATATATATATATATATATATATACGTAGGTGAGTCAAAAAGTTCTCAGACAAATGCCAGATTATTGAAATGTTC
Source organism: Ceratothoa steindachneri (assembly GCA_963969495.1). Classification (NCBI taxonomy): domain Eukaryota; kingdom Metazoa; phylum Arthropoda; class Malacostraca; order Isopoda; family Cymothoidae; genus Ceratothoa; species Ceratothoa steindachneri. The sequence continues at coordinate 70,106,883 of OZ018338.1, read as the reverse complement.
GATTTTGTACAAGTAAATACAGGGTCAAACACGACTTTCATGTTTTCTGAACAATTCCTACAAAATTCGTCATTCAATTTGTCGAGACTCTTTGTATTAGATGTGCTTCAAAAAGGTTACTTATTTGAACCCATAAAATGGCAAATTTTGAGATAAGAGCGAACATTAAATTCCTGACTAAACTTGATTGGAAGCCTGTTAAGATTATTGACGCTCTACAACAGGTTTATGGTGACTCTTCGCCATGTAGAGCGGTAGTTTACGACTGGATTAAGCGCTTCAAGGGGGGCAGAGAAGAAGTTGAAGATGATCCACGTGAAGGGAGACCCTCCACCTCCATTAACCCAGAAAATGTCGAGCTTGTGAGGAATCTAGTGGATAAAGATCGCCGTATTACTATTGATGAAGTTGCCAATGCATGTGAAATCTCTCATGGCTCAGCATTTGGAATTCTAACTGAAAATCTTGGCCTGAGCAAGCTTTCAGCACGTTGGGTCCCAAAAGCGTTGCGAGAAGACCAGCTGAATCATAGGGCCAACCTTTCTTTGGCTATTTTGACCAAGATTGAAGCAAACGAGGATAGTTTTTTTGAGCGCCTCGTAACGGGAGATGAAACTTGGGTGTATCAGTTTGATCCTGAAAGTAAAAATCAATCAAAAGAGTGGCACCCAAGGGGGGCAGCAGGGCCTATCAAGTTCAAGACAGAGAGGTCCGTTAAGAAGATAATGGCTACAGTTTTTTGGGATTCGGAGGGAATTATTTTAATAGACTTCTTAGAAGGACAAAAAACTGTTACATCCAGCTATTACGAAGGAGTTTTAAGGAAGCTGAAAACTTCAATAGCCAAAAAACGACGAGGAAAGCTCCACAAGCAAATCTTGTTCCACCATGACAATGCCCCTGCACATTCGTCCAAAGCTGTGAGATCTCAGCTACGGGAATTTCGATGGGAAACTCTTGCTCATCCCCATTATAGCCCTGATTTAGCACCCTCTGACTTTTTTCTGTTTCCAAATTTAAAGGGACACCTAAAAGGAACCCGGTTTCAATCATTAGATGAAGCAAAAAAGCAGGTCATTACTTGGTGCCAGAGACAACCCCGTGAATTCTACAAAGATGGTCTTTACCGTTGGATTCATAGATTAAGAAAGTGTATAGATGTTAATGGAGCTTATGTAGAAAAATGATTACAGTATTATTACAAATAAAAATTTTATGCCATTTATCTGAGAACTTTTTGACTCCCCCTCGTATATATATATATATATATATATATATATATAAGTATTTTACTTAACTTTTGTAAATTATATCATATTTTATGTACAACTAAATAATTAATTCATTCATTTTACTTAAATTTTGAATTCAATTAAATTATAACTTTTTGCAATTCAAATATCCCATGACGAAAAACTGAATTCATTTAACGTACTACTGTTTCAAACAACATCTCTTAAAATTTCACACATAAACAAACGACGCTTATTGGTTGTGAGAGACTAGGACTAGAGGTGTCCTAGGCGTTGGGGCACGACAAATGGGATGAGGGTAGTGCCCCTTTAACTCCTTCCCTGCCGCGTAATTATTGACCATTTCCTGTGGCGGTTGACTGGTGCCTCTGGTAGCATCGGTCCGAGGTGACGGCCCTTTGTTCCCAGGTTGGTTGTCAGGCCAATAAAAAGGGGTGGGTCGAGTCTCTTGGTGTGGCGGAATATCCATTGTACTCCGAGATCCTGGTCGTCGTGAAGGGAACTAGTAGGAGTTTGGTACGGGGTGTGCTCCGCTTTTCACCTGGTGAGAAATCGAAGGCCACTTCGGGGACCGTCAGTGCTGCTTGGTTGGGAGCCACGGCACGCCGATGTTTGGCGACTCGGTCGGACGAACAGCATCAAATGGAGCGTGCCTTCTGAAAGACCCGAAACGTCTCCGGGAGCGACTCACGCGGGGCGAAGTCACCATCTCCCCTTCTTTTTTATTGATTGGTCGCAAAGTATTCAGAGTTATAAAGTGTTCATCATGACTGGAAAGAAAGGACCGGCTGGTCTTAAATATACATGTTCAGTGTGCAAAAATGACAAGTGGTGCGTGGAATTTCCCGGAGGGGTGTTACACCAAATGCCACCCCGCAAGTATCTGCACTGACTGTGTCCTTAGAGGAGAAGTGCAAGACCTCAATGATCTATATTGATCATCTGAGTAAAAATCGAAGGAACTGGAGAGGAAGCTGCAGAACCTAGATCTGAACACGCGCGTTAGCTTCGCTGTCTCGAGGACAGGATCGTCGAGTTTTCCTCTAGACTAGCGGTCCAGTCGGCTACCGATGTATCTCCCGCCGATGTGGGTGGATCAACTGACGAGACTCTCTACAAAGAAGCGAGCACTGCATCGGCAGTGCCACGCCAGCCTGCCAACGTCCTAGAGCTGGAGTCAGCTGCTGCAGGAGCGGCTCAAACGGGCCAAAAAGAAGAAGAGAAAGAGGAAGAAAGGAAAGAAAAAGAAACAGAAGAAGAGAAAACAGAAAGAGAAGTTAAACCAGAAGAAGATAGGAAAAAGAAGGAAGAAGAAGAAAAATATGAACAAGAAAGAGGAAACAGAGAAGTCGCTTCGGAAAGGGAAGACTGTCCTCTGCAGCCAAATGTGCGAGGGTCGTCCTTATCGGTGATTCTCAATGAAGGGATCTGCGACCCATGCTAGCGGCCCGCCTTCGCACCAGTGTGAGGGTAAGCTGCCTCCCAGGATGTGGGAACCACCAGGTAAGAGTAGAGGCTGAGAAATCTCAGATTTCTGAGTGTTCATTCGTTGCCCTGATGGTGAGTAACAACGACCTCTACCTCAGAGGAGGTAGGGTAGGCACTACAGGCGAGATCCTTCAGACGGTAATGGGGGCTGTGGATGACTGTGGGTTGAAAACCCAGGGATTTGTACCGTTACTGGGTGAACTTGTTCAATACCCAAGTTGACTGGCAAATCAGAGATCCCTGTGGCGAGAACGCATTACTCCTGGAGTTCGCGAACAACGATTTCCTGATTCAATGGGTGAGAGAGCTGACGAGAAGCAATAATACCCTCGACATGGCTTTCATCTCTGAGGATCCTTCGGTAGGCGAAGAGCTCGGTCGCAGTGATCACCGACTAGTCTGATTTATAGTCAAGGTCCCCAAGGTAGTCTGCGACTAGTAAATAGAGGAAACTTGATTTGAGAAGAGCAGACTTTGCAAGCCTTCGTTCTGGCTTGACTGATGCGAAGCTAGAAGTGTGCGAGGATGTTGAAGATTCGTGTAATAGATTCAAAACTACGTTCATGAGTCTTCAATCACGTTCCATCCCTTTGAAAAGCCTTCGTAGGTCTTCCGTTTAACCAAAGTGGTTTAATCGAGAAATTGGTCAACTGCTGAGGGAGAAGAGAACGGTGTACCGACAGTCAAAGATTTCTCAAGACTTTGACGAGTACCGTAGGCTAGCTAGGAGAGTGAAGTCCAGCATAAGGGCGTCAAAGCGTGCCGAGGAGCTCCAAGTGACAAGACTCTGCAAGGATAATCCCAAGGAGTTCTTTGGTTATGTAAATAGCCGTAAACCAATCCAACGCACGAATGGCCCTTAAATGAATGAGGAGAGGGCATTAAAGCACTCAGATGCCGAAAATGCTAACCTCCTCAACGACTACTTCTCTTAAGTGTTTACTGAAGATTGTGGTCCCATCCCCGACTAAAATGTAAAAGTCTCAATATTTGCAGAAAGCGATCTCTTGATATGAGTTTTCCAAAAATATTCTGTTAGTGAAGTTCATCACTTGACCAATAGTCATTTAGTCGATTTTTATTTACTGTGACTCATGAAAAGCCAGATAGTGAAAAAAAAGCGAATTTCGTCGGCGTCCGTTTCTTTGAAGGTGGTTATTCGGTTTGTAACAGTATCTTTTCTTCAAAAATTTATAATATGCATTTGATTGTGTGACAATTATATTGATCACATCATCGTCGATAAACTGTTCAAATTAATCCATTTCTTTTGAATTTTGTGTAATGAAGCATGAAGAAGTCAAACCTGATTGTGAAGATTCAAACGCATGCAGTGAGGGCAGGAAATTCGATTTTTTTTTTCTCTCAAGGGGCTATCTGGCGACTGCCCACTTGGGCATAATTCACGGCAAAAAAACAGCCCAGTTCTAATACTACTTTAAAATGAAAATTTTAACAGAAACAACAATAAAAAGGGGATAAAAATCAGGGAGCCTGCGACCTACAAAAAACAAACAAGTTAAATAAAAGGGAGAAGGCTGGCCTCCCCCCAAAAGTCAACAAGTCAATGTGCACGAATCTGTCCCGAGTACAAGGGACAAGCGGTAGTGACCCCGCCCATCCCGGTACCAGGACAAGTATCGTGCGCGAAGATCACCCAGACTGGGACATTCGACAAGAATGTGCCAAACAGTCTGGGGGACGACGCAGTCGTTGCAATAGGGCGCAGGCGAGCGCTCCATCAAATAGCGATGTGTCACACGAGTGTGTCCGATTCGGAGACGACAGAAAGCAACCTGAAGCAGCCACGGAATTATGGGATAGGTCCATGGGAACAGTCGCGGCGCAATGGCACGCAACTTTAAGTTCCCTTCGACCGTCTGCCATCTTCTTTGCCAAGCAGTCCGAAGAGCTGCCCGTATTCCTGCCATGTAGTCGGTGTGAGGAAGAGCGAAACGCTGGTCCGGTCGCAGAGTTCTCGCGGACTCTTTGGCGCCCTCATTCCCCGCAATTCCTACATGTCCAGGAACCCAGCAGAAGATAATCTCGACATCTGCCCGGCTCGCCAAAACCGTAGCGTCAAGTATATCGCGAACCAGGGAAGGCGGAGATTCCCATGCCCCGAGAGCACTCAGGGCGCTTTGTGACTCGCTATAGATCACAATCCGGTTTCCGAACCGGGCACGCCGCGTAATCTCCCGTACCAAATGGTGTATTGCCACCAGCTCGGCCGTGAAGACAGACGCAGCGTCTGGTAGAGCCCCGCTGACTTCAAACAGAGGTGATACGGCTTGGAAGCCGACCCCTTCTTGGGACTCGGAGCCATCCGTATACACTGGCACGGTTCCAGCGTGACACGATGTGTGCTCCAAAAAGGTCGAACGCAATACTCCCGGCGCAGTACAAGCTTTGGGAGCAGAGGCCTGGCGACAAATAGCCAAATATGGTACCCTCCAGGGTGGCGTCCTGGGCAGAACCAGGGGCGCCACCGGCCCGAGACCTATATCTACCTCTCGAAGGAGTTTCCTGGCCCTAAACCCAAAGGGCTTAGGGTATGACTGGCGTCTCTCGGCGGCATAGGCACCATCGAGATCAGTTGCGGATGCAGTGAGAGCTGTTGGCGACTGAGGGAGACGCCGGGCTCGCGTGTACAGGCGAGTGATGCACTGCACGCGGCGCAGAGCGAGTGGCATCTCCCCAGCATCGACCAACAGGCTCTCAATGGGGAAAGTGCGAAAGGCACCGGTCGCAAGGCGAAGGCCGGTGTGGTGGATCGAATCCACCTTCCGCAATAAACGCTCGGCTGCGGATGCATAAAATTCGCATCCGTAGTCGAGCTTCGAACGAACAAAGGATCGATAAAAAAGTAGGGCAGTAGCCCTATCAGCGCCCCAAGAGCTGAACGGCACGGAACGGAGAATGTCCATGGCGCGGGTACAAGAGACCCTAAGGCTGCGAATATGAGCCTTCCAGGTGAGGCCTCGGTCGAATACAAGACCAAAGAAACGGTGCGACTCAACCACATCCAGGCGCACCACATTAAGAAACAAATCTGGGTCGGGGTGAAGCCGTGGATGGCGGCAGAAGTGCACCACCTTAGTCTTGGCCAAAGAAAACCGAAACCTGTGCGCTTCGGCATAGCGAGACACGCGGTTCAATGCCTGTTGGAGTCGACGCTCCAGAGTTGGCATCTGGGCCGCACCAAAAGAGATCGAAAGGTCGTCCACGTAGAGCGTAGCGAGAACATCTTCCGGCAGCACCGAGGTGATGCTGTTGATGCTCAGGGCAAAGAGTGTGACACTGAGGACACTTTCCTGCTCCTTTTCCATTGGGCCGGAGAGGGCTCCCCCCACCCGTACGCGGAATCGACGATCTCGCAAAAATTCAGATATAAACATTGGGAGGCGTCCCCTCGCCCCCATCGTGTGGAGAGTCTCCATGATACCGTATCGCCATGCGGTATCATAGGCCTTCTCCAGATCGAAAAAGACCGTGGCGTAGTGCTGTCTATGAAGGAAAGCCTCGAAGACGGCATTTTCCAGTCGGAGCAGAGCATCCGACGTGAAGTGGAACTTGCCGAAGCCAGATGGCCTCCACTCTCCAAGAAAAAGGCTAATCTAACATTTACCAATTTCTTCATCAACTTGCACACGCAAGAGGTTAGAGAGATTGGGCGGAAACCGGTCGGGGTAGAGTGATCTCTCCCCGGTTTGCGAAAGGCGAGCATAGTAGCGATTCGCCAGGAGTCTGGGAGAAGACCTTCCACCCAGATCCTGTTGAACAAATCTAACAGAAAGGCCATGCCTCGCTCACCCAGGTGTCGAAGCATGGCGTACGGGACATCGTCCGGACCATGGGCGGTGTCCGCGCACGAAGCGAGAGCGGAACGCAACTCACTCACAGTAAACTTGTCGTTGAAGGGTTCTCCGCCTTTGGAGGTAAAGTTCAGCCGGCGGCCTTCCGCGACATCACGACGTGCATTGAATGCTGGCGGAGCAGCATCACAGCTAGAGAATGCGGAAATAGCGGTCGCTAAGGATTCCGCCACAGCCGCGGGGTCCGAGATTGCGGTCCCATTCTCCTGGAGAACGGGAGGGGGGTCCAGCAAGAACTTGCCCCGAATCCTTTTGACTCGCTTCCACATCTCAGCTAAAGGGGTTTTCCTGTTAAGTGAAGACACGTATGCCCGCCAAGAAGAGCGGCGGGTGTGCTTCGAAATATACCGGAACCTAGCCCTAGCCCGACGAAATTCAGCGACAGTGAAATCCTTCGGGCGGCGCTTATAGCGCAGGTAGGCATAACGCTTCTGTTTGAGGGCCGTCTCACACTCGGACGACCACCATGGGAGTGGTTGGCGTGCAAAACGACCAGACGTCCTAGGAATAGTAGTCAGGCCCACGGCGATGAGGTTGCTAGAGAAGAACTCAACAACCTCATCTACCGACCTAAACTCCTCGACTGAGATAGAGAATTCAGTCATTTCCTGAAATGCAGGCCACAGCGCCCGCGCCATGCACCACTGAGGTGGTCTCTCAGGTGGCAGTTGCCCTGAAAATGATGTTTGAATGGGAAAGTGATCACTACCATGGAGGTCATCGACCACCCCCCAATCAAAATCAGGCTGTGCATCCGATGGAGCACAAAGATAGGTCAAGGCAAGAAAATGAAGCGGTTCTCGGACAGTGATGCGTAAACTCATCCACGTTTAGGACACCCATCTCAAGCTCTTCGATCAGATCGGCAAGGACTTGTCCCCTGGGATTTATGGAGTAATCTTCCCAGAGAGGATGTCTGCCGTTCAGATCTCCAAGCAAGAGATAGGGCCTTGGCAACCGTGCCACGACGCGGCGGAAGTCCCCCTCGTCGAAGTCAGCTGACGGTGGAATGTACGCAGAAATGATAGTATACCTCCTATCCAGGTGCAGCTGCACAGCCACTGCCTGAGAGGAGGTATCTAAAGAGAAAGAAAGAACGGAGACATCATGCAGGGTGTAAACCACGCATCCCCCAGCCCGGCCATCCCGCGGTGGTGGGGTCGCAAGACCCTTATACCCCGGGAGGGCGGGCAGGGGGCACGCGCCTAGCATGGTCTCCTGCAAAAAGATAGCTAACGGGGAACGGGACGAGACGAGCCTCCGCAGCTTCCATTGAAGGAATATGCCCTCCAGGCCTAGCTCGGAGGAGACGTGGGTGCCCTCCTCGAACTGAAGACCCTCACGGGAATGGCCGTACGCTTCCCGGGGGCAGAACCCCGGGCGCTGTTGGCCGGACAAAGCGCCATGCGAGAAACGGTCACGCTGGGGGAAGAGGGGGAAGCCCTGATTTTAGCCGGGGCTGGGTATGAACCCTTTTTGCCGCCAGCTTTACCAGGGAAGCGCCCGGGTTGGGTAAAGCCCGCAAAAGGGCTCCGAATGGGCGCGGAAACAACCGTGCTCGTTGGCCTGGATGGGCCAGGAGCAGACGGTGCCTTTCTAACTATTGAGGCATATGACGTCCCAGGCAGAGCCAAGCGCGCCAGGACCAAGTCCTTAGCCTCGCGGAATGAGAGTCGATCCTGGGCCTGAACGGCCAGGATTTCTTTCTCCAGGAGATATGCACCACATTGCTTCGAAGAAGCAGGGTGCGGCTCTCCGCAATTGACACACTTGGCCACACACGATTTGGACTTATCGTGTGCGACCTTGGAGCAATTTACACAGACTTTGGGTGACCCCGACTTTGCACGTCTTCATGAGCGATTCGTATGGCCGAAGCGGTGACAGTAATAGCACCGCCGCGGCAGTGGCACGAATGCCTTCACGCGGTAGCGGTACCAACCGGCACGCACCGACTCAGGGAGCTTGTCACAGTCGAACGTGACGAAGAGTGTAGGGGTGGGTCTCGAGGCCCCTCCCTGTTTTCTCATCACACGTTCGACCTTGACCGCCCCATGGTCGGCCAGCTCTAAGGTGATGTCCTCAATGGAGTAGTCAACGAGTTCCCTCGCATAAACTACTCCTTTCACAAAGTTCATGGTAGAGTGCGGCGTCACACTCACCGGGGTGCCATGAAGTGTCTGAAGAGCACTTATCTTGGCCGCCTCAGCGGGATTCGCCGCATTCGCCAGAAGGCTCCCGTCCGAGAAACGGGTCACCTTCGGCTCTCTACCAATTGCACTAGCTAATCCTCTCCTCTGATGGATCATGTTGCCCTTGGACAACATGGTGCCATCAGTAGAGCGAATAACGAGGAAGCGTTTGAAGCCTAGCGGGCTCGAAAACGCCAGGTAACCTCTGAATAAGGGGCACCAATGTCATCGAGGCTCCGCCCTGTGCACTCTTGGTGTTATTCTTAGTCAGGGGCTCCGCACACGGGGGGATATAGGGGCCGGATGTGCCGATCTTGGCTTGGTCGCCTACCAAAGTGGCAGCAGACCCATCCGTCCCCGCAGCCCCCGCGGATGGAGAGGAGCCCCGAGTCTTCTTTATCTTTTTCTTTTTTGGAGAGGAGGGCGGGGAATGAACCCGCTTCTCACCCCCGCCGGCAGAAGCCCCCATGCCAGATGGGCCGGCCTCAGCCAGGTCCCTCTCCGAAATGGAGAAGTTCCTGGTAGTCGTGGGGGCACCTGTCAGAGGAGATCCCTCCCCTCCTTGTATTGCCTTGGAGCCCTCAGCCGTTTGAGGGAAACCTTGCATAGGGGCGGACTCGGGCTCGGTGCTTGGCGCCGAGCCCGGATTCCTCCCCATGGAAGGCCCTACCGTCTGAGGCTGGGTCTCCTCAAGGACCATGTCTATCACAGGAGGGGCCTCCAGTTGGCCATCCCCTCCCAGGACATCGCAGGTCCCCTTGGCAGGGTCAAGAGTCTTTTGTGGGGAGGCACAGGCCTTAACCCCGGCAAGGTTTAATATCCTTGCCAGCAGGTCTTTTGAGGGAAGCGACCGAAGGGGCCTGGCTTCCCTCTTCCCCCTAAGGGGATTTGCCCTACCGAGCCGCTTCGATGGGAAGCCGCTGGCTAAGGGCTTCCTGCTGGCTTTCTTGGCAGTCCTCTTGGAAAGAAAAGAGGGGACTGCCGCTGGAAAAAGGGAGGTGCCCGAAAGCACCTCCAGAGAAGGGGGTGAGGGGGAGTCCCCTGCACCCGTAGGCGAAGGAGAGGAGTAAGCCTCCTCTCCGGTTAGAGAAATATGGAGGGTCCCCTGCGCAAGCACATGGGGGGGGGGGACCTCCATTTTTTTGCTGGAGCTGCTCGAGCGCGGCTCCGCCGCTGTTTGAGGGGAAGTTGGGGGTTGTTTCTTTTTTTTGTTTTTCATACATGGGCATGGTGACCCTCTTTTTTATAGGGGATGCAATAGCTCATCACCTCTTGCAGTTGCCCGCACTGCAAGAGGTGCTTACAGGCCTGGCAGAGCCAGGCGCCGCCATTTGGGATCACTCCTCCCGCCTGGTGGCCTGGCAGTTCATCGGCATAGCGGCTCCACCTTTAACACGGCGTAAAATGATAGATTGTGAAGAGGAGAGGAAAAGGGATGTGAGGAAGGTATGGGTGGGGATGAAGCAGGTTGTTAAAAACCCCCCGTCCCGAACCGGAGCTCAGGGGTTAGGGAACATTGTCCCCTCCCCCTCAGCCCCGATCCGGGACGGTTGGCTTGAGAAGAAGGTCAGCATCTACCCTGTGAAATTAGAGGCTGACCATTGAAAGTTGTGGGAGAGGTTGTATGAAAAGCGAGGAAACAAGTGTTTTGAAGGAAGGAGAAGTGGCTAAGCTGGGGTCGGACGGGGTGCTGAGTCCCGTCAGCATGGCGGCCAGGATGGCAAACTGCCGCGCCCCTTACGGGGTGCCCTGATGGTAAATGGCAACAACCTCTACCTCAGAGGAGGTAGGGTAGGCCCCACAGGCGATATCCTTCAGACGGTCATGGGGGAGGTGGATGACTGTAGGTTGAAAACCCGCAGATGTGTCGTGGTCGGGATTCTCCCGAGAAAAGGTCGAAACTGGTTTGCTCACTCGAGGAACGTCTCATTGAACCGACTAATGTCAGATTTATGTACGGCGGAATGGGTGTTTTTTGTCGACCCAAACCGCTTCTTTTATGGTAGGAACGATCTCTACCAAAGGAATGGGGTGCATCTTTCGTTTAAAGGAAAGGCTGTTCTCTCAATCCTGATACAAGATGTCGTTGAGCGTACTCAAAGGAAAGGACGGTCCGACCCAGAGTGAGGGGAGACGTGCGCCAGTACGCCAAAGTCACCCCTGGTACGATCTTTACGGAGGTCGCTAGAAAGTGTGCCACCACACCACCAAAAGAGAATAGAGACACAAGTAAGACGAGAAACGGAAGAGCGTAGGGAGTCCTATATTCGTGGACTCCGTGAAAGTTCTTCTGTTTAATGCGAGGTCAATCAGAAACAAGTTTCTTGAACTTAGTGGCCTCGTAACGGCGCAAGAACCTGAAATGGTGGCCATAACAGAGTCGTGGGTAAAAACCTCAAATCGAGATTTTGAAGGTGAATTCATGATTCCCGGTTACGAACTCTTCCAAAACGATAGGCCAGACAGAGAGGAGGGCGGTGTGATGTTATATGTTAAGGATACACTTAAATCGACGAACTGCAACATTGTATCCGACGAAGAGCTACTAGGAGTTGACCTAGACATAGGACCTGTCAGATACAGGACCCTGGTGCTTTACAAACCCCCTGGCCAACTCGTTCAAAAGGACAAGGATCTGTACCGGCTACTGGGTGAACTTGTTCAGGACAGTGTGTATATCTCCATGGGTAATTTCAATACTCAAGTTGACAGGGAAACCAGAGATCCCTGTGGCGAGGACGCACTACTCCTGGAATTCGCGAACGAGTTCCTAACTCAATCGGGTGAGAGAGCCGACGAGTGGCAATAATACCCTCGACTTGGTTTTCACCTCTGAGGATGACATCGTTGAAGATCTCTCTGTAGGCGAAGAGCTCTATGGCAGTGATCAACGACTAGTCAGATTTATAGTCAAGGTCCCCAAGGTAGAGTCTGCGACTAGTAAATCGAGGAAACTTGATTTGAGAAGAGCAAACTTTGCAGGTCTTAGTTCTGGATTGACTGATGCAAGGCTAGAACTGAGCGAGGATGTTGAAGATTCGTGTAATAGATTCAAAACTACGTTCATGAGTCTTCAATCACGTTTCATCCCTTTGAAAAGCCTCCGTCGGTCTTCTGTTGAACCAAATTGGTTTAATCGAGAATTGGTCAACTGCAAGGGGAGAAAAGAACTGTGTACCGACAGCCAAAGATTTCTCAAGACTTTGACGAGTACCGTAGGCTAGCTAGGAGAGTGAAGTCCAGCTTAAGGGCGGCAAAGCGTGCCGAGGAGCTCCGAGTGGCGAGACTTTGCAAGGAGAATCCCAAGGAGTTCTTTGGTTATGTAAACAGCCATAAGCCAATCCATCGCACGATTGGCCCTTAAATGAATGAGGAGGGGGCATTAAAGCACTCAAGATGCAGAAAATGCTAACCTCCTCAACAACTACTTGTCTTTAGTGTTTACTGTAGAGAGTGCTCCCATTCCCTAGCCTACAGATTCTTACTTGGGTGAAAAGCTGGTGGAAATGGACTTCACTGAAGGAGAAATAGAAAAAAAAGATCACTGATCTAAAGACGAATAAGTCCCCTGGCCCGAACAGGTTTCTACCTAAATTGTTGAAAGAAGTGCGCGATGAAGTGTCGACATTTGAGCACAATCTTCAACATGTCAATCCGGACCGGATGCGTTCCTAGAGACTGGCGTGAAGCGGACCTCCCGAAAAGGCGACTGGCAGGAGTTACGCATTGTTCGCATGGTGTTCTCCAGCTGCTGTCGAATGGTCCTGCAACAAAAAGGGAGGTGGCAGCCGTTGGGAAGAAGAATTGGAGGGTGTAGAGATGGTTGGTGAAGGGTTTGCGAGTAAAGAGGTGGGAGGAAAAGTTTCAGTTTGATTTGAAAGAGCCGAAGAAGGGTTCGGAAGTGGAGTTAGTTGGTTAGGAAGTGTTGAAGGAATAGTTGGGTGCAGAAGGTAAGCTGGGATGACCACTGGACCAATATTAGTGGAAGAAAAAGGTAGTGGCTGTTCCAGATGAACGGCCTCTATGAAATCGAGTTTAAGACGATCGATGGAAACCGTATCCTGTTTGGTGACAAACTGTAGTACAAAGAATTTCGGCTTCCTGGAGACGACGAGAATGGGTCAGTCATAGACAGATTGCAAGTATGTGCGAGTGGAATCGCGACGGACAAACACATGAGAGCAAGTTGCCATCTCCTTTAGCACGAAAGGTTTCTGATTAGCAGGCATGCTTGTGGCGGTCGGCTTTACCTCAGACATCGCCCGTATTAAATTGTGTGCATATGCAGCAGGATGTACGTCGGAAGGAAGAGGACAGTCAGCAGAAGAAAAGAATTGGCCTGGGAGACGAAGTTGCGTACCATAGACGAGTTCCGCAGCAGAACAATTCAAATCCTCATTCAAGGAGACACAAATTCCCAGGAGAATTAAGGGTAGCTTGTCCACCCAAGTGATGTTGGGGTCAGTGGAGCGTAAGCTTCCCTTGAGAGTCCTGTGAAAACGTTCCACCTTAGAGTTATTCTGGGGATGGTAACTAGTGGTACGGAGACGAAAGGAGCCAAGCCCTGACAGGAGTGTATCCCATTGGTGGGATTCAAATTGGCTACCTCGATCAGTCATGATCGTTGATGGGACACCAAAACGAGCAACCCATGCTGAGACGAAGGCTCGAGTTACAGTGGAAGCTCTAATGTCCGGGATAGAAACTGCCTCTGGCCAAGAGGTAAAACGATCAATCATGGTAATAAGCTAAGTGCAACCACGCGAAGACGGCAGAGGATCAACCAGATCGATGTGAACGACGCCAAAACGTGCTGATGTAAGTGGAAAAGCAGCCAGAGGGAACTTTGTGTGGCGGTCAACCTTAGCACGTTGACAAGGCATACATGCGCGTGTCCATTTGGCCAGGTTGGCATTCATACCTGGCTACACATAACGTTGTGTGATGAGCTTGAGAGTTGCTCGAATTCCAGGATGAGAGAGACCGTGAGTCTGGTAAAAAATGTGCCGACGGTAAGCAAGAGGAATGAGTGCACGAGGACAGTCAAACAATGAATAGTCAACCAGGATACGCCTGAAGGGACTGTCCGGCAAGTCGATTTCGCAAACGATAAGCTTAGAAGAGTGACGCAGTGTTTGCGTGTCTTCATCTTGTTCCTAGGCAAGCGCTATTGTCGCGTGATCGATGGGCGCAGTTTGGCAGAGTGGCATGCCCGAAATCGGTGAAATGCGAGAGCGCGCATCTAGTACGATGTTTAAAAAACCAGGAACGTAGCGAATATCGTTTGTCATCTGCAGGATGAAGTCAAGGTGACGAGTATCAACTGCAGAGTACACAGAAGAGGTGCTACTAGAGGCGAGCGCATCAACCATTGGCTTGCGGTCGGTAAAGACAGTGAATTCACGCCCTTCCAAGTATTGTTAGAAGTGACGGAGGGCGAGGTATATCCTCAGTAATTTGCGCAAATCGATAATTTCAGTTTTTGGTTCCAGTTTAGCACAGGTACGAGCCGCGCGTGCCTTAGAGGCAGAAATAGCTAGGTCCGAGCTGGAAATGAAACGTATACTGGACGGAGTGCAGGAAACCAAGGATTCCTGACTTATACAAGGGCACTGCTCAAGATGGAAAAACTAAAAGTGATCTGGAAAAAGTTGAAGTTTTAGCAAAGCAATTTTCGAAGGTGTTTGTCATGGAGCCAGAAGATGAGGTACCATACTGTGTGATGAAAACTGTACCAACACTGAATCACCTGGAAATTAATAAGGAAAAAATTAAGATCATTAAAAATCTAAAGAGGCATAAATCCCCAGGACCTGACGGAATCCACTCTAGGATTATAAAAGAAGCTATGGAACAATTAGTATTGCCTTTAGAAATACTTTATCAGTACTCCTTTAAACATAAGGAACTCCCTCAAGATTGGCTAATTGCTCATATTACTACTATATTTAAAAAGGGTTCCAAGTGTGATCCAGAGAATTATAGGCCAGTCAGTTTAACAAGTATAATCTGTAAGATATTTGAGACTATGATAAGGGAGGAGATAATGGCACACATGAGAACCAATAGTTTATTTAGTGACAAGCAATATGGCTTTATCTCAGGATGATCAACGGTGCTACAGCTCATAAAGATTCTGGACAGATGAACTAAAATTATTGATGATGGACATGCAGTGGATGTAATATATTGTGATTTTATGGAATTGGAAAGGAGTACCAAGAATGGATTGCAGCATTCCTAACACAAAGACAACAAAGAGTGGTGGTGAAGGGGAAAATGTCAAGATGGAAGCCAGTGACAAGTGGAGTGCCGCAGGGCACTGTTCTTGGACCATTGTTGTTTGTTTTGTTTATCAATGACCTCCCCGATAGTATAGTAAATGACAGCGAAGTATACCTGTATGCAGATGACACAAAGATATTTAGATGCATAAAAGATCAAGAGGATTGTCAAAAGCTGCAGCAGGATGTGCAGGAGGTATACTCATGGAGTGAAAAATGGTTGTTGAGTTTTCATCCGGATAAGTGTAGTTATATGAGAATAGGAAGAACGACTATTGAAGATCAAGGCTACCAAATGGAGAAGCAGCTGAAAAAGATTACTTCTGAGAAGGATGTGGGAGTAATAATCAATGATAAATTGAGTTGTGTAGATCACCTGGCAGAGAAGGTAAATAAAGCCAACAAATTAGTGGGAATAATCAGAAGGACCTTTGTTACATTGGATGCAACGATATTTAAAGCTTTGTTTGTAGCTTTGGTGAGACCGCATATAGAGTATGCTAATCAGGTATGGAGTCCTCACCTGGTTAAAGACATTGAGATGGTATAGAACGTGCAACGAAGGGCTACAAGGATGGTGCCGGAACTTAAAGGACTTAATTATGAAGAGAGACTAAGGAAGCTGAACCTACCAACACTGGCATACAGAAGAGCACGGAGAGACTTAATAGAGACCTACAAGATACTCACTGGAAAATATGATGGGGAATGTAGTTAAGGCATATTGAAACTTCAAGAAGAAAACATCAGCAGGGGAAATTCACTGAAGCTTTTTAAGACAAGGTCACGGCTGGATATAAGGAAGTATGCTTTCCCGTGTAGGGTGATAAATAACTGGAATCAGTTGCCTGAGTGGGTGATTGCAGCAGCATCAGTCAACCAGTTTGAGGTCAGACTTGATAAATTTTGGTTTAATCAAGAATTGAAATACAATTACAAGGCAAAGATAATCCACCATACGGTGCCGCAAGTTGATAATATAGATCTGGAGTCACAGGCGTAAGCCTCTTCCATGAAGTCTTCTGTAAGTATCTGTAAGAATATATTGTATCGGCTCAACTTCCTATCTAAATACCTAATCTGAGAGTCACCCATCACTAGCACCTCAGTCATTCTCCTATTCTGTCTTGGCCTAACATTACCCTCCCTCCTGCTCTCAGTCACACTACCACCCATCCTGCTTTCATCCACAATCACACCAGGCAAATCACTTTCACACTCTTCCTCTCTCAGGACATTGAATCTGTTAGTCAACCTAACAGGTTCTATGTCCCTCTCATTCACACACCTAACCTGTCCTAACTTATCTATCCTATCCATTTTCACCCACCATTCATCATCACTCACAACTTCCACACTGTTCCCAGTCCTAGCCCTATCTTCCACCCTCTTAGCACTAATCTCACCCTTCAATCGCACACTTGCATCTCTTCTCACCTCAAACACCAAATCATTCAACCTCTTACATTCCCCACTCAACCTCCTAACCTCCCCTTCCAGAAAACACACACGGCATTCAGTTACATTCACTCTCCTTTCAACTCCACATGCATCACACACCACATACACACTACTTTCAAACGGCATGCTCTCACCATCTATACAAACAGCCATACTCTCAGAAATTTACTAAGGAAAAAGTTAACACTCACCAATAAAAAAAATTCTTGCTCAGGATTGCTGCCAGTTATCTTCCCCAAAAGTATTAATCACTAATGTATTTATTACACAGTGATTGATGTATTAAATAAATACAAGAAAAACTTCACACCCAAATCAGTATTATATCCCAATCTTACAATGAGAATCACGAGCTTCCTGTAAGACAACCTTCCAGAACAAAGCCAAACAGCCTAACTGGACAAAGCCAGACAGCCAACTGGACAAAGCCTTGACAGAAAACACATTTATAATTATTCACGGGTTTGGTTTTGGAAGGGGAACTTTCTTTAATATCTGTACTTATGAGAGGTTACTCCTCATGTACTTCGTATACCTTTGCTTCTGGCCTACTCCATTTATTAGCTTCTCGTGTAGCAGACAGTAAGTTAGCATCCGTTGCGGTCATTTTATGGGAACCTAAATGATTTACTAGCTTTCCCAACCCGTCTCTTAATTGTGATATTTCTAGATAATCTTCATCCATTCGGTTTTGGATATATTCTATAGCTTTAAATGGTAATTTTCTTTTTACCACTTCTACTATCATTGGTCCGCAACCGTCAACATCACATTTAGTATTTTTTAACCTGGCTATTATTGTTTCCAAGTTGGCTCTGAACTCACTCAAAGACATTAAGTTAAAAGAGGCAGCTTTTAGGTCTACTATTTTATTACAAAGTTCTTCTACTATACATTTTTTATTATGATAATTGTTTATAAGTATATCCTTTGCACAGTCCCAACTGCTCTCTTCACTCGGCCAACCTTCTATTAATTTCCGTGCATTTCCCGACAATTGACCTTTTAAATAATTGAATTTGTCAACCGGATTAATATCAGAACGATCGACCGAACTTTTAAACTGATCCCAGAATCCCTCCCATTCCTCCACCTCTCCACATAAGGTCGGGAGGTTTATACTAGGGAGTTTTATAGGAGTCGAGTTAACAAGGATTGATGGCGTTTGTGTCCTATAAATACAATCCTGCACGTCAATTATTATAATTTGTATTTCTACCTCATATTCCGCTCACTGTTCTCTTAGTTCGCTTATTCTTTCTTCATCACTCATCATCATCATCATAGTACGGGCTCATGAGGTAATCCTGTAGTCGCCCGATCATTGTTATGAAAATTTCTATGATGCTGGCTACGTATAGCAATACCAGTTGGCTTCCCAGTGTTTATCCAACCTGTTCTTAAAGGACTGGAGACTTGTGGCTGTGATCACTTGATCTGGCAGAGAATTCCAGTCACTGACAATCCTCTAGACAAATACATTTTTCCTCACCATCTTCTGGCAATGGCATTTAAATAGTTTATTGGAATGACCTCGTGTTGCTGAATATTCCTGAGGTATGAAGAAAAGGCCAGGGTCAATTCTCGCCAATCCATTTAGAAGCTTGTAAACTTGAATCATATCACCTCTACGGCGTCTATATTTCATATAAAAGAGTCCAAGCTGACGCAGTCTTTCTCTATATTCTTGATCACTCAATTCCGGAACCAATTTTGTAGCTCTTCTTTGTACGGATTCCACCTTCATATCATCGGCGATGAATCTTGGGTACCAAATGATGTTGCCATATTCCAGATGGGGACGAACTAATGTATTTATTAACAGTGGCAAGGTATCTCTGGTAAATGTTACAAATGTGCTTTTCACAATTCCCAACAACTGGTTTGCCCTTTTAACTGCAGCGAACACTTGTGCATGGAATTTCAATCCAGAGTCAATGATTACCCCTAGATCTTTCTCTTCTTTAACTTGATCCAGTATTTCACCATTCATGGTATATACATAGTCTTGATTTTGGAAACAAAAATGCATCACTTTACATTTTTTTTGCATTAAACCTCAACTGCCACAGATTAGACCATTCACCTAGCTTCCTTAAATCTCCCTGCAAGTCCCGATGATTTTGTGATGTGTTTACTTCCTTGTAAATCTTTGTGTCGTCGGCAAATATTTTAACTATACTTGATACAGCATCAGGTAGATCATTGATAAACAACACAAACAAAATTGGTCCCAGAACACTTCCCTGTGGTATACCGCTTTTCACTGCTGTCCAGTCAGATCTGTCTTCATTCATGACTACCCGTTGTCTTCGGCCTGTCAAGAAGCTTTCTATCCAATTATAAGTTTTTCCTTCTATCCCATAAGCTTTCAGTTTACTTAAAAATCTTTTATGAGGCACTGAGTCAAAAGCCTTCTGGAAGTCCAAATACACAACATCAAAGCTCTTTCCATGCTCCACAAACAGTGACCATTCCTCCAAACATAAGAGTAGCTGAGTCATACATGATCTATCCGGGACAAAACCATGTTGCTGATCAGCAAAAAGACCATTACAGGAGCTGCCAAGTGTAGGCCATGAATGGTCTTTTGCAGTCTCCTTCTTTTCTTATGTTCTTATGTGTTTGACAATATCGTCTCTTACTATTGTCTCCATAATCTTACACATAACTTCTGTTAGACTTATTGGCCTATAATTTCCAGGCTGCCGTCGACTTCCTTTTTTATAGATTGGGGTGATATTGGCATCTTTCCAGCCTTGTTGAATTTCACCAGTTTCTTGAGATTTATTGTAAATAATATTTAATGGTAGGCTAATACTAGGTGCTATTTAACTAAGCATTTTTGGGTGAAAACCATCTGGTCCAGCTGATTTGTTTTTTTCTCAGTTTTATTAGTTTCTTTCTCACTTTTTCTTAAGAACATAAGAAAAGAAGGAGACTGCAAAAGACCATTCATGGCCTACACTTGGCAGCTCCTGTTCCAGTCAACACACAAAAGATTTCTTACCAGAGAAAAGTCATCAACATTGTCACCCTTAACTAATTACCACATGATCTAATGGGTTATGTTCTTATGTGTTTGACAATATCGTCTCTTACTATTGTCTCCATAATCTTACACATAACTTCTGTTAGACTTATTGGCCTATAATTTCCAGGCTGCCGTCGACTTCCTTTTTTATAGATTGGGGTGATATTGGCATCTTTCCAGCCTTGTTGAATTTCACCAGTTTCTTGAGATTTATTGTAAATAATATTTAATGGTAGGCTAATACTAGGTGCTATTTAACTAAGCATTTTTGGGTGAAAACCATCTGGTCCAGCTGATTTGTTTTTTTCTCAGTTTTATTAGTTTCTTTCTCACTTTTTCTTAAGAACATAAGAAAAGAAGGAGACTGCAAAAGACCATTCATGGCCTACACTTGGCAGCTCCTGTTCCAGTCAACACACGAAAGATTTCTTACCAGAGAAAAGTCATCAACATTGTCACCCTTAACTAATTACCACATGATCTAATGGGTTACTGCGAACATATTTGTTTTCTAACTGTGGTATATTTCTTTGATCCTCCTCAGTGAAAACACTACAAAAGAAGTCATTTAATGTTGCTGCTTTATCAATATCATTTCTTGCTGTGTTACCATTGCCACAGTCCAAGTCACCAATCCTAGATCTTGTCCAGAGTTTACTATTAGCATATTTCCAAAATGCTTTGGGGTTATGCTTAATCTCATTAGCCAGTTTCTTTTCAAAGTCTTTTCTTAAATTTCTTGTTAAGTTTCTGAGTGAATTCACTTCAGCCTTATATAACCTTTCATCTTCACTATTAACTCTTTGTAATATCAGGCCACTATATCTACTTGTTTTTGTAATTGTTGACTCCATACTCGGAGTTTTGTGAAGTCACAACAGTTACTAGCGCTTTGCATTTCATCGCGCAGCCTTGTTTTCAAGGTTGTACAAAAAGATTTATGACCCGCAATCTTATGAATTGTTGACATGGCAATGCTAATTTAAATTCAATTAAGAAAAGTGGGAATTATTGAGGGCAAACTAATTTAAATTTATTGACTATTAAGAAATTAAAATTTTAATTAAAGTCTTACTATTTTTTTTCTTATAACCGCACCTGCCACAACTCGTGGTGTACTATCACAGTCGCTAGCAATTTATCGAAATCATTTTTCTTTTACAATGAATATTGGTATTAATCTCGCCCATGTGCTTTAGCTTAAGCTATTTACCATTAAGTTCCAGGAGCTAAGTAAACTAAGATCCGGTTCGAAGGACCATATCGCGACTTTCCTGTTTAATTTTTCAGAATTTTGAAATTGGTCACTAAGAACAATTTGAACAAGAAATTGCGAGAAGAATAATTAAATTAGATTTTAAATGAAAAATAATGGCTGTAATATAAACTTAGTAAAAGAATAAATCTCAACTTACTTGCTCTAATATAAGGTGGTTATTAAATATCCCATTCACAGTGTCTAAGTATAATATGCCTAAAGGATCCTAATAGGTAGCTATTATTAATAAATGACAGCTAAATATATATTTAGCCTGTGAAATGGTGATTAATCTTGAACTTGGAGCGAGATAATGGCTTATTTATTCATTAATATTTATGAAACTTAATCAAAATAGCTAAATTATTATCATACGTCTTTGCATGCCGTATGAACCAAAACTTAATAACTTGCGGAATCTTTAGTAGATATTTAACAGGGTCTGTATTTATGTCTTGACACTGAGTCATAGTAGCAGAGAAGCTAACTGCTTCTCGGTACACCAGGAGCCATGCTAGGTGGCAACTCAAAACAATACACTTTTGCAAAGCGCAACGACGACCACCAATTAAAAGTTAATTAACCCAAGTCAATATTACTACTTCTCCCAACTTACTTTAATATAACAAGGAAACTAAATTAAAATGAATATCTATGTACAATTTCCACTTTTGTTTCCGGGAGTAAAAAATATTCTACCTCTTCCACCAGCCCTCTACCTTCACCTGAAACATCTAACTGGCCTACCTCACCTCCTAAGCTATTCCCAGTTCTAGGCCTAACACTAAGTTCCCTCCTGAGCTCAGCAACTAACCCCTCCAGCCTACATATCCTGTCTAAATCCTGCATTCTCATCCCCTCTAAATCTACAATGCATTCATGCAGCCCACATAAAACATAAGAACATAAGAAAAGAAGGAGACTGCAAAAGACCATTCATGGCCTACACTTGGCAGCTCCTGTTCCAGTCAACACACAAAAGATTTCTTACCAGCCAGTTGGCTGTCTGGCTTTGTTCTGGAAGGTTGTCTTGCAGGAAGCTCTTGATTCTCATTGTAAGATTGGGATATAATACTGATTTGGGTGTATAGTTTTTCTTGTATTTATTTAATACATCAATCACTGTGTAATAAATACATTAGTGATTAATACTTTTGGGGAAGATAACTGGCAGCAATCCTGAGCAAGAATTTTTTGGGGTGAGTGTTAACTTTTTCCTTAGTAAATTTCTGAGAGTATGGCTGTTTGTATAGATGGTGAGAGCATGCCGTTTGAAAGTAGTGTGTATTGGTGTGTGATGCATGTGGAGTTGAAAGGAGAGTGAATGTAACTGAATGCTGTGTGTGTTTTCTGGAAGGGGAGGTTAGGAGGTTGAGTGGGGAATGTAAGAGGTTGAATGATTTGGTGTTTGAGGTGAGAAGAGATGCAAGTGTGCGATTGAAGGGTGAGATTAGTGCTAAGAGGGTGGAAGATAGGGCTAGGACTGGGAACAGTGTGGAAGTTGTGAGTGATGATGAATGGTGGGTGAAAATGGATAGGATAGATAAGTTAGGACAGGTTAGGTGTGTGAATGAGAGGGACATAGAACCTGTTAGGTTGACTAACAGATTCAATGTCCTGAGAGAGGAAGAGTGTGAAAGTGATTTGCCTGGTGTGATTGTGGATGAAAGCAGGATGGGTGGTAGTGTGACTGAGAGCAGGAGGGAGGGTAATGTTAGGCCAAGACAGAATAGGAGAATGACTGAGGTGCTAGTGATGGGTGACTCTCAGATTAGGTATTTAGATAGGAAGTTGAGTGATAGCAAGTGGAAGGGAATGAGAGTTTGTCTGCCGGGTGCTGGTGTAAGTGATGTTTGTGAGAGGTATGATAGGCTGGTTTCTGGGTGTGAGAGGGATGCAGTTGTGATTACGCATGTGGGAGTGAATGATTGAAAGAAGGTGGGTACATGTGAGTTACGTGAGCAGTATAAAAGGTTAGTTGAAAGGATGAGTAAAAGCAGGGTAAAAGGTGTTGTTTCTGGTGTGCTTCCAAGATTGGATGTGGGGGTAGAATAGTTGTCGCGTGCAATTGGTTTGAATGAATTTGTGAAAGGACTGTGTGAGGAGTTAGGATTGGTGTTTGTAGATGTCTGGGGAGGGTTTTACGGGAATAGGACGTTGTATGCGATGGATATGGCTCCATCTTAGTCGGGCAGGTGTTGAGGTTCTATGGGGGGAGCTGGATAGTGTGATTAGGTCCTTACGGGTGGGAAACTAGAAGCTGTTAGAGGTAAGGGAATAACAGGAATAGAGGGCAGGTGTAGGAAATGGAAGGGATGCAGAGATAGAGGAATAGCTAAGGGAGAGGGCATACTGATGCATTATAGGGGGACTAATGCACAAGTGAATGAGCAGATAACTAGGAATAGAAAAGCACGATGCAATGAACATAAGAACATAAGAAAAGAAGGAGACTGCAAAAGACCATTCATGGCCTACACTTGGCAGCTCCTGTTCCATTCAACACACAAAAGATTTCTTACCAGAGAAAAGTCATCAACATTGTCACCCTTTACAGGAGTTCGTCAGATCTAATCTACAATATACATAAAATGCATCCAGAGGATTATGTCCATTCATGCAACCGCAAAATATAATCTTCCCACTCCTTAGAAAAATATATACATATGTACATAAAAAAAAGTCAGTCCCATCTAGCAGCTTCATCCATATATTTATCTAATCTATTCTTAAAACTACCCAGAGAGGAGGCTTCTATCACATGCCTAGTGAGCCTATTCCATTCATCTACCACACGATTTGTAAACCAATTCCTCCCAATCTCCTTCCTAAACCTATACTTATCAAGCTTAAACCCATTGCTACGTGTTCTGTCATGTTCACTAAGTATAAGAACCTTACCCAGCTCCCCTTTATTATATCCTTTTACCCATTTGAAGACTTCAATCAATTCCCCTCTGACTCTTCTCCTTTCCAATGTATGTAGATTTAGTTTTCTGAGCCTTTCACCATAAGGTAAGTTCCTTAGCCCACCAATCATCTTTGTCATCCTTCTCTGCACAGACTCAAGCAAATCAATATCCTTCCTATAATATGGTGACCAAAATTGTACTGCATAGTCTAGATGAGGCCTAACTAGCGCCAGATACAGTTTTAGAATGACTTCAGCACTCTTATTGCTTACACTCCTCCTAATGAATCCCAATATCCTATTAGCTTTATTCTTAGCATTTAGACATTGCTTTCTAGGACGAAGGTCTGAACTTACCAAAATACCCAAGTCTCTCTCACAATCAGTCCTCTCTAAAATTCTGCCATTTAATTTTTAACTATTCAATGGATTATTTCTACCTATACTAAGTACACTACATTTGTCTATGTTAAACTTCATTTGCCATTTCTCGGCCCAATTGGACAGAATGGTCAATTCCTCCTGCATTACAACAGCATCAGAATCAGCCCTAATGGCCCTACCTAGCTTAGTATCATCAGCAAATTTACTCAGGTCACTACTTATACCTATGTCAAGATCATTAATATAAATTAAGAATAGCAAGGGACCCAAAACAGATCCTTGCGGAACTCCACTGCTAACACACCCCCACTTAGATTTAATTCCATCTATACTAACTCTTTGCTGTCTGTCACCAAGCCATGACTGAATCCACCTAAATATACTGCCATCGATCCCGTGTGCTTTAACTTTGCTCAGAAGCCGTAAGTGTGGCACTCGATCAAAAGCCTTACTAAAGTCCAAGTATAAAATATCATAGTTTTCATCCTTATCTGCTGCTTCATACACCTTACTATAAAAAGACAGCAAATTAGTCAGACAAGATTTACCCTTACTAAAGCCATGCTGTAATTCTTTTATCAACTTATGCTTATCCAAGTGATCCCTAATATTCCTTGCTATAATAGATTCCATCATTTTCCCTACCACTGATGTCAAACTTACTGGTCTGTAATTAGACATATTTGTTTTATCCCCTTTCTTAAATATAGGTATCACATTGGCTTTCTTCCATGCCACTGGCACAATGCCACTCTCCAATGATTTTCTAAAGATGCATGCTAGGGGCTCACTTAACACATCCTTACATTCTTTCAAAATTCTAGGAAAGACCTCATCAGGACCGGGTGCTTTACTACTTTTGATTTTATCAATTTCCTTTGTCACTATCTCCTTTGTGATCAAGATATCCTTTAATTTCTCTTCATCATTACCCCGAAAGATCATTGACACCTCGGGTATATTTAGAGTATCCTCCTGTGTAAATACTGAGAGAAAAAAGTCATTTAGTATTCCAGCCATTGAGTCCCTATCACTCACTAATTCTCCATTGGAATCTATAAGTGGGCCTATTTTATGTCTAACCTTAGTTTTGTATAATTGATACAAACTTTTAGGATCTTCCTTTGCCCTATTTGCCACTTTAATTTCATAATTTCTCCTTGCTACTCTAACTAACTTTTTAACATTTCTTGCTAGTTCATTATATCTCTGCCTTAAGTGATCCTCTCCATTTTTTATTTTCCTATAAATGCCCTTTTTAATGCCAATATAATGCTTAATTTTATCTGTCATCCATTTTGGGTCATTATTTTTAGTCCTAATCTCCTTATAAGGAATGTTAATCATCTGACCTGTAATTAATTGCTCAATTATTCTTTCATACTCCTCTTCAATTGTAATCTCTTCCTCCTGGTGATTATTGTCTCCACTAACTGATATCATTGAATCTATTCCTGAATTGATTTCAATGCCTGGTTTCTGTACAACTGCCTCCAGGTAAGTCCTTAGCCCATTATAATTTGCTCTTCTAAAGTCAGGAATTTTAACATTGTTCATGCTACTATCAATACCATTCCATTTCATCTTGAATCTAATTTCATAATGGTCACTATTACCCAAATTTCCTCCAATCTCAGTATCCTTAATAACTTCTTCCCTATTTGTCAGAACTAAATCCAGTATATTATTACCTCTAGTGGGTTCGTTAATAATCTGCCTCAGAAAATTATCTTGGACAACATTCAAAAATTCCTCAGCCTCCTGATCACCCACAAGAGCTTTCCAGTCTATATTTCTGTAATTAAAATCGCCCATTATACACACATGCTTACTTCTACATGCCCGTTCAATCTCCTGCCACAGAAGATTTGAAGCTTCCTTACTAAGATTTGGTGGTCTGTATAATAATCCTATGACAAGCTTGTTTTTACCTTCCTTTACATTTAGCCATAATGACTCTGTGTTATCATCTAATTTAATTGTACTGTTTACACAACACTGGAGATTATCTTTAATATAAATAATAACCCCTCCTCCTCTCTTCCTATTCCTATCTGTATGGAACATGTTAAAGCCCTCAATCTCAACCTCAGGTTTAAAGTGATTTCCTGCCAAATCAAGCCATGACTCTGTTATCGCAATTATATCAAAATTCTCTTCACTCGCTAGTGCTCTTAAGAGATCTATCTTATTCCTTATACTCCGACCATTTGTGTAGTATATTTTTAAGGTTTTTTTATTATTCCCATCTTCATTGCATTGTGCTTTTCTATTCCTAGTTATCTGCTCATTCACTTGTGCATTAGTCCCCCTATAACGCATCAGTATGCCCTCTCCCTTAGCTATTCCTCTATCTCTGCATCCCTTCCATTTCCTACACCTGCCCTCTATTCCTGTTATTCCCTTACCTCTAACAGCTTCTAGTTTCCCACCCGTAAGGACCTAATCACACTATCCAGCTCCCCCCATAGAACCTCAACACCTGCCCGACTAAGATGGAGCCCATCCATCGCATACAACCTCCTATTCCCGTAAAACCCTCCCCAGACATCTACAAACACCAATCCTAACTCCTCACACAGTCCTTTCACAAATTCATTCAAACCAATTGCACGCGACAACCATTCTACCCCCACATCCAATCTCGGAAGCACACCAGAAACAACACCTTTTACCCTGCTTTTACTCATCCTTTCAACTAACCTTTTATACTGCTCACGTAACTCACATGTACCCACCTTCTTTCAATCATTCACTCCCACATGCGTAATCACAACTGCATCCCTCTCACACCCAGAAACCAGCCTATCATACCTCTCACAAACATCACTTACACCAGCACCCGGCAGACAAACTCTCATTCCCTTCCACTTGCTATCACTCAACTTCCTATCTAAATACCTAATCTGAGAGTCACCCATCACTAGCACCTCAGTCATTCTCCTATTCTGTCTTGGCCTAACATTACCCTCCCTCCTGCTCTCAGTCACACTACCACCCATCCTGCTTTCATCCACAATCACACCAGGCAAATCACTTTCACACTCTTCCTCTCTCAGGACATTGAATCTGTTAGTCAACCTAACAGGTTCTATGTCCCTTTCATTCACACACCTAACCTGTCCTAACTTATCTATCCTATCCATTTTTACCCACCATTCATCATCACTCACAACTTCCACACTGTTCCCAGTCCTAGCCCTATCTTCCACCCTCTTAGAACTAATCTCACCCTTCAATCGCACACTTGCATCTCTTCTCACCTCAAACACCAAATCATTCAACCTCTTACATTCCCCACTCAACCTCCTAACCTCCCCTTCCAGAAAACACACACAGCATTCAGTTACATTCACTCTCCTTTCAACTCCACATGCATCACACACTACATACACACTACTTTCAAACGGCATGCTCTCACCATCTATACAAACAGCCATACTCTCAGAAATTTACTAAGGAAAAAGTTAACACTCACCAAAAAAAATTCTTGCTCAGGATTGCTGCCAGTTATCTTCCCCAAAAGTATTAATCACTAATGTATTTATTACACAGTGATTGATGTATTAAATAAATACAAGAAAAACTATACACCCAAATCAGTATTATATCCCAATCTTACAATGAGAATCAAGAGCTTCCTGCAAGACAACCTTCCAGAACAAAGCCAGACAGCCAATTGGGCTGAGAAATGGCAAATGAAGTTTAACATAGACAAATGTAGTGTACTTAGTATAGGTAGAAATAATCCATTGAATAGTTATAAATTAAATGGGAGAAATTTAGGGAGGACCGATTGTGAGAGGGACTTGGGTATTTTGGTAAGTTCAGACCTTCGTCCTAGAAAGCAATGCCTAAATGCTAAGAATAAAGCTAATAGGATATTGGGATTCATTAGGAGGAGTGTAAGCAATAAGAGTGCTGAAGTCATTCTAAAACTGTATCTGGCGCTAGTTAGGCCTCATCTAGACTATGCAGTACAATTTTGGTCACCATATTATAGGAAGGATATTGATTTGCTTGAGTCTGTGCAGAGAAGGATGACAAAGATGATTGGTGGGCTAAGGAACTTACCTTATGGTGAAAGGCTCAGAAAACTAAATCTACATACATTGGAAAGGAGAAGAGTCAGAGGGGAATTGATTGAAGTCTTCAAATGGGTAAAAGGATATAATAAAGGGGATCTGGGTAAGGTTCTTATACTTAGTGAACATGAGAGGACATGTAGCAATGGGTTTAAGCTTGATAAGTATAGGTTTAGGAAGGAGATTGGGAGAAATTGGTTTACAAATCGTGTGGTAGATGAATGGAATAGGCTCACTAGACATGTGATAGAAGCCTCCTCTCTGGGTAGTTTTAAGAATAGATTAGATAAATATATGAATGAAGCTGCTAGATGGGACTGACTTTTTTATGTATATATTTTTCTAAGAAGTGGGGAGATTATTTTGCGGTTGCATGAATGGACATAATCCTCTGGATGCATTTTATGTATATTGTATTAATCACTAATGTATTTATTACACAGTGATTGATGTATTAAATAAATACAAGAAAAACTACACACCCTAATCAGTCTTATATCCCAATCTTACACTGAGAATCAGGAGCTTCCTTTAAGACAACCTTCCAGAACAAAGCCAGACAGCCAACACATGTATATCCCTCACCAAATACACCACAACCAATGCATACATTCTGACACTTATGCTCACTTTCATCCCCAAACTCCATCACTTATTCAAACAAAGAAAGAGCTTAAGTAGTAATATGAAAAAAAACAACTAGAAAAATCTGAAAAATAAATCAACAGGCCAAGAGCTCTACGAAACAGGTGCTACCTGTTCGAAGGTCGGTCAAAGACTGACCTTCGAACAGGCAGCCATTGCCTCCTTGTCAAATCAGTAAAATGTGTTCATCTTTCTATAGTATTTCCTTTCATATTTAGGGGTAGACTTCTTATTAAGCTAGTTTGAAAAATCTCCCATACTGACATCAAATTATTTCTGAGTAAACTTTCAGTCAGTGGCCTACCCTAAAAAATTATTTAAATTGTCTAAGAATCAAACGATTTTTTATCTTTGGATTGTAAACCTTTACCTAAGTTCAAATTAAATCTTGTTTTGATCATAGCAAAAATTGCTATGAATTTTGTTGCTATGCTATAGTAGGATCCAAGTCTTGTAATTTAGGTTTTGCTAAGAACAAAATTACTTCAGAATACATGATACAAAATAATTTTTGTCAGTCTTTCTTACTTTAAAGTGTGTTCCTCTTATTTTAAAAACCTCTTATAATCCCAAAATAGGGGTCAATATATGGATTGATCCTCAAATTGAACTAGAATAGGTATTGACTTCTTCTAAATCTGCCAATAAATTAAAAGAATGGACTTTCTGACATCAAATAGATTAAAGAAAAAAAATGAGAAAAATACTAATTAAATCTTGCTGTCAGATTTTCCATTCTTAGGATTTTTTCTCAATAATAATATAGGATTCATAATACTAGAGGAAGAGATCACTTGAACTTTATTATAGTGATCCCCAATAATCTACATTGAATGGGAGATATTACACAAAAATTTAATCCCAGTCATGGACATAAATATGACAAGTAATAGCAATTCATTTCAAATGGAAAAGTTGGATAATAAAGAGGTAAGTCTATTAAGATCTTTGTATATTTAAGGTTGAAAATCATTTAACATAACATAACATAATTTCACGAGTGACAAAAGCCACAAGGGCCTATCAAAGGTCATCCGCATCCGTCAAAACCCACCCACAAAAAGCACCATCACAAAGGAAAGACAAAATCAAAGTCCCCCACAATATAATAAAACAGATGACAAAAGCGACAAGGGCTCATCATAGGTCATCCAAGTCAAACAGCCTCTTTTTTATGGCACCCAAACTCCCAGGAAAACTACATCCAGAGGATTGCGTCCAGAAACAAGGGTATCACCAATCAAGGCTTGTCAAGAACTAAATAATGCAGCTATAGATATATACAAACAATATTAATATATACAAAACTTAGGAACCATCATGGGTGGGATAATTTGGAATGCTGTCCACTTTGGTTTTTTGTCTTAT
Source organism: Ceratothoa steindachneri (assembly GCA_963969495.1). Lineage (NCBI taxonomy): Eukaryota > Metazoa > Arthropoda > Malacostraca > Isopoda > Cymothoidae > Ceratothoa > Ceratothoa steindachneri. The sequence continues at coordinate 70,076,645 of OZ018338.1, read as the reverse complement.
TCTTATCATCATCATTTGCTTGCATGTTTTAATTTTTTTCTCACTTAAATTCTCAAAATATTTTAAAAATTTTGGGGGATGCACCAGTGTATTTTAAGATGAAAATGGAGCCTTTAAACTGGATAAATATTTGAGATAAGAATGGTTTAAAATATTTACTCTGTATATCATGGGTAGATAATGAAGAGTATATTTTATATAGTGAATTTTTCTATATTTGGATGATAGAGGTAATTTTGGGGAGCAGATGGTAGTGGTGGTCATTTTCCTACAAATCTTTCACAATTTAGTCACCCAGTGCTAGGCTGGGTGACTCAAAGATTGTGGATCCATGAAAGGAGGAACCCTCCAACTCAGATGTAGCCCTGTCTTCCTAAACTTTTGAGGGGGAAGGGAGGGAAGAATTGACATGCATGATGAGCCAAACCTACTCCGATAAGTCCTTGAAGGTGACAGTGCCTTCATCGTATTGTTTGTCCAACAGTATCCAGAGTCTACCTCCAAGAAGTGTATGGCCATTCATGTGAGGGTCTTCTCTTTGAAGAGGACCACTGCATCTCCTCTGAGCTAGGCCTGGAGGGCATATTTCTTCAATGGAATTGCCAAAGACTCAGGGCCAACTAGGAGGAGCTGTGGAGGCTCATCTCCTCACAATTTCCCTTAGCTAGGTTTTTGAAAGAGACCATACTGAGTGTATGCCCCCTGCCCACCATTTAGGGGTATAAAGGTTTTGCAACTCACACTACCACAAGATGGGAGCTGGGCAGGAGGATGCACTATTTACACTTGGCATGATGTCTCTATTCTTGTTTTGCTTTAAATGCATCCTTTCAATCAATAGCAGTGAGGCTGCACCTGGATAGTAAGTATAGTGTTATTTCTGCATACATTCCCTGACTCTGACACAGGAGACTTGTGCAGGGTTGTGGCATGATTGCTGAGGTTATTTCTCTTGCTTAGGGATTTGAACGGTAGACAACCCCTCTTGGGAGGGAGCCTACTCAATCATTTCCAAGGGTCAGGTCCTTGCAGATTTGATCAACAAGATGGAAGTAGGTGTTTTAAATATGGATGGGCTTACACCAATTCTTCCCACCACCCCAACAAGGTCCGCTTGGTGGTTCGAGGAGAGAGTATTTTCTAAATTTATTAAAATCCAATAAATAATGGCGATCAACCACAACCCCAGTAAATAAAAAAAATGTAAATTCAACCAATCACCAAAATGTTTACAATTTTTAAACAAATAATAATATATATATTTTTAGGTGGCCTTACAAAACACCTTGGCTGAATCAGGAAGGGCAAAGGTTCGGAAATAATGGGTGCACCCTTAAACTAGTTATGTTTGGCCAAACAGGAATACGTGAGGTCCAGGACTCAGCGAAGTAGCCCATCTCAGGGACCTAGGACACTCGTTAGTCTCCACTGCTGGGTTGTAGTCTGTGAGGCGCTGCTCCAATTTCTCCTTAGAGACTCGGAGCTGCCCTTCAAGGTCCACACTTTAGAAAATCACCCTGAAAGGTAGCCGCATGTGCAAGGATAAGGATTAGCTTCAGCCATCTCCAAAAGCCAGATATCGACAACTTATCGGTACCACACAGCTGGAAAAGAGAAGGCAAATTCAGTCACTGATTCACTGCCACACTCAAACATCTTTAAACCTAATGCATTAAACCACACCCACTCACATAATTTTCACTCACCTATTTTCCGTCCAAGCGGCTCTTCCTTCCTTAGTTACAAATATTGGCTTTTGAGCTATTAACAAATACAGAATTATTGTTAAGCTGAACGAATCCACCTAAAAAGAAAATAGATGAATGCGGGAGCATGATAGAGGTCTATCGAATCCCCCCCCCACACAAAGCAATGACGATGATCACGCGATCCACACACACATTCTGAAAAAGAAGAAAGTGATTAGACGTAGGGGAGGGGAGGCAGACAATCAAACTACTACATCCTGATGTACAGTATTGGTGATTGGGGGTGGTTGATGACCTCCATCCTAGTGATCACTTTCAATTTTAAATATCATTTTCTGGGCTGCTGTAGCCTGAGATCCCACCCCGTTGGTGCTTGGTGCGGGTGTGGTGGCCTGTATTTCAGGAAATGACTGATTTTTCTGTCTTCGCCATAAGGGGTGCAGCAATTTGCTATGCTGATGGGACACAGCACACCTTCTCCTTCCTTCAGACACTTTTGTTTCCCCCCTGTTTCCTCACTTTTCATACCTCTCCCACAACTTTTTCTGGTCAGCCTCTAATTTCACAGGGTAGATGCTGACCTCCTTCTCAGCCAATTACCCCGGATCAGGGCTGAGGAGGGAGGGGAAAATGTTCCCTAACCCCTGAGTTCCAGTTTGGGATGGTAGGGTTTTAAAAACCTGCTTCAAACCCACCCATACTTTCCTCTCATCCCTTTTCCTTCTCTCTTCACACTCTATCAATTTTACACCGCATCCAAGGTGGAGCCACCATGCTGAGGGACTGCCAGGCCACCAGGCAAGAGGGGTGGTCCAAAATGGTGGCACCTGGCTCTGCTAGGCCTGTACTCATCCTTCACAAAGCGGGCCACTACAGGAGGGGGGTGATTAGCATTTGCATCCCGTAAAAAAAAAGGTCACCATGCCCATGTATGAAAACTTACCAAAACCAAAATCTCTCCACATTTCACTTTTAAGAACAACAGAGTGGCCCTCAGGCAGTTGCACAAAGAAAATGGAGGTTCCTTCCCACCTGTGGTTTCCCAGGGGACCCTCCATAACTCTTCAACTGGAGAGGAGGCTTACTCCTCTCCAGTGCCAATGGGTGCAGGGGGCTCCCCCTCACCCCCTTGTTGGAGTCACCACGTGACTCCAGCACAGCCTCAGAAGGTGGGGCCTTCCATGGGGGCAGATTCGGGCTTAGCATCAAACGCCGAGCCTGAGTCTGCTCCTGTACGGGGCCCTTGCCAGAAAGGGCGGGCTGCTAAGACAGCACAAGGAGGGGAGGGATCTCCTCCTCTGGCCGGTACCCCCATGACTGCTGGGACCTTCACGATCTCAGCGAAAGACCTTGCAGAGGCCGGCACATCTGGCCTGGCGGTCTCTGCTGTGGGAGGGGAAAAGCGGGTCCATTCCCTGCTCTCCTCTCCTAAAAAGAAAAGATCTAATAAAAAAAGACTTGGTGCTCTTCTCCCTCCACAGGGGCCGCGGGGACGGATGAGTTCGCTACCATCCTTGAATGCGACCAAGCCAAGATCGGCATGTCCAGTCTCAGTGCTTGCCTGGGTGGGGAAGACCAAAAGTATGCAGAGCGGAGCCTCGATTACGTCGGGGCTCGGCATTCAGAGATTACCAGGCATTTTCGAGCCCACTGGCTTCAAACGCTTCTTAGTTATTCGCTCCACTGATGGCAGCATGTTGGCCAAGGGCAACATAATCCATCAGAGGAGAGCTTTAGCTGGTATGATTGGTAGAGAGCCGAAGGTGACCCGTTTCTCGGACGGGAGCCTTCTGACGAATGCGGCGACCCTCCGAGGTGGCCAAGATAAGTGCTCTTCGGACACTTGATGGCACCCCAGTGAGTGTGACGCCGCACTCTCCCATGAAGTTTGTGAAAGGAGTAGTTTATGTGAGGAAACTCGTTGACTACTCCATAGAGGACATCACCTTAGAGCTGGCCAACCATGGGGCTGTCAAGGTCGAACGTGTGATGAGAAAACAGTGAGGGGCCTCGAGACCCACCCTTACACTCTTCGTCACGTTCGATTGTGACAAGCTCCCTGAGTCGGTGCGTGCTGGTTGGTACTGCTACCGCGTGAAGGCATTCGTGCCATTGCTGCGGCGGTGCTATTACTGTCACCGCTTCGGCCATATGAATCGATCTTGTAGATGTGCAAAGTCGGGGTCATCCGAAGTCTGTGTAAATTGCTCCAAGGCCGCACATAATAAGTCCAAATCGTTTGTGGCCAAGTGTGTTAATTGCGGAGAGCTGCACATGCGCCTCTTCGAAGGCATGTGGTCTATATCTCCTTGAGAAAGAAATCCTGGCCATTTATGCCCAGGATCATCTCTCATTCCTTGAGGCTAAAGACTTGGTCCTGGCATGCACAGCTCTGCCTGGAACGTCATACGCCTCAATGCTTAGAAAGACTCCCTCTGCTCCTGGCCCATTCAGGCCAATGAGCACATTTGTTTCTGCACCCATTTGGAGACCTTCTGCGGGTTCTACTCAACCTACTTCGTTGCTTCTTATACAACCTCTCCCACAACTTTCTCTGGTCAGCCTCTAATTTCACATGGTAGATACTGACCTTCTTCACAGCCAACTATCTCGGAATAGGGCTGATGGGGGAGGGGACAATGTTCCCTAACCCCTGAGCTCCTGAGCTTTGGGATGGTGGGTTTTTAACAACCTGCTTTATCCCCACCCATATCTTCCTCACATCCCCTTTCCTTCTCACTTCACCATCTATCTTTGTTTTTACTCCGTGCCTAAGGGGAAGCCGCCATGCTGACGGGCTGCCAGGTCACCAGGCAGGAGGGGTGGCCTTAAATGACGGCACCTGGCTCTGCCAGTCCTGTATGCCCCCTTTGCAGACCGGGCTACTGTGAAGGGTGATGAGCGTTTGCTTCCCGTGTGAAAAAGTGGGTCACTATGCCCATTGATGAAAAAGCAAATTTCCTTCCCTCAATTTCCCCTGTCCATCATCAGGGCAACCCTCGGGCAGCTCCACAGATAAAATGGAGGTCCCCCTCCCTGTGCAAGCACAGGGGACCCTCCAAATTTCTCTTACTCTTCTCCTTTGCCTTCGGGTGGAGGGGACTCCCCCTTGTCCGGAGGTGTCTTTGGCCACCTCCATCTTTCTATTGGCAGTCTCCCTTTTACTTTCCAAGGGTACTGCCAAGAAAGTCAGCAACAGCCCATAGCCGACCACTCCCCATTGAAGCGGCTCGGTAGGGCAAACCCCCTTAGCGGGGAGAGGGAGCCAGGCCCCTTTGTTTGCTTCTCTCAAAGGACCTGCTGGCTAGAATTTTAAACTTAGTGGGGGTCAAGGCCTGTGCCTCCCCAGACATTGTAGCGGGCCGAAAATATATCTCTAATCCCAATCGCTCCAACCCGCTTCCTACACTGTCCAGACGTGAGAAATCGAGGGAGAATGAAACAGATTGTATATACAGTCCCTTTACTTACAAAAGAATACAGTTATATTTTACAGCAGTTTATATTTACAAGGGAAGTGTGCACACTTCAAAATGAAGCCAAATTCTTCAATCCAAATACGATACCAAAAGAGAATTTTCTAACAGGCGAATACAACAAATTTACTTATATCTACACAAAACATAAAAAAAACACAGCAACAACCGAATGAAAAGGAGCACGCGCTATCACTTGTGTGCTGGAGGTGGGTGGTAGTAGGCTAACATAAGAGGAGGCAGGATTGTCAACCAATGCGGGTATGGTGGTCCAGGTGTCTAGCGAGGTATGAAAGCCCTCCGTCTCAGGGCTGGGCGGAGCACTCGTCTAGAGAACCCTTCTTGCCGTCTGTCCAAGCTTGCACTCTCTCTAAATATATATCCAAACAATGTTCAAAATATAATCTTTTGATAAAAGATTATTTTAAACAAAGTACTATTTTGTTTTAATTATAGTGATATATCAAAACTAGCTACTATCTTTCCAGAATATGGCGCCTGGAAAGAAAGAAAAACATGGTAACCATTTTATACATAAAATAAACAAAAACAAAACAAACCCATTCCCATTCACACACATTCTTACAGAGGGAGGGAGAGGGTACTGAGAAAAGGGGTGGGAGAATGGCCCTTTTACACACACTCACATTCGCTCCACCACACATGACTAATGACCCTGCTGCCAATAGAACCTGTGATGTCGTGGGGGGGGGCAGATGGCCAACTGGAGGCCTCCCCTGAGATAGACATGGTCCTTGAGGCAACCCAGACTCAGACGGTAGGGCCTTCCATAGGAGAATTCACACTCATTTATCAACATACCATGCATTCGAACAACTGATCTTATAATTCCAATCACAGGGACTTTCATACCACCAATCCCTACCAAACTACCTTTGCAATCTGACAGAATGGCTTCATCACTCAGCTTGTCATACACATACTTATATACCAAGCTTGTCTTGCACCCAGAATCTATCAAAGCCGAATACTCAATCCTGTTCAATTCAACCTTCACACTTCCTACCAGATAGTACTTTCACACTAGACAGACTTACCAACACATTACTTGCACTTATTCTCCCAGAGGATTCAGTTTCCCAACTTAGACTTTCCATTCATACCTTGCGCTCTCAGTCTAATCCAACACTTTTCACTTGAATGCCCTTCGATCGCACAATCACTACATATCCTCCACTCCTTCCAGTATTAGCTTCTTCTTTACATTCGAAACACTCTTAACACTTTCCTGGCAATGCTTTATCATATGCCCTTCTTACCACATCCAAAATGCGCACAAGATGTTCACCTACATTCCACCAATATATGACCCTTCCTTCCTACGACATTCCACGATCTTTTTGCCGGAACATATCTCCGTTGCTCTCTCATATCCCAATTCGGTCATATGCCAGCCATCTGTCCCATACCAGTTGTTCATCCCCCATTCATCCGTCCACTCTGGCAGCCCAGGAAGCTCAAAATCACCCCAGCTGGTGCAGCCCTCAGGGCATCTTGATAGCTGATAAACTGCTGGAGTGGAGGTAAGCTCCTGGGCTTCTTCATCAAATTGCCCATCTTCCAACAGTTCCAACACATTCTCCCACACCAACCATTCACCTCTCAGTCTCATCCTCTCCTTTCTCTTCCCATTCAACCTTTCACTCACCTTTCGCAAGATCATGTACATGAACTTCCTCAACAGTTGCTTAGAGTCATTCACTCCATCATCACTATACTTCTTTCTCACCATACTCTCAAGCCCATGTGCATCCATGTTCACCCCTTTGTTCTTCCCCATATGAGCTTTCTCAAATTCATTCACCCTTTTATACTGAACACTCTCATTCGTTTCACCTGCCCAATCACTCTCCTTCACCACCCCATACCTTGGTTCCCCCACACTCCTTATCAGTCGGAAGAATTCTAATACTTTTCCATCCAAACACTCCCCTAAAACATTCATCCAGTGCCCCTTATTCTCTGGGTACTTTAGCTTGCAATAGCGTTCAAATTCCCCGAAGAATTTTTCCACACTTTTCCCACCATGCAACCTAAACTTATCAACCTGTGGCACTTCCCTTATTAAAATACCCTTCCCCACATTCACCTCACTCTCACTTGAGCTGCCCTCACTCTCACTCCTACCAATCATGCCATCACTCTCTCCTTCATCCGAGCCGAGTACAATGACTCCACACTCTTCCTTCTCATCTTCTGATCCTTTCCCTTTGCCCAGTCTTCCTTCCTCTCTTGTGTTCCACTCTCTTCCATCTTTTATCCTTTGTATCACTCACAATCATCCTGTCCTCTCTAGATTCACACACACTCCCATTTATCCCATTAGTCTTATCCCCTTCAGTCAGAGCAGGGGTCAAGGTCGAGGGTCCCGGGGCCAGTCCTGGCCCCTTCCTCATGTCATAGAGCTCCTGCTTCTGTCTCTCATCCATTTCTTCATCCTTTCTGTCTTCTCATCCATACTCAATATATGACTCCTTAATCTTTCAATCATGCTCCTCAACATTGTACACTCCTCCTCTTTCTGTCTCAACTCCAGCCTCCGTCTCACAATCTCATCATGGATGCCCTTTTCCACAGAAGCCATCCTCCTAGGTTAGTAAGAAAGGACAGAAGAAGGGAAAAAAACAAAAAACGATCGACTATGTCTAATCTGATGACAGACTGCAATCCAATCCTGTTAGACTCACTTTTGAGATCTCATTGCCCTATTTGGGCGCCAAATGTAGCCAGCCATGAACCCCAATCATTCCAAACCACTTCCTACACTAAGTTGGACGTGCTAAATCAAGGGAGAAATGAAATGAATTGTATGTACAGTCCTTTATTTACACAAGTATGGATAATTAAATTTATTATACAAACACATTATAAATATTTACAAAACAAGAGATAAATGAGCAAACAAAAAAAACAATCAAATTCAAAGAGGCCTAAAAAACACAATCAAAATCAAGCATACAAAAAATAGAAAAGGCCTTGCGCTTCCGTGTTTCCCTCCCGGGGGAAACTCCTTCCGGCTGCCACTCGTGTGGGCACAATTATTGCATACATCTTTTTTTAAAGGCCTTCGCCTCCGAGCTCATACAATAATTATGCGGTATTGAGGCTATATAAAACCTGTCCAACCAATTATAGTTAGAGGACATGGCAAATTAGATTTAAATTTCAAAATTTTGTTACCCCAGCCACTCTTACAAAAGGAATATCAGAATAATACTGGCTTTTTGACAAAAGAATTATATCAAGGAAACTATATTTTTTTCTGTAAAGAGAAAACAAACATCAATAACAAATAAAAAAAAATAAACAAAATTTAAAGGCTAGTTATCCACACACACGCTTTCACAGAGAGAGGGAGAGGGTATTGGAAAAGGGGTGGGGCTCTACATACAAATACACTCAAATTCGTTCTACCACAACCTCATCCGTAGCTGATCTCAATGGTGCCTTTGCCGCTGAGAGAGGCGAGTCATACCCTTAGACTTTTGGGTTTAGGGCTAGAAACTCCTCTGAGAGCTTGGTATAGCTCTTGGGCTGGCCAGTGGAGCCCCTGGTTCTGCCCATGATGCCACCCTAGAGGATACCACGTTTGCCTATTTGTCGCCATGCCTCTGTTCCCAGAGCTTCTACAGCACCATGAGTATTGCAAGAAGGGGTTGGTTTGCATGTTGTGTCCCCTCTGTTTTAAGTCTGCGGTGCTCTGCCGATGCTGCGATGGCTTCAGGTATCTTTCTGTCATCTATGATTGGTCACACTTGTGGTGCACACCACCATTTAATGAAGCACTCGCCGGTAACTTATTGCAATGACTGTATTGTCCCCCGGACTGTTTGACACATTTTTGTTGAATGTCCCAGTCAGGGTCATCTTTGCAAATGTTAACCATCCCAGTAACAGGGTGAGCACAGTCGCTACCGCTCTTTCCAAGCTTGTACTCAGCACTGGTTTGTGTATACAGACTTCTGGACTGTATGACCTTTTGGAGGAGGCTGGCCTCCCACTTCATTCGACTCTTTGTTGGTGATTGAATGTTCTTGCACCAGGGTGGGGGGAGTAGGGGGCTTAACCCTGACCTCAGAGCATGCTTGTTTTTTTGCTCATCCTATTTTTTGTTTTTATTTGTTGTTGTTTTTAGCTTGTGTCTTAGCCTTTGTTCCTTTTGTTATTTACATGTTCTTAATTGTTTTTTAATCTAGCCTAGTATTATTCTGTAGCATGAGTGTGGTGACTTTTGCCATAGTAGGCAATTGCCAGATAGGCTCTTAAAATTTAAAAAGAAAATATTAGGACACTGTTTGTCATATAAGAAGTTGGAAGTGACAGGAGGTCCGGTGTTAGTGTCACTGCCAAAGCCGCAAAAATCAATGGAAAAGGAAAAATTAACAGATGACAATACTATAATGACTATGACCTCCTTTCATGGGAAAGGAGGTCATGGGAATGGATGGGCATTGGCTGAGCTCAGTAGAGGATGAGAAAGATCTAGGAGTAGTAATAGATAAGTCATTACGGTTTTCTAAGCAGTGTATTGAAGCAAGAAATAGGGCAAATAGAGTGCTGGGTTTCATTAAGAGAAATGTCAGTTACAACAGTAAGGAGGTTATTCTTAAACTCTATAAATCTTATGTTAGGCCACATCTAGAGTACTGTATACAGGCATGGTCCCCACATTTTAGACACGATATTAACCTTCTTGAGTCAGTGCAACGGACCACCACTCTATTTGTGAAAAAATATTTTCTTAAATCCAACCTACACCCTTGCCTTTTAATTTTCAAGTGGTGACCTCTAGTCCGATTTCCATCATCTAACTCAAAAAACTTGCTAACATCCAATTTATCTATGCCAGAAAATTTTTTAAAGAGCTCAATCATATCCCCTCTCACACACCTCCTTTCGAACGAGAACATATTTAATACCCTCAGTCTATCTATATATTCAAGGTACCTCAGGGAAAGAATAATCTTTGTGGGGGACTTTGATTTTGTCTTCCCCTGGTGATGGTGCTTTTTCTATTTGATCCACTTTTGTGGCTGGTTTAAATTGTATATTGTGGGCCCTTGTGGCTTTTCACAACATACACAGTCTATGGATTGTTTATAAAGTAGTTGCATGATCTGATATAGTCCTATGTGGGTGGGTTTTGATGGATGAAGATGACCTTTGATAGGCCCATGTGGCTTTTGTCATCCGGGAAATTATGTTGTTATGTTATGACATGGATTGAATAAGGTCAAATAGGTTTAGGGTGTTAGAAACCATCATTTATCCTCAAATTTTAGTTGTCTTCAAAACAATATATCTTGTACATCCTACAAATAAACACACTCAATTGCTAACAAACACAATAGCAGACCTCTTCCCATCATAATAACATTCTAAACCCTTTTGCTCAACCTAATTTAAAACTACATTCACAAACTACAAAAAAGGAAACAAAATCAATGTAGCCAACAAAACATGTTCCTCATAGCTGAAGAAAAACATGAAACTCAAACTTCACAACAGAGATCTATAACATTTGGTGTAGCACTCCAACTGATTACCTAGAGAACCTTAAGGAAAATCAATGCATGATACTACCCCTATACATGAGTCACAGATTACTCATAGCATTAAAATAGCCTTGCCAAATCAACACTGTAACAAAATAATAAATTACTTAAATACCAGCTTCTACCTATACATAAATAAAACATATCTGCTTCATCATTCATCTCAGAAAATTTTTAATTAAGACATAAAGTCCTACAAAAGCCTTAGCCTCTGAAAATATATTAACCAGGAAGTAGAGCCCTTTGCCATTTTCAAACATTCTAGACTTACTGATACCATTTTCTCAATCTTAGACACTATGTATCATACAGTTTGAACACTCAAACACAATTCCTCATACACTTAAATTAGTTAAACCAAGCAAGCCCACAACTAACTCCAACTGATCTAACTACTGTAAAGTTTATCCAAAGCTTATAAATCTCATATAAAATACCCTTAAATCAAGTTGAATGGAAAGGTCCTACCATTAAACAAAATCACAGCCTTCTGGAAATTCAATTGACACTCATATGACCTTCCCTCCACACATAAATTATATAACAAAATTATAAATGAAATGCTTTAAAGCATTAGCAATTACCACTTTTGGAGAAAAAGAGTTACAAATCATACTATAAAAACCCCTTGACCACATTTCCATCATTTATATACCACCAGCTTGGCACTAGATACTTTCCACACACGTTTCAAAATTTATAAAATGAAGCACTCAAAATTATTATAAGATGTTCAGAAACCATGCTCATATCATACATGCTTGCTGAAACCTAATGCTCATAATAGACAAGTGAAGTACATTTAAACTATAGGAACCTAACACTTCATCAGAGTACAAAACCTCCTCCACCCACATTCACAAATGTACTCAGTACACTACTATTAACTCAAGTTCTATGACTTCCCTTCAAACACATCCTGATAAAACCCATACTACTTTTATCCACAAACCTTTAAAACATCCTACTACCAAATGGCATCCTTTAGCAACCCAACTAAGATCAGGCCACTCAAATATCCTCCAAAATTACAAGTACAGAATACACTTTTCCTTAATACTAAGTTAGATCAGATGTAAGCTCCATCCAGGTGATGCAGCTACATTCGTAGGCTCTGTCAGCCTTTCAAAAGAGAAGCCAATATTTTTTTATTTAACTAATCTTGCTCATTTATAAGGATCCTGCAATTTTTAAGCCATTTCATATACACTATTACTAACAATTATTGACCAATATCTTTGTTTTAATTAAGGAAGTCTGTGAAGAAATGGAGATAAAGGAAGAGTTTTTTGATCCTCCACTTGACTCACTTGGTGAAAATGAGCAAAGACAGCAATCAAAAGTTGAAGAATGTTATGGATTTTTGCTTCCAGATATTCCTGACAAGGAGGTAATTGTATTGTTGGACAGAGTTGGCAAAAAAAAAAAAACTTTGAAAAAGCCCAATAAAATCTGGGTTTTTAAAAACTCCCGGTTTTATTATGAGTTTTTTCAAATCTCAGAATTTTTTCAAAACCAAGTGCTACAAGTATAAGAATAACATAGAAAAAGAATAGCTATCTCTATTTTCATATAATATTAATAATTAATTAGTTTAATAATTATATTATAGTAAGAAAAGATCACAGTAACAGATCACTTATTGAAAATTGTGGGTACCCATGATAGCCATAACCTGTAGAAGGAGAGATGAATTAACATAACATAACATAACATAATTTCACGGATGACAAAAGCCACAAGGGCCTATCAAAGGTCATCCGCATCCGTCAAATCCCACCCACATAATGCATCCACAGGATTTTGTCAGATCATGCATCTACAATATACAATTTAAACAATCCATAGGAATGTCCAACCATGCATCTACAATATATAATTTAAAGCCTCCATAGGAGTCTGTCAAAAAAAATCAAAGTCCCCAAAATATACAATAAAAAGAAACTGCATCCACAGGAATGAGTCAAGAAACATATCCACATATCAAAAAGTAAGAAATTAATTCTCCATCCCCATATAATCATCCAATCTGCACTTGAAAACATTCAAGTTTGGGCTGTCTACAGTCTCAGGTGGCAAACTATTCCAATAATCCACCACTCTGTTAGGGAAAAAATATTTTCTAACATCCAGTCTGCACCTCTGTTTTTTAATCTTTAAGTGGTGGCCTCTAGTTCTATTACTACCTTCTAACTCAAATAACTTGCTGAAATCCAATTTATCCATCCCAGAAAAGATTTTAAAAAGCTCAATCATATCTCCCCTCACCAGAAATAATCTTAATTTAATACATATTTGTTTTAATTATAAACAAATATGAATTTTGAATAAAATAATGATAAGTAGCATTCATTTCTTTAAAAAAAGTATAATTTTGAAAAAAAAGAGCAAAAAACCTGGGTTTTATTCTGGGTTTTTTCAAATAAACAAATGCTACAAGCATTAGAATAACATAGAAAAAGAATAGCAATCTCTATTTTTATATAATATTAATAATTAATTAGTTTAATAATTATATTATAGTAAGAAAAGATCACACTAACAGATCACTGATTGAGAATTGTGGGTACCCATGATAGCCATAACCTGTAGAAAGAGAGATGAATTATGAGTCAGTATCAGAGAAATAATCTTAATTTAATATACATTTGTTGAAATTATAAACATAAATATGAATTTTGAATAAAATGATGATAAGTAGCATTCATTGCTTGAAAAAAAAGCCCCAGACCTGGGTTTTTTTAAATTTCATTTGAAAAAGCCAAAAGAAAACCTGTAATAAAACCCAGATTTTTTGATTTGTCAATCCTCTTGTTGGAGCTTCTTTGAGTATTTTCTTGTTTGGAACAGAAAGAAAGAAAAATATGATACTTTGTTCAGTTTGCTGTCATGACACTATTTATCATATGTTAGCTTACTGATTACATTTACTTTTAATTAATCCTGTCATTTCTGAGTAGAATGAAGCTATCAATTTTTATATTGCAAAAATGTCTAAGCCTAGCATTTTCAATTTTCTATAATAGTACAAATTATGCAATACTTTTCTTTTTTTTTATTTAAATATGAACTCAGCAGTCTAGCATTACTTCCCCAAATTGAGTTAAACTTTTTTTAGGAAGATATTGGGGCAATTTCATCAACAAAGTTTGAAGAAATACCTGAAGACCCATCTCTTGCTAAAGATTGTTGGGAGACACTTGATTGTAAAAATAGGAACATAGCACCTCATGATTCAAATGAGGAGTCATTAGAAAATTCCAAGCAATCAAAGGTATTTAATTTTAGTGGTTTTGAATTGCTTTTAATGAATTTCCCTTCAAATTTTCTCAATTTGAATTAAATCTTGATTCTTCCCATCATACTAGATTTCCTATACTTCACAGATGTATTCTCCTTATGGAACAGTTATATTTAATTAATATTTTTAAATTCATTGTAAGTACCTCTTAAATTATAGAATGAAAATATGTATAACTCATTTTAAATTTAGTTTAGAGTTAAAAACTGAAGTGGTTTGACTCATCCATCCTTAATTCTCATTATAAGGCATGTAATACAAGAAAGTTGAAAGTATTACCATGATATAAAATTGTAAAAGCGGTTAAATATCAGTGAAAATACAAATATATGAATATATGAAAAATATAAGTTAAATTCAATTAAATTACATTGAGTGAAGATGATTACAAAGCAATCAATAAATATGAGGTCGACCAGGAAAGGCAATTTTAAAACTTCAATTTAAATAGGTAACTAATAAGAATAATAAATATGAAAATAGGGGGAAAAATCTAAATATAAAAATCATTTGAATTCAAAGGGTGACAAGAAATTTTTAAATGAAGACACACTGAATCAATAATGAAAAAAAAGAAAGCAGAGCAAGCACTTAAATATCAGTTAAAATGCGAGTACATGAAAATATAAAAAAATATAAAGTCAAAATCAATTAAATTACAATGGATAAAGATGATTACAAAGTGATCAATAAATATGAGTTTGACCAAGAAAGGCAAATGTATAACTTAATTAAAACGATAGTTAAGTAACTAATAAGAATAAATATGAAACTAAGGGAAAAATCTAAATGTAAAAATCATTTGAATTCAAAGGGTGACAAAAATTTTAAAATAAAAGACACAAAGAATAAAAAATGAAAACCCCTCAAAATTTTTGCCAGAAACTCACCTTAATTCATTGGAGCTGATAAAACAACTGATTATTATGGATAGAACAGGCCAAGAGGAAAGCTACATTGTGGAATTTAGTTGTTTGTATGTATTTGTTTATATAGTAAACAATTTGAGGGATGATGAATAATCATTAAGCTATGGATTTATTTTTTTTTATGAGTAGAGCTTCTAGAATTTTTAATTCAAGAGAAGAGGAAGCAGGAGTTAATAAACTAAAAGAATCAAGATTAATTGGGTGATTATGTTTTTGTGAGTGTTGTCTTATCAAAGAGAATTCAGGTTGAGAAATAGTAATGTTAGTTCTATGTGATAGTCCCAAGTGCTTAGAAATCTTATATTTTAGTTGGAGATTGTTTTGGCCTTCATAGCTACTTTGGCAGGTCGCACATGTAAATTTATAACCAATGAAGGATCATGAGCATAATGGGAGTGATTCTTTTTAGCAAAAGTATGAATTAATGGAATGAGGATTAGAATTAATAAGAAAGAACTGACATTGAGGAAAGTACTTATTAAGAACAGAGAGTAAAATTTATTTAATTTAGTAGTAAAATGTTTAAGATATGGTATTTTAAGAAACATTTTTTGTTTAGGGACTGTTATTGGCTGAGTTTGATGAGAGAACACTTTTGATAATTGATAAAAAATTTGATGTTAGCTTGTCAAATAAATGATCTGGGAAAAAATTAAAATGAAAAAATTCCTAAGATATTCTATTTCAGAATTAAAGACACCAATCTGAAAAAAAATTGTATGTTCTGTGGATATGGCTTTTGATGCTGGAAAATTTAAAATATGTAAGAATGCCATTAAGAAATGGTGCCAAGTTTGGTGGAGGTAGGTTTTCTGTAGACTGAGGTACTAAATTCACAGCCAATCTTTGAAACAATAACAGCAAGAAAAGAGATTTTATTGCTTGTTTCTGTTTCTATAGAAAATTTAATATTAGGGTGTTGATGATTTAAGTAACTTAAAATAAAGGGGCGTGGTCTTGTGTGTTTGAAAATGAGAAGGCAGTCATCAATGTTGCTTTCAAACTAAGTTTAAATTCTATAGGACAGTAACTTAACCAGTATTTCTTATGGTAAGAAAAAAAAGTGTTTGCAAAGCTGGGACCTAATGGGGAACCCATGGCATCCCTTTATGTTGAAGATACAAAATTTCATTACAAAGAAATACTGTTTTCTCTACAGCCAACTTTAAGAATGTGAACAAGAGAGACTTGGTCAAACCTAAAACATTATTTGGGGATTGGTAAAGGGTATCTGTTATGATGTTATAGGTTTCATAAATGTGTTATTTAAATCCAATTGCAAAACAAAATTCACAAATTCAAATGAATCTTGCCAGATACAATCGTTGTGAGTGAGTGGGTCAATGATGGGAACTAAAAACATGGCTAGGTTAAAGCTTGGAGTATTGATGGTGGATAAGATTGGACGGAGGTACTCGTACATTGTGAATTTTTGATAAATCCTAGATAACCCCAGGGGATTTACCAGAAGAAATCAAATTTTACTTTCTGTTCATAATAAGAACTTTCCTCAATGTCACTTCTTTCCTATTATTTCTAATCCTTGTTCCATTAACTCATGCCTTCACCAAAAATGAACACTCACTCCCATTATGCTTGTAATCCTTCATTATTTATAAATTTACATGTGTGACATGCCAGTCACTATGCAATATTCTCACTTTACCTCCATTAACCTCTTTCCTTTTTTCTTACCCACTTCTGACCAGTGCAGGCTACCCTGCACTGACTGAAATAGCTGATACCTGGGGGAGTGGCATATTCTTTTGGCCCCAGGGTCCATAGAGAAAGCCTGGCTCACTGAATTGACTCAAATTTCTCTCTGACAGGGCACATTGGCTGCCACACCAACTAAAAGTCTTTTGGTCCTGTCTCTTGAAGTGTCACATGACATCTTCAGACCTGACTGTCTTGTTGTTACAACTTGGTGATAGATCCACTCTGTGACATCTGCTTCTCGGACTGCTGAAGCAGCCTTTGGGGAGTGACTGTTGGGAGGGCTTTGCCTGGCAAGTCTGCATCATGGCACAAACATGAACCTAACTCTTTTAAGTACCCAGAGTTAGAGCCCCTGTATGTTCCAAAAATTAGATTGGGTACTTAGGATGACTGGATTTAAAATATAGATCATCACTACTATTTATGTTGGTCACTTTCTGAATTTTAGTGTTCTTTGGTTTGTTACAAAATGTTAGACTATATCCCAGATAGAAAATCTCACCCAACCTGTGTGTCGGTGTGGATAAGGAGTGCAACAACACCCTGTTGAATGGTAGCAAGGCTCCATTCTTACAATACTTAATTGGTAAAGGGCAACTTCACCTCTAAATAGGAGTCCTTCTCTTCCCCCCAGGCTTTCGCAGGGGTCCCTTGTAGTAGAAAGGTTGCTTCTTTCTTGTGCTATGACTATGGGTATGGCTTCACACCTTATCCTCTTCCTAAGAGTTGCTGCCCATCAACTCTCCATTTTTGGGGGGTGGTGTCCCCTTTGCTTTTCATGGCTGCCAAAGTGACAAATAAAACCTGTGGATGGATTAATGATTGTAAAGGGGTAACTTGTTCCATTTGGTATTTTAGAGGAGCAGTATCTCCCACCCCTCCCTGACCCCAGCCTGAGTGTGAATAGGGCAGGCCCTCACTTGCTGACAGACAGTGCCTCAGGAAGTTGGTGTGCTTCCTACTCGTCCTTCTCAGCACCTTTTATATCTATAAATATCACCTTGACCCAGAGGAATGTAATGTGGATAGTGTAGCTGGGGCTACCACCTCTGCTACAACTGAAACCTGTACTGCAAACATTTCTTCCCAGTCTGAGTGCCTTAGGGGGAGGGGAGGGTTATACTGTATGTAGTTTGACTTGGTATCCGTAGGAACTGCACATCTATCCTCGTAACCCAATTGAAAATAGGGAAGGCACCACTTGGGTGCTCAAAGCTGTACTGCTTGTGACAGGCAGGGCTTACTGTCTTGTTAGCTGCCAGGCAAAAAAAGTCTTGGGTCTTGTTGTAGTGGAGCGAATTTAAGTGTGTGTGTGAAGGGCCATTCTCCCACCCATTTCCCAATATCCTCTCCCTCCCTCTGTAAGAATGTGTGTATGAATGGAAATGTTTTATTGTTTTTTTAATATATGTATTTAATTTCATGTTGTATTAAAATGTTTTTTTCTCTTTCTCAGCTACTAAATGTTAAATATTTTTCTGAAAGAGCACTCAAATAAACAAATAGATAAACATTGCCTGCTTTTTGTAAGAGTGGCTGGAATAACAAAATTTCAAAGAAATTTAAATCAAATTCATAGTTCATTTTGGAGGGCTTTAATAGCCTAAAGACGTGACCGGATCGTGTAGTAAATTTAGCTTGGAGGTGCCAAGTCTCTAAGATGCGCGCACCCAATTTTAGTTACAAATGTGCCTGCCGGCAAGATTTTCTTCCTGGGGGGAGGGGGGAAATCATAATCATGGTACCACATAAACTAACTCCTCCTTCTGTTTGTCTCTCCTTGTGTATTTGTAAATATTGTCAACTGGTACAAGGTGCGGCAGAAAACCTCCCACATTTGAAAGGTTGAGAAAAGGAAGAAGAAAACATTTATAAAAAATGAATTTTACTGTTGTTTAAACAAAGGGTTACAGTTTTTGTTCATTTGGTATTAAAATTACATCCCCTAAATGGTGACCTATTCGCTATACACTGTTGGAGATAGTTTCTGAAATTTTCCACCACTCAAAGAGTTATTGCAGACGGTATTTCTACAATCGTTTTGATGAATAGCCTCTTTTAATTCTTCAATGGTACATGGTCAATCTTTGTAGACCTCAGATTTCAAGTAACCCCAGAGAAAAAAAATCACAGGGGTTGAGATCGGGCGAACGTGCTGGCCTATGAATGTCACCATATAAGGAAACCAAATGTCCTGGAAACATTTCTCTCAGAGCTTCCATTGATCTTGCTGTGTGTGCAGTGGCTCCATCCTGCTGAAACCACACATTCTGATTACAAAGGTCGTTTACTTTTGGTTCCAGAAATATCTGCAACATTTCCACATATCAGCCAGATGTTACTGTAACACAGTGGTTTCTCTCCTCAAAAATATAAGGACTCCATACACCTAATTTTGAAACTGCGCACCATACAGTCACTCATTCACTGTATAGAGGTCTTTCATGAAGCTGTCTAGGGTTACTTTCTGCCCAATAACGAAAATTTTGCTTATTCATGCAGCCTGAGGGATGAAAGTAAGCTTCATCACTTGTGAGAACAGCATTTACAGGAACATTTTGAAGGACATCATCACAACATGACATGCAAGCTTCCCCGTCACGTTCGTTCAGTTTCTGAGTAATCATTAATTTGTATGGATGGAACTTCAGATCAGTGTGTAGAATTCTTCTGACTGTTCGATCAGACAATCCCAAGGCAGAAGCATGTTTGCGAGCTGAACATGTAGGAGACTGAGTAACAGAAAGTCTCACAGTGTGGCTTTCTTTTAAGTGCTGAACCTGTGGCTCTGAAATTTGCAACCCATAGCAGTATTGATTTTCTATCCGGAACAGCATCATTCTGACCTAACATGTAATGAGCTTGAAAAGCTCTCTGTGTTGCAATTACAGAGTCACCATTCTTCAAAAATGTTTCTACAGCAAAAGCACGATGTGCACCAGTCCAAACTATATTGCTTGATGAGGGTATCTGGAAAAAAAAAATAGTAAGTCATTAGCTAAAGACTATATTTATCCCTTCTTTTTTGTAAATAAAGGACTGTATATCAAATGGTGTTGATTCTTCATCGGGGTTCTCAAGGCTCATCAATTCTAGGAGAAGGTTAGAATATGGAGGTTAGTGTTGCCTTTGGCTTGCTATATTTGGCACCTGAATAGGGACCTTGAGATCTCGAAACCAGAGGAATTGGATTGCACACCCAATTAGAGTGACAGGTAGTTGGTTGATTTTCCCCTCCTCTTATCCTCTTGTACTAACTCGGGAACAATAGCTTAGGCTGAAAGTTTGAATGAAGAAGTAGTGCAATTGAGGCTGGAAGAAAGAGAGGAGTGTGAAATATTGTGGGAAGTGATTGAGGGATGAGGAATGAGAAGACTGATAGGATGAAGAAGGAAATGGAAGACTGACAAATGGATGCAGGACTTGTATAATATAATGACAGGGGCTGGACTAGCCCCAGGACCGACCCTGACCCCTGCTCTGACTGAAGGGACTCAGCTGAATGGAATGGATGGGAGTGTGATTGAGTCTAGGGAAGATACTGGGAGTGGTAGGAAAGAGGGTGAATGGAAGAGAGTGGAAAGTAAGAAAGGAAGGAAGCATGGCTCTAAGGGTAAGGATAGGAAGGTCAGAGGAAAAAGTGTAGATTCACTATACTCAGATAAGGACGAGAGTGATGATATGATTGGAATGAGTGAGACCGAGAGTAGCTCTTCGGAGAGTGAAGTGAATGTGGGAAAAGGAATTTTGATTAGGGAAGTGCCTAGGATTGATAAGTTTAGATTGCATGGGGGAAAGAGTATGGATGAGTTCTTCCGGGATTTTGAGTGGTACTGCAAGCTCCAGTACCCTCAGAACAACGGTCACTGGGTGAATGTTCTCGGAGATTGTTTGGATGGGAAAGTGTTGGAGTTCTTTCGAGTGATAACGAATGTGGGTGAGCCGAAGTATGATGTAGTGAAGAAGCGGATTGGACAGGTGAAGCAAATGAAAGAGCATGAAATATAAGAGAGTGAACGAATTCGAGAAGGTGCATATGGGTAAGAACTAAGGGGTGAATATGTATGCAAATAGGCTTGAGAGTTTAAGAACGGGGTATGGTGATGATGGAGTGAATGAGTGTAAACCACTGATGAGGAAGCTTCTGGAAACGATCCTGCGAAAGATGAGTGAATGGCTGAATGGAAAGAGAAAGGAGAGAATGAGACTGACAGGTGAACAGTTGATGTGAGAGGATGTGTTGGAGCTGTTGGAAGATGGGCGATTTGATCTTGAAAGCAATCTAGAAGAGGATGGAAGGTACAGTGTGAATATTGGGGGTAAGGAGCCCAAAAGCTTTCCTTCACCCCAGCAGTTTGTCAGCTACAGGGATGCCCTGAAGGCTGCACCAGCTGGAGTGATGTAGAGCTTCCTGGGCCGGCAGAATGGATAGGTAAATTGAGGATGGTTGAATCGAAGGGGACAGATGAATTTCAAGCGTGGGAACAGGTATATGAGGGAGCAACCGAGGTATGTCCCAGCAAATGAAAGACTGAATGGTGTGAGAAAGATTGTGGAATATCGTCGGTGTGGAAGGAAGGGTCATATGTTGGCAGAATGTAGGTGGACATCTGGTGAGTGTTTTGGGTATGGTAAGAAGGGGCATATGATAAAGGATTGCCAGGAAAGTGTGAAAGAGTGCTTGAGTGTAAAGAAAGATTGTCTGAGGTTGAATGGTGGAGCTACTGCTGGAGAAAGTATAAAGTATGCTTGTGGTAATTGTGGAAAGGCTGGTCTTTATGCGAGGATGTGTCGTGACCAGAGGAATGTATGTAGTTATTATGCGATAGAAGGACATTCGAGTGAAAAGTGTTGGATTAGACTGAGAACGTAACGTATGAATGGAAAGTCTAAAGCCGGAAACTGAATTGTAAGAGGGTACCTAGTGAAGTATCCTCTGGGTGTATGAGTGTGAATAATGTGTTGGTAAGTCTGTCTAGTGTGAAAGTGCTGTCTGGTAGGAAGTATGAGTGTCTGAGTGTGAAGGTGGAATTGAATGGAATTCAGTGTTTGGCTTAAATAGATTCTGGATGCAAGATGAGCTTGGTGTATAAAGATGTGTATGACAAGGTGAGCGTTAAAGCCCTCCTGTCTGAGTGTAAGGGTAGTTTGGTAGGTATTGGTAGTAGGAGAGTGCATGTGATTGGAACGATAAGGTCAGCTGTTCGAATGCATGGTATGTTGATGAATGAATGTGAATTCTCTGTGATTGATAAGGTGAGTAGTGAGTATGGTGTGATTTGGGGGTAGGATTTTATGAAAATGAATCGTATGGTTGTGCATCCTGTGAGTGATCAGATTGAGAGAAAGATTGGTAAAAAGGCAGTGTATAAGTTGTATGTAGGGAAAGATGGTCGTGTTTTGAGGAGTGTATGGACTGCTATGGAGAGTGCATGGCTTGTGTAGGGCAAAAGGGCGTCTATTTAGAGTGAGTTGGAGTAAGGATGTTAGTTTGGATGTGGGTGAGAACACCGTGATATTGGATCGAAAGGATGTGTGTTATAAGGTAAGGAGTGTGTTTGATGGCTTGATGAGAATGAATGATCCTTTTGTATGTGTGCAAGCAGACCCCAGTGTGAAATGGCAGGTGAGGGGGATCCAAGCTGCAGATGTACTGGGTCACCTCTTCACTGTCAATTAGGTAGGGATGGATGATAATACAGATGTCAGGGTGAATGTTGCAAATGAAAAGGTGTGAATGGACGTACAATAAAGTGAAGAGCATGGTGGAATTGGATGGATGTTTGACTGAGTATGAAAGGGAGGATGTGTATCGAATGATATTTGAACGAAAGGGAGCCCTCAGTAAGAGTGATCTGGATTTCGGAGCTGCAAAACTCCCGGAATTCAAGATTTGCCTGAAGGAGGACTCCCTAATCTATCAGCGGCCGAGGCATTTTCCACGTCCCATTGCTGATGAGATTGAGGAGCAGTGTGTGGAATTAGAACAATTGGGAGTGATTGAAGAAAGTGAGAGTGCATGGAATAGTCTGATTGTGCCTGTATGTAAGCCGGATGGAAGATTGCATCTGTGTGTGGATTATCGAAAGGTGAATGAAAGGTTTCCAATATGTGTGGTATCTGAGTGTGTGTATAGTATGCATGGGATGGAGTGGTTTGCAAAACTGGATCTGGTATGTGTTGCAAAACTCCCGGAATTCAAGATTGTCCTGAAGGAGGATGCCCCAATCTATCAGCGGCTGAGGCATTTTCCACTTCCGATTGCTGTTGAGATTGAGGAGCAGTGTGTGGAATTAGAACAATTAGGAGTGATTGAAGAAAGTGAGAGTGCATGGAATAGTCTGATTGTGCCTGTATGGAAGCCGGATGGAAGATTGCATCTGTGTGTGGATTAGCGAAAGGTGAATGAAAGGACTGTGAAAGAAAGGTTTCCAATGTGTGTGGTATCTGAGTGTGTGTATAGTATGCATGGGATAGAGTGGTTTTCAAAACTGGATCTGGTATGGGGGTATTACCAGATGCCCATTGCTGAGGAGAGCCAGCCAGTAACTGCCTTCTCTTGCACAAAGAGGCATTACCAGTTCCGGAACCTCAGCTTTGGGTTGGCTAATGTTGTCGGAGCATTCCAGCGGGCAATGAATGTTGTGTTGAGTTAGTTTGCAAGTAAGAATGTGATTGCGTTTATAGATAATATTTTGATTATGACTGAGTTTTCAAGAGCATATGAGATTGGTGAATGATGTGTTGAGAACATTGGAGAGTGTTGGTGTGAAAGTGAAAGTGGCAAAGTGTGAATGGTTTGCGAAAGAAGGGGAATTCTTGTGCATATGGTGAGTGAGAATGGGTTGCGAAAGTTGCCAACGTATGTTGAGAAGGTGTGAATGTTTCCGAAACCGGTGACTGTGAAGCAGCTGAAGTTGTTTCTGGGTTTGATTGAGTTTCATCGAAAGTTTATACATGATTGTTCTGGTGTTGTAGTAGTTTGGTTGTCCGCCTCCCCTCCCCTATGTCTAATCTCTTTCTTCTTTTGCAGAATGTGTGTGGGTGTGGATCGTGTGATCACCGTCTTTACTTTGTGTGGGGGGGACTCGATGGATCTCTATTGTGCTCCCCCATTCATCTCCTGTTTTCTTTTTAGGCGGATTCTTTCAGCATATATTTTTCTTTAGAAAGTATAGGTAAAAGTTTGGAAGTAAAGTTTGTGACTGAGGAAGGAAGAGCCGCCTAGACGGAAGATAGGTGAGTGAAGATTGTGTGAGAGTGGATATGGTTGAATGAGTTAGGAGTAAAGATGTTTGAGTGTGGCAGTGAATAGGTGACTGAATGTGCCTTCTCTTTTCCAGTTGCGTGGTACCGATTGTCGTCGACATCTGGCTTTCAGGGACGGCTGAAGCCAATCCTGACCCTCGCAAGTGTGCCTACCTTTTGGGGCAAGTTTCTAAGGAGTGGACCTTGGCCAGCACCTTCCAGTCTCCAGGGAGTGGTTGAAGCAGCATCCAACTGACTGTGACCCAGCAGTTGGTACCAACAAGCGTCCCAGCAACCCAAAATCCTCGGCTTTGCTGAGTCCTGGACCCCTCGGAATCCCGCAGAAAGTGATCCACCTCCCACTTTCTCCAATACGTCTCACTCGATTAGATAGTTAAAGGTGCACCCGTCTGTCGCGATATCTTGGTTTTAATATTCGTTTGCGTGGCCAAGATCTTATTGTAAGGCCCTTTTGTAAATATATACGTGTGGTGGTTGGCCAGAGTATTGTGAGGCCAACTGTATTTATATATATATATATATATAGATATATATAGGTAATGTATTTTGGTTTAGGTTGAGGGTTGTTATATTTTGGGTTGATTATTTTGGATTGGATTATTTTTCTAGAATTAGGGTTTCTAAATTAAATTTAGAAAATACTCTCTCTTCTCAATACCCTCTTCTTGAACCACCGAGCGGACCTTGTCAGGGCGGCGGGAACTTTTGGCTGGGGACTCGCGATCCCGCCGCTACAGTGTGAGTAAGCCTCTGACTGAGTGGATGAGCAAGAAAGGTAGTACGGTTGTCAGGTGGAATGATAAGATGAATGAGGCATATGAGAAACTAAAAGAGGCAGCGGCTGAAGATGTTGAATTGGCGTATCCAGATTATATTGTGAATTCTAAAATGCTTGAATTGTATACAGATGCGAGTGGGTATTGTATGGGAGGTTTTCTGATGCAAGAGCAAGATTTGAATGGAGAGAATGTCAGGCGAATAATTGGGTATGTATCCAAGGCTATGAATGTGGCAGAACGAAAGTATTCAGCTGTGGAGCGAGAGTTGGCTGCGATAAGGTATTGTTTGAAAGTGTTGCGCCTGTTTTTGTATGGTGTGAGGTTTGTGATCAAAACAGATCACCATCCTCTTGTGTATCTGCAGCTTATGAAGTGGGTTGAAAGAAGAATTGTGAGGACTTTGGAAGATTTGAGTGACTTTGACTAATGTGATTGAGTACGTGCCTGGTGAACGAAATGTAGTGGCTTATTTGATATCAATGTATCCTGGTACCAATGATGAAAATGTGTGTGAAGTGAGTGATCCTGAGTATTTGCCGAAGGGGATTATGAATGGAAAGGAGAGTAAGGGTGGTGGTGATTCCTTGTTTGAGATTGTATGGAATGGTTTGCAAGATTTGAAGAGTGATGGAGTAGATGTGAGAGTGTGCGATTTTGTGGATGACTTAAGGAAGGAGGTACTGAGTGAAGTATTTAGAAGGCCTGAAAGTTGGAAAGGGTGCGGAACTTCATGAAAGAATTGAGAGCTATGTGTATGCCAGGGGTCCCACCATTTCAGGAAGTGTTGATTGTAGTGAGTCGTTTGTATGGAGTGATTGTTTATGTGCACTTTGGTGGTGAGAGGCTGATTGTGTACAAAGATGAGAAGATGAATGTTTGAATGCTAATGTGGTTCATCTGCAGTGTTTGAGCGGTGTGCACTACAATTGGGTGATTGAAAAGTGTTCATATATGAGGGAGAAGAATGATTGATGATGGTGTGGATGTCAGTGTTGATGTTGGTGTACTTGTTCCTTCTGTGTATTGCGAACATGGTGGACCTGATATGATGGAAGCGAGAGTGAAAGTTGGTGAAAGGTTCTTTTGTGGTTTGATTGATACAGGTGCGCAAGTGTCGTTAGTGAATGAGAGGATTCTGAGTAAATATGAAGAGTTTAGATGTTCCGAGCATAAGCCTGTGAAGTTATGGATAAGTTATTTGGGGAATGGAATAATAGTGGCATGGGAACAGGTTATTCTGAGAGTGAGTTTGGGCAGTGGTGTCAATGTGAAGCATGACTTTGTGATTCTGAAAGATGAGCAAATGCCGTGTTGTTTCTTGCTTGGTGTAGACTTTATGAGATTGAATGATTTGTCTTTGGATGCTGATAAGGATTGTATTATGAAAGGTGAATGTGAGGTGATGAGGTTGAATGAGTGTGCGTAGAATGTTGTCAAATTTTGCGGTATGATTGAATGGTCATGGATGATGAGAATGAGAGTTTAAGTGATATTCTGGAGATGCAAGAGATGTGTCCTTTTGTCAGTGAGTTGAAGAGGTGTGTAATGATGCGTATTGATTTGAATGAATGGCCTGAGTGTTTGAGTGATTTTAAAAGGTAGGCTAAAGATTTTGTTATTTGTATGAATGTTGTATATTTTGTGAGGCATATAAAGCATGGGGATGATATATTTGTACCTGTGATGTAATTGGTTGGTAGGATTGGTTTGGTGAAGGTTGTGCATGATAATTATGGACATATGGGTAAGTTTAAGCTTTGGGAGTGTATGAAGGAGTGTGTGTTCCATCCGTTTCTGAGAACTGTTGTGAATGATGTTGCGACTACATGTGAAAGGTATCAGAAGTGAAAGGTACAAGGTGTGCAAGTGAAACCACCGACGTTGAAAGTTGATGTGAAAGAACCATTTGAATTGGTAGTGATTGATTGTGTGTCTTTACCACATACAAGTGCTTGGAATGTTGGTATGATTGTTATGGTTGATCATAAAAGTAAGTTTGTGTATGCAGCACCTGTGAGAGATAAAAGGAGTGTGACTGTTGCGTGTGTGGTTGAGCAGTTGTTTTTTTTTTATGTGTGTATGGAAACCTAGGAGATGTCTGAGTGATAATGGGCCTGAATTTGTAGGAGAAGTGTTTGAACAGATGTTGAGAGAGAATAATGTGCAACATGTGAGAACAGCTCTGTATGTACCGTCTTCAAATGGGTTGGCTGAACGTACAATAAGAACCTTGTGTATGATGTTGAGAATGATGAGTACAACATTAAATTGTGGGGGAGCAGGGTGTGGCTGTGTCTGTAGGGCCATTTTCCCACCCCCCTTTACATATATCTTTTCCTACCCCTGTGTAAGTGTGTGGGTATAATTTGCCTTCCGATTTTATTTATGAATACAAATAATAACTGATTGTACTCTCTTTTCAGAGATATAATTTTCTAAAAATATCTATATAAATATGAGAGTAAATATTTAGAGAGTTAAATTGTAATTGCTTATCCAGCGCATTGGGATATTACCCTAGGTAAGATTGTTGGGTTTTTCTAAAATACTTATGGGCTTAACATTAATTTTAAAAACGAGGGATAGCAAAGTTCATCACCAGATTTTTCTTTGGAAATGCTATACCAAAATTTCTCTGGCTCTTTTTAGCATTGCATCCTGTGTCTTCAAAGAGTGAACCTTCAGCGGACTGTGAGAGGAATCCTTGAGGCGATTGCTCCGCCCAGCCCAGCCCTGAAATGGAGGGCCTTACCTGCACTGCCTACCTGCATTGGCTGATGAGCAAGTCCCCCTTCTTATTGGACAACTACTACTACCCCCCCCCCCCTTCAGCGCCAAATGATAGCCCTGTGCCCCTTCTCATTCGAGTGTTTTTTGGGGGTTTTTTTTTGTTGTGTAGCCTGTCATATTTTATTTTGTTTTCGGTTGAGGGAATTGAAATTTGTATAGAATATTTATTTTGAATACGCACCGGTGTTTTTTTTTTTGTTTTTTTGTAAATATAAACTGTAATTAAAACTTGCAGTCATCTCCAGCAAATGCTGGAGATGACTGTGAGTTCAGGAAATTGGTCTTGTTGCACCCTGGGTAACCTTAAACTTCATATGCCTCTGTTTCTGAACACATTTGCTTCTGCACTTATTCTGAACCCTTTTGTGGCACTCTCCCCCCTGGGTGCTTGCCTGTAGAGCTGGCACCTCTAAGGGCGTATGCCCTACCCCAATTTAAACCAAGGATCCCTCCTCCACCTGCATGAATGTTTCCCCATGCCTACAGTCATTAGACTCAGTAGGCAAGATAATCTTTTTTTAACAGGTTATAGACCAACCAACTAGATGTGATATGTTTAATTTAGTTCTGAGGAATAGAAATTAGGGTATTTGTGATAGTGTTTGGGGAAATTTTAGAAATAGTGACTGACCATTGCAAAATTAGACAAGTTAAAATAGAAGTGGTTCCTAGTACACTAAATGTAAAGCTCATTATAATTGTATGAGGAAGCACCTGGAGACTGTTGTTTAGGGACTAACAAGTGAGTTTGAGTTAGGAAATATGAGATCAATGAGAACAGTTGAAAGGGGAGATAATCCTCAGGCTAGAAATAGAGCAGATTAGTTATACAAGATTTTATAATGCACCTTGTTTTGTTTTTTTGTCTTTTTCAGACAAACTCCACTTCTTTAGGAAGCAAAAAAGAAATCACTCAATCAAACTCTGCTAAAGTTATACTTAATAAAAGAAAGAAACTTAATCTAAACTCAGGAACTAAAGATGTTGAAAAACTCTTGAAATGCAGTTCTTGCTCATACCAAACAATAGATAAAAGAAACTTGAAAAATCATGCAAGGATCCACACTGGTGAAAAACCTTTCAAATGCAGGCTCTGCTCCTTTCATACTGCACAAAAGAGTAATCTTAATGAACATATTAAAATTCATACTGGTGAGAAGCCTTTCAAGTGCAGTTATTGCTCCTATCAGGCGATGCGAAAAAGTACTCTTGCACTACATATAAAAAATCATACTGGTGAGAAGCCCTTCAAATGCAACCTCTGCTCCTATCATACAACACAAAAAGGTCATCTTAATGAACATATTAAAATTCATACTGGTGAGAAGCCTTTCATGTGCAACTATTGCTCCTATCAGGCAACACGAAAAAGTAGTCTTGTACAACATATACAAAATCATACGGGTAAGAAGCCTTTTAAGTGTAGCTATTGTTCATATCAGGCATCGCGAAAAACTACTCTTGTGATACATTTAAGAATACACACTGGTGACAAACCTTTCAAATGCAGCTCCTGCTCTTATGAGGCAGCACAAAAGGGTAAGCTTAATAAACATATGAGAAGAATTCATACTAGTGAGAAGCCTTTTAAATGATGCTCCTATCAGTATGCATGAAAATAGTATCTTGAAGTCCATCTAAAAAATCATTGAGCTGAAAGATCCTTCAAATACAGTTCCTGTTCATATCCGACAGGACAAAACAGTGATCTTAACAGATGCCTAAAAAGTCATTTGGGCAGGAAATCAGCCTAGATAAAAAGGGCATCTTAACCAGAATATATGCGAGTAAGGGGCAGGAGAACTCTAGCACAAACTTTTCTAGCCAATGGTGGGATCAAGCCTCTAAAGGCACAACTTCCTCCTGACCAAATAATTGGTCTTTCCATAATTGGAACAAACACACTCAACAAATACTGCCCATATGTGCATAACTACAGCATATAAATTCTTTACTGGGCTATTAGTAGACAGTATATATAGACACCTTAAGAGTAGTAGATTCTTAATTTGCCACAATTAGTGTGTAGGAGAAACAGAAGGCACAAAAGATCTACAGCAAAAAAATAAAATCATATTGAAAGATTGTAATAGGTTTAGGAGGTAACTCAGCATGGCTCGGGTTGACTACCAGAAAGAATTTTGCATTTACCTACACTTATGAACACTGGAGTGCCTACACCTCTTCAAGTCAGCCCACCTGGCAATCCTAAAAAATTATCAAAACACATGTGTAGTTTGGAGATGCCACTAAACTTAATGCACAAAAATGAAAAAATTATTATCCCCAAAGTTAAAATAATAGTGTGTTTTCCTGGGTGACTGCATTTCATTTCTTTTCATAATGACACTTGACCTAATTAGCAGACCTCTCACTACAACCCCTAGGCTACAACTTTACCCCAACAAGAAGGAAAACCCATCTAACAAAATTAATCATTCCTCATTATGGATAACCTCAATCTATATGCTAAAAATAATGAACTACTAAAAACTTAGAGCAAAGAGCTTTCAGGAAGACAATATGAAATTGAGCATTGACTAGTGTGCTAAATGCTCACTAATGGCAAGTAAACAAGAGTACCTGCAAAAAAACAATCTTAGTGAAGATGGCTAAAGTAAGGCCAAGCTTACAATATCTTTAGATCTAAGAGAATAAGCAGATTTTTCAGTGCAAGTTCAAGGTTAAATATATAGGAAGGATAAAAAAGATAGCACCTGATCCCCCAAAACAAAATAACTAGAAAAAACAATTGTGCATACCAATAATTAGCTGTTATTACCATGATAATTTGGCCCTCAAAATAAAATTGATTATTGGATGTTAGGACCTGAACAATCCTATCTTCTAAAAAGGTAATATACCATCCCAAGGTTTTACCTCTAACAAGATATGGGAGGAATAAGCCCATCTGAGATAAACTACCTTAACACAGCAGATATAATAAGCAATGCACACCACTAGTCTAGTAGTGTAACATCAAGCCACACAGCTCTCAGAATAAACACCACAAAATGGTGAACCATTTAGAGTAGAGGATAAGGCATTAATGAAGGAAGTGGCAAGCAAAAGCACCCCAGCGACACTCATAACTAAAAGAAGCCAATAAAATAACTAAAAGTCTCCTCAATAAGAAGGAGAATGATAAAACCATAGAGCCAGAATATATATACAAGTTGAATAAATATATTGATTATGAAGTCAATTAATTCTCTAAACAGAAGCTAATGAGTTTTAAATGCCAATATCTTATCAATAGCTTTAAAAAGTGACCACTACACAAAGTCCAATGATAAGATAAACAAGAACCTTCACCAAAGAATCGTAATTGCACTCTGGTTAGAATGCCTCTTCAAACAATGGAACGACTGCCATCAGCAGCATAAAAGCATGTCCCAAAATGCCTATGGGCTTAACAGATCAAAGTTAGAGAAAGTTTCCAAATGTCTATCCCTCTCTTCCTTAAGCCATTTGATTTATTTTTCCTATATCTCTCTCATTTCACTATTGCATTCAATCATGCCTTTACACCCTCATTCTCATTACACTAACAAATGTGGCTGAATTCATTCATGCTTCATACTGGTGGTCCATGGTAATGCATAATTAGTTCCCTACATGTGCAGTCAAGTTGTCTAGATCATTCATTAAACTAAATGTCTTCAACCATGATAGCCTTATCACAAATCACAGTTTCACCATTATCTTGATGATCGATTTCCTTTTACATGAAATTTATGTACATCGTTCTACTTAAAAGCTTCATCATATTCTAATATATTTCCACACTCATAGTTTCATCCTATTCAATCACACTCCTTTAGATATAGAAAATTCTCTTGCACTTTCATCACTTCTCAAACTTGCTCTGTTCGCTTCTTATAGATTCCCACCAGAAACCTAATAATATGCTGACTCTTCTCACTCAGCATTGGGCTTAATACATAAAAATCTGGTTCCATCTAATTTCTTCTTTATTTGTTTCCTCTTTCACTGTCTTCACTATCAACTTCTTTCTCTTCAGATCTACTTGAATAAAAGCTCCTTTGCCTTGTATCATATACTCCACACTCATTCCCAGTAGCTATGCTCAGTCAAGTTATGCAGCGCTGCTGAACAAAGCTCTTATATGTTAGAATTGCATTAGCTGTTCTAAATGAACCCTGAATAGTCCTTCATTTCACACACATAAATAATTAAACATAAAATACCTTTCTTATTCAGATCTGCAATATTAATTGATATTAAATAGTGATGCATTCTTGTTGACTAATCTAAATCTATTAGTAAATAACTTATTTCACTGGATAATAGGACAGATGAGTAGATACATAACTTGATTGACACTAACAGGAAATAAACCATGTTTAAAATTTTGATTCAACTATTTTGCAAGTAAAAAAGAAAATTAAAAACTTAAAAAAACACTGTTGAAAGAGTGTCTGTACTGAAATATTTAAGGAATCATTTTCAGATTTGGAAAACTGGGATTATTTTTAGCAATTCCGATGCTGATGCCGATTCCCCCCAAATTAACAATTCCCAATTCTGATTAATCATCCCATCTCTATTGCTAAGAAAAGCAAAACATCTTTTAAACTATTCATTCGAAAGCACCAAAAAGCAGAACTATTATTCAAATTAAGAGAGAAAAAAAAAAGTATAAATCTTGATATGAAGGATGCATTTCTTGAATTACAGTTGGGCTCATCAGGGTCTAATACAATTCATTTGAAAGTAAACGGTACCATATAACTTATACAAATATAAGCAAGCATAAATGTGAGAATAAAATTGATTCTGCTGTCATTTTGATTGTTGGGTGTAATATATTTTTCTTTTCTTCTCAAATAGGGAAAGCATTGCTTCCATTGACTGCATGCCACTGTCATATACACGGTTATTCTCACATACTCCTCTCAATTTTCTTTCAACATTCAAACATATTTCACCCACAAACACTAATCCATCATCACTCTCACACTTCTTAGTTTTCATTCATCAGATTCATTGCTCTGTTCTTGGTGCAACATTAAGATCAATCATTTCTTTCACTGAATGAGCATATACAAACCTGGCAGGTATATCATTTATAACAGTTAATAAAAGTGAGTGGATCACTTTTTCCTTCATGCTTTCCCACAATTTAAGCTTTCACATATGTCCGAAATTATTCTGCAAAATGAACAATACAATCATACCAACCAATCTAATCACAGAACCAAGAAAACATTTTCAGCATCCTTATAATGTCAAACATATAATGCAAATAGCCATCCATGTATATCACAAAATCTTTTGCATACCTCTTAAGTTCAGTCAGCCACTCATTCAGAATAATCATCTCAATACATTTTTTCAATTCTTAAATTATTGGAGACATCTCTTGCATTCCTAAAATATCATAATCACTCAAAACCTCGCTCTCATCCTTGTCACACACAATCTTTCTCCATCCATTGATATCTTATTTATCTCACAGAAAATGAATTCTCAGTAAAATGCAACAAGGCATTTGCTCATCATTCAACACCACAAACTCATGATTTGCATCCAACTCACTTACATCTAACATTTTCATAAACAATCACTAAACCATTATTCTTCAATTATACTGGTATTTGAAACCATTCTAGCATTCAGCAATGTTTCCCTGTATCAATGAGTCCACAATAAACAATTTCCAATACTTTCACTCTTCTCTCCATTATTCAAAGACAGCCATGTTCACAGTCCACCACTGTTATGCTATAAATTTACATTTTCAAACAGGGATATCAGCTCCTCTATAGTGGGACTGTATTAGCGAGAATTAACAACTCTTTTCCTTCCCTATGGGTAATGGGGCTGGAATGAGTAAGGTCCTAAAAGATCAGAGGATGGTGAGGCAGTGACTTATGATAAGAGTATGACTTTTGTGGAGACTGACCCAGACTAGATAACCTGCTATATGAAGCCATGGGTGAAATAGAAGTGTGAACGGATTCAGCAAGATGTTTAGAGTCTAAAGTAGTTAAAGCTGGGATGAGAAAAAACAAATTGATCAAATAGCTTAAGGAAGGATGGATGTAGTCAATGATTTGGATGTGAAAGCCATTCTTGCTATTGTGGGAGAAATTTTTACCACTTTACCTTCAGCCTTACTTTTCAATCTTCCTTTGCTCCATGTGTGAGAAGAATGTCTAAAGGATAAGTTTTGATTCTATAACACAATAATAATATATCATGATTTTTTTTTTTTTCTATTGCAGAGAGTAAAAGAAGTAGATTAAAGAGCACTTGGAATACCTGATAGAAAATATACAGTTATGGCTAAAAGTTTTGAGACTATTTTTTATATAAGAAAATTAATAGAATTAATCAAATGTTGCAATTTGTTATAGTGTTTTCATCATAATTTGAAGGTGAAATATACAAAAGTTCAGAGCATATACCCATTTTATTAATACAGTTAATTGATGCACACACTCACTATTTACAAAGATATCTCTTGTTCTTCAGAACTGCTTCAGTTCATTTTGGCATGCTAGAGACCAAATTTGTGATATCTTGATCGATATTACTCCATTTATGTTCAATAAGCACCCACAACTGCTCACAACTGGATGGATTCTTTTTATCAACTGCCAGTTTGATTATCCATTCTTTATAAGCAGAAGGGTGCTTCATCAGTGAATATCACTTTGCCCCAATCTTCAACAGTACATTGTTTATATTTCATATAAAAGTGGAGCCTATCCATAATGTTCTTAGTGAGATGAGGCTGCTTCTCAGCCCTTCTCAACTCAAAGCCTATCTCATAGTAACATAACATAACATAATTTCACGGATGACAAAAGCCACAAGGGCCTATCAAAGGTCATCCGCATCCGTCAAAACCCACCCACAAAAAGCACCATCACCAGGGGAAGACAAAATCAAAGTCCCCCACAATACAATATAACAGATGACAAAAGCCACAAGGGCTCATCATAGGTCATCCGAGTCAAACGGCCTCTTTTTTAAGGCACCCAAACTCCCAGGAAAACTTCATCCAGAGGATTTCGTCCAGAAACAAGGGTATCACCAATCAAGGCTTGTCTGTCTCACTGTGCGAGCTGAGACAGACTTTACTACATAGCCTGGCACTGGAAGCAACCCAATCCTCCTTAGTCTCATATAATTCTAAAGATGGTACTCCTAATACCCTTAGCAACTATCTCATTGCATTTGAGGCAACTTTAGTGCCGAGCAACAATGGTTGCATGCTTTTCTTTGGAAAGAACCCTTTCTGGAATTGAAAAAGTCAAAGATTTATGTTTTTGCAAAAAATATTATGAAATAGATTAGAATTACACAACATTCTTTTAACCCATAATTTTTTCCCTTTTGATTGAATAGTAAAGCTCAAGAGACTAAAACACCAACTACAGAATATGATTCAGTGAAGGAATGTATTTTTTCTCATTATTTTTGAAATGCTGAGTTTAATAAACCTGCAACACTTTAAATATTAAATAATTGTTCCTATCACATATTTTTAAAAACAAATAAAAAAATAAAAACATATATTAGTCTTAAAACTTTTAACCATGCATGTATGCTGTAACCCATGGCAAAGTGTGATATTGAAATAACTCATTTACAGTCTGGTGAGTGATAACCGCAACTACAACCACTCTACCATGCTCTACCAATAACATAACATAATTTCATGGATGACAAAAGCCACAAGGGAGGGATGGCAAAAAACCCAAAATTTTGAAAAAGCCCAATAAAACCTGGGTTTTATCAAATCTTGGGTTTTTTTCATAAAACAAATGCTACAAGCATTAGAATAACATAGAAAAAGAATAGCTATCTTTATTTTCATATAATATTAATAATTAATTAGTTTAATAATTATATTATAGTAAGAAAAGATCACAGTAACCGATCACTTATCAAAAATTATAGGTACCCATGATAGCCATAACCTGTAGAAGGAGAGATGAATTATGAGTCAGTATCAGAGAAATAACCATAATTTGATACATATTTGTTGAAATTATGAACATAAATATGAATAATGAATAAAATAATGATAAGTAGCATTCATTTCTTAAAAAAAATTGACAAATCCCCTAAACCAGGGTTTTATTCTGTTTTTTTCAAATCTTGGGTTTTTTCAAAAAACAAATGTTACAAGCATTGGAATAATATAGAAAAAGAATAGCTATCTCTATTTTCATATAATATTATTAATTACTTAGTTTAATAATATTAAGGTAAGAACAGATCACTAATCGCAGATTTGAGGTATGCATGATAGCCATAACCTGTAAAAGGAGAGATGAATTATGAGTCAGTATTGGGGAAATAACCTTAATTTGATACATATTTGTTGAAATTATAAACATAAATATGAATTTTGAATAAAATAATGATAAGTTAATAGCATTCATTCTTGAAAAAAAAAACCCTGTTTTTTTTCCAATTTCATTTGAAAAAGCCAAAAAAAAAACTAATAAAACCCGTTTTTTTTAGGGCTGGGTTTTTTGATTTGCCAAACTTGCCACAAGAGCCTATCAAAGGTCATCCCCATCTGTCAAACCCACCCACAAAATGCAACCATAGGATTGTGTCAGATCATACATCTATAATATACAATTTAAACAATCCATAGGATTGTGTTAGATCATGAATCTACAATATACAATTAAAACTATACACAAGAATGTGTCAAAAACAAAAAGCATCATCATCAAGACTCGTCAAAATCAATAATAATATACAATAATAAAAAACTGCATTCACAGGAATCTGAGTCTAGAATACCCCCCAAAGTTAACCCACCCTCCCCAGATGATCATCTAATCTGCATTTGAATACATTAAAATTTAGACTGTCTACCCTCTCAGATGGCAAACTATTCCAGTAATCTGCCACTCTATCGGTGAAAAAATATTTTCTAACATCCAACCTGCACCTCTGATTTTGAATTTTTAAGTGGTGACCCCCTAGTCCTATTACTACTACCTTCCATCTCAAATAACTTGCTAAAATCCAACTTGTCCATCCCAGAAGAGATTTTAAAAGGCTGAATCATATCTCCCCTCACACCATGTCTAAAATGTAGTGACCATGCTTGTATACAGTACTCTAAATGTGGCCTAACATACAGGTTGTAGAGTTTAAGGATAACCTCTTTCTTTATTCTTGTAGCTAACATTCCTGTTAATGTATCCTAGCACCCTATTTGCTCTATTTTTTGCCTCAATACACTGCTTTGAAAACTTCAGTAACCTATCTACTACTACGCATAAGTCCTTCCCATCCTTAACTGAATTCAGCCAATACCATTTCATAGCTAAATTCCCTATTATCCCTTCCCATGTTAAAAACTTTTCATTTTTTAAGGTTCAAAGTCATCTACCACTTCTGAGCCCAAGATAATAACTTATTTATGTCACTCTGCACTTTAAAGCTACCTTCAACTTCCTTGACTACAGCTGCCAATTTAGTGTCATCAGTAAAAATTGACACTTTGCTATTTACAGCCTCCCCAAGATCATTTATATAAACTATGAATAATAAAGGGCCTAGAACGAATCCTTGAGGTATGCCACTGATAACGTCCCTCCACTGTGACCTCACCCCATTCAGCACAACTCTCTGTTTCCTGTCTTTCAGCTATTCAGTTATCCAATTCAAAACTTTACCACATATCCCATGCATTTTTAATTTGTGAACTAGTCTCCTATGTGGAACCTTATCAAAAGCTTTGCTAAAATCTAAGTAAATTGCATCAACATTCTCTCCCTTATCTAATTGTTTCGTAACATAATCCATAAATTCCAGTAAATTTGTAAATACGATCTACCTCTTTTAAACCCATGTTGAGCATCATTTATTAACTTACCACACTCTAGATAGTCAAATCCCCTTATTAACTATCTTCTCAAGAATTTTACAAACGATAGAAGTTTAGCTTACCGGCCTAAAGTTATTTGGATCCTCTTTACTTCCCTTATTAAAAATTAGCACTACATTGGCTAATTTCCAATCATTAGGTATTTCTCAAACTCTAGTGATCTAGTATATATCTTCTCAAGAGCTACTGCAATACTATCTACACCTTTGAGTAACCTAGAATGAATGTTGTCTGGGCCAGATGACTTAATAGTATTTAACTTGCAAAAAAACCTTTAATTATTTCCCTGTTCACATTAATGGTATTCAACACTACTTCCCTTGACCTAGAATATCATCAATTAATCTATCTTGATTTTCTTGTGTAAATACTGAAGAAAAA
The DNA here is from genome assembly GCA_963969495.1 of Ceratothoa steindachneri. Classification (NCBI taxonomy): domain Eukaryota; kingdom Metazoa; phylum Arthropoda; class Malacostraca; order Isopoda; family Cymothoidae; genus Ceratothoa; species Ceratothoa steindachneri. Next base: position 70,038,824 of record OZ018338.1, on the reverse strand, counting down.
TTATCATTAAGAACCTCTACAATTTCCTTATCAGATTCTTTCAAACCCCTTTATATCTAATAGGCCCTAGTTTATCACTGTTAGATTTGTTATTAATTCTATAATAGCTAAAGAATTTTCTTGGATCTTTATTATTATTTTGAGCTAAATTAATTCCTGCCACCCTTTTTCTCTTCTTAATAACCTTCTTTAGCTCATTTCCGGTCTGCCTATAATGATTTAAATTGTCAAAAGTACTTTCTCTCTGTAATCTATGGTATACCCTTTTCTTCTCAGAAATTTCCCCATCTATCTTGTGATTCCACCACAATGGCTTCCTACATTTCTTCCTAATAGCCTTCATTGGAATATACTGCTCCTGGACTATGTTTAGTATAGTCTTAAAAGTGCCCCACATCTCATAAGTATTCATCTCCCTGAATTTTATATCCCACCTAATTTGATTTAGCAAGGTTCATAATTTATTGTAATCTCACCTATAAAAATTTGGAGTTTTTGTGAGTTTGTTGATGTTCGACCTTTCACTATTCCCAAGTTAAAATGAACCATCTGATGATCACTATTTCCCAATGCTTCCCTGTCACTCAATTCCGGAACCAAGTGATCATCATTTGAAATAACCAGATCTAAGATATTGGCACCCCTTGTTGGTTTATTAACAAATTAAGTCAAAGAATTATCATCAAAGCATTCTATAAACTTATAACTTGTTCTATTCCTTCCTATCTTATTTTCTCAGTCCACAGAATTTAAATTAAAGTCACCAAGAATAACTGTATCTACTTCACATCCTTTCCTTATTTCCCTGATGATTAGCTCATCAATACAGTCAGTCTGTCTGGGTGGTATGTAAAAGGCTTCCAAGTGTATTATCCTATTTTTACTGACCCTAATATCTATCCACAGTGACTCAACTTATTCTTGCTTTATAGAATTATTTAGATTTGAAGAAATGCTATTTCTGATATAAATAATCAACCTACCACCCATCCTATCTCCTTTGACTAATGTACATATCATAACCCTGTAGTTCAAATTCACTCATGTTGTCATTAAATTTATTTTCATTCACCCATGATTCTTTTACACATTATATCTATTTCTTCATCAATAATATATCTAAATAACTCATCTTTCTTATTTCTAAGACTACGAGCATTGGTATAAAGACAACTCAGCCCTCCTATCCCTGAAGCACCTCTTTTAGAATGTATACCTTCCACTATCTCCTCTGCATTTCTTTCCTTTCCCTGCCCTACCCTGTACTCTTATATTTCCCTGACCACTATCAGTAACTAGTTTCCCGCCTGCAAAGACCCAACGACACTATCTAACTCCTGCCACAACATGTCAACCCCAGCCTGGCTTAGATGGAGTATATCCAATGCATACAATGCCTTATTCCCATAAAACCCATTCCAAACATCTACAAACACTAATCCCCACTCCTCACACAGGCCTTTTACATCCTCATTTAGTCCAATTGCACAAGACAACCATTCCACCCTGACATCCAATCTCGGAAACACACCTGAAACAATGCCTTTCACTCTACACAAGCACCTCAGTCATCCTTCTAGTCCCCCTAGGCCTAGCATTATCCTCCCTCCTGTTCTCATTAAAACTACCACTTATTTTACTTTCTGCCATAACCACATCAGACAAAAATCACTTTCAACCTTTTCCTCTCTCACAGCATTGAATCTGTTAGTCACCTAACAGGTTCCATGTCCCTCTTACTCACAGACCTAACCTGTCCTAACCTATCTATTCTATCCATATTCACCCACCATTCAACTTCACTCACATCAGTCACTTCTTTCTCTCCAGTCCCTAGTCAAGGCCTATCTTCCACCCTCCTGGTCCCAGCCACATTCTTCATGCGTATACTCACATCCCTTCTCACTTCATTCACCAAGTCACTTAATCTCTTGCACTCATCACGCAACCGACTCACCTCCTCTACCAAAGTCACATAACAAACCAGGCATTCAGATACATTTCCTCTTCTTTCAACACCACAAAAATCACAAACTACATATACACTGCTTACACCAAAAGGCATACTCACTTCATCCAAAGCAACAGCCATACTGAGAAACTTTTCAAAATATAATTAAAAATTCCTTTAGTATTATGTCTAATACTCAAAGTTAACTATCTTCCTGAACATAAATATATTACACCGAAAAATCCAAAATGAAAAAAAACATTATTTAATAGAGAGCTCGCTGAGAACAGGTCCGATTGCTACCGATGCTAAGTCTGGGAGCAAGTGTGAGAAAGTGGTTTAGTAAAGTTCTCAGTTTAGAGGTATCTCTTCTTAACCATGGATTTGCCTCATTTTCTTCTAATTTCTCCCTTGATGAATAAATAGTTCATAGGTAAAACTGTATTATCCTTAACATTCATGAAGCTGATATTTAATTTGAACAATATTTTTTTAGGTGGAATTTGAAAAGTAATTTTCTATTGATTAATATTTAAAGTTTTTAAAACAGCCAAGAATTTGCTCAGCACACACTAGTGGCATGCATGTGACTAATAAAGTATATTGAAGAATTGTTTAATTAATATTAATAATATTGTACAACTTTGTCTATTTTGAAATTTATTAAAGTGTCTATAGCATATTTATTTTGAATGCTTATATAAAAATTGGATTGTTTATTTGAAATTTAATATTTATTGTAAAATTTAGATTGAATATAATTTTGAAATTTAATCTGTAGATGAATATAATTTATAAATAAAAGATATCACCTATCCTTTAGTTCCTATATCTTTGATTCCACCTCAGATGACATCTATCCTTTGTCTTTCAAACATTTGTTTCATATTACCATAATTTCTGTAACACAGGGAGTAAGACTGAAGAGTTTATGTATACCCAAAGAAAGCATTATGAGAAATAAATGATTGATAGTGAGTTAGGAATTGATAGTTCTTGGATACAGTTCAAAGTTAAGTGCTTGAGTGTTTAAATTCAAAATCAAGATGGAAAATATAATTGATAAATGAAAGATTCACAAAGCAATATTGAATTATTGAAGATCATGAACTTATGGTTGTCACAAACTCATTTTCCTGATTAATGGGAATTTTTATAAACATGGTTATATTCTGCATATTTCTAATGAGTTATGTCTCCCATTTAGTTATGGAGCACATTATCGTCCATATATCCACCTGCAATTAGTCTGTATACATTTATGCACTTGTCAAAATTTCCAATAACTCTCTCACAGATATGTGGCTCGATGCCTCCAATCACACGCCTGATTTCAGCCCTGAGTGCAGGAATTGTGTGCAGTTTGTTGGCATATACTTTGTGATTTCACATATCCCTTCTAAGAAGAAATCACAAGGAGTAAGATTGCAGGACCTTTGTGGCCATTTCTGGTCACCATGGAAGGATATCACTTTTGCAGAAATTTTCATGGAATAATTCCAGTATCTGGCGCAATTTGAAGCAGGTCATTCCATCCGGCTGAAACCAGAGGTTGTCAATCTCCGTATCTTCCAAGTTCGGCCATAACTGAGTTGATATGTCTTAGTAACCCTCTCCATTAATGGTAATGGTGTGATGGAGCGAATGTGAATGTGTGTGTGAAGGGCCATTCTCCCACCCTTTTCTCAATACCCTCTCCCTCCCTCTGTGTGAATGGGTGTGTGTGAATAACTGGCATTTATTTATTTTTTTTTTTATTGGTTTGTTTTCTCTTTTCAGGGATTGTACTTGTTTAAATAATCTTTTATCAAAAGATTAGAGTTAGTTAAAAGATAAGTTGAAAGCATAATATATATATATATATATATATATATATATATATATATATATATATATATATATATATATATATATATATATATATATATATATATATATAGTACAAGAGAAAATAAGAATTGGACGCAAAAGAGCAAATGAGACAAGAAACTGGAGTTTTTTTAAAGGCAAGAGATAGGGACATTAGAAGAATCCAGAATCAAAGGGAGCAGAGGGCTGGACAGTAAAGCCGATCCTTTACAGAGAAGACAGAAATAATGTCAGGGAAAAAGGTTTGAATTCCTGGCCGGGTCTCAAACCCAGGTCTGCTGATTGCCAGTCAGATGCTTTACTGCTAAGCTACCAGGCACAGTAACTATATTTCTCCTAAAGCGTTACCCTATCAAACCCAGTATCTCCCAAAGTTAGGAACTTCTAAGGAATTTTTATATCGCATCCTCTTTCCCGCTCACAATTTAAAGGCTCACTGTCCATGTCACATACAAAGAAAGCAACTACAGGATCTGCGGGTGATAATACAACCACCACAAGGCTATGCCATTTTTATTTTCTGTCTTTCAAATAAAATTTCAAGACTGAAAGAAAGATGCAAAAACCTGGTGTAGCTGACTATAAATACATATCAAACTTCCTGGGCTGGCAAAATGGATGGGTAAATGGAGGATGGTTGAATGGAAGGGGACAGATGAATGTCAAGCATGGGAACGGGTATATGAGAGAGAAACTGAGGTATGTCCCACTAAATGAGAGACCGAATGGTGTGAGAAAGATTTTGGAATGTCGTCGGTGTGGAAGGAAGTGGCATATATTGGCAGAATGTAGGTGGACGTCTGGTGCATGTATTGAGTGTGGTAAGAAGGGGCATATGATAAAGGATTGCTAGGAAAGTGTGAAAGAATTCTTTGAGTGTAAAGAAATAGGCAATTTGAAGAAAGATTGTCCGAGGTTGAATGGTGGAACAACTGCTAAGGGAAGTATGAAGAGTGCTTGTGGTAATTGTAGAAAGGCTGGTCATTATGCGAAGATGTGTCGTGACCAGAAGAATGTATGTAGCTATTGTACGATGGAAGGACATTCGAGTGTAAAGTGTTGGATTAGACCCCCGTAGGGGGCGCGGCGATTTGCCATCCTGGCCGCCGGCCGTGCTGACGGGACTCAGCACCCCGTCCGACCCCAGCTTAGCCTCTTCTCCTTCCTTCAAAACACTTGTTTCCTCGCTTTTCATACAACCTCTCCCACATCTTTTCTGGTCAGCCTCTAATTTCATAGGGTAGATGCTGACCTTCTTCTCAGCCAACCGTCCCGGATCGGGGCTGAGGGTGGAGGGGACAACATTCCCTAACCCCTGAGCTCCGGTTTGGGATGGGGGTTTTTTAACAACCTGCTTCATCCCCACCCATACCTTCCTCACATCCCTTTTCCTCTCCTCTTCACAATCTATCCTTTTACGCCGTGTTCAAGGTGGAGCCGCCATGCCGATGGACTGCCAGGCTACCAGGCGGGAGGGGTGGTCCCAAATGGCGGCGCCTGGCTCTGCCAGGCCTGTAAGCACCTCTTGCAGTGCGGGTAACTGTGAGAGGTGGTGAGCTATTGCGTCCCGCAGAAAATTTAGGGTCACCATGCCCAATGATGTTAAAAAAAATCTTCCCCTAATTCCCCCTTACTCATCGACGGAGCCTCCCTTGGGCAGCTCCACCCAAAAAATGGAGGTCCTCCCCCCCTGTGCTTGCACAGGACCCTCCATATTTCTTTAACCGGAGAGGAGGCTTACTCCTCTCCTACGCCTATGGGTGAAGGGGACTCCCCCTCACCCCCTTCTCTGGAGATGCTTTCGGGCACCACCCTATTTCCAGCGGCAGTTCCTTCTTTTCTTTCTAAGGCGACTGCCGGAAAAGCCAGCAGGCAGGCCATTGCCGACTGCCCCTCGTGTAAGCGGCTCGGTAGGGCAAACTTCCTTAGGAAGAAGAGGGAAGCCAGGCCCCTTCGGTCGCTTCCCTCAAAAGACCTGCTGGCAAGAATATTAAACCTTGCCGGGGCCAAGGCCTGTGCCTCCCCACAATAGACTGGTGACGCTGCCAAGGGGACCTGCGATGTCCTGGGAGGGGATGGCCAACTGGAGGCCCCTCCTGTGATAGACATGGTCCTTGAGAAAACCCAGCCTCAGACGGTAGGGCCTTCCATGAGGGGGAATCCGGGCTCGGCGCCAAGCACCGAACCCGAATCCGCCCCTATGCAAGGTCCTCCTCAAACGGATGAGGGCTCCGAGGCAGTACAAGGAGGGGAGTGATCTCCTCCAACCGGTGCCCCTGCGACCACCAGGACCTTCTCCATTTCGGAGAAGGACCTGTCTGAGGCCGGTCCATCTGGCCTAGGGGCTCGTATCGGCGGAGGTCAGAAGCAGGTTCATTCCCCGCCCTCCTCTCCAAAAAAGAAAAAGACAAAGACTAAGAAGACTCGGGGTTCCTCTCCATCCGCGGGGGCTACGGGGACGGATGGGTCTGCTGCCACTTTGGCAAGCGACCAAGCCAAGATCGGCACATCCGGCTCCTCTGCCCCCCTGGTTGCGGAGCCCCTGACTAAGACTAAAAGTGCACAGGGCCGAGCCTCGATGACATCGGGGCCCCTCATTCAGAGGTTACCTGGCGTTTTCGAGCCCGCTGGCTTCAAACGCTTCCTCGTTACTCGCTCCACTGATGGCAGCATGTTGGCCAAGGGCAACATGATCCATCAGACGAGAGGATTAGCTAGAGCCGAAAGTGACCCGTTTCTCGAACGGGAGCCTTCTGGCGAATGCGGCGAATCCCGCTGAGGCGGCCAAGATAAGTGCTCTTCGGACACTCATGGCACCCCTGTGAGTGTGACGCCCCACTCTACCATGAACTTTGTGAAAGGAGTAGTTTATGCGAGGGAACTCATTGACTACTCCATTGAGGACATCACCCTAGAGCTGGCCGACCATGGGGCGGTCAAGGTCGAACGTGTGATGAGAAAACAGGGAGGGGCCTCGAGACCCACCCCTAAACTCTTCGTCACGTTCGACTGTGACAAGCTCCCTGAGTCGGTGCGTGCCGGGTAGTACCGCTACCACGTGAAGGCATTCGTGCCACTGCCGCGGCGGTGCTATTACTATCACCGCTTCGGCCATACGAATCGTTCTTGTAGACATGTAAAGTAGGGGTCACACGAATTTTGTGTAAATTGCTCCAAGGCCGCACGCGATAAGTACAAATCATCTGTGGCCAAGTGTGTCAATTGCGGAGAGCCGCACCCCGCTTCTTCGAAGCAATGTGGTGCATATCTCCTTGAGAAAGAAATCCTGGCCGTTCACCCCGTAAGGGGCGCGGCGATTGGCCATCCTGGCCGCCGGCCGTGCTGACGGGACTCAGCACCCCGTCCGACCCCAGCTTAGCCTCTTCTCCTTCCTTCAAAACACTTGTTTCCTCGCTTTTCATACAACCTCTTCCACAACTTTCTCAGGTCAGCCTCTAATTTCACAGGGTAGATGCTAACCTTCTTCTCAAGGCAACCCTCCCGAATCGGGGCTGAGGGGGAAGGGGACAACGTTCCCTAACCCCTGAGCTCCGGTTTGGGATGTGGGTTTTTTAACAACCTGCTTCATCCCCACCCATACCTTCCGACTGGAAAATGCCGTCTGCGAGGCTTTCCTTCGTAGACAGCACTACGCCACGGTCTCTTTCGATCTGGAGAAGGCCTATGATACCGCATGGCGATACGGTATCATTGAGACTCTCCACACGATGGGGGCGAGGGAAGGCCTCCCAATGTTTATATCTGAATTTTTGCGAGATCGTCGATTCCGCGTACGGGGTGGGGGGAGCCCTCTCCGGCCCAAAGGAGCAGGAAGAGGGTGTTCCGCAGGGAAGTGTCCTCAGTGTCACACTCTTCGCCCGGAGCATCAACGGCATCACCTCGGTGCTGCCGGAAGATGTTCTCGCTACGCTCTACGTGGACGACCTTTCGATCTCTTTTGGCGTGGCCCAGATGCCAACTCTGGAGCGTCGACTCCAACAGGCATTGAACCGCGTCCCTCGCTATGCCGAAGTGCACAGGTTTCGGTTTTCTTTGGTCAAGACTAAGGTGGTGCACTTCTGCCGCCATCCACGGCTTCACCCCGACCCAGATTTGTTTCTTAATGGGGTGCGCCTGGATGTGGTTGAGTCGCACCGTTTCCTTGGTCTTGTATTCGACCGACGCTACACCTGGAAGGCTCATATTCGCAGCCTTAGGGTCTCTTGTACCCGCGCCATGGACATTCTCCGTTCCGCGACGTTCAGCGCTTGGGGCGCTGATAGGGCTACTGCCCTACTTTTTTATCGATCCTTTGTTCGTTCGAAGCTCGACTACGGATGCGAGTTTTATGCATCCGCAGCCGAGCGTTTATTGCGGAAGGTGAATTCGATCCACCACACCGGCCTCCGCCTTGTGACCGGTGCCTTCCGCACTTCCCCCATTGAGAGCCTGTTGGTCGATGCTGGGGAGATGCCACTCGCTCTGCGCCGCGTGCAGTGCATCACTTGCCTGTACGCGCGAGCCCGGCGCCTCGCTCAGTCGCCAACAGCTCTCACTGCATCCGCAACTGATCTCGATGGTGCCTATGCCGCTTAGAGACGCCAGTCATACCCTAAGCCTTTTGTGTTTAGGGCCAGGAAACTCCTTCAAGAGGTAGATATAGCTCTCGGGCCGGTGGCGCCCCTGGTTCTGCCCAGGAAGCAACCCTGGAGAGTACCACATTTGGCTATTTGTCGCCACGCCTCTGCTCCCAAAGCTTGTACGGTGCCGGGAGTATTGCGTTCGACCTTTTTGGAGCACACATCGTGTCACGCTGGAACCGTGCCATTGTATACGGATGGCTCCAAGTCCCAAGAGAGGGCTGGCTTCTACGCCGTATCCCCTCTGTTTGAAGTCAGCGGGGCTCTACCAGGCGCTGCGTCTGTCTTTACGGCCAAGCTGGAGTCAATACACCACTCGGTACGGGAGATTACGCGACGTGCCCGGTTCGGAGACTGGATTGTGATCTATAGCGACTCACAAAGCGCCCTGAGTGCTCTCGGGGCATTGGAATTTCCGCATCCCCTGGTTTCGATATCCGTGATGCCACGGTTTTGGCGAGCCGGGCAGATGTCGATATTATCTTCTGCTTGGTTCCTGGACATGTAGGAATTGCGGGGAATGAGCGCGCCAAAGAGTCCGCGAGGACTCTGCGACCAGACCATCGTTTCGCTCTTCCTCACACCGACTACATGGCAGGAATACGGGCAGCTCTTCGGACTGCTTGGCAAAGAAGATGGGAGACGGTCGAAGGGAACTTAAAGTTACGTGCCATTGCGCCGCGACTGTTCCCATGCACCTATCCCCCAATGCCGCGACGGCTTCAGGTCGCTCTCTGTTGTCTCCGAATCGGACATACTCGTGTGACGCATCGCTATCTGATGGAGCGCTCGCCAGCGCCCTATTGCGACGACTGCGTCGTCCCCCGGACTGTTCGCCACATTCTTGTCGAATGTCCCAGTCTGCGTGATCTTCGCGCACGATAACTGTCCCGGTACCGATATGGGTGGGGTCGCTACCGCCTGTCCCTTGTGCTCGGGACGAGCTCGTGCACATTGACCTGTTGACTTTTGAGGGGAGGCCGGACTTCTCCCCTTTATTTAAGGTTCTTTTTGTTTTTCGTTTGTTATTGTTGTTTTGTAGGTTGCACTCTCCTACACCGGGGTTAGGGGGACCTCCCTTCGCTGCCGGAGATTGCTTCCTGATTGTTAAGTTTTCCAATTTATATCATTGTTGTTTTCATATTTTTTTTTTAAAGTAGCCTAGTTCTAGGCTGTCGGTTTTTCGACGAGTTATGCCCAAGTGGGCATTTGCCAGATGGGCTCTATAAAACTAAAAAAAAAAAAAAAAAAATCCTAACCGTTTAGGCCCAGGATCGACTCTCATTCCGCGAGGCTAAGGCCTTGGTCCTGGCGCACCCGGCTCTGCCTGGGATGTCATATGCCTCAATAGTTAGAAAGGCACCCTCTGTTCCTGGCCCATCCAGGCCAACGAGCACGGTTGTTTCCGTGCCCATTTGGAGCCCTTCTGAGGGCTCTACTCAACCCTGGGGCTTCCCTGGTAAAGCTGGCGCCAAAAAAGGGCTCACACCCAGCCCCGGCTAAAACCAGGGCTCCCCCTTCTTCCCCCAGCGTGACCGTTTCCCGTAAGGCAAAACGGCCACGCGCCTCCACCGAGTCGTTAGACTCACAGGAGGCAACACCCCTGAAGATGGCAGCTAGGCCATCTTCCGGGGTTCCTAAAGCTGTCCCCCGAATGGAGGACAGCAACAAAGGAGCTTCGGCTTCTTCGCCCACGCCTCGAGGTGGAGCGAGTGGCTCGGAGACGGTGGTTCCTCGAAAAGAGGGCCCCCCGCCTCCGAAGTTGCAACGCCCGCCTAAGGTTTCGAGGCTGAGGGAGGAAAAACTCGCATGGCGATCCCAACCTCTCCCAATAAGTCCTCGAAGGCGACAGCGCCTTCAGCGCTTTGTCCGGCCAACAGCGCCTGAGGTTCTGCCTCCGGGAAGCATACGCTCATTCCCGTGAGGGTCTTCAGTTCGAGGAGGGCCCCCGCGTCTCCTTCGAGCTAGGCCTGGAGGCCTGGGAAGAGCTGCTGAGGCTCGCTTCTTCCCGTTCCCCTTAGCTATCTTTTTGCAGGAGACCATGCTAGGCGCGTGTTCCCTGCCCGCCCTCCCGGGGTATAAGGGTCTTGCGACCCCAACACCGCGGGATGGCCGGGCTGGGGGATGCGCGGTTTACACCCAGCATAATGTCTCCGTTCTTCCTTTCTCTTTAGATACCTCCTTTCAGGCAGTGGCTGTGCAGCTGCACCTGGATAGGAGGTATACTATTATTTCTGCGTACATTCCACCGTCAGCTGACGTCGACGCGGGGAACTTCCGCTGCGTCGTGGCACGGTTGCCGAAGCCCTTTCTCTTGCTTGGAGATCTGAACGGCAGGCATCCTCTCTGGGGAGATTACTCCATAAATCCCAGTGGACAAGTCCTTGCTGATCTGATCGAAGAGCTTGAGATGGGTGTCCTAAGCGTGGATGAGTTTACGCATCACTGCCTGAGAACCGCTTCATTTTCTTGCCTTGACCTATCTTTGTGATCTTCGGATGCACAGCATGATTTTGATTGGGAAGTGGTCGATGACTTCCATGGTAGTGATCACTTTTCCATTCAAATATCATTTTCAGGGCAACTGCCGCCTGAGAGCCCACCTCGGTGGTACTTGGCGTGGGCACGGTGGCCTGCATTTCAGGAAATGACTGAATTCTCTATCTCAGTCCAGGAGTTTAGGTCGGTAGATGAGGCCGTTGAGTTTTTCTACGGCAACCTCATCGCCGCGAGCCTGACTACTATTCCTAGGACGTCTGGCCGTTTTGCACGCCGACCACTCCCATGGTGGTCGTCTGAGTGTGAGAACGCCCTCAAACAGAAGCGTTATGCCTACATGAGCAATGATCGCCGCCCGAACGATTTCACTGTCTCTGAATTTCGTTGGGCTAGGTTCCGGTATATTTCGAAGCACACCCGCCGCTCTTCTTGGCGGGCATACGTGTCTTCACTTACCGGGAAGACCGCTTTAGCAGAGGTGTGGAGGCGAGTCAAAAAGATTCGGGGCAAGTTTTCGCCGGACCCCCCTCCCGTTCTCCAGGAGAATGGGACCGCAATCTCGGACCCCGCGTCCGTGGCGGAATCCTTCGCGACCGCTTTTTCCGTATTCTCTAGCATTCAATGCACGTCGTCATGTCGCGGAAGGCCGCCAGGCGGACTTTACCTCCAGAGAGGGAGAACCCTTCAATGACAGGTTTACTGGGAGTGAGTTGCGCTCCGCTCTCGCTTCGTGCGCGGACACGGCCCATGGTCCCGACGATGTCCCGTACGCCATGCTTCGACACCTGGGTGAGCAAGGCATGGCATTTCTGTTAGATTTGTTCAACAGGATCTGGGTGGAGGGTCTTCTCCCAGATTCTTGGCGAATTGCTACTGTGCTCGCCTTTCGCAAACTGTGGAGAGATCCTTCAACTCCGACCGGTTTCCGCCGAATCTCTCTAACCTCTTGCGTGTGCAAGTTGAGGGAGAAATTGGTAAATGTTAGACTAGCCTTTTTCCTGGACAGCGGAGGCCATCTGTCTTCTGCACAGTGCGGCTTCCGCAAGTTCCACTCCACGTCGGATGCTCTGCTCCGACTGGAAAATGCCGTCTGCGAGGCTTTCCTTCGTAGACAGCACTACGCCATTGTCTTTTTCAATCTGGAGAAGGCCTATGATAACGCATGGCGATACGGTATCATGGAGACTCCACACGATGGGGGCGAGGGGACGCCTCCCAATGTTTATATCTGAATTTTTGCGAGATCGTCGATTCTGCGTACGGGTGGGGGGAGCCCTCTCCGGCCCAAAGGAGCAGGGAAGTGTCCTCAGTGTCACACTCTTTGCCCTGAGCATCAATGGCATCACCTCCGTCCTGCTCGAAGATGTTCTCGCTACGCTCTACGTGGACGACCTTTCGATCTCTTTTGGCGCGGCCCAGATGCCAACTCTGGAGCGTCAACCCCAACAAGCATTGAACCGCGTCTCTCGCTATGCCGAAGCGCACAGGTTTCGGTTTTCCTTGGCCAAGACTAAGGTGGTGCACCTCTGCCGCCATCCACGGCTCCACCCCGACCCAGACTCGTTTCTTAATGGGGTACGCCTGGAAGTGGTTGAATCGCACCGTTTCCTTGGTCTTGTATTTGACCAACGCCTCACCTGGGAGGCTCATATTCGCAGTCTTAGGGTCTCTTGTTCCCGCGCCATGCATATTCTTCGTTTCGTGACGTTCAGTACTTAGGGTGCTTATAGGGCTACTGCCTTACTTTTTTAGCGATCGTTTGTTCGTTCGAAACTCGACTACGGCTGCGAGTTTTATGCATCCGCAGCCGAGCGAGTATTGCGGAAGGTGGACTCAATCCACCACACCGGCCTTCGCCTTGCGACCGGTGCCTTCCGCACTTCCCCCATTGAGAGCCTGTTGGTCGATGCTGGGGAGATGCCACTAGCTCTGCGCCTTGTACAGTGCATTATTCGCCTGTACACTCGAGCACGCGACTCCCTCAGTCGCCAACAGCTCTCACTGCATCCGCACCTGTTTTCGACGGTGCCTATGCCGCCGAGAGACGCCAGTCATACCCTAACCCTACCCTAAACCCTAAGCCAGGGCCATTTGGGTTTAGGTCCAGGAAACTCCTTCGTGAGCTAGGTATAGCTCTTGGCCCGGTGGCGCCCCTGGTTCTGCCCAGGACGCCACCCTGGAGGATACCACATTTGGTTATTTGCCGCCACGCCTCTGCCTCCAAAGCTTGTACAGTGCTGGGAGTATTGCGTTCAACCTTTTTGCAGCACACCGTGCCACTGTATACGGATGGCTTCGAGCCCCATGAGGGGGTCGGCTTCCACGCCGTATCCCCTCTGTTTGAAGTCAGCGGGGCTCAGCCATGCGCTGCGTCTGTCTTCATGGCCGAGCTGGTGGCAATACACCACTCGGTACGGGAGATTAAGCGACGTGCCCGGTTCGGCGACCGGAGTGTGATCTATAGCGACTCACAAAGGTTCCTGAGTGCTCTCATGGCATTGGAATATCTACATCCCCTGGTTCGCGATATCCGTGGTGCCACGGTTTTGGCGAGCCGGGCGGATGTCGAGATTATTTTCTGCTGGGTTCCTGGACATGTAGGAATTGCGGGGAATGAGCACGCCAAAGAGTCCGCGAGGACTCTGCAACCGGACCAGCGTTTCGCTCTTCTTCATGTCGGCTACATGGTAGGAATACAGGCAGCTCTGCGGGCTGCTTGGCGAAGAAGATGGGAGACGGTCGAAGGGAACTTAAAGTTGCGTGCCATTGTGCCTCGACTGTTCCCATGGACCTATCCCCCAATGCCGCGAAGGCTTCAGGTTGCTTTCTGTTGTCTTCGAATTTGGCACACTCGCGGGACTCACCGCCATTTGATGGAGTGCTCGCCTCATCTGCTTTGTCCCCCAGACTGTTCGGCACATTCTTGTTGAATGTCCAGGTCTGGGCAATCTCCGCGAACGTTACCTGGCCCGGTTGCAGGATGGGCAGGGTCGCTACCGCCTGTCCCTTGTACTTGCGACGAGTTCGTGCACATTGACTAGTGGACTTATAGACTTTTTTTGGGGGGGGGAGGCATGCCTTCTCCCCTTTATTTACCTAGGATTTTTTTTTGTTTTGTTTTTTTTCTTTGTAGGTTGCATGCTCTTTCGCCGGTGGGAGAAGGACATCTCCCGACGCCGGAGTTTGCTTCCTAATGTTTGCCATTTTCCCTTTTTATTGTTGTTGTCTTTTTATATTCTTATTTTAAAGTAGCCTAGTGCTAAGCTGTCGTGATTGCGGCGACTTATCCCCAAGTGGGCAGTTGCCAGATAAGCTCCTAAAATAAAAAAATTCTCCACACCATAATGCACATATACTCTCACACTAAACAACTTACTCACTATCGCTAACACTTCCTGAAACATCATCACTCCTGGTATACACATACTTCTCAACTCTTTTCTTAACCTACTTGAATTTTCCATTCCCAATTGCTCTTGTCTTTTACACACTTCTTCCATAACCACCTTTCGTATTGCATTCAGACTTTCTCTCACCTCAAGCAATCCATCTTTTATCAAGTCTCGTAGACCATACAACACACTTTCGAACTTAGAATCACCTCCACCTTTACATTTCCTTCCAACATCTTCACTGCTGGCAAATACTCAGTTTTTTAAGATTACTGTCTTGCTCTCATTCTAACTACAGGGCAAACCTGACTTCAAATGAGCAATCACATTCCTTTCACCTGGCAAATACTCAACCACAAAAACAAAATCACTCAAATCTTTCATCGTCCTTGCAAGCCTACTAACAACTAACCTCATACGGTGCAAATTCACTAGTTGCTGGTGATCTGTTCTCACTACAATCCGTACTCCATACATAAATGGTCGTAATGACTTGAGACAGAATCTTAACGCAGCCAACTATCTTTCAATCGTGGAATATGCACGTTGTGCCACACTAAATGCCTTTCAACCCCATTCACAACCGAATCTTGCATCAAACATCCAACCATCGAATGACCACATGTATCCGTATACACTTCCAGCATTCTTGCATGTGTTCCATACGCTGGATACGCAAGTTCCACATCTTTTGCAACTTCCGCTTTTAACTTTTTAAACGCCGCATTCATAGTCATTCCACTTAATCGCAGTACTCTTCTTTTTTCCAGTCCAACACTCACCGGGTTCATCACACCCGAACAATCTTCCATAAACTTCCTTCCAAACTCAGCTAAACCAAGAAATCCATGCAGCTCTCTCATTGTGATAGGCTTAGGGAAATTCCTAACCTGTTACACAAACTTCTCCGATTTATGCAATCCAGGTGTACTCACCTTATGTCTCCAAAACTCAACTTCACTGGCAAACCACACGCATTTAGACAACTTCACTTTCGCACCAACCTCTTCCAACCTTCTCAAAACATCATTCACCAAGGTCATATGTTCTTCCATGTTCTCCCTCATCACCAAAATATCATCCAAAAACACTCGTACATTCTTACACGGAAAACCACTCAACTCTACATTCATAGCACACTGAAAAGCAGCCGGGGCGTTCGCCAACCCAAAGCTCAGGTTTCCAAACTGATAATGGCGCTTTGAGGTGGAGAACGCCGTAATAGGCCTACTCTCTTGAGCCACAGGTATCTGGTAGTAACCACGTACCAGATCCATTTTAGATAATATTTTTATTTGATACATACTGTACACACATTCAGACACAACACTCATAGGAAACTTGTCTCTCAACGTTCGTTCATTCACTCTTCTATAGTCAATACACTGTCGCAAACGTCCATCGAGCTTTCGGACAGGTACAATCGGAATATTCCAGGCACTCACACTTGGCTCAATTACACCAATTATCTCTAATTCCTCACACTGTTCCTCAATCTCTTGAGTCACGGGGGAGGGAAATTACTAGGCCTTTGATAAATTGGCGTATCGTCGCTTAAAATTATTCTGAACTCGGGCAAGCGAGCGTTGCTAAAGTCCTCTTTCCCTTGACTCAAGGCACCTCTCTTATTCTACAACATCCTGTAAACCTTTTTCTTCTCAAATTCACTCAACTTTTCTTCCAATTTCACTTGCTCAATCAAATCTTCATACTTCCAAACATTCGACGTTACATTCACGAAAAACACTTGCATTCACCACTGCATTTAACACACCCCATTTATCTCCCACTTGCACTCCTCTAAGACTCTTCATTCTCAGATCAGGCCAAACTTGTATGCAGACACGCGGATCTTTCATATCAATTATACCATCAAACAAATGCACAACTCGCCTCAAACGATAGTTCGCAGCACTACCATCCAAGACATAAATATTCCTATCATTCTCACTTATCTCAACATCCGAATTCCATCCAATCTTTACACTCAATGTTTCATTCTGCTTGACAGGCACACTCTCAATCGCATAAACTTCCAGACCTTTCATGATGTTCACTCTCACACTTCTATCTGGATCCACATACCATTGACACTTCATACTTCCATTCTTCTTATACTCAATCATCTCTAAATCAGGGTGAATCATGATACAATTCGCTTTCAAAAATTTATAACCTAATAGCATGTCATACTTCTTGTTTGCACCTTCTACTACACAAAATTCATCTACATTCATCCGGACACCGGCAATTGAAACACTCTCTCTAAACCTCGCAACAATCGGCACATCCGACTCACCTAATCCAGTCAAATGATATCCACGATCCTTACCTTCACTTACTTTCATTCCTACAAATGCTTCATAGTACACCACATTCACCTTACATCTTGTATCAATCAATCAATCAATGCACTTACTTCTCGTTCTCCACACTTAATTTTAACACACATACACCTATTCACACTCTGACCTCAATTCACTCCACGATTTGACAATTCTTCTCTCACATTCATCACTTGCAATCTCGAGAATCTCCCAGAAGGAACCTTCTCATTCCTTAGTTTTCCTGAGTCATATCATCTCGATTACTTTCATCGTTCCCATCCATTCTTTCGTTCACGCCTCTATCACCAGTCCTACACAACCTTGTCGCATGACCTCCCATTCCACATTTACCACAGGTAGTTCTTGGACTGACACACATCCTGGCATAATGCCCTATCTACCCACAATTACCACACACTCCAGGTCCACTCATATTCACTCGACCACCCTCCCTACAATCTTGTGCCAAGTGGCCCATTCTTCCACATCCATAACACGCTCTTTTCCTCGCACGACTACAATCTTTTATCATATGCCCCATTTACCCACAGCCAAAGCAACTTCCTTGTGACCAGCGACAGTCAGCCCTCATGTGCCCATCTTTCTTGCACCTCACACACTTAGGCTCATTCACTCTAGATCTACTGCCATTCCTACCATTCTGAACCCTACCCCAACCACCAACCATTCCGACTCTCACTCCTCCCTTTATTCCCTTTCAGTTCGCGGCCAAGATACACACTCTGCTGTTCATTCTGCCCGTAATAGTTTTCCAAAAATCTCGTCATCACCTCGATCGGGTTCTCTATCAACACGTCCCGATACGACCGGAACTGGGACAACTTACTTATACTTGAGTTGCACACAGTGTGAATCGAGGCCTCCTCCCTTCCATAATCCTCAAATTCACGGTTCTCTAACATCTCAGTACATCCTTCCATAGTGTAGATAGAGGATCTCTCACCAGCCCATCTGATCTTCTCTTTCCTCTTATACGTCACATACTCACCCACTTCATTCAGAACCATGTTTAAAAACTTCTCATTCAGCTCCTTATACCCATTTATTCCGTCATCTCCAAATCTCATTCGCGCCAAGGACTCTAAGCGATGCGCACATGAATTCACATCCTCATTCTTCTCCATGCTCGCTTCCTCAAACCCATTTTTCTTATATTTCACACTTGTCTTCATCCTCTTATATTGCTCTATCATTCTCTTTCATAACATCATACTTAGGCTCACCCACACTCATAATCGTCGGGTAAAAATCATATGGCCCATCCAGAAACTCGCACAACTCTTTCGCCCAAAACCTATTATTCTCTCAAAATTTTTCCTTGCAATAACTTTCATACTCTTTCAAAAACACTTTCACATCTTTTGTTCCTTCTACTCTAAACTTACTTAACTTTGGCACTTCTATGATCAAAACTTTGGCACTTCTTTGATCAATAGACTTCCCCCCGCTTTCTGAGGGAAGGGGGGTTCTTTATGGTATTCTTTCTTAATGGACCGGGAGTCCAGCTACAGCCAATACGAAATGATCCTCACTCAAGGATGGGGACACAGTGGTTCCGGTCAATGCGGAAAGTGGGAGGGCTCTGGCTCCAATCGATGCGTAGGCAACTTGGAGGCAGTCTTGAGACTCACCCTTCAGAACAGTCCCGTTACTGCCACCTCACCAAGCTATAATGCGCTGGATAAACCGGCACCAAGAAGCTGGAAAGGAGAAGGCATTTTCAATCACCGATTCACTGCCACACTTAAACATTCTTACACTGACATTCATACACACCCACCCATTTACACTAAGACTCACCTGAATAACTATTCAGCTTCTATCTAAATTCCAATGGACACTTTTCTTTATTAATTTAAGTTCACTGTTAAACTCATTCAATAGTCAAGCACTTCAAATTCAGACTAATTTCATTTCTGTTTCAAATATTGCCTGTGGAGGAAGACAGAGATGAATGGAGAAACACGATATATATCTATCGAGTCCCCCCACCCGGAGTTACTTTGCTGCGTCCTCCTCATTCCAAACACCATGAAAAAGGAGAAAGGGATTAGAAGCGGGGCAGGAGAGGCGGACACAAACACACTACTACTACCTTATACGTGATCATGCCGCTGTGGCCCCCCGTAAGGGGCGCGGCGATTTGCCGTGCTGGCGGGATTCAGCGCCCCGTCAGGTACCAGCTTAGCCTCTCTCCCTTCCTTCTGAAAGCCTGTTTTCTTACCCTACATCCTCACTTTCAGCACAATCTCTTCCACAATTTTCTCTGGTCGGCCTCTAACTTCACAGGCTGGATGCCGACCAGCTTCCTCAGTTAACTATTCCGGATCGTGGCTCAGAGGAGGGGGAGGACTGCGCCCTCTCACCCCTGAGCTCCGGCTTCGGGTGGTTGGTTTTTAAAAACCTGCTCCTTCCCCACCCTCATCCTCTTCACACCCCTTTTCTTTATCTCAACGAACTATCAATTTTACGCCGAGCCCAAGGTGGTGCCGCTATGCTGATGGGTTGCCTGGCCACTGGGCGGGAGGTGTGGCCCCGAATGGTGGCTGCCGTCTTTGCCGGCCCCGTATTCACCCCTCGCAGCGCGGGCTACAGCGTGGGTTGCTTATCCCGCAATAAGAACAGGGTCCCCATGTCCAATGATAGAAATTTTAAAAAAAAACTCCCGATCACCCGACCCCTGCTCCTCCACCGGATATGCTCATGGACCATTCTTCGGACTAGGCGAGTTCGAGGCCTCCGCGACAGCCTCTATCTCGCCCTTAAACTGAAAGCGTCGCAGCCACCACTTCGAGTTCCTTGCCTCGCAATATTACTCAACCTTCTTGTGCTCAACAGCTTCCTAACCTCCGCCGAAAACCGACGATAAACCTACATAGCATCCTAGCTCCCTCTGCTTGGTCTCGCTATATATCATTACGTGTTCCAAGAGAACAAAAGGTCTGTGGTTTACACACGTACCACGCCTTAAAAGAAATTTTCCCTAAGGCCACCCATGACTTCTCAATCGCTGACTCACACGTGCAAGTAATAGTCCGCGCTAACACAGAGTCATTTTCCGAACGCCTGCTCAGCCTACAATCTATCGGCTCTCTAAAAATCTCCGCTAGTGACAAAAATGAATTTAATGTCAGGAATTGCACACTCCTAGTAGATAACTTCTTCCCAGGACCTGATGCTACAAATGAATTCATCTCTTCCGTCTTCCGTCATTAAAGAAGTTTTCACAGACCAACACCATAATGTTCGAGTCGATTAGTATTTTCTAAAACACATCTTCTCGTTCCTCCACCCCATTTAGGGTTGCTAAGATAACCCCAAAACAGCAAACGATACCACCGTTAATAAAATTTGCAGGAACACGTATACGAGTCCAAGAAAAACACCCTGCCCAACCCCAGTGCAGTAACTGCAACAGATTTGTCCACTCGGCAAAATATTATAAGAGCACCGAGAACCCGTGCTTCCGATGTGGAAAATTGGGACACAATGCCCCAGATTGCACAGAAGAGACGCAAGGCCTCAACTGTGGCGGCCCACATCATGCCCACCACAAGAAGTGCCCTCACTACCTCTACCATCAGGAGATCCGCGTTCGTTCCCTACGATCTGGCATATCTAGACGTCAAGCGAAAATAGACATGCGTGAAGAAGGCATCACGTTGTCAACACGCATCTTTTTCGCTGTGACGAGCGGTTCTCCTAGCATTATCGTCGCTCAACCCAAAGCTAGTACATCGGCACTCCGTGCCGACCATCCGACCACAGCCTCTCTACCTCCAACGGTTGCCATTTCCTTTAAGCAGCGCATGCATCAAGCTACACCTTTGCAGCAAGGCGAAGTAATGGAAGGGGCAATGTGTCGCCCGAAGTACATGTGGGACAACTAGCTTCAAGATCCGAGTCACCTACCAATCGCAAGAAGAGACATCGAAGGGAAAGACTCCGAACTCGATCACCTCACTTCCTTTATATGCATCAAATAGTGAAGTTGCCCTTGCGTCACCAGCAACTGAACCATCAGCGATCCCAGTCGATGATGACCTTGGCGATTGCCCAGCTACTCAGGTCCCCGTTTCTACTGAGGGCCCGATAAATCCGGAAACTGTCCTTACTCAGAGTAAGCCGCTGCCAGCCCCCCTTCATCGCAGATTATCGCTGCCCAATGTTACTCCTGATAGTGAAATCCTTAGCCCCCCGCAGATCAATCGTGAGGGAGGTGGAGGCTGTAAGCGCTCTCTATCTTCTCTCTCCGACTCTTCCTGAGCCCCTGCAACGACAAACTCACCCGAATCGAGGACGATGTCCCACGCTCCCGGGGAGCAATGAGCTCTTCAGATGAAACATGGCTTTACGACATTAAATCATATACCTCGTATAGCCCCTCGCAAAGCATGTCCGAGAAAATACCTTCTCCCGACGAGAGAGATCTTGTAGAGCTCAAGCTCGCTAAGCTACATGGAATCGGTCCGTCAGACCATCTTCACTGTATAGACAAGAACACTCTGATATCACGATGCCTAAATAAAACTGCAGAAACCACCTCGACTACCGACCCTGATTAATCGTGTGATTACTTGGCCGACTCATCACCTTGCCTTATGCCCCTCGTGCTACCTAACCGCCACTCCCTGATTACAGATTATGATGTACCTTCCGGTTGTACAGCTGCCAATATAGCTTCCTACGAACCAAAATCATCTCCAAATTCTTCTACGACCACCAAGTAAACTACCCACCAATGACCAACAAACCCTTTAACCAACGCTCATGATGGACCCACAGATAACGTACCTCTTCCTCTCTGAATACGCCCGAACCAAAACGATTGAACCATACTCCCGCCACTTTGTGCAACTCACCCTTTAACGATCTAACGACATCAACCTTCTGCCTAACATGGAATATCCGCGGACTACCAACCAATTACGGCTCGCTGCAGGCCCTCTGAAAACAATTTCTTCCCGAAGTGATTTGCCTCAGTGAAACGAAGCTCCAAGATCCCTCTTACTTTTCTCCTGTCGGCTACACCCAGGTCAGCCTTCTACATCCCCAATTTTATGGCAACCTCATCTTGGTCCGCACTGATATACCGTTTACCACCACCCCCCTCCGCACAAAACTTAATATCCTCGCTGTTCACCTTCACCGATCTACGCTCTTAACTGTGTGTTCAATATACCTCCCACCCTCCTGAGTGAACTTGTTTCCCAACTCCCAAAACCATTGCTCTTAACTGGAGAATTTAATGCTCGTAACCAGTACTGGTACGACACCATAAACAACAGCAAATGACATGCCGTACTAGACGTAGTTTTGCAACAAGACCTACAAGTCATCAACGACGAAGATCCTACCCATTATCATCCTCAGAAAGACTCCTTTACCCACATAGATCTCTGTCTGTGCTCAACTGACTTCCCGCCTCATCACTTCTTCAGAGTATTTGATGATCTGTTTGGAAGTGACCATTATTCCCTGCTCCTACATCTTCTCCCTCTCGCACCCATCTCCCCAAGACAGTATTGGGTTTATCAGAAGGCTGACTGGGAATCCTTCTTAACATCATCGTCTTCCATAACTGTGTCTGATGATACAACGCAAGGCACATCCTGCTTAAAGCAGTTTGTGGAGCTTTTTTCAGCAACGGCTCACAAACATGTTCCACTACGCAATGTTCAACTCATATCTTCGGTCACCTGGTGGTCTAAGTGTGAACAAAATAGGCTGCATCGGACCTTTCGACATAATCCCAGCACGTCTTCATACATCTATAAAGACAATGCGCCCTCATCCGCCGGACCTTCCGTCAGGCAAAGCGCCACTCGTGGATCCAATACACATCCTCTATTTCTTCCCGCACCCCTCTAGCCAAGGTTTGGCGAAGAATACATAAAATCCGCGGCTCGTCACGACACCCATCCGTCACAATGACAACTTCGTCAGTGCTCCCCAGGACGTTGCACACTTTATTGCGAATAGTCTCGGCTTAATCTTCCATGGACCCCTCCTCCCCGAATTCAATCGTCACAAAGCATTAATGGAATCGCAACCACTAATGTTCATGACCTCTAGGAAACTGTGCTACAATGAACCCTTCTCGATGAAAGAACTCCAGGAGACACTCTCATCGTGTAAGAACTCTACCCTTTCAGAAGATTTAATATCATACACCCTCATCCAACATGCCCATGTAAATGCCTTCCAGTGCCTCTTAACAATTTTTAATGATATTTTCCTCTCGGGAACTTTTCCCCAAGAATGGCGCCACACTATCATCCTCCCTTTTCTCAAGCCAGGAAAAGACCCTTCCAACCTAACAAATTATCGGCCAATTGCCCTTACCTCATGCCTATGCAAGTTGCTCGAACGCATGGTGAACACCCACCCGATGTAGTACCTTGAAGAACAGGAGCTTCTCTCTCCGTCCCAATTTTTGTTTCGCCCATGTCGTTCCACACTCTACCCTCTTACCCTACTTGACCATGACATTGGCCTTGCTTTCTCTAGAAAAAAGTTTGTCACCGCAATCTTCTTCGATTTAGAAAAAGCATATGAAACAGTCTGGCGGCACTTGATTCTACAGCAGCTATACGACATGAGAGTTCGCGGACCCTTGGCTCTGTTTATACAAATTTCTTGAAAGACCGCTCTTTCTGTGTCGATCTCAGAGGCGCTCGCTCTACAAAGCTTGTACAATATGAGGGAGTCCCCCAAGGAAGCGTGCTTAGCACTTCTCTCTTTGCAATTGTGATCAATTATTTCTCAAAACATATATTATCAACTGTACACTGCTCACTTTATGTAGACGACATTGTCATCTGGGTGACGAGCTCCTCCGTGGCGATGGCTACCAACTTGCTCCAGCAAGCCGTGGATTCAATAGCGGCTCATGCCTCTTTGACCGGAGTCACCATTGACCGGAGTCACCATCTCCCAACCCAAAACAACGGCAATTATATTTACCCGACGCAAATCGATTCCTAGGATAAGCCTTAATATTTCTTGCTCGCCGATCAAATTCACCACCCATTCTAAATTCCTAGGCCTTATATTCGACCAGCGTATGACATGGCGATATCATATTGAAGACCTCGTGATAAGATGCGCTCCTGTACTTGCCCTTATGGCCTCTTTATCAAAACTACACGGGAGAGTTGACCGCTGCACCCTCCTCGAGATCCACAGGTCGCTATTACTTTCAAAGCTCGACTACGGCTGTCACCTGTATGGCTCTGCTTCCAAAAGCATGTTAAATAAACTAAATCCGCTGCATCATAGAGGCCTGAGCCTTGCTAGAGGGGCATTTAAATCTTCCCCTGTTCTATCACTATGCTGAAACAGGATTCCTCCCTCTTTCATCTCGCCGTAATGAATACTGACTCCGATTCTACATCAGATGCCTCCGTATGCAATCTAAACTCGCTCGAATTCTCTGATCCACATCCCCTCTAGCAGAGACTTGCCCTCGTACTTTCTATTCATATACACTACGTATAGCACAGCTTTTGGAAAAATTCGAGCTTAGACATCTCTCAGTTGCGGTGGATAGACCGCCAACGCTCCCCCCCCATGGACCCGCAGGAGTGCTAAGTTCTGTGAACCTTTCTTGAGGAGCCCCAAGAATCGAATACCAATTGCAGCTCAACGCGCCATGTTTCAAGAACATGCAGAAACTCACACCGGTGAAACTCCTATTTACACCGACGGGTTGAAAACTGATACAGGGACTAGATGCGCTGCTGTCCTTCCCTCTCATACCTTACGCTCCACCCTACAGCCTACAACATCTGTCTTCTCAGCAGAGCTCGTGGCCATAAAAATAGCCTTGCGTGCCTTTGGTCTCCATTCCCTAGGGTTATATACAATATTTTCGGATTCTATGACTGCGCTGATTTCCCTTCAGCGATTTTCACCCCGACACCCTGTAGCCATAGAGATCTTAGAAACCCTACATCCTTTGATCGGACGCTCTTACTCCATATCATTCTGCTGGCTCCCCGGACACTCAAACATCCAGGGAAATGAAACGGCTGACCTAGAAGCAAAGAAGGCCGCCCTCCATATTGCATCGTCCATACCTCAATCACCGATCTTTCACAGAGACTACATCCTTCTCATACGTAAATTGGTCAGGGAATAATGGGAGTGATATTGGAACTTGTATGGTCATCCTCACCTACTCCAACTCAAGGAAAACGCTTTCCCGTGGCCATCGTCATACTCTCCCACCAGATGTCATGAAGTTGTGTTGTGTCGCCTGCGAATCGGTCATTGTCGCCGCACCCATGGCCATTTAATGGCTAACGAAGAACTACCATCTTGCCAGACGTGTCGCACTCGCATCTCAGTGCAACATATTCTGCTCACCTGCCCGCTATACTCTGCCCATCGAAAGAAGTATTTATTGGGGTGGGGTGAAAACCGAAATACTTCTTTCGATGGGCAGAGTATCGCGGGCAGGTGAGCAGAATATTTCTTATTAATAGATTTTCACTAATTTTATTTCTGTGTTTAGTTATTCTTATAAAAATAATTTTTGGTATTTAGAATTCGCTGATGATGGTCATCGTCAATGACTGAAACGTCCGGAAATTTAAATGTTCAAAACCATCGCATATGTCTTCATAATCCTGCTACGAATAAGGTTCCCAAGGAACGACTCCATCACTAATATATATATATATATATATATATATATATATATATATATATATATATATATATATATATATATATATATGAATGCCCAGATGCATTGCTATACTACTTTTCACTTATTGTGAATTCGCATCCGCTTAGTTAATGGCGCATGACAGTAGTCCTAGCCCTGATGGTGTTACATATACCTTCATCAAACATGCTCACCCATCCCTAGGAGAATGCTCTTGGGAGCATATCACAGAATATATACAAAGGGAATTTACCCACTGAGCTGGAGTGTGGGATTTGCATTGCCCATTCCCAAGCCGGGGAAGGATTTATATATTCGAGGGAATTACAGACCCATCACACTGACCAACTGTACGTGTAAGTTGATGGAGAAAATGGCTAACAGTCTATTTATAACTGTCCTTGAACAGGAAGGCCATTTAACCCCAGCGCAATCAGGTTTCCGCCGTGGACGCAGTATCACACACCACCTGATTCAATTGCAGACAGATATCCGAGCAGCCTTCAACTCTCGTTTCCATACCATAGTAATATTCTTTGATTTACAGAAAGCCTACGATACTGCATGGAGGAGAGGTATTTTTCAGACAACATATGATTTGGGGTTCAGAGGAAATCTGCCCATCTTTATTCAGAAGTTCTTCAATAATAAAAGTATCCAAGTACGAATTGGCCGTGCCACCTCCGACCAGAGTTGTTAACCCAGTAAGTCCCTCAAGGCAGTGTTTTGTCTTGTACCTGTTTCATTTTGGTAATTAATGGAATCACTAGGTCAATCCCAACAGTATTACATCAACTTCGTATGTTGATGACTTGGTAATGTATGCATCTGGTACAATCCCCCATCTACTTGAACGTCATCTTCAGGTTGTTCTACGTAACCTTGAGGAGTGGAGTAATAAGACTAGTTTTACCTTTTCTACCGGGAAAATGCATCTATGCACATCTGCAGGAAGCGAGGATACCCTATGATGGCAGAAAACTTATCCCTATATGGGACCAATCACTAATGTTTCGGTCTCCAAATTTCTTGGGATGTACATTGATGATAAATTAACTTTGAAACCACATATTACCCATCTGAAAGTTAAATGCATAAAAACCCTAACTCTCCTCAAACATATCTCAAATAGAAGCTGGGTAGCAGATCGGACATCGCTGCTACGGCTGTACATCATGCTTCTGAAGCCTCGATTAGACTATGCTTGTGAAGCATATTCATCGGCTTCTCATACAGAATTAAACAGAATAACACTAATACATAATCTAGCAATCCGGGCTGCAACTGGAGCCTTTCGATCATCGCCATTAAATAGTCTTTATACTGAATCAGGGATTAAACAACAGGAAACATCCTGAAATATAAAGCTGCAAAATACGTATCTACGAATCAAGTGCAATCCGACCCACCCTCTCCATGAACGCATAGCACTGATGGATGATGAAGATGAGTCTAGCCAAGAGGATGTGCACATCCCCAAATCTAGTCATACTTGTTTATTTCAACTGATGAAAGCATTGAAGTGCCTGTGTGGAATCTCATTTGCACACATTATGGCGGTATCACCTCCCATGTACCCTTTGTGGTCCCCCGTAAGGGGCGCAGCGATTTGCAATCCTGGCCCCTGTGCTGACGGGATCCAGCGCTCCGTCCGGCCCCAGCTTAGCCTGTCTTCCTTCCTTCAGATAGCCTGTATTTCTCCCCAACTTCATCGCTTTTCATACAACCTTTCCAACAACTTTCTCTGGTCAGCCTCTAATTTCACAGGGTAGATGCTGACCTTCTCAACCAACCGTCCCGGATCGGGGCTGAGGGGGAAAAGGACAACGTTCCCTAACCCCTGAGCTCTGGATTGGGATGGTTTTTTTAACAACCTGCTTCATCCCGACCCATACCTTCCTCACATCCCTTTTCCTTTGCTCTTCACACTATATCAATTTTACGACGCTTCAAGGTGGAGCCGCCATGCCGATGGACTGCCAGGCCACCAGGCGGGAGGGGTGGTCCTGAACGGCGGCACATGGCCCTGCCAGACCTGTAAGCACCATATGCAGTGCGGGCTACTGCGAGAGGTGATGAGAGATTGCATCCCGTAGAAAATGCAGGGTCACGATGCCCATGAATGAACACCAAAAAAACAACAAATCTCTTCCCATTTTCCCTTGTACATCGACGGAGCCGCCCTCGGGCAGCTCCAGCGAAAAAATGGAGGTCCCTCCCCCCACCCCTGCGCTTGCACAGGGGATCCTCCATATTTCTTTAACCGGAGAGGAGGCTTACTCCTCTCCTACGCCTACGGGTGTAGGGGACTCCCCCTCACCCCCTTCTCTGGAGGTGCTTTCGGGCACCTCCCTGCTTCCAGCGGCATTCCCTCCTTTTGTTTCCAAGGGGAGTGCGAGGAAAGCCAGCAGGCAGCCCATAACGAACCGCAACACATCAAAGCAGCTCGGTATGGCAAACCCCCTTAGAGGGGAGAGGGAAGCTAGGCCCCTTCGGTCGCTTCCCTCAAAAGACCTGCTGGCAAGAATATTAAACCTTGCCGGGGTCAAGGCCTGTGCCTCCCCACACAAGACTGCTGACGCTGCCAAAAGGACCTGTGATGTCCTAGGACGGGATAGCCAACTAGATGCCCCTCCTGTGATAGACATGGCCTTGAGGAAACCCAACCTCAGACGGTAGGGCCTTCCATGGGGGGGGAATCCGGGCTCGGCGCCAAGCACCGAATCCGCCCCTATGCAAGGTCCTACTCAAACGGCTGGGGTCTCCGAGGCAGTACAAAGAGGGAAGAAGTCTCCTCCAACCGGTGCCGCTGCGACCACCAGGACCTTCTCCATTTCGGAGAAGGACCTGACTGAGGCCGGTCCATCTGGGCTAGGGGCTTCTGCCGGCGGAGGTGAAAAGCTGGTTCATTCCCCGCCCTCCTCTCCTAAAAAGAAGAAAAAAATACTAAAAAGACTCGGGGCTTCTCTCTATCCGCGTGGCCTGCGGGAACGGATGAGTCAGCTTCCACTTTGGTAGGCGACCAAGCCAAGATCGGCACATCCGGCCCCTCTGCTCCCACCGGGTCCGGAGCCCCCGACTAAGACCAAAAGTGCACAGGGCGGAGCATCGATAACATCGGGGCCCCTCATTCAGAGGTTACCTGGCGTTTTCGAGCCCGCTGGTTTCAAACGCATCCTCGTTATTCGCTCCACTCATGGCACCATGTTGGCTAAGGGCAACATGATCCATCAGAGGAGAGGATTAGCCAGTGTAATTAGTATAGAGCCGAAAGTGACCCATTTCTCGTACGGGAGCCTTCTGGCGAATGCAAAGAATCCTGCCGAGGCGGCCAAGATAAGTGCTCTTTGGACACTTCATGGCACCCTGGTGAGTGTGACGCCGCACTCTACCATGAACTTTGTGAAAGGAGTAGTTTATGCGAGGGAACTCGTTGACTACTCCATTGAGGACATCAACTTAGAGCTGGCCGACCATGGGGCAGTCAAGGTCGAACGAGTGATGAGAAAAGAGGGAGGGGGCTCGACACCAACCCCTACACTCTTCGTCACGTTGGACTGTGACAAGCTCCCTGAGTTGGTGCGTGCCGGTCGGTACCGCTACTGCGTGAAGGCATTCGTGCCACTGCCGTGGCGGTGCTATTACTGTCACCGCTTTGGACATACGAATCGTTCTTGTAGACGTGCAAAGTCGGGGTCACCCGAAGTCAGTGTAAATTACTCCAAGGCTGCACACGATAAGTCTAATTCGTGTGTGGCCAAGTGTGTCAATTGCGGAGAGCCGCACCCTGCTTCTTCGAAGCAATGTGGTGAATCTCCTTGAGAAAGAAATCCTGGTCGTTCAGGCCCAGGATTGACTCTCATTCCGCGAGGCTAAGGACTTGGTCCTGGCGCGCCCGGCTCTGCCTGGGACGTCATATACCTCAATAGTTAGAAAGGTACCCTCTGCTCCTGTCCCATCCAGGCCAACGAGCACCGTTGTTTCCGCGCCCATTCGGAGCCCTTCTGCGGGCTCTACTCAACCCGGGCGCTTGCCTGGTAAAGCTGGCGGCAAAAAGGGTTCATATCCAGCCCCGGCTAAAACCAGGGCTCCCCCCCTCTTTCCCCAGCGTGACCGTTTCCCGTAAGGCGAAATGGCCACGCGCCTCCACCGAGGCGTTAGACTCACAAGAGGCAACACCCCTGAAGTTGGTCGCCATGCCATCTTCCGGGGTTCCTAAAGCTGTCCCTCGAAAGGAGGACAGCAATAAAAGAGCTTTGGCTTCTTCGCCCACGCCTAGTGGTGGAGCGAGTGGCTCGTAGACGCTGGTTCCTCGAAAAGAGGGCCCCCTGCCTCCGAAGCCGCAGCGCCCGCCTAAGGTTTTGAGGCGGAGGAAGGAAAAGACTCGCAGGGCGAGCCCAACCCTCCCCAATAGGTCCTCGAAGGCGACAGCGCCTTCAGCGCTTTGTCCGGCCAACAGTGCCTAAGGTTCTGCCTCCGGGAAGCATACGCTCATTCCCGTGAGGGTCTTCTGTTCGAGGAGGGCCCCTGCGTTTCCTCCGAGGAAGGCCTAGAGGGCATATTCCTTCAATGGAATTTGCCGTGGACTCGGGGCCAACTGGGAGGAGCTCCGGAGGCTCGTCTCGTCCCGTCCCGTCCCGTTCTCCATTAGCTATTTTTCTGCAGGAGATCATGCTAGGCGCGTGCCCCCTGCCCGCCCTCCCAGGGTATAAGGGTCTTACGACCCATCCACCACGGGATGGCCGGGCTGGGGGATGCGCGGTTTAAACCCAGCATGATGTCTCCGTTCTTCCTTTCTCTTTGAATACCTCCTTTCAGGCAGTGGTTGTGCAGCTGCACCTGGATAGGAGGCATACTATCATTTCTGCGTACATTCCACCGTCAGCTGACTTCTACTCGGGGGGGCTTCCGCCGCGTCATGCCTCAGTTCTGAGGCCCTTTCTTTTGTTAGCAGAACTCAATGGCAGGCATCCTCTCTGGGGAGATTACTCAATAAATCCCAGGGGACAAGTCCTTCCCGATCTGATCGAAGAGCTTGAGATGGGTGTCCTAAACGTGGATGAGTTTACGCATCACTGTCCGAGAACCACTTCATTTTCTTGCCTTGACCTATCTTTGTGCTCTTCGGATGCACAGCTTGATTTTGATTGGGGGGTGTTCAATGACCTCCCGTAGTGATCACTTTCCCATTCAAATATCATTTTCAGGGCAACTGCCGCCTGAGAGCCCACCTCGGTAGTGCTTGGCGCGGGCGCGGTGGCCTGCATTTCAGGAAGTGACTGAATTCTCTATCTCAGTCGAGGATTTTAGGTCGGTAGATGAGGCTGTTGAGTTCTTCTCCGGCAACCTCATCGCCGCGCGCCTGACTACTATTCCTAGAACGTCTGGCCGTTTTGCACGCCGACCACTCCCATGGTGGTCGGCCGAGTGTGAGACGGCCCTCAAACAGAAGCGTTATACCTACATACACTATAAGCGCCGCCCGAAGGATTTCACTGTCGCTGAATTTCGTCGGATTAGGGCTAGGTTCCGGTGTATTTCGAAACACGTCCGCCGCTCTTCTTGGCGGGCATACGTGTCTCACTTAACGGGAAGACCCATCTAGCAGAGGTGTGGAAGCGAGCCAAAAGGATTCGGGACAAGTTCTCGCAGGAACTTCCTCTCGTTCTCCAGGAGAATGGGACCTCAATCTCGGACCCTGCGTCCGTGGTGGAATACTTCGCGACCGCTTTCTTCGCATTCTCTAGTCGGGATGCTGCTCCGCCAGCATTTTCGTGTACCCTATATGCTCCAGATTGCTTCTTATAGTCCGGAAATTTTAGCCACATAATTCTACTCAAGATTCACTGTTGAATCACCCTATGGTGTCTACGTTGGTAAAACACCTAATATAATAATAATAATAATAATAATGTTACTTGCAGAGGTTTGCCGCTAGAGTTCTTCTGCCGTGTCTTTGGAGAGGAGGCCCAGCCCACTGAATGTAGCGGTGTAGATAGAGGGGGGTAGGAAAAGGGGCAAAGAAAAAATAATAGCGTAGGCGAGTTGCGAACAGCTTCCCGCGTCCCTGGACCACTGTTAGCCAGCGGCGAATCCACTCGATCATCCTGAGTCGCAAAAAATACTCATTCAAACGAATCTTTTAAGTCGCTCGCTTTCACTTCTCGTACGCTATACAACCCCCATCCTCGAAGCGGAGCGTATTTTGACGAAATGAAGAGAGCCCATTTGGAAGTGTTATCCAAGGGCTAACGCTCCCCCTCCCGGGTCTGGGCACCATTGTAGATAGAGGGGGATAGGAAAAGGGGCAAAGAAAAAATAATAGCGCAGGTGAGTTGCGAACAGCTTCCCGCGTCGCTGGACCACTGTTAGCCAGCGGCGAATCCACTCGGCTATCTTGAGTCTCAAAAAAGACTCATCCAAACGAAGCTTTTAAGCCGCTCGCTTGAACTTCTCGTACGCTATAGCGGATTGCAAAGTGAATTTTTAATTGTACCTCACTCTTCGATCTTTATTTCTGGTCTCATTTTCGTCATTCATTGTCTCCTCCTGTTCCCCTCTATCTCCTTTTGTCCCTCTCACGTGTAGTGGATCGCGCTTGAGCGTATCTATGTGGATGGTTGTGGTGTTTGACTGAATGAATGTTTGAGTGTTAGTGAATGTTTTGGGTTTAAATTCGCAGTTTGCAGTCTCTGTACACCGGTCCGGTCTCACTGCGATGCGTCGTTCCATGGCTGAACCACGCTGAGCTGGATGTGATGGCCACTTGGGCGGCTGCTGCCTAGCGCGATGGCTTTTGTGACCTTATAGGGAGAATCCCGTTTTTTAAAATGAAGGTGCTGTCTGATGAGTGCACCGGCTCTGCCTCCTTTCGAGAAGCGCATCGGGCAACGCGGTTGGGCTGGCGGGATCCACACTGTGTTAGATCTCCTACTTCCTTCTAAATAGGATAATATTATATGAAAAAAAATAAACAAAAAACTACTTAGAATTTCCGACTTAGGCATTCGGTGTTTCAGAGTCTAGTTCCAGTTTTCATGTTAGATCCGGTTTCCTCAGAGGTGGACCCTGATGTAAACTACCACCACTTTTTGGTCCATCGAACTAAATCCTATATTCTCCTATCCAAACTTAATATTTTAATGTCAGTGATTATCTTGTTGCTGTGCGGCGAACTGCGCCACATGTGGTCCCGTAACGATGGAGGTCAACCCCCGCCCTCAATATGATTCTGTCCAAGTTCTCAAAGCTTTTGCCCGCTCTGAGATTCCTGACTTATGCTTCTCAGCCTTCAACACTGAAGGGCCTTATCCCTTCTAATGGACTATGACCTTAAGATTCTTCAGTAAAAGCTGTCTAGCCAGCGGATTATTGGCATCTATAAACAACAGCGAACCGTTATTGGGATTTGGATGAAAACCCGATGTTCTTAACGATTGATATTCGGGATCTCCAATACCATATTAAAGCGAGTTACTTAGGAATACCAGTCAAGCTCTATATATCTAATCTGAGACGCTGCTTCAATTGTTATTTGTTTGGTCATGTGAGCACTGCCTACCGCCACCATCGTGTATGTGTAGTTTACGTACATGCCTACCATAGTCTTTCCTGTGACCATCCTCGCGACCTTACGAATTATGGAAAGTCCTATAGTCCATCTTCAAAATATCGCTTATTTATCTTTGAAAAAGATGTCTTAGCTGTCCGTGATTAGGTTAAGGTGGATATGCGGGAGGAATTTATCTCCTGCGTCAGGTTCTCGGTGTCCTACTCACACATACGTCCCGCTCGCCTACATATCTCATATACTACTTCATTCCTTCCACCAACGTCCCGGGATGAAGCACCAGTGTCTGATACATCACCTTCGTTTCCTACCCGGACCCAAGGCTCGAATCTCCGGATGCCATTACAACGACTCTGGACGCCATTCAAACCTATATTTAATATACTATAAGTATTGCCATTCGTACGTAAGATGCCCCTTTTATTTAAAGTGCGAAAATGGGAGCTCTTCTCGTGTAGCAGGCTGTGTTAAGTGATCAAACGAGCTCCCTTAGGATAAAGGAAAATATTCAGCTAGATTCTTTATTTCGTCGTAAATAGCAGGTACACCTTTCGAAAAGGCGAACGGTAAGGATAATTAATTCTTGAATATTGACTGCTAATACTATCCTTAAAAGGTGAGAGAAGTAAGGTGATATATAGCATGAGAGGTGGGGGGGGGAGGGTTGTTTGCTTTTTCTCCTCTGAGGAGAGGGGTGGGAGAATAGTGAGTCTACTGCTTGAATATATACCAGGAGACTGGCTGTTCTTTTTTAGTTATTCTAGTTACTCTGTCTTCTATATTCTTTGAAAGGTTATGCTAGGTTGGACCTTTTAGAGGTACATAGGTTCTATTTCATGTTTAATTTGATTATTCTTTATTTAAGGCTTTCATTCCTTTGTATTTTTGTCTACTGCTTGTGTATACTTGTCTTGATTCATTTTCTGTTTCGGATTATGTTTTCAGGTATAGATTGATAATTCCGCCTGCCGTAGATGGATCCTACTGCTTGGAAACCTCTTAGTTGAGTTATCATTTTGAATCCTCAAATCTCAAAATATCTGCGGATGTTTTCATTCAATTCTTTGCCATATTTTCTTCACCATTCTCCAGGGTCAGGTTAATTGGGTCAATATCTGCTATTTTGATTAAGTCTCTGATTCGCTTTCTTGCTGCTCTTCTAGTTTTCGTTTTTAAGTAAATTACTTTATTTTTGATTCTTTGAAGTTTCTTCTTATTTGACTTTGGGACAGTGTGCAGCGGGATCGCGGGGTATATTAGGACTGATTCAACAAAGGCTTTGTACAGTGTTCTCAGTCGTTTTTATATTCATTCTACCTAGTGTGTGCATTAGCCTTAGGCCACCTTTGGCTTTGGCTATCCTTGCCTTCGTATGGGCGTGGTAGCCTCTTGTGCTAATGTGTAACCCTAATACACTTCCTTCCGTCGTGTAACTGTAGTTGGTGCCGTCAATGGCTATTTGGTCTTTCTTAAGTGTCGATATTACTATTATTTTGAATTTATGGGTTAGTTTTAATTTTCCACTTGTTTTCATAATCATTAATGTTCTTTATTTCTCTTTTTGTAGTTCGTGCCTGCCATCTTGGATTAGTGGATCGCGATGAAATAATCTGACTGGTGTCGTCTGCGTGTAGCAGCTGACATCTTTGCAAGCTCCTACAAAGTTCGTAAAGAGGCAGTTGGCAATTTCCCGTCTGCAAAATTAGGCATCTCGCCCCAAAATAGATTTTTTGTACTACTCCTACCAACCACCAACCAATCAAAATCTTTGTATAACCAATTCGAAGTTAACCAATCAGAAGAGACTTTCCGGTTTCTCGAAGATCCAAGCGCATTTTAACGTACACTTTTATTTCATCGGCGCTCGGGACAAGGTCAGTAAAAATTAGCTCCCTAATCATCAGTGTATACAAAGGTCTAAAAATATTCAAAGTGTAAATCCTTCCCTTTTTTTTCTTTGAATTCCAATTCCCCTTATATTATAGCTTCAAAAACCTCGTGGCAATTCCCCCATTATATATATATATATATATATATATATATATATATATATATATATAATATATATATATATATATATATATATATATATATATATATATATCCATCCCTTCCCTCTCTGTGATCCTTTCTTCAGGGGTTGTTTCCAAAGAGGCTCTGGCCTTCTCGTGGCGAGGGGGGTCAGCCCTGGTGCTGCCAACAAGACTTTTAACATGCCCCTCTTTCTTTCCTCTCATATTACGTTCTTCCACTGCCCTTTATTTCCCCCTCTTTCTTCACCTATCTTGTGGTCCTTAGGAATACCCGACCTCTGCTCGTTTAATGGATTGATTCCGAATTGTTCTTTCATGAAGGTGAAAGAGCCTGGACATCTCCACCGCCTTCGTCTACCGCATGCCCAAGGAGAAACCCATCGTTGGCCCCTTTTCTCCGTGCGTAGGAGAACTCGGGCAGCATCTTAGGTTTCTAAAGATGGTGTGGTGGATCCGTATCCATTCTCCAAGAGGACATACCGGACGTAACTGATTGTATAGTTGCAGTAGTGCCAGGCCCTTGTAGGACTCCATGGTGGGGAGTCCCGAGGGAGAATGCGAACTTTTTTCTTTTTGCAATGGCTAGCCATAAACCAAAAACCTCCTCTTCTCGTAAGGGTTCTCGTGCCAAACGTTCCTTAGTTCCCCTGTCAGCCTTCCCTCACTCGTTGGACCCCTATTCCAATGAAGTAGACCCAGATCTAGATTATCCTCGCTTTCTTATCATGAATTCATCATCTGACAAACCACTTGCAAAAGTCGATGTGTTTGACGTCAATGAATCTTTTGAGTCCAGCTGTGGTGAACCTCGCCGGATGTGGTCAAGAGGTAGTGTTGATGTCGTAGTAAAGGTGTCATCCCAGTCGCAACCTTTCCGCGAAATCTATCTTCGATAGCTGAAATTCCAATAACTGTCTCGCCGCATCCGTGTCTGAATTTTGTCAAAGGTGTCTTCCGTTCAAACGAACTAAAGGACTATGACCCGACCGCCTTCAGAGTAAGCTTAGTACCCAACGTGTCACACACGTACACAGGGTGACTAAAACATAGGCTACACTAGAGTCCCAACCGTCACACTGATTTTAACATTTGAACGACAAGAACTGCCGCAGTATATTAAAGCTGGGTACCTTCGTGTTCCGGTAAGTCCCTACATCGAACTACCCAGATGCTGCTTCAATTGCAATTAATTTGGACATGTTGGCCGTGCCTGTCGGCACCCTCGCTCCTGCGTGAATTGTAGCTCTGACTACCATGGCCCCGAATGCACCAAAACACCCCGCTGTGCCAACTGCGGAGGTACCCACAGTGCTGCGTCAAAACTCTGTTCTATATTTTTTATATGAAAAGGAGGTGCTCGCTTTGCACGACTCCCTGCGTCTAGATATAATAGAGGCCCGCCAGCGTGCTCGGGCACAAACCTCACCACTCGGCCAGTTCTTCTCTGACGTTTTACGTGGCGCTGGACTAAACCGACCATCACGCGCGAGTTCCGACCAGCCAGAAGCACTTCATCCTACATCTACTCAAAGCGTCGGAAACATTCAGAATATGCAGTCGAAGCATCGCTCTCACACCGAGATAACCAATGTATTCCCCCTCTCTCCAGCAGCTCTAGCAGGAAGAGACGCTCAAGGTGAGACACTTGAAGACATCAGACGCTATTTGAAAGAATCCTCAACATCGACCAGCAAAGGTTCATCCACCCGGCCCCGAGACCCAAAGCCCAGTGGTAAGAGGAAGGATTCCTCACCTGGGTCATTGACCACTAATAAGCGGGCAGCCTCTGGAGCTGACTCGACCGAGCCCTGGGAATTTTCAATGGACTCCTCAGCTATGGCTGAACATTCTATGCACTTAAGTCCGTCCCGCCCTTCACAGGACTTAGTCCCCATCCTGATCCAAACGATGGCAGATATACACCAAACTCCACACACCTCGTTCAGATCATGTTTGTTCCGCTCACTCTTCAACCCATGATCTGATGGAAGAAGTTGATACTCCAACATCACCAATCGCGGCGGTTGGACCAACTCTTCGGGCACTGAAAATACCCTCGACCCATGAATCCGGATCTACCGGCCGAAAATCCCTTCTTGATCTTCCTTTCCCGCCAGGTTGTGAGCCCTAATTACAATCCAGGACCTCGGTCGGTTCTCCAAAACCCACGACAAAAGCCCCAGTTACTGCTCCATCTAGGAACTTTCCCCCTGCAAAAACAGGCTCCTCGAAACCAGCTCTCCGTCTCCCAAGCTCTTTGGGACGAACCTCAAATACAATATCGGCCACAAAAGAGAAAAAGATATCCACAGTGGTATTTAATCGTCACACATAATATCTTCCATTTTACAATGGAATTGCCAAGACGTTCTTCCAAAGTGGGAAGAATTCAAAATTCTTTTGACGACTATCCAACCCGCTGCTATTTGTCTTCAGAAGAATAAACTAGGTATCCGACCCTTTCCGCCGGTACCCGGCTTTCTCACTTTCAACAGTGGGATTCTCTAACTACCCTTTCACCGCCTTAACCTTAACCTGCAGTACCTCTTCAGACTGCAACAACTTCCCCAATCACCTGTATATGAGTGCACCTACAATATTCACTCGGTCACCTCATATGACAGGAAGTTCCCTCCACTGACTCGTCCATTTTCACTGCGCATGACTGAAGATACGGGTCAACTGAGGGAACTATCAGTAATCCCATATGAGATCCCAAAAGTACCCCCATAGCTATTACTACCAGTGAGGGTCTGCAATGTGTTGGCAGAGGAACCCAAGACCAAGTTCCTATCTTCCGTTCTACCATGCCTCTTCCATGAACATACTGTGCGCCACAAACTAAGCACCTTTATATACACAGACGGATCGAAATCCCCTGACAGGGAAAGAGCCTCTGCTACTTTCCCATTCCATCATGTGTCTGTGTGCCTGCCTAGTGCAGCCTCTATCTCCACGGCTTAGCTTGTCGCGATACTGGCTGCACTGTATACCATCGCTTCTTCACCTCAGGATCATATACGATATTCTCCGATTCCCTCAGCTCTTTAGAAGCCTTAGCCAATCCATTCCCAGATCACCCATTGTTTCAAAGATACAGAAGTGGCTTTTGTATGTCCTCGCTCCACAAAATCTTATTTTGCTGGGTATCTAGCCACATAGGTATACAATGGAATGATAGAGCTGACACTGTTGCCAAGACAGCAGCATCTCTAGGAAGCACCACCCCTGCCCCTCTTCCTTTCCGAGATATTGTGCCACATATCCATGAATATGTGGTCAACCAGTGACAGAGAACATGGGATGAACTCCCCCCAACCAAACTGCATACCATCAAACAGTCAGTTCGCCCTTGGTCACCCACTATTAAAACCCGTACTCAGGATGTTATCCTATGCCGGCTGAGAATTGGGCATTATCGCCTAACACATGTCTTTCTAATGGAAAGCCATCAACAGCCTCCAATGTGCACTCACTATGAAGTACCAATGTCCGTGCTCCACCTATTCACCGAATGCACACGCTTCCAAACCCTAAGGCAAAGACTTTTCCCTTTTATTTGCCAAGGGCTGCATTCTCAGCAGGCTCTGTGAAATATCCTTTCTGAGCACGAGAACACCTTTAATATGAACAAAGTGCTCAAATTTTTATCAGAAGCGAATCTACTAAAGGAAATTTAGTATTTTATCATTTTTATCATTTTGATTTTACTATATTTTAGAAACATTTATTTTATATGATTTTACTCCCTTTTATTTTCTACGGTTTTACCCTCTTTTATTCTAGATTTGTAGCCATAGTCTATGCTTTTTAACGAATATTTGAAATTTTAACGAACCCTTTTTGAAAATGGCTGCGAGTTTGTCCACTTGGACCTACGCAGCATTTGCTTTTTATGTACCATTCATTCTCACTTTCAACTCTATTGCTCCTGCTGGAAGCTCTTATCATGGGGGGTTTTCAATCATGGTATATTCATCCCACCATGTTTCTCTCATCCCCCTACATACTACCCTCCAAGCTGTTGCCGTGAGGGTTTTTCTTACTAAGCTTTTTACCGTTCGCTCTATTTACCTACCCCCTTGTTAATCAAAGTCAAGACCCAACCTTTTAGAACTTATAGACCAGTTGCCCTCCCCATTCTTATTACTAGGAAATTTTAACGCCCGTCACCCATACTGGAGTGACATCACTCGAAATGCCAAAGGCAGTGTTTTAGAGTCTCTTTTATTATCTGACTTTCTTTGTGTTTTAAATACTGGCGAGTTTGCCTCTTATCATGTCCAGACGGACTCTTTTAACTGTGTTGACCTGTCTGTTTGTTCCCCGGATTGCTTCACGGAATTTCGATGGTCAATTCTTGACGATCTCCATAGGAGTGACCACTTCCCTATTGTCTTGTCGGCCCTTCAAGTTAGCCCTCATACAATTATGCCCCTTAAGTGGGACTTAGGTCATGCAGATTGGGAAGGTCTCCAAGTAGCCTCCTTCACAAGTTCATCCTCGGGGACCTTCAATGGAGTGGACGCGGCAATAGAATACTTTACATCGACTATCTACAATGCATCAACACAGACCATCCAACGGAGGCGACCCACCACGGGCCGCTCAACTGTGCCCTGGTGGACCTCGACGTGTGCAACAGCTATCAAAAATTACAAGTTAGCTCGTGCCCGATTCCGGAAGAACCCAACTTTGTGCAACAAGGTCGACCGAAAACGAACTCGTGCGCTTCGCCAAAGAACCCTTCCTCAGGCTCGCCAAAATTCATGGCTCCGTTACGTTTCATCAATTTCCTCTATGACACCTACTGCTAAGATCTGGAAGAGGATTAATAAGATCAAGAGCCGTTATGCTGATCATCATACCCCTACACTCAACTTAGACGGTTCCTTGGAGAATAACCGTCTGGCGGTCAGCAATGCTTTTGCTGACCATTTCCACGCTATCAGCAGTGTCACCCGTTACGATAAGGCTTTTCAATCCTACAAATCAATGGAAGAATCTCATTCTCTCAACTTCACAACAAAATCTAACCTTCCATATAACGCTCTATTCAGCATCCATGTGCTGCATAGCGCTTTGTCCCTTTGCAGATCTACTTCCCCTAGCCTTAACGAGATCCATTTCGATATGATTCGGCACCTACATCCACACTCTACTCTCTTCTTACTTGATTTGTATGTACAACCTTATATGTGTGAAGGTTTTTTACCCCTCATCATGGCACATTGGGATCATCCTTCCTATTGTCAAACCCGGCAGGGACGGGTTGGACGCAGCTCACTACCGCACTATAGCTCTCACCAGCTGTTTGAGTAAGTTGCTGGAAAAAATTATATTGGAGCCCCTAAACTGGTTCCTAGAAACCAATCAACTTCTCTCTCCATTTCAATGTAGCTTCCGCAAAGGTCATAGTACCCTTGACCCACTAGTACGTTTCGAGGGATCGGTCCGGAAAGCTTTCTCATTAAAGCACTGAGTCCTGGCCATATTTTTCGATATTGAAAAAGCCTACGACACAACATGGAGATACGGCATCTTGATGCAGCTATACATCTGGGGGGTGAGAGGCCTTTTACCGTGACTTATTCAAAGTTTTTTAGCATCTCGATCCTTCAAGGTACGTGTTGGAGACGCATACTCTGACCTGCAACCTCACGAGGAAGGAGTTCCTCAGGGCAGTGTTTTAAGTGTCTTATGTTTCATAATTGCCATCAATGATATTATTTCGCCTCTCCCAGAGGGTGTATCGGCAACTCTGTTTGTCGATGATTTAGCACTATACTGTTCCTCACCTCGCCTTTCATCAGCAGCGCGTCGGTTACAACTGGCGGTCGATGCTGTATCCAAAAGAGCACAACTTAATGGATTCCGCTTTTCCACGAACAAAACCAAAGCAATGTATTTCCACCGAGGCAGAGGGGTTCTTGTTCCGCCATCTATCTCCCTACAAGGCGAAGATATAGAGTTTGTCTCCGAGTTTCGGTTCCTTGGCGTAACTCTCGATCCAAAGTTATCCTGGTTATCACACCTACGCCGACTTCGAATAGGCTGTCTGCGGGCTCTAGACATTTTGAAAGTCCTCTCGCACACTTCGTTGGGGCAGCGACCGACAATCATTGTGGACATTATACACAGCCCTCGTCCAATCCAAATTGGATTATGGCTGACAAATTTGCTCATCGGCTTTCCCTTCAGCCCTTAAAATGATGAACACCATTCGAAACCTCGGAGTTCGCCTTTCTAGTTGAGCTTTCTGTACTTCTCCTGTCAACAACCTTTACTGCGAGAATGGGGTACTTCCTTTGCCCTACCATAGACTTCAAATCTGCATGCGATACCTCTGCCGAGTACAGCAAGCCCCTGTATCAGAGGTCTAAAGATGCCTGTATGCTGCCGAATCAACGGCGGCATATGATAAGTTGCCATCTTTACCCCGCCCCTTGAACCTTCGCATAGGAGATCATCTCTCTAACCTGGGTGCTCCAAGAGTCCTTACCCTTCCATCCTTACTAACGCCTAGTTAGCATGCTGCTCTCCCCACAGTATGTACCAACATGTTGAGCCTGGAGAAGTCCTCCATGGATCCTCGCATCCTTAAGAGCCTGTTATTAGAGCATTCGATCTCACAAAAACCATGCTGCCTACTATACACGGATGGCTCTAAGTCGGACGGTGGCGTGGGTGCCGCAGCAATCTATCCAGGAGGAGAATTCCTAACGCTATCTTTGCCGCCAGCAGCATCCATTTTTACCGTTGAACTTTCAGCAATCCTTTTAGCGTTTAGACTAATCCAAACTTTACCTTTTATTGATTTTGTCCTTTTTTCTGACTCAAGGAGTGTTTTACTGTCAATTAGATCTTTTAATGCGTCCCATCCCCTAATCACAGAAATTTGCAACTGGCTGATCCAAAATGCGTCCCGATATAGAATTATTTTTTGCTGGGTCCCTGGGCATGCAGGGTTCCTGGGCAACGAGAGGGCTGATCGGCTGGCCCGCTCAGCACATTTTGTGTTCCCTGAAACTCGGTCTGCCTTTTAGGGACTACTATCCTTCAAGAAAATATATTTTTCAACTGTGGCAGAATGAATGGGATGACTGTTCATCATCCAAACTATACAAAATTAAAAATTCTATTCGCTCTTGGCCCTGGAGCCGTCATAGAATGCAGTTGTTGGAAGTGGCCCTTTGCCGAGTTCGCATTGGTCACAGGAGACTTACTCACGGCCATCTTGTTTCGGGTGATGTTCATATCAGCCCTTGCTGTCGTCTTGCCGTGAAAACCAATCGGTTGCCCACCTTTTATTGGATTGTAGCCATTTCGCCATTCTCCGTTTGTCCTGTTTCCCGACCCTTTTAACTATTCCTCAACACACCCTTCTTCGATTCATATTGGCGGAGGAATCTTTCAACCCGTCGTTTTTAAATTTTTTGTCACAAAGTAGTCTCTTCCACCTTTTATAGATGATTTGCCTCGTTTCATCCTAGCTGCCATATAGAATCCAGTTGGATTGGGCAGCAACCCACTGGTTCCTTACCTTAAACCTTATATATATATATATATATATATATATATATATATATATATATATATATATATATATATATATATATATATATATATATATATAGTGACAGTGACAGTGGGTTTGAGTTGGAGTCCAAAATCTCGAAGTCATTCAAGGATGGAATTGTTTGGCATTTAATCGAGTGCTCTCTTATAGAAGAATGTTCTTTTTTATTAAGAAGTTTCTCTGTACTAAGGCTGATGCCCATGTAAGAGAAAAAAACGGGCCTGAAGGGTACGCAGGGTGCTTCCATCATATTTTCCAGAGGTACACTCTGGACAAGAGTAAAAATAAACTACACCACTACGTAAGTCCTTAGGAGTTTGATCTTTAATTTTAAAATTTTTCCAATTTTGTGGTTGTTGGAAAAAAAAACTTTAAATTCAGTTTGCATAAAAAATTTGGCTAATAGTTTAGAGATATCTTTTCTGAAGGTTCGATTAAAAAAAACCTCATCTCCTGAAATCACTGCACCTGAAGAAGTTAGATTTCTTGTTGTTCCTGAGATGGGTTTTGCAATGTCTATGTGGTTTTGAGTGATGTTCTTATTTTTTTCCAATGTAGCAAAAGCAGCGGCAATGTCGAAACTTTGAGGTTTTTTATTTATTGAAAACGACAATCCATATCCTTAGGCACGCTTTACATCTGTAGGAATTGGTTTATCCGATAAATTCACAACACAATTTTCTTGATAATTTTTGTTCCATACACTACCACTTATTAGGCGATTTAATTTTTTTGTTAGTTGGCAATTAAGTTGATTGAGTTTTCTTCTGAGCCTGTTCTAGATGGTGTCTAGCAGTAGTGTTTTCCAGACACATGGAACATTACGTAAGAAGTTATGTTTCAGACTGCGTAACTTTTTAAATTGGGAAAACTCATTTCTTTTTGTAGCAACCAAGTGTTTGGTTAAAGAAAGGACACTAAATTCACTAAACGGATGTTCACTTTCATTTCTTAAGCGAACGGGTTAGGTTAGGTTATTCAGTAGTGAGTAATATGTATAAAAACTTACACAATTTTCCGAAAAGATTTATATCAGCACTTAAATCCTTAAAAATGGACCAAGATTTGCATATTACAAAAGCTGATAAATCTAACACGTTTGTTATAATGAACAAAACAACGTATTTAGAAAAAAATGTCCACTTTATTATCCGATAGGTCTACATACCTTCCGCTAAGTAAGGATCCCTTAGATGACGTAATCAAT
Organism: Ceratothoa steindachneri; assembly: GCA_963969495.1. NCBI lineage: Eukaryota > Metazoa > Arthropoda > Malacostraca > Isopoda > Cymothoidae > Ceratothoa > Ceratothoa steindachneri. Next base: position 69,995,062 of record OZ018338.1, on the reverse strand, counting down.
TGTTTTAATAGAGACGTACAAACCACTTTAAAAAAAACACATCAATTATGGACTCTCTTCTAGTGGCTCTTCTTTACCCTATTTGTATGGCGTAATAAAAACCCATAAACAAGAAAACCCAATAAGAACAATCATAAGTGCCACTAGTTCAATCCAATATAAACTTCCAAAATACTTAGTAAATTTACTTTCTCCTATCTTAGGAACTATATCCACCTTGCATATAAAAAATTCCCTTGACCTGTGCAATAAATTAAACAATATGAGGGTAACATCAGACCTGAGACTAGTCAGTTTTGATGTTACCTCATTATTCACCAAAGTGCCCATTGATGACTTATTAGACTTCCTAGCATCTATTCTAAATACTTATGACCTCCCTTTACCTACCAATACGATCATTGAGCTTATTTGTTTATGTATTAAAAAATGTAAATTTAGTTTCAACGGCAAATTCTATGAACAAGTGTTTGGTATGGCTATGAGTAATCCCTTATCTCCCTTATCTCCCTTATTGTAAAATTTATATATGGAATTTTTCGAAACTAGGTTGATCCCTCCTCTTTAGTCTACTCAAATTGTTTGGTTCCGGTATGTTGATGACATCCTGGTAATTTTAAACAACAGTTTTGACATCGATAGTTTTCTTTTAATTATCAACTCATTGGTTCCGTCAATTAAATTTACCGTAGAAAAGGAAGTAAATAAGAGCCTTCCATTTTTGGATGTCCTAATAATTAGAGAACCACATAGATTTAAATTTACTGTTTATAGGAAACCGACAAATAATTTATCTTATGTCCATTTGTATTCAAGTCATGCCAAAAATATAAAATCTGCAGTTTTTTCCTACATGTATCTCAGGACTCTTCGAATATATAGTCCCGACTATATAGAAAAAAAAATACACAAAAATTGAAGATATTGCTACCAATTTATCTACCCAAAGTACTTTCTAGAAAAATGTATGAATACAGCCAAAAAACATTTTATAATTGTAAATTAGAGACAATAAAACCTCGTAAAAACCTATTAATTTTACCCTATCATGATAATTTTATGTCTGTAGTGCCCATTCTAAAACAACTTAATATTAAGGTAGCCTTTAAATACAATCATATATTAAAAAATGTCTTAATAAAACTTAGCCCAATAATGATAATAATGTAACTTACCGAATTCCATGTTTAGATTGTAATTTATTCTATGTAGGCCAAACTTCCAAAAATGTTTCCATAAGGATCCAACAACACAAAAATGCAGTAATTAAGGGATATCTGAATAATTCCTTAGCTGTCCACAATTCCAAGATGGGACACGGAATTAACTGGTCAAAAACTGATAAATTAATCCGTAGTTATGATTTTATAAAGAGAAATATCCTGGAATCATTTTTAATCTCACAAACAAAGGAGAGTAATCTCAACATTAGCCCAGGGCTGTTTTCGCTAGATCCAATTTTATCATTTTTTCTAAAATCCGACTTATCTGATAGCATTCAAAAGTTGACCTCATAGGGAAACGTGCTTAGTATAAATACTCTGTGTCTAATTTTTTCTTACCATTGTGAGTTTGAAAATGTCGAATAGATGAAAGTACTAACTCCAATCCGTCTTTTATTCAGTTTCCTTTCGTGGTACATATTCATATTTATAGTTATCACGCACTAACTTTCGTGATATTTCATATATATATATATATATATATATATATATATATATATATATATATATATATATATATATATATATATATATATATATATATATATATATATATATATATATATATATTAGTGAAGTTGCGTAGCAGTCTTTCCTGAATGCAAATTTGTTGAGACAATTGTGTATTTTGCCTTAATTAATTTTCTTTGGTAACTTTCTCTTCTAACTATCTTTTGTATTCCATCTTGTAGATGTTGGATCACTTTTCCAGTATTCATCTCTTTTTTAAATGAATGTGTTTGGTAGAAACCAAACTAACTTGCTAAGCTTTCGATCTTATTCGATCATCTTAGGAGCATTAAGAAATATTCTTGCCTCCTTTACCGATGTAATGAGTGGAGTGAGGATCTGACAGTACAAAATGAGTATCTCTCTTTCGTGATTTCGGAGGCCTATTTATGAAACATTCCTAAAACTTTTCCTCCTTTGCCGATTTTGAAGTAATTGCCGGATGAAGAAAACCAAGAATTCTTACGCAGTCGACAGAGTGAAAGAATGAATGAATGATGAATAATAGTTAAGAAAAGAAAATTGGTGTGGAAGATGAGATGATAGATTGTGGCTGAAGAGAGTTTATAGGGTTTGCCCAGGTAGTGAGGGCTACACTTTTCATTTATTTATATTTCTTTTTATTTTGTTATGACGTTCAATCCTGTAACTTGTATTTTTGTGAACGATTTTTAAGGTGTATTTATTCCGCCTTGGTTGAACGTAACGTTAGAGGAAATGGGCCACTCTTGTGAGTTGAATTTTAAAATAAATTTAATGTTTGATTCCAGCGTGTCGCTTGACTGTTGATGGCTGGCTTATCTTCATTTATTAATATGGCCTCTAAGATGTTCAGCCTTGCTTTATTGACCTCTTTTATTTTAATAATGTTGTTATGAACGAGCATATCTCTCGTTAGGTTAATATTATGGGCACCCTCCATATGATCCTTAGGCCCTCCGCGTTATAGATACATGGTTAAACGGCTCGAAAGTGTAGTGGTTGTCATGCCAATAATTTGGAGTTATTATAAAGCTTACAGTCTTTATCGGAGCATATGAACTGGTAAATTATGTTGTCTGATCCTAACTCCACTCATTACATCGGTAAAGGAGTCAAGAACATTTCAAAACGCTCCAAAGATGATCGAATAAGATCGAAAGGTTATCAATTTAGTTTGTTTTTTACCAAACACATTCATTTAAAAAAGAGATGAATACTACACAAATGATCCACCATCTACAAGATTGAATAAAAAAGATAGTTAGAAGAAGAGAAAGTTGCCAAAGGAAATTAATTAAGGCAAAATACACAATGGTCTTCAACAAAATTTGAATTCAGGAAAGACTGCTACCCAACTACACTAATATTAAAACCTATGACCTAACAGCGAAAAAAGAACGTATAACTATAACCTTCCGTCGTCATCTTATAAAAAGGCAAATAGAACTTTTAAAGAAACCATCCCTAAACTTGAACGTGATGTTGAGGAAACGTTATCACAACTTGAAGAGCTCGAAATTCCACCTTTAACACGGGACTATCACAAAAGCTCTCTCTAACAGCAGTTTAAAAACGGAAAATTCCGAAAAAAAGCATTAAGACCTAAAAGTATAATAAACTATACAAATGACGTATAGCACTGCCAGAAGCAACAACATCATTCCTCAATCTCTCCCGCCACACGCTATCCACTAGTGAAATAGAAGCTTTTAAACTCGGTTTGAACTGCCACCTACAAGCTAAATTCGATCCAATTTTAAAAAACTCCAACTAGAATCCCTGTTCAAATCTATGCTGAAGCTACAAGATCAAGCCATCATTGAAATTAACTCCAACCTAAAAGACCAACTACACCCAGAAGCTATCAAATGAAGATGCTTTACTGGCAGCAAACTTATAACACCAGAGATCTGTAAGGCCATCAGCTCTCTAAAAAAATAACAAAGAAATAGTCATAAGAAAAGCTGATAAATCCAACATATACGTCATTCTAAACAAAGAAGAATATAACAACAAATTGAATACCATCTTAAGTGACATCACTAAATTTAAACGTATGAAAAAGATCCAACAGAAAACTTAAAAGAGAAAATAAATGGACAAATAATAAAGCTAATGCACTCATCGGGGGACTTCACTTCCAAAAGATCATCGGTGATTATACACCAGTATATCTGTACGGCAATGTAAAAATTCATAAGCCGCACAACCCATTGAGGCCCATCATCTCTCAAGTCACGACTCCTACGTACTGTTTAGCTAAGACCCTAAATGCATTAATAAAACCGTATATCCCTTCAAAATATAGCATCGACATACTCCACGCTACAAGACCGTCAATAATAATATCATCCCTTGAAGTGGAAAGCCTGTTTACGAACGTGCCTATCGCTCAGACCATCGGCATCATTATAAAAAACGTGTACCACCATCCTACAATGTCTCCTCCAAATCTTGACCAAAACATCTTAAGGAGCATGTTACGTACATGCACATCAGAGGCGTCGTTCAGGACACCGGACGATAATCTATACACGCAAGTGGATGGAGTTGCTATGGGGTCACCCATAGGGCCGACCTTCGCCAACTATTACATGGTTTAGCTTGAGGAGAGATTATCGGACATCATGGAAAATAAATCTACACATATTACCAATAGGTAGATGACATCTACATCAACGTCCAAAACGAAGAACATCTGAAAAAACATAAAGCAGCAATTTGAGGAGAATTCCGCACTAAAATTCACTTATGAATTGAGCACGCGCAATAAACTCCCTTTCTTGTACGTTGAGGTGCAAAACATCAATGGCAGCTACATCGCTAAAGTACATAAGAAAAGTACGGACATGGGAAGATGCCTCAATGCGGAGAGTGAATGCCCTGAAAGGTATAAAATAAGCGTAATCGGCTCATACATCCGCCGAGCTTATAAATGCTGCTGTACTTGGGAACATTTCCACCAAGAGATTGCAGGAGCAAAATTAATACTCGTGAATAATGGTTTCTCAAACGGCATGATTGACAAACAACTCCAATCATTTTTAAATGATCATTACAAACTTGCGGATAAAACTGAAAGTAATCAGGGAGAAGTCAACAACATCAAAGTGTATTACAGAAACCAGATGTCCATGACCTATAAAATAGATGAAAAAACATCAAGGAGATTAGTAACCGAAACATCAAGGTTAGAAATCAAACGGATAAATCCAATTCATCATTTATTATAAAACAACAAAAGCCAGCAATCTCCTGATGAATAACAACACCAGCCTAAACTCCTCGAATCTCAAGTCAACCAACATAGTTTACGAGTTCATATGCTCCGATAAAGACTGTAAGCTTTATAATAACTCAAAATTATTGGCATGACAACCACTACACTTCCAAAACGTTTAACTATGCATCAACAAAGCGGAGGGCCTAAGAAGCATATGGAGGGTGCCCATAATATTAACTTAACCAGAGACATGCTCGTTGATAACACCATTATTAAAATAAAAGAGGTCAATAAAGCAAGGCTGAACATCTTAGAAGCCATATTAATAAATGAAGATAAGCCGGCAATCAACAATGAAGCGACAAACTGGAATCGCACATTAAAAATATTTTAAAATTCCACTCACAGGAGTGGCCCATTTCCTCTAACGTTACGTTCAACCGAGGCGAAATAAATACCCCTTTAAAATCGTTTTCTTTCACTCTGTCAGATCCTCACTCCACTCATTACATCGGTAAAGGAGGCAAGAACGTTTCAAAACGCTCCGAAGATGATAGAATAAGATCGAAAGCTTAGAAATTTAGTTGTTTTTTTTTCCCAAACACATTCATTTAATTAAGAGAAGAATACTGGACAAGTGATCCACTATCTACAAGATGGAATACAAAAGATAGTTAGAAGAAGAGAAAATTGCCAAAGGAAATTAATTGAGGCAAAATACACAATCGTTTTCGACAAAATTTGCATATATATATGGAAAAATCCAGTAGGACCTGAAGCAGAGCAGTTATCTAATTATGCCATTATCTTAACCGCATATATATATATATATATATATATATATATATATATATATATATATATATATATATATATATATATATATATATATATATATATATATATATGATGAAAATTAATGCAATATCGCAAGAAAAGATGAGGAATTAAACCACATTCTCCGAAGACAATTTAATTCAGAACAGTTTCGGTGTATCTCACACCCTTTTTCAACTGACACTGGATAGAAAATATAAGAAAAGTTCATACAAGCATAACACAATCCCCTACTTGTGGCTAATCTGGGAAAGGGGGGTTAGGCCTAAACATATTGAAGGGCTGACATTTTACTATTTTGTTTATTTGCTTTCTTATTACAGGATTAAAAGAAAATTGACCCTCAGTTAGATTTAAATTAGGAACTGACGATATCAAGCTTGATTCTACGATTCTTCTCTTAACATAGTTAGCCGATTTAAATACCATTTTACTTCCATTGAAATCGATCGTATGATTCTTGTCTCTAACATGGCAAAATATTCCACTGCTTTCGCTGCCCACTCTAACATCTCTTTTGTGTTCATACAATCTCTTGTCTAGATTTCTCCCCGTTTTCCCTATATAAACTTTATGGCAATCGTTGCATGGTATTGCATATACTCCTATGTTATGATGTTCTTTGGGTTTCCTGGCAATCATCAATTGGTTTAAGGAATTATTATATTTAAAGGCTAGATTAATACCCGCTTTTCCAAATATGTCCTTTAAACTATTTAATTTTTTATTGAATGGCAATGTTATACATTTGTTGAAGTCATTAGTGCGGGAAGGCTTATTACCATAGAATGATTTCCTAGCTGCAAAATGGGCAGACGATATGAACCAATCGGGGTAATACAAATTAGAAAAAATGGTCCTGATAATGACAATTTTTTCCTCTAAATAGGAAGGATGACATATTTTGTATGCTCTAAGGAAAAGGTTAGAAATTACCGATTTTTTAACAGTATTATCGTGAAACGAAAAATAATGTATATAGGCATTCGAGTGGGTTGGTTTCCTATACACGTCAAGTTTTAATTCATGGTGATCCTTATTAATGAGGACATCTAAAAAGGGTAATCTATTATCATATTCCCATTCATATTTAAATTTGATGGAGACATGCAAATTATTCAAATTATTAAAAAAGGTATCAAAATCATGGCCATTAGGCCATACAGAAAATACATCGTCAATGTACCTTAACCATATAAAGTTAGGGGAAGAAATTGTGGGAAGGAGTTCAGTCTCAAAGTATTCCATGAAGAGACATGCCAATATCGGAGATAAACTATTTCCCATGCTAAGGCCAAATATTTGTCTATAAAACTCATTATTTACTCGAAACACATTGTCAGAGAGACATAATTCAACTAAATCGATAAATTTACTCGTAGAAATGAGAAGATCCAAATTAAGTCTAGGCAAGATTTTTCCCGCAGAAGCCCATGGTTTGGTCAACCGGCACTTTGGTAAACAAAGAGTTTACATCAAAGCTCACAAGTTTTCCATCCGGTAATTGCAAGTGGTTGAGGCGGTCAACGAAATCTTGAGTGTTCATAATGTGTGCAGATGAGATTCTTCCAACTGCTGGAGATAAATGCTTGCCGAGCCATGCATTTATCTCCAGCAGTTGGAAGAATCTCATCTGCACACATTATGAGAATGTGGTTTAATTCCTCATATATATATATATATATATATATATATATATATATATATATATATATATATATATGGCTTAGCTTAGTTCGTTACTATATTTTATATCTTATTCACTCTATAATATCCACCTTATATAGCTTATTCCTCTTACCATTATATTCATTGGCCATAATATCCAATTAAATAACCGTATTATCCAATTCAATTATTAAGCCATATTCCATTGTTATTTTTAGTTCAATAAATTTTGTTAAATTTTTGCGTCAGTACTTTTGAAACCTTCCCGGTTGAATTAGTTCTCCTCTCTCACGTTTTCTCTTTCAACACATTTTTATCTTTAAATTCCTATAGCAAGGTTTAATGGCTGCTATCTAGGCAATATGTCATTAAACCAATCATCACATAAGCTATACGCATATTGAATATTTAGGCATCTCGGTGTAATTGGGAGCGGAAGATCAGCCGTGAAGATTGAGTATAGGGTGGAGTTCAAACTCCGCCCCTGTGGGACCACCGTCTGTAGATGGAAAGTCATTCCAAGGTGTTCCTCCATGGAGACGTAGAATTTCCTATTGGTGACATAGTCAGCCAACATTCTCTTGCTCTTGATGCCAAAAACATAAAACATTATGTAATAAGAAAGAAAATGCGTGGTAGGTATATAAAGATAAAAAATGTTTGAGTTTGCCCTGGTATAGAGGGCATCTCTCAGGCTTTTTTTCTTTTTTCTTGGTTTCTCTTCATCCCATTTGTTATTTTTTGTTAGTTTATTTTATTTATTTTTTTACACACATACACACACACATATATATATATATATATATATATATATATATATATATATATATATATATATATATATATATATATATATATATATATATATATATGTATATTTCTCTCAGGGTAGCACGAGAGAATGATGAAAATGAATCCATTAAACCAAATTGAAAGAGAAAACGGAATAATTTTTCCTTGCAGCAATATTTTTATTACCTTTTTTCGAAAAATCCGTGCAGGGAAGCGATTCGAACCGCTTCCCTGCACGGACTTTTCGAAAAAAGGTAATAAAAATATTACTGCAAGGAAAAATTATTCCGTTTTCTCTTTCAATGTGGTTTAATGGATATATATATATATATATATATATATATATATATATATATATATATATATATATATATATATATATATATATATATATATATATATATATATATATATATATATATATATATATATATATATATATATATATATATATATTTCTCACAGATATTCACATATATACACCTTTTTCTTTTTTAAAAATAAGTAAATTTTTATCTTCCCTCCGTCGCGACATTCAAGCCTTTCAAGTTTTTTGATTGCTATATATAATTTTCTTTGTTTTTGAAATAACAATTTATAATTCTATTTTGCCGGTGTTTTAGATTATCACTTCGTTTTTATTTTGTTGGTTTAAGTTGTGGGCACTTCGCCTCTTTTTCTTCAATTTTAATTAGATGGTTCTGTTTTTCTTGTTTAGGTATAAATTCCGATTTGGTTTTCTCGGGAGCAGCTTCTTCCACTCAGGAATAGGGCTTGCCAGGTGGCTCTTTCCCTAACTGATCTCGGAATGTCTAGGTCAAGGTTCAAGTTCGGGAGTATCTCATTTTCAATTTTGTCCCATGTCTTTCTCCCTAGTCTTTGGAGTTCCATATTCATCGGATTCAGACCTGCTCTTGTGTGCAGTTCTGTTTGCTGAATATGGTCCATCCTTTGTGCTCCAGCTATAAAAAGGGGCTGCTTTGTTCTGCATTATCTGCATTTGTTTGAGAGAGGTAGAACTCGCAGCCTACATGACCCGGCCGGGTACGCTAAGGTCGAGCGTACCAGAGCAGTGTATAGCTTTTTAAGATTTTTGGAGCTGATGCTTTTAAATCTATACAGTTTTCCGAGCTGTATTTTGGCTAGGGAGATTCTGCTGTTAATGTGCACTTTGTATCCTTTTGATGTTAAGTGCAGCCCTAGGAGTTTGCCTTCATTTCCGTACGGGTATACTTCGCCGTCCACTAAGACATCCACACGTTTTTGGCGGTTTATTGGAAGGATCTGGAAATTTCGGCGGTTGGTCTTGATTTTCCACTTTCGTTCGTATCGACTGATGTTATCGATTTCGATGGCTGTCTGCCTTGCTTGATATCCAGCATGTTTTTAGTAGGTGGGGGTGACTTGTGTGATGTCGTCTGCAAATTGCAGGTACATCACGTCCTTCCCTACTGGATCAGGAAGTCCAGTGTGTACAAAAGGTACAACAGCGGAGTCAGACAGCCACCTTGTGGAACACCCACCTCAAGTTCGAACTCGGGTCCTTTGTAACCCTTGATCGAAATTTGGGCTTTTCTATGCATGATGTAGTCATGGAGGACCCTTTCCAGGATTGGATTCAGCTGGAGGCCTAAGATCTTATATTGAAGACCTTTTAGCCAAACCTTATCGAAGGCTTTTTGTACATGTCGCATCACCACGTCTACGTATTTCCTCTCAGCTTTACAGCGGGCAAGCTTTTCAATGAGAAGGGCAAGGGCAATGCTGTGAGCTTCCAGCTCGGTCAGTTGGTCTTGTAACTTGTTGGCTAGAAGATTTTCGTAGACTTTGCCTATAATCTCCAGGAGGGATATTGGCCTGTAGTCCACCAGTTGATCAGGCTTCCTCCGTTTAGTTATAAATATGATTTTAACCATATTGAAACCGTCGGGGAAGTAGCCCGTATTCAGGAAGGCATTGTAGATTTTCGTGATTCCCCGAATGATCTGCCGGGGGGCATGCACCAAGTTATATTTGGTGATGTCCGTCCAGCCTGGTGCCTTTTGTTTAAAGGTTTTTATGACTGCCATGACCTCTTCTGGAGTAGTTATTCGGCTATGGTCTGCCAAAACCCCCCCTTCATTGACATAGGCATGTGGGAGCGTGCGTTGCGCAATCTGATTACGATCTTCAATCAGTTGGCCCTCGAATTCCTGGTCGAATCCCACGTTGTCTTTTGGTGTTATGTTGCAGATATCTTTCCAGAATGTGCGGAATCTCTCTTCCAAAACCGCCCGCTCTTCCAAGTAGTCATCGCCCTCTAAAATGCGGGTCTTTTCTCTACTTGTAAGACCTTTTAACTTGTTCACAAGTACCAGAGCACATCAGGTCTCACCTCGCTGTCTAATTTTTTAAACAGGCTGTCCCAAATCTAAGCCTGTTGCTGGTTAATAGCCTGCTTTAGATCTTCACTCAGGCGTCGTAGCATCGAGCTTCTTTCCCGATTTGTACCTTCTCTTCTAATTTCTTCATACACCTCCATGTGCAGTCTAGCGATCTCTATCATTTCCTCGGTCTATCTGAGTTGTGAGTGAGTTTTGTACCTCTTCATCAGTACACTCTCGCGATCCGCCTCGATGATGTGGGCAGTTATCTTCTCCAGCTCCTCGCCGATCTTCTTTAGCTTTGCTCCGTTTAGGTTCGCTGGTTCAAATCTATCAAGGATTTCCTTGTCGCCTTCCCAGTTGGCCGAAGCGTAGCTTTTGCGAAGAGGGATTGGAAGCTGGATTGGCGCGAGACAAATGGTCGTCAAGATCGCTATGTGGTCGCTGGGGACTGTTGGGCCTGGCTCACTACGGTAACTGATGGGGAAGCCATCGCTTGTCATAGTTATGTCGGGCATTGTTGATGACCGAACAGTGATATAGGTAGGGAAATCCGGACCTATCCGCTGGATGTTTTTCCTTCGCATAATCATTTCCAAGTTATGGCCTCTTTCATCCGTGTTACGATAGCCAGCCGTTCGGCATCTGGCATTGAGCTCGCCCCCAAGCAATACCATTCGGCCGTGGACAAACACGGTGTAGAAGTTTGTGAGAGAAAGGTACCTTGGTCGAGGTGGTTAGAAGGCCGCCGCGATTATGAGCTTGCCCAATAGAGTGTGCATCTCTACCGCCACGAAGGACTCGTCCATATCCGGAAGGTGTCTGAACGACAGATTCCTTCTGATGGCAATGACAGCACCGTCGTACCTCTCCTGAGAATGTTTTTTTCGAGACCACTCTGTAGCCTGGTATCTTTAACTGCTTGTTGGTCGTATCGATACCATGTTCCGTGATTAATATGATGTGGAGATAAAGCACACGGAATATGTTTCCGTATGCCGTGGCTTTTCCCTCCCATCCATTCACGTTGAGTGTCAGGATCCATAACCTGTTGTTCTGGTTTTCCATTTTTTGTTCTGGCTTAGGTGGATACCTTAGTGTTTATGGGTTGTCGACTTGCATTTTCTGTTCCTCTTCTTTTTGAACTCTGCTGGGGAGAGTTCAATAAATGTTTCCTGTTAGAGGGCGAAGTTCTGGTTGTATAGGGCCTCCTCAACCGATTCTTCCTCGCATTAAGTCTCGAAGTCCCATTTATAATACTTCTTCTTTAGTCTCACGCAAATTTTGTTTGCATCCTAGTCCTTCGGGAAGGGGAATTGTTCGCTCGCGTAGATGCAGAGGTTAATTTGGTCTGCATGTACCTTCTTCTTAGTTCCTCTTTTATCATTTTTGCGGCGTACTTCCTTTTTTGCCTTTTCTGAGTCCGAGATGTCTGTGTTGTCCGTGGTTTCAGAGGATTCTGTTTCTACCTATTCCTCGTCTTTTGGGTTGGTTGAGTGTGCTGGTTTTGCGGCCACCTCTCTCTCTTTTTTGGCCTCAATCCTTGGGACGGGCCGTCTATTTTTGTCTTCTTTTCTCTTCTCTTGGCTCTTTCCTGGCATCTGTTTGGGATTCAGCTGCAGTTGCAGTACATTTCCTGAAGGAGGGTTGTCAGGGAACCGCATTTCACTCATGCCGTTCTTAGCGAATACTCCTGGTTGAGTTAGGTTCCTGACGTGAGCGTATAAGATAAGTAAGTCTTTTTGTTTTCAGTTTCTATGAAGACTGCTTTTGCTGCCTGATCATATGATGTTTTGCTCTTGCGTTCATGCTCGTCTTTCTTTAGCTGCACCTTCTTTTTTATAAGTTCCTTTTTCATTGGGCAGGCCATGGAACGATGTCCTTGGCCGCAGTTTACACACTTCTCTCTGTGACTGCTGCAGTTATTCCAGTGGTGACCTGGCTCACTGCACCTTGAATTTTATTTTTTGAGACTCTGTGCATTCTTTAGTTGTGTGCGTCTCCATTTTATAGCAGCGGAAGCAGAATTGTATGGGAGTGAATTCTTCTCTCTCAATCTGCTCCTTACTGATCTTTGCATTAAAAAGCAGTAATCCATTTTCCTTTGCCTTTTGAGTAATTGTTGTGTCGGAGAAGACAACCTTAAATACGTGAGTATATTCAGTTTAGTCCCTCTTGTTCCCAAACTTAATAATTTAGGATACTTTGGCCCATTATTTTTAATATTTCTTCTTTTATCTCTTCCTTAGAGTGCTGTCCTATCCAAGGGTCCAGTCGTCGGCAGACTACGCTCCTGTGGGTTAGGATCTGCGGTGGAATTGCCGGTTGTAGGCCTATTTCACGGAGCGTTCCGACTGCTTATTCTTTTGTAATACTCTCCACATCCTTCTCCTTCTCACATATTGCAACATAACCTGTTAGTATTTCGAGCAATCGGAGCATTGCGATCTTCAACTTTACTTATACTACTTCAAAGACCTTATCTCGGCTGGGCCTGCTGCTTCCGCTGATGGTGCGTAGCTGGATCCGAGTGGTCCCATTTTTCCCCAGGGGGGCGGCCCCTCGGGCTGTCTTTCTTCTTGTTGTGTCTTATATGCGGCTTCTGGTTATTCGTCGCTGTATTGAATGTATTCCCTTTACTGTAGTGTCCGCTTCTTCGTCTTGGTAGAGCGCTTTGAAAGCCGCCCCCTCCTCGTTGCAAGCGAGTTTCGATGAACGTGAACTGCGGGATGGAATGGATGAATGATGGGAGGCCCCTCAGACGGATGAAATGTGGCGGACTTAATGATGGGTGGTGATCGAATCAACTACCACCACCCGGGGGTGCCGCCCCGTCTGGGGTTTGGTTATCGATGCTGCTTCCAACTTACACAGGGATGGTTGTGTGTCTCCCTGTGGTGCTGGCCTGAAACGCTCTTGCGTAGAGTTCCACAGTGGGCTAATCTCAAACCTGCTTTCCTTTACGTCTCCAATTATGTCTATCAAAGTGGACCGACATAGTTGGAGCGAGACTATATGAATGGCAGTTCAGTTCATTTCAGCGCCCTGCTCCGATGAGGGGGCCGCGGGGAGGGGGGGGGGGGTAGCCAGACATGAGTCGAGTATACGTTGTTCCGTAGAAAATATATCTTGTAGTCCTCCTGTGCCGGCTGTGACTTCTTGCTGAGCGTAAAATAATTAAAGTTTTCTTCCAAGGCCTTGATGCCGAGATCGAGCTGGGGGAGCTTATATTTAAGCCCTTCAACCCAGACCTTGTCGAAGGCCTTCTCGACATCACGGAGGACCACGTTCACGTATCCTTTTTCTGTTTTGGCTCGTGCAATCTTTTCAGTTAGCATGGCTATTACCGAGAAAGTCCTTTTCCTTTCGGAAGCTGAATTGATGGTCATTGTATTTTTTATTTTCTTCCAGGTACTCGACCAGCCTTTGATTCAAAATATTTTTCAGGACCTTACCCAGAGAGTTCAGTAGGGAAATTGCCCTAAAGCTTGAAACTAAATCGGTTGGTTTCCCTTGCTTCAGCAGGAAGACCATTTTAGCTGTCTTAAATCTCTCCGGATAAGCTCCTATGTTCAGATATGCGTTGAACAGGTCAGCAATTGCCTTCGTTATATTCTCTGAGGCAATCTCATAGTTATATTTTGTGAGGCATGTGCTCCCGAGAGCCTTCTGCTTAAACGATCTTATGGCACTTTTCAGCTCTTCTGTGATCTTCGCTCCTAGACTTGCGTTTTCTTATATGGTGTAGGCAACCCTTCTTTCTGGGAGTGATTCTGTGCCAGTTTGTTATTAAGAATCTATTTACTCCTTCCTCCGTTTCTACGTCATATCTCCGGTTATCCTTTTCTTCGATGGAAAATATTCTGCCTCAGTGGTCCCTAAATTTATCTGCTGTTTCTTTGTCTCTATTTATGATTTCTCCTTCTTCATTTTTATTTGGATCTTCATTCTGGGAGGTTTATTATTTATTAATTTTATCAATCTCCAGGCTTTTCTTGGTTCTTCCGTGTTTTTTACTTTGCTTATAAATTCATTCCATTGTTCTCTTTGCTGTTCTTCAATGAGAAATATTATATCACTCTCTAGATGTATTCGCTCCTTAGCCTTTAACCGACTTGTGCCTGTTTCTCTAATTTTAGTGTATTTTTGGTCAATGTTCCTCGCTTTTCTTCTCATCTCCTCAGTCCATTTCGGGTGAATGATCACCAGAATTCCAATATGGTCACTACATAGCACAGGGACTGGTTCCATATGCCTGTTATAACGGAAGTTGTTACTAATTAGCACTATATCTGGTTTGGTTGATGCTCTTCCATTTATGTAAGTCGGGAACTCTGGTCCAGCACGTATTAAGATGTTTATTTCTATCAGAAGTTCTAAATTTCGTCCCGCATTATTTTTTGTTCTGTATCCGGATTCCAGTAGTCTTGCGTTTTGGTATCCCAGTAGTATTGTTGGATTGTTCTTGTTAAATATTTCCATTATCGAATGAATTGGTATGTATGAGCGGCAAGGTGGTTGATAAGTTGCTGCTATCGTGAGTGGAGAGAATTTCATCTGCACTGTCACAGCAGCGTACACCTCATCAAACTCTCTTTCTGGGTTAAAATATAACCTTTTTTTAACAGCAATAGCTGTTCAGTCATACCTTACCCCACTGGGATTTTTCTTTATGATGTCATAGTTGTGTATTTTTATTGATTCTGTGTACTGAAATAGTTATTATGTCTGGGTCTATTTGGCGAAAGAAGTTATCGTATTGAATATTTTTATTTTTCCACCCATCTGTATTTAGGTGGAGGATTTTTAATCTTCTGTTGGCATGGTCCATGATCTATAGTGAAAAGTTTTCTATTCCGTTGTGCTCACTCCTTGTTTTGTTTTAAAGTTCTTCCACTTTCCGTTGGTCACCTTTTCGAAAGTCTATTTTTGGAGTATTTTGACGTCGTTGGGGTAGAATCTGATTCGGTTCTTTTCTAGTAATTTTTTGATGGAGGATTCCTGGTGATCAGTGACGTAGGTCCATTTGCATGTTCTTCTTTCTATGCCTTTTTTGACGTCTGTTGGTTTGATATCTTTAGGCAGAGGATATGCATCGTGTACGAAGACTTTAAGTTTAAAGTCTCTTGCTTTGTACTGGCCTCCCTCGTTGACGTTTTTAACTTCAGAATCCGTTGTGGTTTCTGCCTCTGTGGTACTTTTTGTTTTGTTTCTTCGTTTTCTTGCGGGTTTTCTTTTTCATCATGGTTTGGGGTTCCTTTTCTAAATTTTATATTTCTTCCTCGTTTGTTTCTCAAGATTCTTCGTGTTGCTCTTTATCTGCTAGTGTAGCTCCAACTTCCAACATGTCCTTGACTTGCAGAGTTTTCGCGGCGGTAACGCCGCGAAATTTTCCCGTTGAAAAGGGATCGTATTTCCAACTTCTTGAGTGAGAAAAACTCTCCGATAAGAGATGCGGCTGAATAGTTTTCCAAGCGTCTGCTTTACCAAGCTGAATGTGAGTGGTATGTTGACAGTCCAAACGGTGAATTCCGCAATCAAAGGTGATGACTATCCCTAAGCCACAAAATACAGCTATATAAATAGTCATTCCCTCTACTCATAATTATACAAAATTCAACCAATCAGGGTTGAAACACATTTAATTGTCATACTTATGTTAATTTAAATCATTTCTTGGACATTGGACATAACAAGTTAGGAAGTATAGATTAATAGAGCAAAAGTAAGAGAGTACAGTGGTGAAAGGGTTTTGAAAATAGATAGTAAAGGTAAGTTTAGTATAAGTTTGAAGGTGTTTTTTCACCTGGTGGAAGGGTATCTCCAGCAAAAGTAGGTTCAGCATATGCATAGAGTAGCATAGCCAAGGTTGGTAAGATCCCTGGTCATTGGGTATCGTTGCATTGTAAAATTGTATATTTAGTGTTTATGGTTTCAAAGTAGGTTGACATTCAAACCTTTGTAGTGGTAAGATAAAAACGCATCACTACGGTTAGTCAAATTTGGGGGGGGGGCGAGAATTAAGGTTGTATTTTCAGGTTTGTTATTTGTTAAGTTACGTTGGTGTAAATTTTCAGTGAGGTCTTCTTCGATTTACATGTAACCTTATACACTCCGCTCGTCATGTAGCGTAGTTGTATTATGTAGGTGAGTGTTATTCTCTTTCCACTCTTGCTACTTGAGGGGGGGGGGATGACGATGAGGTTCTCCCCTTGCCGGATCTTTTCTTTCGGAACTCAGGGTCCGAGAGAACGACATAAGTGTCTGTTTAGAACTTCACGATTCCACGGAAGAGAGCTTGTTTAGCAAGGTCTTCTGGTAGTCCCGTTTGTATTGTCCGGCCCTTAGACCATCGGCAGTATCATCTGGGCCCGCCGCATCCGGAAGTTTGTTCCCTTTGGCAGCATATACCCTGAGGTTAATCATACACGAGTAGTACATGCACCTGGGTTCCTGAGCTTTCGATGACGAAGTCCTGCTCGGAGGACGTGACTGCGAAGCCTTTTGAGAGAGGGAGGTATGTTCCACCTTCTTGGAGCTTACAGCCGCGGCTTCCTCTCTTTCAACTCGTGATTTTGTAATTTTATCTTATGCGTGTGTGTTCGTGTGTGTGTTTAGAGCGCTTTGCCGGGCAGCCATAGCCTGGACTCTAGGATCCCGTGAGAGGAAATTGCTCGAGGCTGGGTCTTTTGGGCTGATCTCGTTCTGAGGTTGGAGATTCACTCTCAGGACTTCATTTGACGGAGGGTTTTCAGGAAACCACATTTACCAAATGCCGTTTTTTACGAGCATACTATTGAACTCCTTCGCGAAGGTGCCGAGTCGGTTCAGGTTGGCAATGTGTGCATAATAAATGCAGCACATTATTTTGGTTGACTTTTCGTTCTCGATTTGTAGGAAAGCAGGTTTTGGGACCATACTCTCTGCCACCGCTGCCTTGGCAACCTTCGCGTAGGTGGCGTTAACTTTCCTTTTTTTTGCTCTTTTCTTTTGTTACTTTAATTTGTTCCCTTTTGACGGGACACGCCATTGTCATAGTCTTATGTGAGTCATCACAATTAAGGCACTTCTGGGTAGTACTATTGCAATCACGCCATGAATGGCCTTGTTGGGCGCACACAGAACAGACTACAGTCTTAGAGTTAGGACAAGTGGCAGTGGTGTGCTCGTTGTACCTGTAGCACCTGAAGCACATTTGCAGGTCAACGAATTCCTCCCGCTCAATCTACTCGGGGCAGATACGAATATTAAAGAGGAGGAGGCCAGTTTCATTAGCTTTTATCGCCATTGATGTTTTCCGTATAGACTACATTGAAAACGTGGGTGTAGCTTTTGACTTTTATAACCTCAGCTACTTTCGCCCACAAGTGATTCTGAGGAATATTCTCAGTTATTTCGGCAGCAGAGTCTTCCCCAACCTAGGGGTCGAGACGGCAGCAGATAACGCTCCTATGGGAGCGTATTTGTGACGGTGCCTGTGGTCTTTGGTTGAATTTAAGTAGGGCTTCCAGGCTCGTGGAGAGGTGAGGGTTACAGTGTCCTCTTCCCTCACGCAGATAGCTGAATATCTATTGGGTATGTAGATAAGCCGTACGAGAAGCTATTTGCCGGGTCTCCTACATATCACCCAAGGGTGTAATTAGGGAGAGAATAGGGATGAGTAAGTTTCAGGGTGTGTGTAGCTGTGCGTGTTCAAGGATTCGCTGTGAAAAGGGAATGTGAGAAAAGTGGAAAATTGGAAAAATGTCCAATGAACAATATAAAAACTTTATCTAGAGGCAGCGAAGACGGAACGTTTTTCTTTTCCCTCAACTAGCCTTCAGCTAGGACAGTCGAGGAGAAAATAGTCACTTTCGAACGTATGCCACTATGGTTTCAGATCACTTACAACAGAACGGTTAATCAGTACACCTCTCATTCAAAATGAAATTCAGTTCAAATTTCCAAAATTTGACTGTACTGATACACGAGTATAAGAGATTTGCCAGGCGTCAAGCGCAGTCGTTCATTTCTGAAATAACAGACCTAAGCGTTAACAAATTGGCCAATCAGCTTTTAGACATAAGCACTGGAATAATTGTCCAATCAGTGTCACGATAGATTTAAGAGAATGAATAACGATCAAACAGTTTGGCATATAAACACGGCTGAAATTCATTTTCCGAGCTAATAATAATACCAAAACGAAGCCATATACTTAATAACAAACACTAGCGGAGGAGAAAGAAGAAGACTACGAGACCTATATAGTATATGGTCATTAATGGGATTTATTTTTGATTAATAAATCAGCGTAAATAGCGTTTCGAAAACCATTACCATAAATTTGTTTGATTAAAGTTAGTCGTCTGCTAGTTTTTAGGCCTACGACTAAAGTGAAATAAATTTTGAGTTTAGATGTAAATTCTGAACTAAGTTTTAAGAAAAACAATTAAACAAATATAAATTTATCCATAGAATCAACGAATGCACAATGAGATAAATTGGATTAGGTATACAATGTAAGATATATTAAAATATGATTTACAGTAACAAGATGTGAAGTGAAATGAAGTAAGTGGAATAAATATGAAATAAAAGATGACCATGAATTGGGGGCTGCAATACCAGAAGTAAATAGAATTAGGACCTACTCTCGTATGGCCGTTTGCAGAGAATTGTGAGAGGATGTGGAATTAAACTAAGTATGATTTGTTTGGAGGTATATGACTAATTGTAGATGGAATGATTACCGACCTTTATGCAGAAAATGGCCAGAATCGAATGGGCTATAGTCGTGTTCATTTTGGTTTGGCTGAAAGCGTGTGTTTGTTTGTGTGTGTGTGAAATTTTAAGAGATGATGTTTGAACCAGTAGTACGTTAAATGAATTCGGTTTTTCGTCACAGGATATTTGAATTATTGAAAGTTACATAAAATAATTGAATTGCAAAAAGTTATGGATAAATTAATTGAATAGACAAGTTAAGTAAAATAAATGAATTAATTTATTATTAAGTTGTATATAAATTTGCATGAATTATTTAAATGACAAAAGAATTGAATTTTATACATAATAAATGATGATATATATATTTAAGTTCTCCAGGAGGATTTTATTATAGGAATGTCTAGAGGGCATTGCTATACCTGCACAGGGAGGCAAAGATAAAGCAACTTTCAAAATAATTGTAAAAAAGAACAAGGAGAGTCATAGAAAAGACAGAATGAAGTAGGAGTTGAATTAACCAACCAAATTACCCAAAGAGAAGGATGGAAATCACACAGATTATTCCCAAGTTTTGCAAGGATAGTAGAAGGAGGAGAAGAGGACGAAGAAAATCTACACCTAGAGAAAGAGAATAATACTCGACAACGACTAAGAGTAATTAAATAACCGAAGCATCACCAGAGAATAGCATATAGTCAATTATAACTAGGATAGGAAACGAAAAAAATAGATAGAAACCTACACCAGTTTTTAGTAAGAATAATTACTAATAACGGATTGAACGCTTCATAAATACACACGCTACTTAGACATATTAAAAATAGATACACAGTTCGGATACAGCTACGCTACCAAATGTGCATTCTCGGTAAAGGAGGTAAAGCTTTGGAAAAGCGACCTCGAAAAATGAACTCTTTTTCCCTACGAGGTCTTACAAGGAAAATAACAGAAGGAGCTTTAAGTAGCATCAACTCAACAATGTCGCTCTCTGTGACCTACACAATTGGTGCTCCAAGAAAACCTCCATCACATTGGCCCTTTACCTCATTACTCGGCACATGAGGCAACGGTTCAGGGAAGCTCATTCATCGACCGCGTACCTGGGGAGTTTATCTTCCTATTTACAAAGAATAGTATACTACACACCGGGAAGTTTATCTTCCTATTTACAAAAGATAGTATACTATACACCAGGAAGTCTATCTTCCATTTATAAAAGAGAAGAATACATACCGGGAAGTCCATCTTCCCATTTACAAAAGACAATAATACATACCGGGAAGTCTATCTTCCCATTTGAAGGTTCAATGTGTGACTCGTTTAAATTCTCACTCGAATATTATACTTGGTTCGACCCCCACAATACTGAGGTGCTTCGGTTTTCCTCTATTTCCATATAGCCTAAGCCATGTGTTGTAGTCGTTTCAACTAAGCCTTAACCCATATTCGTGGTAGGTGTGCCTATGACCCTAGTGATTCATGCACATTAAGCAAAAAAATAAAACTACTTGTCCCAGAGAGAGAGCCACGTTTTCAGTGACAGTTTACTTTTTGCGAAAAACAGGATTCTTTATTTGAACTATAGAGTCGATTCCCCCGAGATATTTGGGTACTTTTCAAAGTGCTTTGTGCATATTGCAGGGAAAATATATATTTCAATCACACAATTTCGATAGGATTAAAAAGTTCATAGTTTGCTCAACACTAGAATCATTGAACCACAGATATACATAATGCGTTGAGCCACTTTTGAAGAGAGATCCTAAAGCCTTCAAAAACGACCTCTTACGAATGGAATTCATCGCTTTATATCTACTGTACTCTTTTAATTGGCATTTCCAAATAAACTTAACAAGGATTGAAGAATAACGAGGCCAATTCATTAAAACACTACAAGCACTACACCTTAATTCTTTTTTATAAGACTCCTCTGTTTTATCTAATTAATAACCGGTAGAAATCATCTAGGAACATGTTCAAATCACGCTTTCGTAAACAAGGTGACCTATTTACCGTGGCGGTAAGTTACAAACTAATAACAACATCATGTAAGCTAAAGTTGAAACTTCGCTTTCGTTAATTTTTAGGAAAATCTCAAGACGTAGACTTTCTGGATAAAGCTTAAACTTAATAAAATCAGTATTATGGCAACACTAAAGATAAGCTCCTCCCCCCAAAAGTTTCCAGATAAAGCTGAACCACCCCAAAACAGCTCATATACCCCACCATCTGTTCTATATTTTTCTACTGCAAAAGTGTTCAGCAGCGACCCCCCAGAATATTAATGATAACTATGTTATCTGCCAAACAGCGAGAAGTAAAAGTATTAAGCGCCTGTTTCAACGGATTCTTTGGATCAGCTAGAAGCGGGTAAGTGAAACCTCACCTTTCTTTCCTGGGTGCGACTAGAGTGCCTTAAGCAGTGAGCGGTATCATTTATTGATTTACACTAACCGCACCATCTTTATATATTTATCGCAAAATATACAACATTGTTATAAATGCAAATTTACATACCTTTAGTTGCCGCAGGTTAATGAAATTTACAACGCACGTGAAATTGTACTATATACAATGAAGTGATTAGAAAAGAAAAAATAGTTAACAAGCAAGTACTAAGGGCCTTAATTGAGGCTCTGATGTTTTGAGGGGGGCCTATGAAGCGCCCTTTTGTTCAAGTAACGGTTCATTTGTAGGGGTGCGAAATGTATGAGTGAAATTCCTTCCAACTGGATAATATAAATAGCAGAAAAACTTACCCATTGAAAAGAACGGACTCAGCCAGTCGTGTGGCTAGCGTATCGGAAACGGAATCAAGAGGTACCTCGTTCGAATCTCAGCGAGTCCAAATAACTTTTATGAAATCGCACATGGAAGAAAACGAAAATGTTTCAAGGACAAACTCAACAAGAATAAAAAAAAACCCCAAGGAAATCGAAAGAAAACGTTTGAAGCGCCAACTTAAAGAAAAAGGAAATTCAGTCAATGCAGAAAAGAAAAGCAAGATGAGTCAAGAATTAATAAATAAATTATAATAAAAGGGCCCCCCCGCATACATTTACTTTTTCTTTTGAAATGTTTACTCGGTAATAGGCTTACTCTAGTCTTTCTATGAGAGTTATAGCTTTCACACTTATTTTTAACTTGTGTTAATTAGTTTTTCTTATTAATTAAAACAAAATGGCTAATCCTTCTAAATTTGGGATATCTACTATGAACTAGATTCTGATTTGGGACTAACAGACAGTGATAATAATAGTTCCGACCATCCGATGACGAATTAGAGCCAATAATTGATGAAAATCATCAAAGTGATGAAACGTTGTAACGCTGCTCCCATTTCTTCCCCACTGTCATCATATTTCACGATGTCCACTCAGGAATCCAAGCGTACGTGGCTTTAAACTCGGAAAGCAAGCCTCATGAGTATTTAGAAGCGCTTTTGAATTAAGAAATCCTATCAGACATATGCAGGGAAACAAATCAGATATGATGATCACTTTTGTCGAATGTCCTAAAAAATCCACAAATGGTACAGGAACACTGCTAAATGCCAGACTGGTGTTCAAATACCAGTGAAATTGAAGATTTGTTGGTTGGCAAATGACTATGTGATTGCGTATGAGAAAGTTTGGATGCAGAGCATGAGTTTCTAGTGTTGAATGACGAACAAATGCCTTGTTTCATTTTACTGGAAATTGATTTTATGTGAGAAAATATGTCAATGGATGCAAAAAGGGATTGTGTGTGACAAGGATGAGAGTGACGTTTTGAGTGATTATGATATTTTAGAAATGCAAGAGATGTCTCTAATAAGATAGTACAACAAATTTCAGTGTCAATAAAAAAAAACATAGATCCCATGTGCATTTTATTATGAAGTTGAGTGTGGTGAATTTGAATTTGCTAAAAAAAAAAATATCACCTAACATTTTTTGTAAATTGCCGATTTAATAATTTTGCAATTCATACCGATTGATACAATACCATAAATGTATTGCACTCCCAAAGTAAGAGTAAATGTGTCTACTGTAATTAATTCCGGAATATATAATGAATCAGCATGTTTTTTAGCATTACCAAATGTATTAACCTACATTTATTTTTTTCTTCTTCGTTTGTAAGACGTCTCGGGTGTGTGACGCTTCAAGTTCCAGCAGTTCAACCAGCCTAGCAGGGCTGCATTTTCCTTTATACCTGTTTTCAATTGACGCTATATTTTGATGGAACTTCTCTCCATGTTCATCACTCATATATCCTGCATTCCTTGGGAAGAAGGACAGATGAGAATGAAGAAAGTGTATCTTCAGTGACATATTGCATCCAAGATCTTGATAGCACTTGATTAGACTCTCGACTATACGCTCTAGCTGGGCCCCTTTGGTGCTTTCCCAGAAGTCTTTTGCATACATCTTTGAATGCATGCCAGCCGCTAGCTCAGTTTCATCCATTGCCGCTTTGAAGTCCTAATCAGCTATAAACTGACGAACCTGAGGGCCTACCAATATGTCTTCTTTAATTTTGGCCTCACTTATTTTAAGGAACTTCACATTGAGGTACTGGACACGTGGCTTGACATGTTGCAGAGATTTGGTAAATTTCTTCATTAGGCCTAGTTTTATGTGCAGGTGTGACAAAATGATTTTCTCCTTCTTAACTAGTGGCTTTCTTGCTGGATTCCTGGACATGTAAGAATTGCGGGAATGAGCGAGCCAATGAGGGCGCCAAAGAGTACTCGGGGATTAGGTGACAAGACCAGTGTTTAGCTCTTCCTTACACCAATTACATGTCGTCAGGAATAGGGGTTGTCCTCCGGGTGGCTTGGCAAATAAGATGGGAGACCGTTGATGAGAATTTAAAATTACGTGCCATTGCGCCGCGACTGTTCCCATGGACCAACCGCTAAATGCCGCGACGGTTAAGGAGTGCTTTGTTTGTGTCGTCTCTGAATCGGTCACACTCGCGAGACGCACCGACATTTAATGGACGCTCGCCTGCACTGTATTGCAACGACTGCATTGTCGCCCAAAATGTTCGGCATATTCTTTGCGCACGTTCCCTGTCCAGGTACATGGACGAGCTGGGTCACTACCACTTGTCCCTTTTATTCGGGATTGTTTCATACACACGAACTTGCGGACTATATGACTTTTTGGAGAAGGTTGGCCTTCTCCATTTTATTTGACTGTTGTGGATTGCAGGCCCCTGTGCGAGAAGGAGGGGGGGGGGGGGGAAGGCGAGCCTACCCACGGCGCTGGAGCGCGTTTCCTTCTTGTTACTTTTTTGCTTGTTATATTTTTTGTTTTTAGCTTATGCTCTTTTTATCCTTGTTATTTGCAATTCACTTGTAATTGTTGTTTTTTTAATATAGCCTACTCGTAGTCTTTAGTAAATACGGCGACTTATACTCAAGTAGGCAGTCGCCAAATGGGCTCCTAAAATTTGAATAAAAAATCTTACCTAGTGACTCTATAGCGTACGAGAAGCGCAGGCAAGCGGCTTAAAAGCTTCGTTTGAATGAGTCTTTGTGAGACTCAGGATGGCCGAGTGGATTCGCCGCTGGCCATCAGTGGTCCAGCGATGCGGGAAGCTGTTCTCAATTCGCCAACGCTATTATTTTTTCTTTGCCCCTTTTCCTACTCTATCTATAACTCATAAATTACATTATGACATCCAGGCGTTATTTTCTCCTAAGGTGACCATTCTGAGCATACAAAATGTTCTGATCTGGCCCTACTGTTACAATTGCAAAGAAAGCACATAAAAAATGACATATCCAGTTTGTAGCCCATTAGTAGGGCTACTATTTTCAAGTTCTCACAAATTAGCCACTCATGCTTCTTGTAACCTCGCAGCCCAGAATAAAAGCAAGGTTCCCAAATGTCGCTTCATTGGGAAATCGAAGGGTAAAACAGCTCAAGACATCCTAACTGGATACAGTAGACTGTCTCAAAGTAGGTGTGTATTTCCACAGCAGATGGAGAATGACCTGGTGTAGCATATTAAAGACTTGGCCGATCAGTTCCATGGTTTGAGTGCGGCGAAATGTAGAGCACTCGCCTATGAATTTGCGAAACGAAATGGCACCCCAATTCCAGAAAACTGGGACAAGGAAAAAAAGCTGGAAAAGATTGGTTCTACTCATTCAGGGATAAACACAAGCTGGCTGTAAGAAATCCAGAATCAACATCTCTAGCTCGGGCTATGGTCTTCACACCACACTGTCAACCAGTTCTATGATAATCTAGCAGCAGTGATGGGCAAACAAAAATTCTCCGCTAATGATATCTGGAATCTCGACGAGACTGGCTGCACTACAGTACAAAATCCCGGGAAAGTCGTCACCGAGAGAAGCTATAAACAAGTAGGATCACTGACATCTGCAGAACGTGACGAATTAGTAACACTGGAATACTGTGTAAATGCTGTGGGGAATGTGATTCCCTCATTGTTACTGTTTCCTGGGGTGCATTTTCGAGATCACTTTCTTAACGGTGCCCCGACTGGCGCTAGTGGGAGAGCATCCCATTCCTGGATGATGAACGAAGAAATATTTTCAGACTTTATTCAACATTTCATACAGCACATTCGTTGTACCAAAGAGAAACCGGTATTTGTAATTCTAGATAACGTAAAATCCCATATCGCAATTAGAACTATCGACCTGGCTCGTAAGAATGGAGTTGTTCTACTTACGTTACCACACCATACATCCCACCAATTACAGCCTCTCGACAGAGCAGTGTATGTCCCATTCTTGAAGACATATAATTCATCAATGGACACCTGGGTTCGATCTCATCCAGGGAGAACAGTTACTATATACGAGATTCCGGCTATCATCGCTGAAGCTCAGCACTACGCCATGTCACAGTGGAATATGAAGGCAGGCTTTGCAGCCACTGGTATTTATCCCTACAATAAGGATTTGTTTACGGATGCGGATTTTGCCACAGCTGAGGTGACTGACGATCAAAATCTTGAAACCGAAACATGTACTTTTGCCTCTCGCGGAGAAAACGAACCATATGGCACAGATTGTCACGGGGATGTAGTCAAAGATAATGCTGGGGGTCAAAAACCAGCACCAAGTAGAAGTGCAGGTAGTACCAATAAAATGCAAAATTCCCGTGCTAGTCTGCTATACGTCTCGCCGTCGGTGATATATCCCCTCCCTAAAGCTTAACCAAAAAATACTAAATTAGGAAGAAAGAAAATGGTCACATAAATAATGACTGATACGCCAGTTTAAGATGAAGTAGCAAAGGAGAAAGAGAAGAGATGTAGGCCTACCAAGGCGAATATTGAAGTTGTGAAGAATTTGTTTGGTAAACGATAGAAGTCAAGGCAGACAGCATCTAATGCCCCTTCGGATGATGATAATGAGGATGATGTGAGCGAGACCATGGATTCACTTACGAAGAATTCTGAGGACGATATATCGGATGCTGAGTTGATGGAAGGCGATTCCGTAGTAGTTTTCATGAAGAGAATCCCGGACCTCAATGAGAGCAAACAAACCTTCATAATCGACCACAAAGATCAAGCATTATTCGATAAAAAAGATATTGTGATAACACCACCAGCTCCGAAATGTTTGTCTGGTAGTCTGCGAAAGTCGAACAAGTTTGTATCCCCATGTAAATTGGGAAGATTCAATCTCTCGTAGATTTGTTGATGGACATAAATGCACTGTCAAATAAAATCGCTATAAATTTTGTTAAATTTTCAAAAGCATTTTCTTTATCCTTCTAAAAGGATGTATATGTATTAATGTAAAGGATAGGCCCTCGTATTCCCATGCTTTCCATTTATCACCATAGTTTACGGTGTTTAACGCAGGTCGACCCACTTCGAGGCTACCATTTTTGGCCTAAACTTCTGTAACTTACCAGCCTAATTTGCGTAGGGCAGCGACTCATTCCTTGCCCCTTGTGCCCACTTCCCTTTTCCCCTTCGGACTGAAGGATATAAATAGGGCCGTGAGGCCTTTTAAGTTATTCTGTTGCGAGGATTCTGCCTTGATTGCTCCGCTGAATCGTTTTCCATCACTTACCTTTGACGTTGTTCATTTTTGGAGACCCGTACTGGATTCTTTCGTGCAGTGAGTATTTTTTGCTATTGATTCCTGCCAACGTTGTCGCTACCACTCTGTCAGCTGCATCGAATTGTGTTCTTTCAGTTACGTTTGAAAGTGTTCTCATTTAGGAAGCCGTTTACACTGGGCACGTAAAAGCTCTCCCCAGTCACCTCGCCATCTCCCCTTTGGGGAATTCTATCATCTCGAATTCCTTCTCTCAGATCGTTGGATCTTCGAGTCATCGTTTCCCGTGGTCTCAACGACTTTCGCCCCGATATCGCCGTTTGTGGGTTTCTCCTCGCCGAAGACTGTCATCGCATTCACCCCTATGGACTTGGGTCGAATTGAATCATCGTCGCCGAGCCTCATTCACCTGGGTTTCCGACGTGGGTTATTGCTTCACTGCTCTCGTATCAGGCATTTTGGAGTATTTCTTTCTTCTTACGTCCTTTTAAATTGATTAAGTTTTATTCATGTAACTTTGGGCCTTCGGGTAAGGGACGTAAGACCGGGAGGTTATTCCGGGAACACCTGTCACTAGAGTAGTGTAGCATATTTCATCTTCAACGGAGCGTGTAGTTTCGGCTTTAAGCAAATTATTCATAGAACCCAATTTTGTATGCGCGAATATCTATTTGGTTAGAACGACTTGTGGCCATTAGATGGTGATAAACATTTGTGACTTTTCTTATTATTTGATGTACCCCGTATAATTTATTAGCAGTCAATTTATTTCATTTTGATTTTAATGCAAATAATACTGTAAATACTTTTATATGTGTATTTATTTAACCCCTAGCGGATACCTTGTAATTTAGCACCTTCCTGATAGATTCTGGTGAATATCTGGTAGGCCTTCAGATCCTTGGTCTTCTATAAATTTCTGGTGTCTGTCATATTTGGGCCGTGTGAACCGAGTTCCGCGATAGCCTTTCTATACGCGGTGACCTTGCCAGGATTAGGGTTAGCCAGTATTGGTTTTTGCAGTTTAAGTTGTCAGGTTAGGTTGTGGTGCTTATCCGCTTGGGTGTTTAAGTCGCCTCGAACGCGCATTCACTGTCTGTAGCCCGGAAGTGAATTCCTATTGTGCCTAGGATTTTGTTAGCCCTTGCGCTACCGAGGTTTGCGTTCGCCTCAATTTTCACGGCTCTGCTTAGCCATTCTTTGTATTAATTTATTAATCTTAGGACATTTGAAGGGCTGTCTTCTGAGATTTGCTATACGCCTCGTATTCACGGTTGTTTGTTTTTTCTTGCCGTGATTATGTTTGTACTACTTACATTTGGCTACTTTAGCATCATTTTTTTTTTAAAGAGGTTTGCTTATTGACTCTTGTGTGGGATTTGTGTGGTCTCCATTGTGTGTTTGACCTTTTTTATTATTATTTTTGACCCCCACTTTAAATAGTTTTGTGTATTTTAGTTAACTCTTACCACGTTTTCTTTTTTAACGTTTTGCGTAATTATTGCATTTTTTGTCCTTTGCAGATTTAACTCCATTTAATTGTTTGAGGTCTTAATATTTATTGTCTAACTTTCATTAATCGACTTTGCCTCCATTATTTATTTATTGATTTAGCTTTATTTATCTTTCCTTTTTTTGTTGGTGTGACCTTTTTCCCCATTTTGTTACAATGTCTTCCATCCAGGAACTTAAGGATCAGGCCATCGAATTGGGCCTTACCGCCAATGAGATTACTCAATATGTATTGCAGCAACAGGCATTCGAATGTGAGGAGCGCGAGAGGGAGTGCCAGGCTAAAAAAAGTGAGGAAGAACGGAGGAGCGCGAAAGGAAACGCCAGTTTCAGTTAGCCCAAATCCAAGTAGAAGCAGAGAAGAAGGTTGAATTGGCTCGCATCTCCGCACCTCAGCAACCTACTTCTTTTCAATTCACTGACCCGGTGAGTTGTGCGAAACTTCCCCTTTTACAGGATGGCGAGGACATTACTTCTTATCTCAACCGCTTCAAGATGGTTGCCGAATTACTCGAAGTTAACCCCGAGAGTTACGCCGTGAGATTAGAAAGCCTACTCACCGGTAGGCTGCTGAGCTTTATACCCCCCTGCCCATGGCTTTCACCAGGGATTACAACCTTTTGAAGAGAGCCCTTCTTACCGGCTTCAATAAAACTCCGGATGGCTACCGTACCGAGTTTCGTAGCGCTAAGGTTTCCCCGGATGAAACCTTTCAGCAATTTTCATTTAACCTACCCCGATTATTTCAGGCATGGCTCGAAGACTCCGGCGTCGGTAACACTTTTGATGGGCTCAAGGAATTTATAATCTTGGACCAATTTCTCTCTTCTCTCTATTCTGATCGGCGCGCTTTAATCAAGGAACGACGGCCCTCTACTCTATCGGAACAATCCAGCTGGCGGATAATTGGACTTCTGCTCACCCGTCTTTCTAAAACTTCTAGCTCTTATCCCAAGAAGTTCGTTCGTCCGTCCAACCCGTTTTCGAAGGGGAAGACAACTTCTTCCACCGATAAGAGCACCTCACAGAATTCCTCCTCCACCCTGATGTGTCCTGGCTGCAGTGAGGTTGGCCATATTCGTCCGCAGTGCCCAAGGAACCCCCGTGCCTTCAAGGATGGCTCGTCTTCGTCGAGACCCTTTAAAGTGGGATTCTGTCTTCCAGACCGAAGTGTCCCTTATTTCCAAGCTTCTGGTACTACTAACGGGGACTGGGTTTCGACCATTATCAGGGACACTGGTTGCTCTTGCGTAGTCGTCTTTGAGAATGTCTTGCCAGACGCCGACGTCCCCGCCTGCAAGAAAGTCTTCGTGGCCGACTACTTGGGACGAGTTGACTCATTCCCCCTCGTCTCCTGCTACCTTCGTTGCCCTTAATTCGAAGGATGGACAGACGTCATTACAGCACCAATTAAATTCGCTAGTGTGCTGGCTGGAAACATTTTGGGACCTAGGGACATTGATGCTTCTAAATCTTTACCTTCCCCAGCTCCACCTCCGTCATCTGCAACCCTTACTCCCTTGAGAAGTTCTTCCATTATCCCCGGAATTGCCTCAGCACCTAAACTCAACCATGTTCGTGCTGTCCAGACCAGGGCAAGGAAAATGAAACGAATTCACCCCTTAGCTCTACCTGCTCTCTAGCCCCTTTCTGTGACGCCTGATGACTTCTGTCGCTTGCAAACTTCCTGTAGAACCCTCTCTGTTGTTCGAGCTAAAGCCGACTAAGGGGAGATCGAGCGAGTTGTAAACGGGGCTAGTCACCAGTTCCTCAAGGTTGACAGCCTCCTTTATCGGAAATGTTTAATGTCTGACCATCCCCATAAGGTAGACAAGTTGACTTTGGTTGCTTCCCAAAGGGATTGGCTCCTTATGGAGAAAAAGGAATTTAACGATACAGGGTTGGTATTTATACAAATGAATTGGCATTGAGGGAAATGGTTGTTGAGGGTAGAGAGAAGGAGTTTGTTAAACTCTGATGTTAAATGATCGAGATAGGGTAGTTTAGTGAAAACTTTCTGTTTAAAAACAGTAGTAAGTATAATTTACAATTATACATGTACGACCTGCCACAGTCGTTATGTAGGCAAAACTGGCTTACAACTCAAATGCAGGATCGCTAAGAACTTGGGTTTGTCTCATAGGACTGGTATTCCCATTACTAAACCTGAAGCCTCTTCCATCAGGCAACATTCAGAGAATCACCATCATCCTCTCAATTCTAATTCATTTACTATATTATCTTCAGGCTTAATTCTCTCGATTTGAAAATCTTAGAGCCATTATATATCAATAAAATAAATCCAAACCTAAATAATTACTCCTCCTCAATTAAACTATTCACAATATAACGAACCAACACTTCAATAGATTAACTAGCCAACCGACCAAATTTCCTCAATAGTTTTATATGTCTAGTTAGTTGATTTATCAACTCCCACGAGAAAGGTTAGTCACATTGTTCATTCGGATTTGTTTTTGGGTTTTTTGTTGTTTTTTACAATTTAATATAACATTATTTTTTGTTAGCTCCAGTAACTTTTAATATGTGATATTCAAGTCAGTTTATGTTACAATTTCACTTTTTATTATTTTTTTATTATAAATGACATTGGGTAGTATTATTTAATTTTATATATTGTTACTGGTATATTTACTTTAATTTTAATAATTGTCAATTTTATTAATTTAACTTGCCTTCTTCCGCTTTTTTAGCAATTATTTAATACATTCTTTTAACTATTATCAGTTAATGTTCCTTCCCCTTCTCATTAGTCGACATAGTCGCTGAAGATGGTCCTAGTAAAGGTCCGAAACGTCCGACCAATAAAGGATTAGTGTAATCACCTGGGTCTTCATATTCCTGCTACATTATATATATATATATATATATATATATATATATATATATATATATATATATATATATATATATATATAAATATATATATATATATATATATATAAATATATATATATATATATATATATATAAATATATATATATATATATATATATATATATATATATATATATATAAATATATATACATATGCATATATATATATATATATATATATATATATATATATATATATATATATATATATATATATATATATATATATATATAAAATTAATAACAAGTCTTGCAAAGTTAAAATAGGACCTATCAAATATGAAGGGGTTGTGAGAGAAACTGATGAGGAAATAGTTGTGGTACTAAATGGTCATTTTGCATCAGTATTTACAATAGAGAAACTAAATAGTCTTATCTATAGTACTCATGGATCAGGGAGAAAGGTGTGTACTACCATTAGTGAGGATTGGAGGAAGATAAAAGGACTAATAGGTGAGTTAGATGCTACCAACGCCTCCGGCCCTGAAAATATTCATTCTAGGATACTTAAAGAAAGGTTTGAAAGTATCTCAATAGCTCTAGAGAAGTTGTATACTAGGTCACTGAAATATGGAGAAATACCCGATGATGGAAGAGAGCGAATGTAGTCCCTATTTTCAAGAAGGGTAGTAAAAAGGATCCAAATAACTTTAGACCGATTAGCCTAACTCCTGTAGTCTGTAAAATTCTTGAGAAAATTGTTAAAAAAGGCATTTGCCAACATCTAGAGAGGGAGGGTTTAATCAACGATGCTCAGCATGGGTTTAGATCAGGTAGATCTGCTTTGACTAATTTACTAGACTTTCTGCAGTTTGTAACAAATCAAGTAGATAAGGGAGAGAATGTAGATGTAATTTACTTGGATTTTATTAAAGCATTTGATAAGGTACCACATAGGAGACTAGTTCATAAATTAAAAATGATTGGGATATGTGGGGGTGTTTCAAATTGGATAGCTGAGTGGCTAAAAGACAGGAAGAACTAAATGGTGTAAAGTCAGAGTTGAGGGATGTTATCAGTGGGGTTCCTCAGGGATCAGTTCTCGGTCCATTATTATTTGTCATCTATATAAACGATCTTGGGGAGGCAGTTAATAATTTTTGTGGATGATACCAAATTAGCAGCTGTAGTTAAAGATATTGATGATAAATTTAAAGGGCAGGGGGATTTAAATATATGATATCCTGGGCACATAAGTGGCAAATGACTTTCAACCTTGATAAGTTCAAAGTTTTAAACATGGGAAAAGATAATAGAGAATTTAATTATGAAACGGATGGGCATTGGCTGCGCTCAGTAGACGATGAGAAAGATCTAGGGGTAGTAATAGATAAGTCACTAAAGTTTTCTAAGCAGTGTATTGAAGCAAGAAATAGGGCAAATAGAGTGCTGGGTTTCATTAAGAGAAATGTCAGTTACAAAATTAAGGAGGTTATTCTTAAACTCTATAACTCTTATGTTAGGCTACATCTAGAGTACTGTATACAGGCATAGTCCCCACATTTTAGACACGATATTAACCTTCTCGAGTCAGTGCAACGGAGGGTAACAAAGATTATTCCTTCCCTGAAGCACCTTGAATATATAGATAGACTGAGGGTATTAAATATGTTCTCGTTCGAAAGGAGGTGTGTGAGAGGGGATATGATTGAGCTCTTTAAATTTTTTTCTAGGATAGATAAATGTAATGTTAGCAAGTATTTTGAGTTAGATGATGGAAATCGGACTAGAGGTCCCCACTTGAAAATTAAATTCAAGGGTGTAAGTTGGATTTAAGAAAATATTTTTTCACCAATAGAGTGGTAGACCTCTGGAACAAATTGCCGCGGAGGGTAGTAGGTAGTCCAAATTTAAATGTATTTAAGAGAAGGTTGGATGAGTTTATTATTCCATGGCGCCTCTCCGACTCCCTGGATCTTCCTGATTGAATGGGCCTCTTTCTGACTGACTTGACTGACTGAATGACCTGAAGTGTATGAGTTTGGCAGTATATATTTGTCTCGGAATCAATGGCGTGTCCTCTTATTATCCAACGATGTTGTTTGGGCGGAATCTATTTCATTCTCTGTTTGTTCGTGTCGATCGAGAAATAGAGAATTATTTCTGGCCAAAATACTGGAGACACGATTTGAGTTTCGCAGGCCTTTGCTTTGAAAATAATAGCCGCTATTCTCGTGTATTTACTTCACCTGCATCCCGAGGTTTGCTTAAGCAACTCATCTTCTATTACGGCTATGGAAACCACTTTTTCTATATGTGTGTACAAATGCATATGTTTGCTGCCATCTCGAATTCATTCTTCTTGTCTCGAGCAAAATACATATATTAATTACATTCATCTTTTCTTAAGTCATGTCTATTAGTACTATACGTGTTTCGCTCTATTCTAAATGTGTTCATTATTACATGGCATATTATTTCAGAAATTAATGCGTGTGTCCACATGTGTGCACATTTGTGGGACTTCTCGGTGGGTCTACTTCCCCTTGCAATTTGGGTGCCACAAATGAAACCTAGAGGACAGGCACTCCTACCAGTCCCATTGCCAGGGACCAGTATGTTGAGCATGAATCAGATCATTTTGTCTGTTGTCGAAGATTCCCCCAAATGCAGATAATGAGTCTAAATGATGAGGCAATTTGTCATACAATTTTGTAAAGAAGTTTAGCGATTCTACATAATTTCCACGATATAAAAATGATTGAGATTCATCGACACCAGGAACAGGGAGTTCTTGTGTAATCAGAAAACGGATGGCAGCTATTAGTTACATTAATTTGTCGATTCTATTTGACCTTCTTATTATAATGTTAATTTTCCTTCGTTCATTTAGGGTTAAGTCAATTCGTGAAGATACAAAATGGTTTCAATGTCACTTAGTTTCGATTATGAGCAATGGAGTTCTCAGGTTTATCCTTAGCCTTAGTTATATTATTGTAGCTAGTTGTTGCCCATTCACTATTTATAGAAAATAGTAAGCAGGGAAAACCCAATAGCCTATTTGTTTTGTTCGGGGCAGCAATAACGGATATTTGTTTCTATAATACGAAGCAATCGCTTGAAATGTTCTTGTAATATTCGGTCCTTTGCTCGATCAATTCGGGTCGGAGTTGGCCTCCCATTTTAAACGACATTTAATTTGCCTTAAAAATTAGGCAGATGGGAATCTAGTAGAGCCTACAGTTATAGTCACCCTGTGTACATGTGTGACGCGTTGGGTACTAAGATTACTCTGGAGACGGATGGGGTCGTAGTTCCTTAATTCGTTTGAACGGCCGACCCCTTGGAAAAAGTTCAGACATGGATAGGGCAAAACGGTTACTGGAACATCGACAATCGAAGACAGTTTTCGAATAAGAATATGTTGAGAGTGAGATGACACCTAACCACGGCATCACCCCTGACTATTGACCAAATCCAACGGGGTTCACCACAACCGGACTCAAATAATTCAATAACGTCAAACATCCATTTAACGTAATGTACTTTGTACATAAATATTAGCATACCTTCCTTTTTAAATTCAATGTAAAAATGTACATTTATTTTCACATTTAATTTCTATAATTTAGATTAAATCTCAACTTAGTTATGTATAAATAATTAATCATTTTAAATAATCCTATTATTAATGTATCAATTCAAAATCTCAAATATTTTGTCTATTTATTTTCAATATATCTTTTGTAATATATAATTGCCATCCAAAATTCGTGGCTAGGATACATTCTTTTTGGCGACACTTACTTTAGTCAAACACACAAACTAACACGCTTTTAGCTCTTACACATCGAACACAAATATTCCTCACTCGTCTCTCGACATTCTTAGCATAAAGGTCCGTAATTATTCCTTCTCCATTTAATCATTTGACTCCAAACAAATCATACTTAGTTAATTCCCCATCCTTTCACACTTATTTTCTGCAAACTGCCATACGAGAGTAGGTCCTAATTCTGGTTAATTTTCTCATTCCAGATCCCAATTCACAGTCCATCATAGTTAACTTACTTTAGTTATATTACCTTACCTCACTTCACCTTCCATTTCAATTATATTTACGTTGTATTCCTTAACAATTCTCAATTCAATTATATCATTCATTCGTATAATTGTAATTACCGCTCACTAGTTATTTCCTAATTCAACATTCTCACTGTGCATTCGTTGATTTTATAAATATATTTATTTGGTTTATCGTCCGTTTTCTTATAAACCTAGCACCTGAAGTTTTCTAAATTCAGTTCACGTCAGTCGTTAGGCCTAAATATTAGCAGACGACTATTCCATCCAAGTCAACAAATTTATGGTAGTGGTTTTCAAATAGCAATCTAGGCTGATTTATTAACTAAAATCAATTCCACTAATAACCAATACCATAACATCATGCCGGTTGTAAATGGCGCATCATTCTGCACGACCCTCATCCTTTGGTGGTGATGTCGAAAACCCTTATACCCTGGGACAGCGGGCAGGGAGAATGCACTTAACATGGTATCCGGCAAAAGAATACTAAGTTAAAACGGGAGAAGATAAGCCTCTGCAGCTCTTCAGAGTTGACCCTGAGTCTGGGGCAATTCCAATGAAAAAATATGTCCTTCAGGCCTAGTTTGGAAGAGATGCGGAGGTTCCTTCGAAGAGAAGACCCTCACGGGAATGGCCTACACTTCCAAGAGGCAGAACTCCGGGGCTATTGGCCAGACAATGCACGGAAGGCACGTTGGGGAAGTTAGGTTCGCCATGCGAGTAATTTCCACCCTCCGTCTCGAAACTTTATGCATGCGGGGTAGCTCCAGAGGCATGGGTCTTTCCACTGGGGTTCCACCGTTTTCGCGCCGCTCAACGTAGCACTAGGTGTGGGTGTACGATACGAAGCTCTTTTAGTGCTGTCCTCCATTCGGGGAGGATCTTTAGGGGAACTCCTATAGATGGCTTCACGACCAACCTGAAAGATGTGGTATCTTGTGAGTCTAAGGACTCGGTGAAGGCGCGCGCCCGTTTCGACTTACGGGAAACGATCATGCTGGAGAAGGTGGGGTGGGGGTGGGCGCTTGGTTTTAGCCGGGACTGGGTGTGAACCCTTTGTACCGTAAGTTGTACAAAGCGGGCGCCCTGGGTGGGTATAACCCGCAGAAGGGTTCCAAATGGGCGTGGAAACGACTGTGCTCGTAGGGATGGAGGGGGATGGGGAAGAGTGTGTCTTATTTAATATTGAGGCATAAGACGTCCCAGGCAGCGCTTGTCTCGCCAGAAACAAGTCATTAGTCATCTGAAATGAGAGACGATTCTGGGCCTGAATGGCCAGGATTTTCTTCTCAAGGAGATACGCACCATATTGCTTCGAATAAGCGGTGTGTGGTTTTCTGCAATTGACACACTTGACCACATACGATTTGGACATATCGTATGCAGCCTTGGAGAATCTTACACAGACTTCGGGTAACCTCGACTTTGCGTCTACAGGAGTGATTAATATGAACGAAGCGGTGGCAGTAGTAGCAAGCATCTCCGTGGCAATGGCACGAATATCTGCTCTTACGCGGTAGCGATATAAACAGGTACACACCGACTCAGTGAGCTTGGCATGGTCAAACCTGGCGAAGAGTGTAGGGTGGGTCTTGGGGCCCCTCCCTTTATTCTCATTACACGGTCGACTTTGACCGCTCTCTGGTAGGCCAGCTATAGGGGCATGTCATATATGCAGTAGTCTACTAGTTCCCTTTCATAGACAACTCACTCATTTCGAAAAGTTCATGACAGATTGCGGCGTCACACTCACCAGCGTCCGAAGGGCACTAATCATCGCCGTCTTCTAGGGATTCGATGCATTTGCTAGAACGCTCCGGTCCGACAAACGGTTCACCCTCTGTTATCTACCAATCTCGCTAGATAGAGCTCTTCTCTGATAGATCATGTTGCCCTTGGCCAACATGCTACCATCAGTCTAGCGAATAACGAGGAAGCGTTTGAAGCCAGCGGGCTCGAAAACGCCAGGTAACCTATGAATGATAGGGCCCAACGTAATCGAGACTCCGCTCTGCGAAATTGCAATTATTGTCTTTGTCGGGGATTCCCTACCTGGAGGAGCATCGGGGACGGACGTGCCTTTCTTGGCTTGGTGGCTTACTGAAACGGCAGCGGACTCATCCTCCTCGAGTTTTTTTAGTCTTTCTTCTAATCCTATTTTTTTTAGGAGAGGGGGGTGGGAAATAAACCCACTTCTCTCCCTCGCCGGAAGGAACCACTACGGCAGATGGATCATCCTCAGTAAGATCCTTC
The DNA here is from genome assembly GCA_963969495.1 of Ceratothoa steindachneri. Lineage (NCBI taxonomy): Eukaryota > Metazoa > Arthropoda > Malacostraca > Isopoda > Cymothoidae > Ceratothoa > Ceratothoa steindachneri. The sequence continues at coordinate 69,957,021 of OZ018338.1, read as the reverse complement.
TCTGAAATGGAGAAGGTCCTGGCTGTCAAAGGGGCCACTAGACGGGGAAAGAGATCCCTCCTCTCCTTGTGAGGCCTTGGGGGCCGAGCTATCTGAGAAGTTTGCACAGGGGTGGACTTGGGTTCTTTGCTTGGCACTTATTCAGGGTTCGCCCCTATGCAAAATCCTACCGTTTGGGGCTGGGCCACTTGGGGGGGTCCATGTGGCCATCCTCCTCCAAAACATCACGGATCCCATTCGAGGAACCTTTTATCTCTTCTTGGGCATGCGAGCGGCATCTTTCAGGGCAGATAGGGGTTCACGTACACAAAACCCCTGTAAACTTTTACCGCACAAGTGCAGGACCTTAAGAAAAAGGACTGAAGGGCCATGGCATCCCTTTCCCTCATAAGGAAGTTTGCCCTATTGTGTCGCTCCAGGCAGGAGCGGTCAATGTTGGGCTGGCCGCGTGCTTTCCTGGCAGTCCTTTATGGAAGAATAGGGGGGACTGTCGCTGGAAAAGGGAAGTCGCTCAAAGGCGCCTACAGAGAACCGGGTGAGGGTAACTCCCCTGCACCCATAAGCACAGGAGAGAAGTAAGTATCCTCTCCCCTCAGCGAGGTTTGGAGGGTCCCCTGAGAAAGCACAGGAGGGGGAAGGGGACCTCCTTTTCTTTAGTGGAGCTACCTGAGAGTTGCTCCGATGCTGGAGAAGGGGGAGTAAAGGGAGAAACTTCATTCAAGGGCATGGTAAGGCTAGTATTTGCACGGGATGCAAACGGTAATAACCACACTCAGTAGCACCCTCTGTGGGTGAATACGGGGTTGGCAAGCCAGCTGCCGCATTCAGGACCACTCCTCCAGTCCAGTGGCCAGGCAGCCCTTCGGCATGGCAGTTCCACCTTGGGAGAAAAATGGTATGTGAGGAAGGGGGGTGAGTGTGAAGGAGGTTAATAAAAACCAACCACCCCACACTGAGCTTAGGGATCAAGGGGACGTTGTCCCCTCCCCCTTCAGCCTCGATCCAGGATGGTTGGGTGAGAGGAAGCTGGTTGCCGTCTAGCTCACGAAATCAGAGGCCGACCAGAGAAAGTTGCGGTAGAGGTCGTGGGTAAAGTGAGGAAGTAAGATAGGAAGATAGTGTGTAAGAAAGAAGATCCTAAGCTGGGGCCGGACGGGGCACCGAGTCCCGTTAGCAGGGCGGCCAGGAAAGCAAATCGCCGTACCATTTACGGGGACGAGCGAAGAAAGGCTGAAAGGGGAACTGAAGAACGTTGGCACGAGAAGGGTTAGTTTTAGGTTTATGGTAAGTCATTGCATATAGAATTGACTTCACATTCTCCCTGGGGCATCCCCACTGCGGAGGCCAACGCTACTGCAACGTTCGATTTTGTTGCGGGCGGTACGTCATCTTGGACAATGGATACGGATCCATCACAGCTTCTTTATAGCTGAAAGAGGCTGCCTGAGTCCTCCTGCACGCGGAGAAAAGGGGCCGATGATAAGTTTCTCCTTGGGCATCGGCAAACGAAGGCAGTGTAGATGTCCAACCTCCTCCGACCTTCATGAAAGAACAATTCAGAATCATTCCGAAAAAAAATAAGCAGAAGCCAGGTAACCCACGGGGCCACTAGATAGGAGAAAAAAAGGGGAAATAAAGGGCAGTAAAAATAGTAATGGGAGGGAGGATTGTATTAAAGATCTGGTTCGCAGCACTAGAGGACCCTAAGGGATCCAGGGCTGACACCCCTCACCACGAGCCTCTCTGGAGCTAAACCCTGAAGAAAGAAAAGATCCCATAGCAGGGGAGAGGACAGGAAAAATGTGGAGATAGAGGTCAGGAGGAGACCATGAATACCATACATAAAGGTCGACAAGGCAGAAGCACTCTCGCGGCGAGACTGGAAACACCGTGAGCGTGGAAGGGTGGGTGGTCTTGATGACACTAAATCTACTCCCTCTCACCTACCACCCCATATATGCTCTATTAACCCTTTCTATACCCAACACTTCTTTGGGAGATGATAACTATTTTTTTTATAAATAGGTTCTTTTTGACCATAAGGGCTCCAGGGCTGACACCCCTCACCACGAGCCTCTCTGGAGCCAACCACTGAAGAAAGAAAAGATCCCATAGCCGGGGAGAGGACAGGAAAAATGTGGAGATAGAGGTAAGGAGGAGACCATGAATACCATAAATAATGGTCGACAAGGCAGAAGCACTCTCGCAGCAAGCCTCTGGAAACACCGAGCGTGGAAGGGTGGGTGGTCTTGATGACATTAAATCTACTCCCCCTCATCTACCACCCCATATATGCTCTATTAACCCTTCCAATACCCAAGACTTTTTTGGGAGATAACTATCTTTTTTATAAATAGGTTCTTTTTGACCATAAAAAGCTGTTGACAAATAATTTATGTCATTAAAATGATTTGCAATGGGACATTATGGTCACAATCTACTCCCCCTCACCTACCACCCCATATATGCTCTATTAACCCTTTCAATACCCAACACTTTTTTGAGAGATAACTATTTTTTTTTATAAATACTCTTAGGTTCTTTTGACCATACAATTTATGTCATTAAAATGATTTGCAATGGGACATTATGGTCCCAATCTACTCCCCCTCACCTACCACCCCATATATGCTCTATTAACCCTTTCAATACCCAACACTTTTTTGAGAGAACTATTTTTTTTCTTAAATTTTTTTTTACCATAAAAAGCTGTTGACATACAATTTATGTCATTAAAATGATTTGCAATGGGACATTATGGTCCCAATGGTATTTCAAAGTGGGATATTTATGTCCCAGTGGTATTTTAAAGTGGGATATTTTTGTCCCAACAGTATTCTTAATCTGGTTGAATTTGTATCAATGATATAAAAGAATTAACTCAGCCGTCGGTTTACAAAATTATTTTAACAGTTCTAAGGGGAAAATAAAAAAAGTAGTGCACCTCACATTTTATTAAAAAATTATGTTTGCGAGACTTATGAATGATGGGCTGTGAAGAATTCTATGTAAAGTGCTGCAACATTGCATTTCTTGCAGAAATATTTTTTCCCTTTTTGAACTTGGCAGCACATCTAACACAGCGTCTTCTACTCTTCTCTTGATATGGCAGATTATCTCCAGTTTTGTAGTTCGAGGAATGAGGTCGACTGCCTTCCTACTCGCCTTTTCTTCTTTCGAGGCAAGGTAGTCCTACCTAAGGCTATCAAAGATTCAGGAAGTTTGACAAGTAATGAGTAGGCGAAAGCACCCTCTGCTCTTTATGTAGAGCACGAAAACTACCCATATTGTTTTTCGCCGTGGGCTAAAAGGAGGCTAATCCCAGATAGGAGCCACTTGCTTGGAAAGCCACGCACCAGAATTTTCGCTCCTACGAGTGATATACGTAATGCCGGTAATGGGCAGGGATCCTACCATTCATGCCGGTAGTGGCGATGATGAGCACTAGCACCATCTTTAGGGAAAGTGGTTTTAATGACATGCATGTGTACGTCATGACATCCTTTGTGTTTTAGGGTTAGTATTTTTATTCGAAGTTCTTAGAGCCCCTAATAGTGTCCTCTTTCTTCAACTCTGCAGCTTCTTTTCAAAACCTCTTTAGCAAAGACATTCTACTCTCTTTAGTCCGCCTGCCCCCCCCCCCTCGGAGAATGCGACCAACACCAAAAGGTCAAATAAAATGGAGTTGAGCAGCATCCTTCTGTTTGCGGGCCGCCTCACACTCGACTAACCAATACGGAAACGATCGATGAATTCACCCACAGTCTGTGCTGGCTCAAGGTACTGGCCACTCGGGCAGTTGCCCCGGGCGCTATCAAGGATTTTTCAAATAAGAAAAACAATATTGTTCCTTGTCTGTTAAAAAACAACGCACGTAATAAATTCATTTCTATTTATATCTTTTGTTTTTTTCTTGGGAAAACTTTTATAATTATACTTAAAAAGGGCGCCAGCAACCATGGCGCGTTAGTTCAGGTGGAGCTTGTAGCGCATTGAGACATTTTGCTTCTCTTTAAGGTTTATTTATCACTGATTTTTTTCATTTTCCTACTTTTCATCTTTTAGTGAAGTGGGCCCCAACCCTGAGGCCTATGGCTGTCACTCTAGTTTTAGGTGCCATAGGCACTGTATCCGAGGGCTCTCTTCAGGATTCTTTCATTGAATACTTCTTTCATCTTCCTGCCCCACCTTTCGAACCTCGAATAAGCGTGACAGTGAAGGATGGATTTCTTCTCAAGGGTCCAACTTACAGTTTTGTATTTACGTAGGTTACGCTTGGTCCCTTAACGGCTTGGATGCTCAAGTCCAGGATCAGGGCCTTGCTGATCTGATGGGGTGATCAGCTGAGTGCTGGAGTGGGCAATGTTTCCCTCTGCAGCACTGGAAGAAGTTGCACCAGTCTAGGTTCCTAAGTGTGCCATGAGATTGTCCTTTCTCTGATTCTGATAAGAGGCAAAGACTGCATTTGAAAGGCTACTCTCCTGTGTGAATATATAAATGGCTTTTAAGTTGATCTTTCCTTGCAGCCTGATAAGGGCAAAGACTGCAGTTGAAAGGTTTCTTACCAGTATGAGTCGTTGAATGTCTTCTAACTTCGTTTTTCGTTACAGCCTGATAAGGGCAAAGGCTACATTTAAAAGGTTTCTCGGCAGTGTGAGTATATGAATGGCTTTTAAGGTGACTTTTCGTTGCGGCTTGATAAGGGCAAATTTTGCATTTGAAAGGCTGCTCGCCTGTGTGAGTATATGAATGGCTTTTAAGTTGATCTTTCCTTGCAGCCTGATAAGGGCATAGGCTGCATTTGAAAGGTTTCTTACCAGTGTGAGTCATTGAATGTCTTCTAACCTCTTTTTTCGTAACAGCTTGATATGGGCAAAGGCTGCATTTGAAAGGCTTCTCGAGAGTGTGAGTGTATGAATGGCTTTTAAGCTGACCTTTTGTGGCGGCTTGATAAGGACAAACGGTACATTTGAAAGGCTGATCACATGTGTGAGTATATGAATGGCTTTTAAGCTGATCTTTCCTCGGAGCCTGATAAGGACAAATGCTGCATTTGTAAGGTTTCTCGCCAGTGTGAGTATAGGAATGGCTTTTAAGCTGACCTTTCGTTGCAGCTTGATAAGGGCAAAGGTTGCATTTGAAAGGCTTCTCAGCACTGTGAGTCATCGAATGTCTTCTAACATCTCCTTTCTTTACAGCCTGATAAGGGCAAAGACTGCATTTAAAAGGTTTATTACCAGTGTGAGTCGTTGAATGTCTTTCAACCTCCTTTTTCGTTACAGCCTGATAAGGGCAAAGGTTGCATTTAAAAGGTTTCTCGCCAGTGTGAGTATATGAATGGCTTTTAAGACGACTTTTCGTTGCAGCTTGATAAGGGCAAATTTTGCATTTGAAAGGCTGCTCGCTTGTGTGAGTATATGAATGGCTTTTAAGTTGATCTTTCCTTGGAGCCTGATAAGGGCATAGGCTGCATTTGAAAGGTTTCTTACCAGTGTGAGTCGTTGAATGTCTTCTAACATTTGCTTTCGTTACGGCCTGATAAGGGCAAAGTCTGCATTTGAAGGGCTTCTCGCCAGTGTGGGTTCTTAAATGTATGCTTAAAGCTACCCTCTCTGCAGTCTGATAAGGACAGGAGCAGCATTTATAGATTTTCTTATTCATTTTTGCATGATGCGGCACATGTGAATTTGTGTGTGTCAACTTGGAAGGGATGGATTTTTTTCCTGCGCTTTCAGATCTTGAATATACATCAGTAGTACAGATTGGGTCATACTCAAAGCCTCGAGGTGGAGATGATATCATACCACTAAGTTGTGGAATAACCTTAAGGTTGCTGGAACAACGCAATTTCATCTCCTGAAAAAGAAACCATTAGTTATTTTACAATCTCCGTTTACGATCTTTCTGGTGTATAAGAGAGCATTCCTGCAATAGGAAGAAAGGGTCGTGAGCCAGAGCCCACATATCCCAAATTCATTCTTTAGGACTCCCACCTGATTATGATCTCAACAAAAAGTGCTTATATCTTGACCCATTCCGCATCAGACCACCCAAAATTTCTTGGGCAAGGGGATAAGAATAGCCGAAAGAACGAAGGGAGTCCAAAAGTTATAGAATCAGTATGAATAACAAAACTGAAAAGTAAAAATATGCCCAAATTGTGGCTCGACTTTGATCCTTCTGTATGGATTGATTATGAAGAGCATAAAATCTTTTTGTAATCCAAGAGTGCCATGTTGGCAGTTGCAACTGAGACATGTTCCAGAAACAAAGACCAGAGTAGCGCGCTATCAAGGGATCCTTTTGAAAATAACACATGCTTCTACATATGTTTAAGAGTCCCAATAGGGTGGAAATATTGATGGAATAGGCAGCATAACTGGGACGGGACACCCAAATAGGAGTTATGCTGATGATAAAATGTATGCACACCTCCAATCTATGGTATGAAAGTGGCAAGATGCAACTCTTGATTCACGGTAGTGATAACAGCAACCAGGAGCAGTTGCCATAATAACACTTAGCCTTTTTAAAAATACAAAAAGAGAAACAAACCTCAAAAGGCCAAGGTTCACATTCCTCCAGCATATTTGCATGCAGCCAACATAAATTAAAAAGTACTGCAGTTGGGCGTGGACTAATCCATCATATGTACAAGGTAAAAGCAGTAGCCACCGCGCTCGTCCTGGGACATTCAGAATAGGCTGGACAGTTTGGAGGACCATTTAGTCATTGCTTTAAGGTGCAGGGAAGCAGCACTGCATCAAATAGGGGTGTACACCATGCCTTTGTCTGGCTCAGATATCACATTTGTTTTTTTTTTATAAGGGGCCATCCTGGCAACTGCTTCGGAAATTACAAAGTGAACTGAAGCCACTGGGGGTAATGTAGGGTAGGTCCATAAGAACTATCGCAGGGTCACGGATCCAACTTTAGATTTTGGCTCCTAGTTTTAGAGCTTCTTTACCAGGTCGGTCATAGGGAAGACTTGATTCCTGCTATGTAATTAGTCCTTGCAGATCCTTTAGGTTCCATCATTTTCTACAATCCAACAGAAGATAATTTGACTTATCTCGGATAGGTGACAGCCATGGTGTCAGATACTGAGAACCAGGGAGTGCCGAGATTCTAATGTGTCGAGAACACTTGGGGCTCTCTGTGAGTCAATATAAATCACAATTTTGTTTCTGAAGCAGGTATAATGCATAATCTCAAATAGCGAGCAGTGAATTGCAACCTGCTCAGCTGTGAAGACTGATGCAGGGTTCACCTGAGCACCTCCAACATCAAAAAGAGGGGAGACATCATAAAAGCCAAATTTAGTCATGCTAACAACATTTTGCCAAATCTTTAAAAACTGATTTGAAAGGAGAAACAATTTTTAGGTGTGTGCAAGAGTATTTGTATTTTGAAAAGTACAGCATATCATTTAATAAGGATTTAAGGAACAAAATGGACAGCTGTCCAATCCAAGTGGATTCTAGATTGCAGCACAAACAAATAAAGGGAAATTAATTATAAAAAAGGGAGAAGACCAAAGGGATAAAAGTTTTAAAAATAAATGTTTAAAATATTCTTCTGCCAGAAGAAAATATATGAGGGAAGGGCACTTGAAATGGTGGAGACAGGACATTATTTTTATTTTAGGAGCCTAATTGGCGACTACCCACTTGGGCACAAGTCGCCGCACTTACGACAGCCTAGTACTAGGCTACTTTAAAACAAGAATATGAAAAACAATGACAACAATAAAAAGGGAAAATGGCAACAATCAGGAAGCAAGCTCAGGCGTCGGGTGGGGGTCCGCCTCCCGCCCCCGGCGCAGGAGAGTGCGAACTATAGAGAAAACGACAAAAAAACTAGTTAGGTAAAGGGAAGAAGGCCGGCCTCCACCCCAAAGTCTATAAGTCCACCAGTCAATGTGCACGAACTCGTCACGAGTACAAGAGACAGGCAGTAGCGACCCCGCCCATCCCGGTACCGGGACAGGTAACGTGCGCGGAGATCGCCCTGACTGGGACATTCAACAAGAATGTGCCGAACAGTCTGAGGACAACACAGTCTTCACAGTAGAATGGTGGCGAGCGCTCCATCAAATGGCGGTGCGTCCCGCGAGTGTGTCCAATTCGGAGACGACAGAAAGCAACCTGAAGCCTTCACGGCATTAGTGGCAGGTCTATGGGAACAGTCAAGGCATCTCCCATCTTCTTTGCCAAGCAGCCCGCAGAGCTGCCCGTACTCCTGCCATGTAGTCGGTGTGAGGAAGAGTGAAACGCTGGTCTGGTCACTGAGTCGTCGCGGACTGTTTGGCGCCTTCATCGGCGCGATCATTCCCCGCAATTCCTACATGTCCAGGAACCCAACAGAAGATAATCTCGACATCCGCCCGGCTTGCCAAAACCGTGGCGTAACGGATATCACGCACCAAGGGATGCGGAGATCCCAATGCCCCGAGAGTACTCAGGGCGCTTTGTGAGTCGCTATAGATCACAATCCAGTCCCGAACCAGGCACGTCGAGTAATCTCCCGTACCGAGTGGTGCATTGCCACCAGCTCGGCCATGAAGACAGGAAGCGCCTGGCAGAGCCCCGCTGATTTCAAATAGAGGGGACACGGCGTGGAAGCTGACCGACGCTTGTGTCTTGGAGTCATCCGTATACACTGGCACGGTTCCAGCGTGACACGAGGTGTGCTCCATAAAGGTCGAACGCAATACTCCCGGTGCTGTACAAGCTTTGGGAGCAGAGGCATGGCGACAAATAGCCAAATGTGGTACCCTCCAGGGTGGCGTCCTGGGCAGAACCAGGGGCGCTACCGGCCCGAGAGCTATACCTAGCTCTCGAAGGAGTTTCCTAGCCCTAAACGAAAAGGGCTTAGGGTATGACTGGCGTCTCTCGGCGGCATAGGCACCGTCGAAATCAGCTGCGGATGTATTGAGAGCTGTTGGCGACTGAGAGAGGCGCCAGGCTCGCGCGTAAAGGCGAATAATGCACTGTGCACGGCGTAGAGCGAGTGGCATCTCCCCAGCATCGAATAGTAGGCACTCAATGGGGAAAGTGCGAAAGGCACCGGTCGCCATGCGAAGGCCAGTGTAGTGGATTGAGTCCACCTTCAGCATCACACGCTCGGCTGCGGATGCATAAAACTCGCATCCGTAGTCGAGCTTCGAGCGAACAAAGGATCGATAAAAAGTAAGGTAGTAGCCCTATCAGCGCCTCAAGCGCTGAACGTCACGGAACGGAGAATATCCATGGCGCGGGTACAAGAGACCATAAGGCTGCGAATATGAGCCTCCCAGGTGAGGTGTCGGTCAAATACAAGAGCAAGGAAACGGTGCAATTTAACCATTACCAAGCGTACTCCATTAATAAACAAGTCTGGGTCAGGGTGGAGCCGTGGATGGCGGCATATGTGCACCACCTTAGTCTTGGCCAAGGAAAACCGAAACCTGTGCGCTTCGGCAGAGCGAGAGACGCAGTTCAATGCTTGTTGGATTCGACGCTCCAAAGTTGGCATCTGGGCTGCGCCAAAAGAGATCGAAAGGTCGTCCACGTAGAGTGTAGCGAGTACATCTTCCGGCAATACCGAGGTGATGCCGTTGATGCAGAGGGCAAAGGGTGTGACACTGAGGATAGTTCCCTGCAGGACACCCTCTTCCTGCTTCATTGAGCCGGAAAGAGCTCCCCGCACCCATACGCGGAATCAAAGATATCGCAACAATTCAGATATAAAAATTGGGAGGCGTCCCCTCGCCCCTATCGTGTGGAGAGTCTCCATGATACCGTATCGCCATGTGGTATCATAGGCCTTCTCCAGATCGAAAAACACCGTGGCGTAGTGCTGTCTAAGAAGGAAGGTCTCGCAGACGGCATTTTCCAGTCGGAGCAGTGCATCCAACGTGGAATGGAACTTTCGGAAGCCGCACTGTGCAGAAGACAGATGGCATGCGAAGTCCAGAAAAAAGGCTAATCTAACATTTACCAATTTCTCAATCAACTTGCACACGGAAGACATTAGAGGGATTGGGCGGAAACTGGTCGGAGTAGAGTGATCTTTTCCCGGTTTGCGAAAGGCGAGCAGAGTAGCGATTGGCCAGGAATCTGGGAGGAGATCCTCCAGCCAGATCCTATTGAACAAATCTAACAGAAAGGCCATGTCTCGCTCACCCAGGTGTCGAAGAAAGGCGTACGGAACATCGTTAGGGCCATTGGCGGTGTCTGCGCACGAAGCAAGAGCAGAACGCTACTCACTCACAGTAAACCAGTCGTTGAAGGATTATCCGCCTTTGGAGGTAAAGTCCAGTTAGCGGCCTTCCGCGACATCACGACGTGCATTGAATGCAGGCAAAGCAGCATCCCAGCTATAGAGAATGCCTAGGCGAAGGATTCCGCCACGGACGCGGGGTCCGAGATAGCGGTCCAATTCTCCTGGAGAACGGGAGGGTGCTTCTGCAAGAACTTGCCCTGAATCCTTTTGAAAAAACTTCCACACCTCTGATAGAGGGGTCTTGCCGTTAAGTGAAGACACGTATGCGGTCAATAAGACCGGCGGGCGTGCTTCAAAATATACCGGAACCTAGCCCTAGCTCGAAATTCACCGAATTGAAGTCGTTTGGGCGGCGCTTATAGCGCATATAGGCATAACAGTTCTGTTTAAGAGCCGTCGCACACTCAGCTGATCACCACACGAGCGGCCGGCGTGCGAAACGGCCAGACATTCTGGGAATAGTAGTCAGGCCCGCGGCGATGAGGTTGCCGGAGAACTCAACGGCCTCATCTACCGCCTAAACTCCTTCACTGAGATAGAGAATTCAGTCATTTCCTGAAATGCAGACCACCCTGCCCGCCCCAAGCACCATCGGGTCAGGCTCTCGGGGAGCAGCGGCCAAGAAAATGATATTTGAATGGGAAAGTGATCACTACCATTTTCATCGACCACTCCCCAATCAAAATCGGGCTGTGCATCCGGAGAGCACAAAGATAGATCGAGGCAGGAAAATGAAGCAGCTCTCGGGTAGTGATGCGTAAACTCATCCACATTTACAACACCCATCTCAGCCGATCAAGTCGGCAAGAACTTGACCCCGGGATTGATCTCCGAGCAAGAGATAGGGCCTTGGCAACCGTGCCACGACGCGGCAGATGTCCCCCGGGGTCGAAGTCGGCTGACGATGGAATATACGCAGAAATAACAGTATACCTCCTATCAAGGTGCAGTTGCACAGCTACTGCCTTAAAGGAGGTATCTAAAGCGAAGAGAAGAACGGAGACATCATGCTTGGCGTAAATCGCATATCCTCCCGCTCGGCCCCCATCCCGTGGTGGGGTGTCGCAAAACCCTTATACCCCGTGAAGGTGGGCAGGGGGCATGCGCCCTGTATGGTCTCCGCAAAATGAAAGCTAAGGGGGAACGGGAGAAGAGCCTCCTCAGCTCCTCCCAGTTGGCCCGCCGTCCACGGCAATTCCATTGAAGAAATATACCCGTCAGGCCTAGCTCGGAGGAGACGCGGAGCCCTATTCGAAGAGAAGACCCTCACGGGAATGGCCGTACGCTTCCCGGAGGCAGAATACCCAGGCGCTATCGCTTTCAAGGATTTATTGGGGGAGGTTGGGCTCGCCATGCGAGTCTTTTCCTCCTTCCGCCTCGAAACCTTAGGCGTGCGTTGCGGCTTCGTAGGCGGATGGGGCCCTCTTTTCGAGGATCCAACGTCTCCGAGCCACCCAGCCCACCACTAGGCGTGGGCGAAGGAGCCGAAGCTCCTTTGTTGCTCTCCTCCTTTCGGGGGACAGCTTTCGGAACACCGGAAGATGGCCTGGCGACCAACTTAGGGGGGTTGCCTCCTGTGAGTCTAACGACTCGGTGGATGCAGGTGGACGTTTCGCCTTACGAGAAACGGTCACGCTGGAGGAAAGAAAGGGGGGGGGGGCTTGTTTTAGCCAGGGCTGGATGTAAACCCTTTGTGCCGCCAGCTTTACAAGGGGAGCGCACGGTTTGGGTAGAACACGCAGAAGGGCTCGGAATGGGCGCAGACACAACTGTGCTCGTTGGCTTGGATTGGCTAGGAGCAGATGGCCTCTTTCTTAGCATTGAGGCATAAGACGTCCCAGGCAGAGCCGGGCGCGCCAGGACCAAGTCCTTAGCCTAGCGGAATGAGAGATGATCCTGGGCCTGAACGGCCAGGATTTCTTTCTTAAGGAGATATAGACCACATGCCTTCGAAGAAGCAGGATGCGGCTCTCCGCAATTGACACACCTGGCCTTGCACGATTTGGACTTATCGTGTGCCGCCTTAGAGCAATTTACACAGATTTCAGGTGACTCCGACTTTGCACGTCTACATGAGCAATTCTTATAGCCGAAGCGGTAACAGTAATAGCACCTCCGCGGCAGTGGCACGAATGCCTTTACGCGGTAGCGGTCCCAGCCGGCACTCACCACTCAGGGAGCTTGTTACAGTCGAACGTGACGAAGAATGTAGGGGTGGGTCTCGAGGCCCCTGCCTGTTTTCTCATCGCACGCTCGACCTTAACCTCCCCGTAGTCGGCCAGCTCTAATGATATCTTCTATGGAGTAGTCCACGAGTTCCCTCGTATAAGCTACTCCTTTCACAAAGTTCATGGTAGAGTGCGGCGTCACACTCACCGAGGTGCCATCAAGTGTCCGAAGATCACTTATCTTAGCTGCCTCGGAGGGATCCGTCGCATTCACCAGAAGGCTCCCGTCCGAGAAATGGGTCACCTTCTGCTCTCTACCAATCATACTAGCTAAAGCTCGCATGTAATGGATCACGTTCCCTTGGCCAACATGCTGCCATCAGTGGAGCGAATAACTAAGAAGTGTTTGAAGCCAGCGGGCTCGAAAACGCCGGGTAATCTCTGAATGAGGGCCCCCGACGTAATCGAGGCTCCGCTCTGCGCACTAGCACTTTTGGTCTTAGTCAGGGGCTCCACATCCGGCGGGAATGGGGGCAGAGGGGCCGGCTTTGCCGATCTTAGCTTAGTCGCTTACCGAAGTAGCAGCAAACCCATCCGTCCCCGCAGCCCCCGCGGATGGAGAGGAGCCCCGATTCTTTTTAGTCTTTTTTTTTACTTTTTAGGAGAGGGCGGGGAATGAACCCGCTTCTTCCCTCTGCCGGCAGGAGCCCCCAGGCCGGATGGACCGGACTCAGCAAGGTCCTTCGAGATGGAGAAGGTTTTGGCAGTCGCATGGGCACCGGTGGGATGAGATCCCTTCTCTCCTTGTACTACCTTGGAAACCCTAGCCGTTTGAGAGAACCTTGCGCATAGGGGCGGACTCGAGTTCGGTACTTTGCGCCCAGCCCGTATTCGCTCCCATGGAAGGCCCTACTGTATGAGGATGGGTTGCCTCAAGGACCGTGTCTATATCAGCAGGAAGGGGGGGGGGCTCCAGTTGGCCATCCACCCTCAGGACATCACAGGTCCCATTAGCAGTGGTGTCACAAGTCGAGTCTGGGGAGGCACAGGCTTTGACCCTCGCTAGGTTTAATATTCTAGCCAGCATGTCTTTTGAGGGAAGTGACCGATGGGGCCTGGCTTCCCTTTCCCCCTAAGTGGGTTTGCCCTACCGAGCCGCTAAACTGGGGAGCGGTCGGCTATGGGTTGCCTGCTGACTCCTTGGCAGTCCCCTTGGTAAGTAAAGGGGAAACTGCCGCTGGAAAGAGGGAGGTGCCCGAAGGCACCTTCAGACAAGGGGGTGAGAGGGAGTCCCCTACACCCGTAGGCGAAGGAGAGGAGTAAGTCTCCTTTCCGACTAGAGAGATTTGGAGGGTCCTCTGCGAGAGCACAGCGGTGGGGACCTCCATTTTTGTCTGTGGAGCTGCCCGAGGGCGGCTCCGCCGATGGACAAGGGAAAATTGAGGGGAGGTTCTTAGTTTTCTCACCATTGGGCAGAGTGACCCAAATTTTCTCACAGGATGGAGAGCTCATCATCCCTCGCAGTAGCCCGCTCTGCAAGTCGTGTGTACAGGGTTGGCAGAGCCCGGTGCCGCCATTCAAGGCCACCCCTCTCACCTGGTGACCTGGCAGCCCTTCGGCATGGCAGCTCCACGTTAGGCACGGCGTAAAATTGATAGTGTGTGAAGAGAGAAGGAAAAGGGATGTGAGGAAGGTATGGGTTGGGATGAAGCAGGTTGTTAAAAACCAACTACCACAGACCGGAGCTCAGGGTTCAGGGAATATTGTCCACTACCCCCTCAGTCCCGATCCGGGATAGTTGGCTGAGGAGGTCAGCATCAACCCTGTGAAAATAGAGGCCGACAAGAGAATTTTTTTTTTTTAATTTTATAGAGCCCATCTGGCAACTGCCCACTTGGGCATAAGTCGCCGAAAAACACGACAGCCTAGAACTAGGCTACTTTAAAATAAAAATATGAAAACATAACAATGATATAAATTTGAAAAACTTAACAATCAGGAAGCAATCTCCGGCAGCGGGGGGAGGCCCCCCTCACCCCGGTGCATGAGTGCAACCTACAAAACAACAATAACAAACAACAAACAAAAAGAACCTTAAATAAAGGGAAGAAGCCCGGCCTCCCCCCAAAAGTCAACAAGTCAATGTGCACGAACTCGTCCCGAGCACAAGGGACAGGTGGTAGCGACCCCGCCCATCCCGGTACCGGGACAGGTATCGTGCGCGAAGATCACCCAGACTGGGACATTCGACAAGAATGTGGCGAACAGTCTGGGAGACGACGCAGTCGTCGCAATAGGGCGCTGGCGAGCGCTCCATCAGATAGCGATGCGTCACACGAGTATGTCCGATTCGGAGACGACAGAAAGCGACCTGAAGCCGTCGCGGCATTGGGGGATAGGTCCATGGGAACAGTCGCGGCGTAATGGCACGCAACTTTAAGTTCCCTTCGACCGTCTCCCATCTTCTTTGCCAAGCAGTCCGAAGAGCTGCCCGTATTCCTGACATGTAGTCGGTGTGAGGAAGAGCGAAACGCTGGTCCGGTCGCAGAGTCCTCGCGGACTCTTTGGCACCCTCATCGGCGCGCTCATTCCCCGCAATTCCTACATGTCCAGGAACCCAGCAGAAGATAAGGCCGACAAGAGAAAGTTGTGGGGGAGTTCGTAGGGGAAGTGAGGAAGTAGGAGAGAAATAGAGGCTGTCTGAAAGAAGGAGAAGAGGCTAAGCTGGGGCCGGACGAGACGCTGAGTCTCGTCACGGCGGCCAGGAAGGCAAATCGCCGCGCCCCTTATGGGGGAGACACATGACAACCGAAGAATATAAAAATGAGGACATTCCAATAGAAAATGGGCAACTAATTGGTCCCCATCACAAAAACGGCAGCAAGGGGTGATTCAAGGACCAGTCAAAACAAGAAGGCCTTGGGTAAGTCCAATGCTTGTCTGGTTTGACAAAGAGGATGACAATTCCAACGTGGCATGATGATGGGTAAGAACCCTTCACCTATATAATGTTGTGTAAGTCATGTAAAAACACGACAGTGTGGATGAAAAAGCTGAATCGTATCATAATGGCTGCCGTGAAGGCCAGGAGAAGTATACCTACAAAGGGACAATGCAGCATGCATCTCGTGAATGGAGAACAATGTATATCGAAGGTTAGAAACCGTTACAAAATTGAGGGATATCGAGGTATCGTTTGATTGATAGGCTAGAAAAGCCTTATTGAAACTGCTGAAGGTAAGGAAATGGTTAGCCAAAGTGTTGGTAACCAACCGGCTGTCAATCACTGTCGACGAAATTCATTGACAATGAAATCGTTCGGGCAGCGCATGTAGGCATAACGCTTCTGTTTGAGGGCCACCTCCCACTCAGCTGAACACCACGGGAGCGGTCAGCATGCAAAATGGCCAGACGTTCTAGGAATAGTAGTTAGGCACATGGCGATGAGGTTGCCGGAGAACTCAAGGGCCTCATCTACCGACCTAAATTCCTCGACTGAGATGGAGAAATCAGTCATTTCCAGAAATGCGGACCACGTGCGCGGCAGGAAAATGAGCGATTCTCGGATAGTGATGCGTAAACTCATCCACATTTAGGACACCTATCTCAAGCTCGTCGATCAGAGTGGGTGTCTACCGTTCAGATCTCCGAACAAGAGAAAGGGCTTCAGGAACCGCGCTCAGACACGACGAAGTCTCCACCGTTGAAGTCGGCTGACGGTGGAATGTACGCGGAAATAAGAGTATACCTCCTAACCAGGTGCAGCTGCATAGTTACTGTCTGAAAGGAGGTACTAAAGCAAAGAGAAGAACGGAGACATCATGCCGGGTGTAAATAGCGCATCTTCCTGCCCAGCCCCAATCCCGAGGTGGTGGCAATTCCATTAAAGGAATATACCCTCTAGGCCTAGCTAAGAAGAGATGCGGGGGCCCTCTGCGAAGTGAAGATCCTCACGGGAATGGTCATACCCGGACAATGCGCTGAAGGCGCTGTCGCCTTCGAGGACTAATCGGGGTCGTTAGCCTCGTCATGCGAGTTTTTAACTACCTCTGCCTCGAAACCTTAGGCGGAAAACCCTCCTTTGGAGGATCTACCACTCTCGAGTAAGCCAGCCGAGAACTGGGTATCAGCGCTAGGAGCCAAGTTCCTTTAGTGATGTCCTCATTTCGGGAGGCAGCTTTAGGAACACCGGAAGATGGCCTCACCACCAACTTCAGGGGTGTTTCCTCCTGAGAGTCTAATGACTCGGTGGAGGGAGGCGGCCGCTTCGCCTTACGGGAAACGGTCAGGGTAGATGAAGGAGGGGGAGCCCTTGTTTTAGCCGGGACAGGGTGCAAACCGCTTATGACGCTAGCTTTTCCAGGGAAGCGCACGGGTGGGGCAGAAGCCGCAGAAGGGTTCCGAAAGAATGCGGGAATGCCCTTGTTCGTAGGCCTGGAGGGGCCAGGAGCAGAGGGTGTCTTTTTTAACATTGAAGCATATGATGTCATCGGGAGCACCGGGCGAGCAAGGACCAAGTCCTTAGCCTGAACGGCAAGGATTTCCTTCTTCAGGAAAGAGGCACCGCATTGCCTCGAAAATGCCGGGTGCGGCTCTCCGCAAATGAACAATTAGCCACACATGATTTGGCCCTATCGAGTGCAGCCTTGGAGCAACTTACACAAACTTCAGGTAAACACGACTTTGCACGACTACAGGAGTGATTAGTCAGGCCGAAACGGTGGAAGTCGCAGCAGTGGCACGAATGCCTTTACGTGGTAGCAATACCAACCAGCATGCACCGACTCAGGGAGCTTGTCACATTCGAACGTGACGAAGATTGTAGGGGTGAGTCTCGAGGCCACTCCCTGTGTTGTAAAAAAACGTTCGATTTCGACCGCTCCATGGTCGGTCAGCTCTAAGGTGATGTCATTTATGAAGAAGTAAACGAGTTCCCTCGCATAAACCACTTACCATCAAGTGTCAGAAGGGCACTAATCATGGCCGCCTCGGAAGGATTCGACGCATTTGCCAGAAGGTTCCATCAGAGAAACGGGTCACCTTCGTCTCTCTACCAATCACGCTAGCTAGAGCTCTCTTCTTATGGATCATGTTGCCCTTACCAAACATCAGTGGAGCGAATAACCAGGAAGCGTTTGAACCCAGCGGGTTAATATACGCCAGGTAACCACTGAATAAGGGGGCCCCGATGTAATCGATGTTCTGCTCTACTCAGTTTTGGTCTTAGTATAGGTCTACCCACCCAGGAGAGAACTGGAGTCGGATGTACCAATCTTGGATTGGTCGCATACCGAAACATCCGTCTCCGTGCCTCCAGCGGAGGAAGAGGAGCCCTTAGTCTTTTTGGTCTTACAATTTTTTTTTCTTTTTAGGAGAGAATGGTGAGGAATCAATTCACATTTCTCCACCGCCGGAAGGAGCCCCTAGGCCATATGAACCGGACTCAGCAAGATCCTACTCTGAAATGGAGAATGTCTTAGCTGTAACACCGTCACCAGCCGGGGAAGATCCCTCCTCTTCTTGTGAGGCTTCGGGGACCCGTGCCATCTGGGGATGAGATTGCATAGGGGCAGACTAGGGTCCAGTGCTTGGCAACAAGCCCAGGCGCAACTCCATGGAAGATCCTACCGTCTGGAGGTGGGTCATCTCAGGGCAAGCCTCTATGTGGCCATTCCCCCCACCCCAAAGACATCACAAATCCAAGTAGGCAACTGCCTACATGGGCATAAGTTGCCGAACACAACAGCCTACTATTAGGCTACAATAAAAACAAATAAAAAACCTCCAATATCTAAATAACAAACGATAAAAAAGGACAAGGGCTAAAAAAACAACAACAAAAAAACAAAGAAAAACTTAAGAAGGAAGTGTGCTCAGGTGTCAGGGGTATACCTGCCTCCTCTCGGCGCAGTCCACAAGTCGGTGTGCACGAACTCGTCCCGAGTACAAGGGACAAGCAATACCGACCCCAGGTAACATGCGCAGAGATCACCTAGACTGGGACATTCAACAAGAATGTGCCAAACAGTCTGGGAGACAACGCTGTCTTCACAGTATGGCGCAAGCGAGC
This sequence comes from Ceratothoa steindachneri, assembly GCA_963969495.1. Lineage (NCBI taxonomy): Eukaryota > Metazoa > Arthropoda > Malacostraca > Isopoda > Cymothoidae > Ceratothoa > Ceratothoa steindachneri. The sequence goes on along the minus strand of OZ018338.1, from coordinate 69,938,517 downwards.
GCTCCATCAAATGACGTTGCGTCCCGCGAGTGTGTCCAATTCGGAGACGACAGAAAGCAACCTGAAGCCATCGCGGGATTCGGGGATAGGTCCATGGGAACATTCGCGGCGCAATGGCACGCAACTTTAAGTTCCCCTCGACCGTCTCCCATCTTTTTTGCCAAGCAGCCCGGAGTGCTGCCCATATTCTTGCCATGTAATCGGTGTGAGGAAGAGCAAAACGCTGGTCTAGTCGCGATATGCTCGCGGCCTCTTTTGCGCCCTCATTCCCAGCAATTCCTACATACCCAGGAACCCAGCAGAAGATAATCTCGACATCAGCTCGGCTCGCCTAAACCATAGCGTCACGGATATCGCCAACCATTGGATGTGGAGATTCCAATGCCCTGAAAGCACTCAGGGCGCTTTGTGACTCGCTATAAATCACAATCCGGTCTCCGAACCGGGCATTTCACGTTATCTCCCATACCGAGCGGTGTATTGCAACCAGCTCGGCCGTGAAGACAGACGTAGCACCTGGCAGAGCCCCGCTGACTTGGAGCCATACCTATACACTGGCACGGTTACAGCGTGACATGAAATTTGCTCTAAAAAGGCCGAACGCAATACTACCGGCGCTTTAGAATCTTTGGAACCAGAGGCGTGGCGCCAAGTGGTCAAAGGTGGTACCCTCGATGGTGGCGTCCTGGGCGCCACCGGCCAGAGAGCTATACCTAGCTCTCGAAGGAGTTTCCTAGCCCTAAACCCAAAGGGCTTAGGGTATGACTGGCGTCTCTCGGCGGCATAGGCACCGTCGGGATCAGCTGCGAATGCAGTGATAACTGTTGGCGAATGAGGGAGGTGCCGGGTTCGCGCGTACATGCAAATAATGCACTGTGCACGGCGCATAGCGGATGACATCTGCCCATTTGATGTTTCACATGCAACCTCGTTACATGCTTCCTACTTGCCGTTACTTCAGACACTGTGCTTACTCAGGTTTACAAAGATGTCAGGTGTGCAGTTGAGCGTGAGCTTGCACCATCCAATGGAACTTACGTTTCCTTCACTACTGATGTATGGACAAATTCCACCTCCAAAGAGACTTATCTCATTATCTGGACACTGGATCAAAAAAGATTTAACACTTGAAAATGCTGTCCTTGCTGCATCTCACTCTCCACGTCCTCACAGTGAGATAAACCTTGCAGCAATGTTTCGGCAGATGTGGGCAGACTGACGCTTGGATGAAAGTCGTAGATATGTCATAGTGAGAGATGGAGCATACAACATGATTCTTGGTACCGATTTGGCAGAAATATCATCTATTCACTGTACTATCCATCGTCTTCAGCTGGTTCTTCAAGATAGTATCCTAAGTCAATGAGCCATTAAAGATCTTTTGGCAAAATGCAGACGAATAGCAACACATTTCAATCATTCTGTTGTTGCCTGCCACGAGTTAGAGGCATTACAAAAAAAACATGAGCATGAATCTGCTCCTTCCCATCCAAAGTGTTGCGACTCGCTGGAATAGTGCACGCTAAAACTGAAACGTTCTATGCAAATGTTCCTTTCTGATCATGAAGATCTTCCAACATTTTCTTCCAATGAGTGGTCACTTTGTGAACATTTTCTATTCATTACAAAACCTTTTTTTGATTTAACTAATGATATGGGTGCTAAGAATTCTTTACTCTCCAGTATTATCCCTAATATCGCAACATTGGAATGGTTTCTGTCCTAAATTGGTGAGAGGAAGGTGTGCAGACAATGTGAATCACTTCATGATTCACTCAGCCAGAGGTTCCTGAGCACATCGCCATCTTCCAGAGACTGCTTCTATGCATATAATGGAAAACAGGCAATACATTATGGCAACTTGCATTGATCCATGCTACAAAGACCAGTTTCTTTAAACTGCTCAACAGAAGAGGCAGCAGCGTGGCAACTGGAAGAGCCCACACAGCAGCAGCAACAGCTTGTCCACTAACACTGAAATGGTGGGGTGGCAGTGAAGGTGGTAATGCACTTTCTTTTCCTCTCCAATAGAGCTGGCCTGCAAACTGCTATCTATGCCATTTTTCTCAGTTATCTCAGAACGACTGTTCTCTGAGAATGGCAACATATTTAAACAGAAGCGGAGCAGAGGAGAAAAATTAGTAAATTTGTGCATCCTTTTCAGTATTTGCCTTATTGCTGTGTTTAATTTTTATGATTTCATTTACATTTTTATTATTTTTCAAACAGGACTTTTAAAGCAAAAAATTAATCAGTAAAGGTTCATCTGAATTTCAATGCCATTGAAATACAGCAGCTTGTCCCAGCAGCTTCTGACAGTGCAAGTTGAATGTTTCTTGATGATTTTCTTAGCTATACATTATACAGATTGTTCTTTCATCTATATATGATGATTTGTATTGATGTTTCAAAAATTCTTGTTATTAATGGATTTCAATAAAGGTTTAAGAGCCATAAAATTTGTGAATAATAAAAATGAGAGAAAAGAGAATATGCAGTAAACTTTTTTTTCAGTTGCCCTGCTAGTTATAATTTATATACTGGCTTCTGTACCTCCTAGTTACTAGGCTGAAATAAGGGCTGGGCCTAGTGGGTTCCTGTTTTCTCTCATTTATTGCTAGTTCATTACCACTTTGTTATTTGAGACATTTTTGACAAAATTTCAATATCTGGCCAGATTTAGATGAATCTAGTCAGAGAGTGGAGACTAAATCCGATGATCCGATGCGAATGCAGTGAGAGCTGTTGGTAACAGAAGGAGGCACCGGGCTCGCGTGTACAGGCGAATTATGCACTGTGCACGGTGCAGAGTGAGTGACATCTCCCCAGCATCAACAAGTAGGCTGTCAATGGAAGGCGTGTGTAGGGCACCGGTTACCAAGCGAAAGCCGGTGCGGTGGATCAAGTCTGCCTTCCACAATACACGCTCAGTTGCGGATGCATAAAACTCGCATCCGTAGTCGAGCTTTGACGAACATAAGATCAAAAAATAGAGTAAGGCAGTTGCCCTATCAGCGCTGAACGTCATGGGATTAAGAATGTCCATAGCATGGGTACAAGAGACCCTGAGGCTGCGAATATGAGCCTCGCAGGTAAGGTGTCGGTCAAATACAAGACCAGAGAAACGGTGCGAGTCTACCACTTCGATGCGAACCCCATTTAGAAACAAATCTGGGTCAGGGTTTAGCTGCGGATGGCGGTAGAAGTGCACCACCTTAGTCTTGGCCAAGGAAAACCCAAGCCTGTGCGCTTCAGCATAGCGAGAGACACGGATCAATGCCTGTTAAAGTTGAAGCCCCAGACTTGGCATCTGTGCCGCACCAAAAGACATAGAAAGGTCGTCCATGTAGAGGGTAGAGAGAAAATCTTCCGGCAGCACCATGATGCCGTTCATGCTCAGGGCAAAGAGTGCGACATTGAGGACACTTCCGTGCGTTACACCCTCTTCCTGCTCCATTGGGCCAGAGAGCCCCACCGGTACTCAGAATCCAAGATCTCCCAAAAGTTCAGATAGAAAAATTGAGAGGCGTCCCCTCGACTCCATCATGTGGAGAGTCTCCATAATACCGTATCGCCATGCAGTAACATAGGCATTCTCCAGATCAAAAAAAATGTGGCATAGTGCTGTCCACGAAGGAAGGCCTCACAGACGACATTTTCCAGTCTGACCAAAGACTCCAACGTGAAGTAGAACTTGCGGAAGCCGTACTGTGCAGAAGACAGATGGCCTTCACTATCCAGAAAGGCTAATCTAACATTTACCAAATTCTCCATTAAATTCCCCATGCAGGAGGTTAGAGATATTTGGCAGAAACCGGCCATGGTAAAATTATCTCTTTCTGGTTTGTGAAAAGCGAGCACAGTAGTGATTCAGCAGGAATCAGGGAAGAGAACCTCCACCCAGATCCTGTTGAACAAATCTAACAGAAAGGTCATGCCTCGCTCACCTAGGTGTCAAAGCATTGTCGAATGGAATGGATGGGGGTGTGATTGAGTCTAGGGAAGATACTGTGAGTGGTAGGAAAGAGGGTGAATGGGAAGAGAGTAGAAAGTAAGAGAGGAAGGAAACATGGCTCTAAGGGTAAGGATAGGAAGGTGAGAGGAAAGAGTGTGGATTCATTATACTTAGATGAGGGAGAGAGTGACGATATGATTGGAACTTGTGAGACCGAGAGTAGCTCTTCAGAGAGTGAAGTGAATGTGGGGAAAGGAATTTTGATTAGGAAAGTGCCAAGGATTGATAAGTTTAGATTGCATGGGGAAAAGAGATTTTGAGCAGTACTGCAAGCTCAAGTACCCGCAGAACAAGGGTCACTGGGTGAAAGTTATGAGAGATTGTTTGGATGGGTAAGTGTTGGAGTTCTTTCGAGTGATAACGAGTGTGGGTGAGCTGAAGTACGATGTAGTGAAGAAGCGGTTGATTGGACAGGTGAAGCGAATGAAAGAAAGCGTGAAATATAAGAGAGTGAACGAATTTGAGAAGGCGCATATGGGTAAGAATCAAGGGGTGAATATGTATGCACTGCACATAGGCTTGAGAGTATGGCAAGAATGAGGTATGGCGATGATGGAGTGAATGAGTGTAAACCACTGATGAGGAAGTTTATGGACACGGTCTGCAAAAGGTGAGTGAATGGCTGAGTGGATTTTTTTTGTTTTTTTTAAGAGCTCATCTGGCGAATGCCTACTTGGGCATTAGTCACCATATTAAAACTGGCCTAGTTCTAGGCTACTTTAAAATAAAATTAAAGAGAAAAAAAAAAAAACACCCCAAAAAGGGGGAAAGGAAGTAAGCTGGTGCGTCGGGGAGAGGTACCCCCGGCGCAGGAGCGTGCAACTAAAGGCAAAAAAAACAAAAAAACAAAAAAAAAATTCAAAAAAACAAAACAAAACAGAAAAAAACAAACCTTGCTTAAATAATAGGGAGAAGGCCAGCCTCCCCCAAGAAGTCAACAAGTCCACAAGTCAATGTGCACAAATCTGTCCTGAGTACAAGGGACAGGCGGTAGCGACCCCGCCCATCCCGGTACCGGGACAGGTATCGTGCGCGAAGATCATCCAGACTGGGACATTCGACAAGAATGTGCCAAACAGTCTGGGGGACGACGCAGTCGTTGCAATAGGATGCAGGCGAGCTCTCCATCAAATAGCGATGCGTCACACGAGTGTGTCCGATTCGGAGACGACAGAAAGCAACCTGAAGCCGCCGCGGCATTGGGAGATTTGCCCATGGGAACAGTCGCAATGGCACGCAACTTTAAGTTCCCTTCGACTGTCTCCCATCTTCTTTGCCAAGCAGTCCGAAGAGCTGCCCGTATTCCTGCCATGTAGTCGGTGTGAGGAAGAGCGAAACGCTGGTCCGGTCGCAGAGTCCTCGCGGACTCTTTGGCGCCCTCATTCCCCGCAATTCCTACATGTCCAGGAACCCAGCAGAAGATAACATAAGAACATAAGAAAAGAAGGAGACTGCAAAAGACCATTCATGGCCTACACTTGGCAGCTCCTGTTCCAATCAACACACAAAAGATTTCTTACCAGAGAAGAGTCATCAACATTGTCACCCTTTACAGGAGTACGTCAGATCTAATCTACAATATACATAAAATGCATCCAGAGGATTATGTCCATTCATGCAACCGCAAAATAATCTCCCCACTCCTTAGAAAAATATATACATATGTACATAAAAAAGTCAGTCCCATCTAGCAGCTTCATTCATATATTTATCTAATCTATTCTTAAAACTACCCAGAGAGGAGGCTTCTATCACATGACTAGTGAGCCTATTCCATTCATCTACCACACGATTTGTAAACCAATTCCTCCCAATCTCCTTCCTAAACCTATACTTATCAAGCTTAAACCCATTGCTACGTGTCCTGTCATGTTCACTAAGTATAAGAACCTTACCCAGATCCCCTTTATTATATCCTTTTACCCATTTGAAGACTTCAATCAATTACCCTCTGACTCTTCTCCTTTCCAATGTATGTAGATTTAGTTTTCTGAGCCTTTCACCATAAGGTAAGTTCCTTAGCCCACCAATCATCTTTGTCATCCTTCTCTGCACAGACTCAAGCAAATCAATATCCTTCCTATAATATGGTGACCAAAATTGTACTGCATAGTCTAGATGAGGCCTAACTAGTGCCAGATACAGTTTTAGAATGACTTCAGCACTCTTATTGCTTACACTCCTCCTAATGAATCCCAATATCCTATTAGCTTTATTCTTAGCATTTAGGCATTGCTTTCTAGGACGAAGGTCTGAACTTACCAAAATACCCAAGTTCCTCTCACAATCGGTCCTCCCTAAATTTCTCCCATTTAATTTATAACTATTCAGTGGATTATTTCTACCTATACTAAGTACACTACATTTGTCTATGTTAAACTTCATTTGCCATTTCTCAGCCCAATTGGACAGAATAGTCAATTCCTCCTGCATTACAACAGCATCAGAATCAGCCCTAATGGCCCTACCTAGCTTAGTATCATCAGCAAATTTACTCAGGTCACTACTTATACCTATGTCAAGATCATTAATATAAATTAAGAATAGCAAGGGACCCAAAACAGATCCTTGCGGAACTCCACTGCTAACACACCCCCACTCAGATTTAACTCCATCTATACTAACTCTTTGCTGTCTGTCACCAAGCCATGACTGAATCCACCTAAATATACTGCCATCGATCCCGTGTGCTTTAACTTTGCTCAGAAGCCGTAAGTGTGGCACTCGATCAAAAGCCTTACTAAAGTCCAAGTATAAAATATCATAGTTTTCATCCTTATCTGCTGCTTCATACACCTTACTATAAAAAGACAGCAAATTAGTCAGGCAGGATTTACCCTTACTAAAGCCATGCTGTGATTCTTTTATCAACTTATGCTTATCCAAGTGATCCCTAATATTCCTTGCTATAATAGATTCCATCATTTTCCCTACCACTGATGTCAAACTTACTGGTCTGTAATTAGACATATTTGTTTTATCCCCTTTCTTAAATATAGGTATCACATTGGCTTTCTTCCATGCCACTGGCACAATGCCACTCTCCAATGATTTTCTAAAGATGCATGCTAGGGGCTCACTTAACACATCCTTACATTCTTTCAAAATTCTAGGAAAGACCTCATCAGGACCGGGTGCTTTACTACTTTTGATTTTATCAATTTCCTTTCTCACTATCTCCTTTGTGATCAAGATATCCTTTAATTTCTCTTCATCATTACCCCGAAAGATCATTGACACCTCGGGTATATTTAGAGTATCCTCCTGTGTAAATACTGAGAGAAAAAAGTCATTTAGCATTCCAGCCATTGAGTCCCTATCACTCACTAATTCTCCATTGGAATCTATAAGTGGGCCTATTTTATCTCTAATCTTAGTTTTGTATAATTGATAAAAACTTTTAGGATCTTCCTTTGCCCTATTTGCCACTTTAATTTCATAATTTCTCCTTGCTACTCTAACTAACTTTTTAACATCTCTTGCTAGTTCATTATATCTCTGCCTTAAGTGATCCTCTCCATTTTTTATTTTCCTATAAATGCCCTTTTTAATGCCAATATAATGCTTAATTTTATCTGTCATCCATTTTGGGTCATTATTTTCAGTCCTAATCTCCTTATAAGGAATGTTAATCATCTGACCTGTAATTAATTGCTCAATTATTCTTTCATACTCCTCTTCAATTGTAATCTCTTCCTCCTGGTGATTATTGTCTCCACTAACTGATATCATTGAATCTATTCCTGAATTGATTTCATTGCCTGGTTTCTGTACAACTGCCTCCAGGTAAGTCCTTAGCCCATTATAATTTGCTCTTCTAAAGTCAGGAATTTTAACATTGTTCATGCTACTATCAATACCATTCCATTTCATCTTGAATCTAATTTCACAATGGTCACTATTACCCAAATTTCCTCCAATCTCAGTATCCTTAATAACTTCTTCCCTATTTGTCAGAACTAAATCCAGTATATTATTACCTCTAGTGGGTTCGTTAATAATCTGCCTCAGAAAATTATCTTGGACAACATTCAAAAATTCCTCAGCCTCCTGATCACCCACAAGAGCTTCCCAGTCTATATTTCTGTAATTAAAATCGCCCATTATACACACATGCTTACTTCTACATGCCCGTTCAATCTCCTGCCACAGAAGATTTGAAGCTTCCTTACTAAGATTTGGTGGTCTGTATAATAATCCTATGACAAGCTTGTTTTTACCTTCCTTTACATTTAGCCATAATGACTGTGTTATCATCTAATTTAATTGTACTGTTTACACAAAAACTCGCCAAAACCGTGGCGTCACGGATATCGCGAACCAGGGGATGCGGAGATTCCAATGCCTCGAGAGCACTCAGGGCACTTTGTGAGTCGCTATAGATCACAATCCGGTCTCCGAACCGGGCACGTCACGTAATCTCCCGTACCGAGTGGTGTATTGCCACCAGCTCGGCCGTGAAGACAGACGCAGCGCCTGGTAGAGCCCCGCTGACTTCAAACAGAGGGGATACGGCGTGGAAGCCAACCCCCTCTTGGGACTTGGAGCCATCGGTATACAGTGGCACGGTTCCAGCGCGACACGATGTGTGCTCCAAAAAGGTCGAACGCAATACTCCCGGCGCAGTACAAGCTTTAGGAGCAGAGGCGTGGCGACAAATAGCCAAATGTGGTACCCTCCAGGGCTGCATCCTGGGCAGAAACAGGAGCGCCACCGGCCCGAGAGCTATATCTACCTCTCGAAGGTGTTTCCTGGCCCTAAACCCAAAGGGCTTAGGGTATGACTGGCGTCTCTCGGTGGCATAGGCACCATCGAGATCAGCTGCGGATGCAGTGAGAGCTGTTGGCGACTGAGGGAGGCGCCGGGCTCGCGCGTACAGGCGAGTGATGCACTGCACGCGGCGCAGAGCGAGTGGCATCTCCCCAGCATCGACCAACAGGCTCTCAATGGGGGAAGTGCGGAAGGCACCGGTCGCAAGGCGAAGGCCGGTGTGGTGGATCGAATCCACCTTCCGCAATAAATGCTCGGCTGCGGATGCATAAAACTCACATCCGTAGTCGAGCTTCGAGCGAACAAAGGATCGATAAAAAAGTAAGGCAGTAGCCCTAACAGCGCCACAAGCGCTGAACGTCACGGAACGGAGAATGTCCATGGCGCGGGTACAAGAGACCCTAAGGCTGCGAATATGAGCCTCCCAGGTGAGGCATCGGTCGAATACAAGACCAAGGAAACGGTGCGACTCAACCACATCCAGGCGCACCCCATTAAGAAACAAATCTGGGTCGGGGTGAAGCCGTGGATGGCGGCAGAAGTGCACCACCTTAGTCTTGGCCAAAGAAAACCGAAACCTGTGCGCTTCGGCATAGCGAGAGACGCGGTTCAATGCCTGTTGGAGTCAACGCTCCAGAGTTGGCATCTGGGTGGCTGAGTGGAAAGAGAAAGAGAGAATGAGACTGACAGGTGAATGGTTGATGTGGGAGGATGTGTTGGAGCTATTGAAAGATGGACGATTTGATGATGAAAGCGATCTAGAAGAGGATGGATGGTACAGGGATGCCCTGAAGGCTGCACCAGTTAGAGTGATGTTGAGCTTCCTGGGCCGGCAGAATGGATGGGTAAATGGAGGATGGTCGAATGGAAGGGGAGAGATGAATGTCAAGTGTGGAAACACGTATATGAGGGAACAACCGAGGTATATCTCGGCGAATGAGAAGCAGAATGGAGTGAAAAGGAGTGTGGAATGTTGTAGGTAAAGACCAAAGGGACATGTGCTGGCTGAATGCAGGTGGACCTCTGGTGCATGTTTTGTGTGTGGAAAGAAGGGGCATATGGTGAAAGATTGTCAGGAAAGTGTGAAGGAATGTTTTGAGTGTAAAGTGAAGGGCCATTTGAAGAGAGACTGTCCGAAGTTGAATGGTGGAGTGACTGCTAGAGGGGGTATGAAATATGCTTGTGGTAACTGTGGAAAGGCTGGTCATTATGCGAGAATGTGCCATGATCAGAAAAATGTATGTAGCTATTGTGCAATGGAAGGACATTCAAGTGAAAAGTGTTGGATAAGATTGAGAGCGCAAGGTGTGAATGGAAAGACTGAGTCGGGAAACTGAATCGTGAGAGGGTACCTGATGAAGTGTCTTCTGGGGGTGTGAGTGTGAAAGGTGTGTTGGTGGGTCTGTCTAGTATGAAAGTGCTGTCTGGTAGGAACTATGAGTGTCTGAGTGTAAAGATTGAGGTGAACAAGATTGAGTGTTTGGCTTTGGTAGATTCTGGGTGCAAGGCGAACTTGGTATATAAGAATGTGTATGATAAGCTGAGTGATAGATCCCTCCTGTCAGAGTGTTAGGTAGTTTGGTAGGAATTGGTGGTATGAAAGTACCTGTGGTTGGAATGATAAGGTCACCTGTTCGAATGCATGGTATGTTGATGAATGAGGGTGGATTCTATGTGATTAATAAGGTGAGTAGTGAGTATGGTGTGATGTTGGGGTATAATTTTATGAAAATGAATTGTATGCTTGTGCATCCTGCACGTGATGAGATTGAAAGAAGGATTGGTAAGAATGGAGTATATATATTGTATGTAGGGGAAGATGGTAGTGTTTTGGTGAGTGTATTTACCGGAATTGAGGTGACTGCTATGGAGAGTGTAAGGCTTGTGAAGGGTGAAAGGGCGTCTGTTAGAGTGAGTTGGAGTAAGGATTTGAACTTGGATATGAGTAGGGATGTTGTGTTATAGATGGGAAAAGTGCATGTTATAAGGTAAGGCGTGTTGCTTGTGTATTTGATGGTTTGTTAGGAATGAATGATCCTTTTGTATGTGTGCAGGCGGACCCCGGAGTGAAAAGGCAGGTGAGAGGGATCCAAGTCGAAGATGTACTGGGTCACCTCTACACTGTCAGTGAAGCAGGTATGGATGATTGATTGCACGGATGTCAGGGTGAATGTTGCAAATGAAAAGACGTTTAAATGGATGTATGATGAAGTGAAAAGCATGATGAAATTGGATGAATGTTTGAGTATACAAGGGAGGATGTGTATCGAATGATATTTGAATGAAAGGGAGCCCTCAGTAAGGGTGATCTGGATTTCGGGATTGCAAAATTTCCGGAATTCAAGATTGTCCTGAAGGGGGACACCCCAATCTATCAACAGCCGAGGCATTTCCCACGTCCAGTTGCTGATGAGATTGAGGAGCAGTGTGTAGAATTAGAGCAATTGGGGGTGATTGAAGAAAGTGAGAGTGCATGGAATAGTCCGATTGTGCCTGTACATAAGCCAGATGGAAGATTGCGTCTGTGTTTGGATTATGGGAAAGTGAATGAAAAAACTGTGAAAGAGAGGTTTCCAATGTGTGTGGTATCTGAGTGTGTGTATAGTATGCATTGGATGAAGTGGTTTACGAAGTTGGATCTGGTACGGGGGTATTACCAGATGCACATTGATGAGGAGAGCCAGCCGGTAACTGCCTTTTCTTCCACGAAGAGGCATTACCAGCTCCAAGGCCTCAGTTTTGGGTTGGCTAATGCTCCTGGGGCCTTCCAGCGGGCTATAAATGTTGTGTTGAGTAAGTTTGCAAGTAAGAATGTGATTGTGTTTATAGATGATATTTTGATTATGACTGAGAATTTTGAAGAGCTAATGAGATTTGTGAATGATGTATTGGGTCAAAGTAGCAAAGTGTGAATGGTTTGCGAAATAAGTAAAATTCCTTGGACATATGGTGAGTGATAATGGGTTATGAAAGTCACTGAAGTATGTTGAGAAGGTGCGAATGTTTCAAAAACTGGTGACTGTGAAGCAGCTGAAGTCATTTTTTGGTCTGATTGAATTTCAGCGAAAGTTTATATGTGATTGTTCTAGTGTGAGTAATCATCTGACAGAGTGGATGGGTAAGAAAGGTAGTACGATTGTCAGGTGGAATGATAAGATGAATGAGGCATATGAGAAACTGAAAGAGGCAGTGGCTGAAGATGTTGAATTGGGGTACCCGGATTATAGCGTGAATGCTAAAATGCTTGAATTGTATACAGATGCAAGTGGGTATTGTATGGGATGTTTTCTGATGCAAGAGCAGCGTTTGAATGGAGAGAATGTCAGGCGAATAATTGGGTATGTATACAAGGCTATGGATGCGGCAGAGCGAAAGTATTCGACCGTGGAACGAGAGTTAGCTGCGATAAGGTATTGTTTGAAAGTGTTGCGTCCGTTCTTGTAGGTGTGAGGTTTGTGATTAAAACTGACCACCAACCTCTTGTGTATCTGCAGTGTATGAAGTGGGCTGATAGTAATATTGCAAGGACTTTGGAAGAATTAAGAACATAAGAACATAAGAAAAGAAGGAGACTGCAAAAGAGTATGTGCCTGGTGAACGGAATGGAGTGGCTGATTTGAGTCAAGGTATCCTGGTACGAATGATGAAAATGTGTGTGAAGTGAGTGATCATGAGTATTTGCCGAAAGGGATTATGAATGGAAAGGAGAGTATGGGTGGAGGTGATTCCTTGTTTGAGAGCATATGGAATGGTTTACAAGATTTAAATGAATGGCCTGAGTGTTTGAGTGATTTTTAAAGGTATGCTAAGGATTTTGTTGTTTGTATGGATATTGTATATTCTGTGAGGCATGTGAAGGGTGGTGGTGATATATATGTACCTGTGATGTCCTTGGTTGGTATGATTGGTCTGGTGAAGGTTGTGCATGATAATTATGGGCATATGGGTAAGTTTAAGCTGTGGGAGTGTATGAAGGAGCATGTGTTCCATCCATTTCTGAGAACTGTTGTGAATGATGTTGCAACTACATGTGAAAGGTGTCAGAAGCGAAAGGTGCAAGGTGTGCAAGTGAAATCACTGATGTTGAAAGTTGATGCAAAAGAACCGTTTGAATTGGTAGTGATTGATTGTGTGTCTTTGCCGTGTATGAGTGCTGGGAATATTGGTATGGTGTTATGGTGAATCATAAAAGTAAGTTTGTATATGCAGCGCATGTGAGGGATAAAAGGAGTGTGACTGTTGCACGTGTAGTTGAGCAAATTTTTTTTCCTATGTGTGGATGGAAACCTAGGAGATGTCTGAGTGATAATGGGCCTGAATTTGTAGGAGAAGTGTTTGAACGGATGATGAGAGAGAATGGTGTGGAACATGTGAGAATGACTCTGTATGTACCGTCTTCAAATGGGTTGGCTGAATGTACAATAAGAACCTAGTGTGAGATGTTGAGAATGATGAGTACGACATTGAATGATTCGGATGTATGGTTGGGAAGAGTGTCGTGGGTGTATAATTCGACTGTGCATAGTGCAACTGGAATGTCCCTGTATCAGTTTGTGATAAATTTTGAAAGGTGAGTGAAAGATAGGTTTCATTTGAATGAAAGTGAGCAGAGTATATGGCGTGAGTTGCATGAAAAGCTCCGTTCATTTGAATTAGGTGCAAAAGTATTCAAGGTGAAAGAAGTGAAGGGTAGGTTGAATGTGTCGAAGATGAGTGAAAAGTTTGATGGACTATTATATAGAGTTGTGAGAGTTTGGGAAAATGGGGTGATGTATGTTTTGGAGAGTTTGAATGACGGTATGGCTGAGAGAGTGCGGGCCCATCAGAATCAGTTAAGGAGATGGAGAGAACCTCCTGACTACCTGGTGAGTCATCGAGTGTATGAACTGTGCAAAGAGAGAGGTAAAGTGCATGATGATGAGATTGAATGTGATAGTACAGATCTGTCTGGGAAAGAGCTTGTCTTGGTCTTGAGGAGTAGAAAGCATACAAAGAAGAGTGAAAGGAAGAATGCAAGTACAAATGGAAGTAAGTCTGAGCAGAGTCTTTCTGGTATAGGGAAGCTTGAGAGAGAGATTGAGTGTTTGCATAAGCAGGTGAGTGATTTCGCTGGTGAAAGTAGACGAGTGACTGAGCTGCTTGTACCTTATTTTTCTGGTTTTGGGAACAGTATGAATGATAGTGTATTTGGGCAGAATGAACTAGTGTGGCTGATTTTTCGGGTTTTACGAATGGTAATAGTAGGGGGTAGTTTGATATAGTGAATGATCAAGTGGTTTATTTTTCAGGTTTCTGGTGGGAACCAGTTGAAGGGGTTTCTGGTATGTCTATTGAGAATAGAGGGGATGTGAGTGACCTGTCTGTTTTGCAAGACTGTGCTTTGAGTTTGATGAGGGCTGTGAGTGAAGAGATGATGAATAGAGGTAGGAAGAGTGAAGGTTCTGAATGAAAGAGTATGAAAGAGTTCTGTTGAGAGATTAGTGAATTAGTAATGAAAGCAAAGAGTATGGTGGACAACATGATTGATAGTGATGAAGAGACTGAAAAGACAACTGACAAACGACCCTAACTGATTGCCATGTGTATGTAGCCAGGGACCAGTAGAAGAGTGTGAATGGGTACAGAAGGGTGCAATTGAGCACAAGTGGTACCGTGAAGAGTGATTGCGAGGGTATTGCGTCTGATTGTGGTCAAATGGCTTAAGGAAGGAGGGGTGTGGGGGGAGCTATGTGTGTATATGAGTCTGTAGGGCCATTCTCCCACACCCTTTTCATATATCCTTTCCCTATCCCTGTGCAAGTGTGTGTGTAGAGAATTTTGTTTAATGTCTTCCAATTTTTTTTATATTATTGATACCAATAATGGTAACCGATTGTTTGAATTTCTGATGATTTTTTTAATTTTCAGTATATAAATATGTCTATAAATATTTAAAGAAATTTGATAAAGCTGTGAAATTTTCTTAATGTTGGTAACTAGAGAGTTTTCATAGAATTTGTCACCCACACATGTATATACACTTTAGGTAAGCTAGTTAATGGTATTTCCTTGGGGTCAAATACCCACTTATTTGTTGCCCTTCCCTCTATTGTAAATGGATTATAAAAGGGGATATACATCTCTTCTACAAAGTGGAAGCTTTAACAGTGATCAGATGTGTTGATGGTGATCGGACGTGTGGAATAAAGTGTCGGACAAACTCGCATAAGGCGTGCAGCAGACTGTGCAGATACAAGTGAACTAACAGACTGTGAGACGAGTTCTCGAGGCGAGTGCTCCACCCAGCCCTGACACGGAGGGCTTTTCCTATCTCGCTCGCCACCTTCACTGCCCACCTGCATTTGACTGAGTAGCATACCCCCTTTTGGCCTACTACCACCCCCCATTCAACTCACGAGGATACCCCCACTTACTCCAAATTGCGCATACTTGGGCTTTGGTACCACATTTCTTTTGTTGGAAAGGCTTGGTTGGGAGAGTTGTAATTATAGGCTATTTTTTTTGTTAATGTACATATTGAATCCATTGAGTGTATGTGTATATATATATATATATATATATATATATATATATATATATATATATATATATATATATATATATATATATATATATATATATATGTTATTTTTTTAAAATTTTGGGTCCTAGTTATTTATTTGGGTATGCACCTGTTTGTTACTTGCTTGTATATTTGAATTTAATTATTTTTGTAAATACACTTGAGTGACGAAATTGTAAATATACTGTAATTTTCTCATAAGTAAAGGACTGTATGTAAAATCGTGTCAATTCTTCCTCGGGGTTCTCAAAGCTCATCAATTCTAGGAGAAGGTTGTAATGTGGGATTAGTGTTGCCTTCGGCCCGCAATAGCATGGTGTATGGGACATCATCCGGACCATGGGCAGTGTTCACGCATGAAGTAAGAGCGGAACGCAATTCACTTAAAGTAAACCTGTCGTTGAAGGGTTCTCTGCCACTGGAAGTAAAGTCCATAGGCGGCCTTCTGCGACATCACGACGCGCTTTGAATGCTGGCAGAGCATCATACTGGCTAGAGAATGCAGTCGCAAAGGATTCCACCACGGAAGCAGGGTTCAAGATTGCAGTTCCATTCTCCTGGAGAACAAGAGGGGAGTCATGTGAGAACTTGCCCCGAATCCCTTTGACTCGATTTTACACCTCCGCTAGAGGGGTTTCCGGTTAACTCAAGACACATATGCCCATCAAGAAGAGCGGCGTGCGTGCTTTGAAATATAAAGGAATCTACCTAGCCCTAGCTCAAAATTCATCGAAGTGAAGTCGTTCGGGCGGCGCTTATAGCACAAATAGGTATAACGCTTATGTTTAAGAGACGTCGCATACTCGGCTGACCACCACGGAAGCGGTCGGCATGCGAAATGGCCAGACTTACTAGGAATAGTAGTTAGGCCCATGACGATGAGGTTGCCGGAGAAGAACTCAACGGCCTTATTTACTGACCTAAACTCCTCGACTGAGACAGAGAAATGCAGGCTACCCTGGCCGCGCCAAGCAGCACCGGGGCAGACTCTCGGGCGGCAGGAGACCCAGAAAATGATATTTGAATGGGAAAGTGATCACTACCTTGGAGGTCATCGACCACCCCTCAGCCCAAATCAGGCTGTGCATCTAGGGAGAACAAAGATATAGATCGAGACAGGAAAATGAAGCAGTTCTCGAGCAGTGATGCGTAAACTCATCCACATTTAGGACACCTATCTCCAGCTCATCGATCAGGTGGGTAATGACATGAAGCCTGGGATTAATCGAGTAGTCTACCCAGAGAGGGTGTTGACCATTCAGATCAACAAGCAAGAGAAAGGGCCACGGCAAACGTGCCACGCCGCGACGGAGTTCACCTGTCTGGAAGTCGGTTGACGGAAGAATGTAAGCGGAAATAAAAGTATACCACCTATCCAGGTGCAGCTGCACAGCTATTGCTGGAAAGTAGGCATTTAAAGCGAAGAGAAGAACAGAGACATCATGCTGGGCTTAAATCGCGCATCCTCCCTATCGGCCCCCATCCCGTGGTGGTGGTGTAGCAAAACCCTTATACTCTGCGAGGGTGAGCAGGGGACACGCGCCCAGCATAGTCTCCTGCAAAAAGATAGCTAACGGCAAACGGGAGGAGACAAGCCTCCGCAGCTCCTCCCAGTTGGCCCTGAGTCCGCGGCAATTCGATTGAAGAAATGTGCCCTCCATGCCTAGCTCGAGGAGATGCGGGGGCCCTCTTCGAAGAGAAGACCCTCACGGGAATAGCCGTACGCTTCCCCGAGGCAAAACTCCGGGCACTGTTGGCCGGATAATACGCTGTCGCCTTCGAGGACTCTTCGGGGGAGGTTGGGCTCGCCATGCAAGTCTTTTCCTCCCTCCGCCTCGAAACCTTAGGCGAACGGGGGGGGATTCGGAGGTGGGGGTCCCTCTTTTGAAGGATCCACAGTCTCCAAGCACCGGACCTACCACTGGCTTTGGGCGAAGGAGCGAAGCTCCTTTAGTGCTGTCCTCCTTTCAGGGGGCAGGTTTAGGAACCCTGGAAGATGGCTCCACGACCAATTCCTGGGGTTGCCTCCTAAGAGTCTAACAACTCGGTGGAGGAGCGCAGCTGTTTCGCCTTCCTGGAAACGGTCATGCCGGGGCTGGGTGTAAACCCTTTGTGCCGCCAGCTTTACCAAGGTAGCGCTAAGGGTGGGTATAATCCGCAGAAGGATTCTGAATCAGCATGGAAACGACCGTGCTCCTAGGCCTGGATGGACCAGGAGCAGACGGTGTCTTTCCTAACATTGAGGCATAGGACGTCCCAGGCAGTGCTGGGCGCGCCAGGGCCAAGTCCTTAGCCTCGCGAAGTGAGAGACGATCCTGGGCTTGAACAGCCAGGGGTTCCTACTCAAAGAGATACGCACCACATTGCTTCGAAGAAGCGGGGTGCGGCTCTCGGCAATTGACAAACTTGGCCACACACAATTTGAACTTATTGTTTGCTGCCTTGGAGCAACTTACATAAACTTCGGGTAACCGAGACATTGCTCATCTACAGGAGCGATTAGTCTGGCCAAAGCGGTGACAGTAGTACCACCTTCGTGGCAGTGGCACGAATGCCTTCACGCGGTAGTGATACCAATGGGCATGCACTGACTCAGGGAACTTGTCACCATTGAACGTGAGGAAGAATGTTGGGGTGGGTCTCGAGGCCCCTCCCTTTTTCTCATCACACGTTCGACCTTGACCGCCCCATGGTCGGCCAGCTCTAAAGTGATGTCATCTATGGAGTAGTCCACGAGTTCCCTCGCATAAACTACTCCTTTCACGATGTTTAGGGAGGAGTGTAGCGTCACACACACAGGTGTGGCATCAAGGGTCGGAAGGGCACTAATAATGGCTGCCTCATAGGAATTTGACGCATTCGCTAAAAGGCTCCTGTCGGAGAAACGGGCCACCTTCGGCTCTGTACCAATCACACTAGCTAGAGCACTCCTCTGATGGATCATGTTGCCCTTAGCCAATATGCTGCCATCAGTGTAACGAATAACAAGGAAGCGGGCTCGAAAATGCCAGGTAGCCTCTGAAAGAGGCGCCCGACGTGATCCAGGCTCCACTCTGCGCATTTCTGGTCTTCGTCTGGGACTCCCCACCCGGGGAGCAACGGGGCCGGACGTGACCATCTTGGCTTGGTCGCTTACCAAAATGGCAGCAGACCTGTCCGTTCTCGCGGCTCCAGGGAAGGGAGAGGAGACCTTAGTCTTTTTCTTTTTAGGAGAGGAGGGTGGGGAATGAACTTGCTTCTCTCCTCAGCCATAGGAGCCCCTAGGCCAGATGGGCCAGCCTCGGCAAGATCCTTCTCTGAAATGGAGAAGGTCCTGTCCGTCACAAGAGCAAAGCTGATAGAGGAAACCCCTCCTTTATGTGTGAGGCTTCAGGGACCCGAGCCATCTTAGGAGCAGCTTGCATAGGGGTGAACTCGGGTTCTGTGCTTGGCACTGAGCCCTAGTTAGACCCCATAGAAGATCCTATTGCCTCTGGCTGGGTGACCTAAGGGACCATGTCCATGTAGCCCCCTTCCCCGAGACATCACAGGTCCCTTTAGTCGTTTGTCATTGGCCAGTGAACTGGCATCCTTTGGAGAAGAGAGGGGGGCACATATGGTTGTGGTGGAGCGAATGTGAGTGTGTGTGTGTGTGAAGGGCCATTCTCCCACCCTTTCTCAATACCCTCTCCTCCATCTGTAAGAATGTGTGTATGAATGGGAATGTTTTTTCTCTCTTTTTTTTTATATATATCTTCATGTTTTGTTTGAAATGTTTTTTTTCTCTTCCTCAGCTATTTACCCATTTGTTTGATATTTTATGATAAGCCATTCTATTAATACTCCAAAATTTAATCAGCACCATTTGTAAGGAGTAGCAGAGACTGTAGGGTTGAAATAATGCAATTAAGTCCGAGAGGGCTTTGATAGCCTCAAGATGTGACCAGATCACATTATACTGAGCTCAGAGGCACCAGCCTTTTTTTTGTAAGAAGTCCAGCAATTGTGCCCACATGAGTGGCAGCTGGCAGGACTTTCCCCTTGGGGGACCTAATTATCTAAAAAAAATCCATGGTGATATGTGAGGCCTTTTATTTTTGTTTGTGCATTTGCTAATTTATAGCTCATTTATCTCGTTAGTTTATAAATAATTGTGAGGTAGTATTCGCACATAGGATTTTTTTTTTATTGTGTATATATATAGTAAAATTATCTAGCTATATTTTTTGTGTTTATAAATAAGTAACGAGATCTCTTATAAATATTTACCCATAATTTTTTCTTGTAAATAAAGGATTGTACCTATAATCCGTTTCCTTTCTCCCTCAATTTCTCATGTCCCAATTATTGTAGGAAGCGGGTTGGATCGATTGGGGTTAGAGGCTAGATTTTTGGCCCACTACATGGTGACCTCATCTAAGCTCATTATACGCATCTGCAGGTCTTTGGAAGACATGGGCTGACGGGCCCCGCCTTCCGGCATTCCCCTAAGAGGGTTGGCCCTATTCGCCGCTCCCACCCGGAGCGGTCAATTAGGTGTCGCCTGCCTGCCTTCTTGGCATTCCCCTTGCAAAGCAAAGGGGGGACTGCCGCTAGAAGAAGCGAGGGACACAAGGGCAAGTGCAGAAAAGGGGGGAAGGGGGACTCCTTTGTAACTGCATGCAAAGAAGAGGAGTAAACCTCCTCTCCAGTACAAGAATTTTGGAGGGTCCCCTGTGCAAGCACAAAGGAAAACCTCAATGTTTTCTGTGGAGCTGCCTGAGTGTGGCTCCGATGATGGTTGAGGAGAAAGTAAAGAGGGAGTTTTATTTTTTTTTAATTCATCATTGGGGGATGGTGACCCCTTCTATAGCACAGGATGCAAATGTATATCACCCCACGCAGTAGCCCGCTCTGCAAGGGATATACACAGGGCCGGGAGAACCGGCTGCTGCCATTTGAAGCCACTCCTCCTGCCCAGTGACTTGGCAGCACATCAGCATAGCGGCTCCACCTTAAGCATGGATAAATATTGATAGAGAAGTGAGAATGAAAGGCGATTTGAGGAAAGTGTGGGTGGGGATGAAGAAGGTTGATAAAAACCCATCAACCCTTGGGTTGGTGGGTGAAGGAATGTTGTCCTCTCACCCCTCAGCCCTGATCTGGGATAGATGGGTGAGATAAAGCTGTTTGGCGTCTACCCTGTGAAATTATAGGCCAATCAGAGAAAATTGTGGGAAAGGTTTTAGGGAGAGTGAGGAAGTAGGGTAAAAACACAGGCTGTCAGAAAGGTGAAGATTCTAAACTGGGGCCACTGGGATGCTAATCCTGGTGGAGGGGGAATAAAGGGAGAGACTTTTTAATTTCTTCCATGGACATGGTGACCCTACTATTTTCACGGGACGCAAATCTCATCAGCACATGCAGTACTCATTCTGTGAGGGTGAATACGTGGCCGGCCAACCAGCTGTTGCAATTTGAGGCCACTCCTCCTGCCTATTGGCCTGGCAGTTCCACCTTAGGCTGGGCATAAATTGATAGACAGTGAAAGGAGAGAGAAAGGGTAGGTAAGGAAGGTGGGGGTGAGGGTGATGCAGGTTGTTAAGAACTCACCACCCCAAACTGGAGCTGAAATAGTAAAGAGATTGTAGGGAAAGTGAGGAAGCAGGGTAAGAAGACAGGATGTCAGAAAGAAGAGGTTAAGCAGGGGCCGGAGGGGGTGTTGAGTCACATGAGCAATGCGACCAGCAAAGCAAATCCCCCTCACTGGGATTGAACCCCCCGCCTTGACATCAGAAATCTAACACTGTATCAACTAGAATAGTGAGAGGTCACAGAACCTATCATTGTATTTTAGGTGCACTCAATGCACACTCCATCCTGTCTTTCCCCCCCAAGGAAAGGCACCTATTGCCATTATGCATATCAGCAATTGTCAGTCTGATCTTTATACAAATTTCAATAAGATCTTATTCATGAGGAATTGATAGAACAATTTACTTTTCCCATTTTTTATATAACCCTTAGTCCACTAAACCATAGAGGCAGATTAACTATCATGATTGGACAAGATCTGTATAAAGAGTGCAATATAAATCCCTTGGCATGGGCAACAGCATCTTAGGCTAGCAACTCCATATCTGCACTTGGTTGCCAATTATTTGCCATTTGGAAGATTTTCCCCACAAGGCTTTTCAGGTGCTATAAACTTTCCTCCAAATTACTAAGTCTTTTCACTGCATTAAAATTTGCGGTTAATTTTGGGATTATGGCCCCCCTCCCCACCTCAAATTTGGTGGGCGCTTAGTTATAAATCTCTTTTTTTAAAAAAATATACAAATGCTATATATTGTATATCATAGATATACTCTATATAGCTTCTTCACTACTTAAAGTGGGCAAATTTCTAATTAGTATGTTATGACAAAAAATAGATAGACTGAAATCTTGGGAGACACATTATGATTTGCAATCACATTATAGTGTATTATATATCATTTTGAAGTGAATTTTTTTTAGAATTAAAATGATAGGGATATTTCATATTAATCACTTTAAAAGAAAATATGATTGATTTGAATAACATTTGGGGGTGAAGTTTATATGACTCAAGTCAAGAAACACAGCTGGGAAACTAGAGGCCTAACGACATTTAGCAATTTGCAATTGCAATAGCCCAGCAAAAAAAAGCACTTTGGGGGAATTTGCCCAACGAAAAGCATGGTATACATTAAAAAACAATTATTTTTAAATGCATATACATATATGTGAATTATCCAAAAATTACAGGGTGGGCATAATCCTCAAATTAAACATATGTCAAAAAATTTGGTATTAAATTATAAAGTGGGCAAAATTACCTTTTCTTGAAGAGAGTTTTGTAGGGCTGTTTCAGTAGAGGATTTGGGGCTCAAGTTTTCCTCTTGCCAATCATGACTCTCTCCATCAAGGAGAGGAATTTCATCTTCCAGGGGTTCTTCTTTAATCTCCTCTTTCATTACAATCTCACAAAATCGCTCCTAAAGTTCAAGAGAAAGTCAAGTCAATGTAAATCCACAAGAACTACTTTAAGCTAAGTAATATTTTTATTTATATAAAATGGAAGCAAAAAGACAAAAAAAGCTAGCCAGGTTCTAAGATTCATCTTTGCCCACCAGGCCCTACTAGTGTAAAAAGTGTATGAATGAAATTTCCACACATTTTTACTGTTTTCTCTGCAATCTTGTTTTGACAAAAGTTTCTGAAAATATTTAACAGAAAAACTATATAGGGTAGGCAAAAGTCTGACAGCTATCGTATCCAATAATTTACCTGTTGCCCTCTTTGGTATTATTTCTTAATAGAACAAGAAACATGTTAGGGGACCCTCAAAGAGTCCTAGGCAGCCTGCCACTGCATCCAGAACCATAATGTTAGGAGATTAAAAGTTTGTTCTGGCTCCCAGTTGATGCCTCTCTCATTAGCAAGCACCACTCTCTATCCTGGCTCACGGCCCACATCCTCCTCCTCCTGGCTTTTTCCATCTCTAATACATTATAGAAGAGGACTAACATCTGCCTGAACCATATTGCCACAAACATCTCTTACATTACTTAGGCAATAACACAAAGGATAGAATATCTTACATTCCAATCCACAAGGATTGGAGAAATTAGGAATTAATAAATTAAATCTTTTGCATTTGTACATACAATCATTTAAATCTTTTGAATTTAAATGTATATCCTAGAGAGTATCATCAATGAAAACTTAAGCATGTAGTGTACACATATTTTCACCACTGCTTTATTTAGGAACCTTTTTTTTAATACTTTCAGGTATATAAGAATTCCTTGCTTTTTGTATATGATTTTATAAAGAAATGCGAGATTTTTCTTTAGAAATGCACAAAGAGATCCTTAGGTTACAAACTTAAATCATACTAAGAATCTCAATCCAGATTCTTTTTAAGCTGAAAACATTTACTAAGGGAGGTTACCACTGTGACTGGGCATCACGGTGGGGCATTGGGTCTTGCCCTTGCTGAAATACGCTTGAGAAGCTACATAGCTGGATATGAGGACTAAAATGAGCAAACTTTAACTTTAAGATTCAGTAACTGTAGAGTCCCACCTAGTGGGTAATGCAATTATTTTTTTTTTTTTTTTTTTTTTGGGGGGGGCTATCTGGCGACTGCCCACTTAGGCATACGTCGCCGTAAACAAACAGCCTATTTCTAGGCTACTTAAAAAAAATTGAACAGAAAACACCACACAATAAAAAGAAATAACAATTAGCAAGCAATAACAATAACGAAAACAACTAAACCTAGTTAAATGAAAGGGAGAAGGCCGGCCTCTCCCCAAAAAGTCAAGAAGTTCACCAGTGAATTTACACACACTCGTCCCGAGTACCAAGGACAGGCGGTAGCGACCCCGCCCATCCCGGTACTGGGACAGGTAACGTGCGCGAAGATCATCCAGACTGGGACATTCAAAAAGAATGTGCCAAACAGTCTGGGGGACGACGCAGTCGTCACAATAGGGCGCAGGCAAGCGCTCCATCAAATAGCGATGCGTCACACGAGTGTGTCCGTTTCTGAGACGACAGAAAACGACCTGAAGGCGTCGCGGCCTTGGGGGATAGGTCCATGGGAACAGTCGCGGCGCAATGGACGCAACTTTAAGTTCCCTTCGACCGTCTTCCATCTTCTTTGCCAAGCAGTCCGAAGAGCTACCCGTATTCCTGCCATGTAGTCGGTGTAAGGAAGAGCAAAACGCTGGTCCGGTCGCAGAGTCCTCGCGGACTCTTTGGCGCGCTCATTCCCCGCAATTCCTACATGTCCAGGAACCTAGCAGAAGATAATCTCGACATCTGCCCGGCTCGCCAAAACCATGGCGTCACGGATATCGCGAACCAGGGGATGAGGAGATTCCAATGCCCCAAGAGCACTCAGGGCACTTTGTGAGTCGCTATAGATCACAATCCGATATCCGAACCGGGGACGTCGCGTAATCTCCCTTACCGAGTGGTGTATTGCCACCAGCTCGGCCGTGATGACAGACGCAGCGCCTGGCAGAGCCCCGCTGACTTCAAACAGAGGGGATAAAGCGGGGAAGCCGACCCCCTCTTGGGACTTGGAGCCATCCGTATACACTGGCACGGTTCCTGCATGACACGAGGTGTGCTCCAAAAAGGTCGAACGCAATACTCCCAGCGCCGTACAAGCTTTGGGAGCAGAGGCGTGGCGACAAATAGCTAAATGTGGTACCTTCCAGGGTGGCGTCCTGGGCAGAACCAGGGGCGCCACCGGCCCGAGAGCTATATCTACCTCTCGAAGGAGTTTCCTGGCCCTAAAACCAAAGGGCTTAGAGTATGACTGGCGTCTCTCGGCGGCATAGGCACCGTCGAGATCAGCTGCAGATGCAGTGAAATCTGTTGGTGACTGAGGGAGGCGCCGGGCTCGCGTGTACGGGCGAGTGATGCACTGCACGCGGCGCAGAGCGAGTGGCATCTCCTCAGCATCGACCAAAAGGCTCTCAATGGGGGAAGTGGGGAAGGCACCGTTCGCAAGGCAAAGGCCGGTGTGGTGGATCGAATCCACCTTCCGCAATAAACGCTCTGCTGCGGATGCATAAAACTCGAATCCGTATTCGAGCTTCGAACGAACAAAGGATCAATAAAAAAGTAAGGCAGTAGCCCTATCAGCGCCCCAAGCGCTGAACGTCATGGAACGGAGAATATCCATGGCGTGGGTATAAGAGACCCTAAGGCTGCGAATATGAGCCTCCCAGGTGAGGCGTCGGTCGAATACAAGACCAAGGAAACGCTGCGACTCAACTACATCCAGGCGCATCCCATTAAGAAACAAATCTAGGTCGGGGTGGAGCCGTGGATGGCGGCAGAAGTGCACCACCTTAGTCTTGGCCAAAGAAAACCGAAACCTGTGCGCTTCGGCATAGCAAGAGACGCGGTTCAATGCCTGTTGGAGTCCACGCTCCAGAGTTGGCATCTGGGCCGCGCCAAAAGAGATCGAAAGGTCGTCCACGTAGAGCGTAGCGAGAACATCTTCCGGCAGCACCGAGGTGATGCCGTTGATGCTCAGGGCAAAGAGTGTGACACTGAGGACACTTCCCTGCGGGACACCCTCTTCCTGCACCTTTGGGCCGGAAAGAGCTCCCCCCCCCGTATGCCGAAACAACGATCTCGCAAAAATTCAGATATAAAGACTGGGAGGCGTCCCCTCGCCCCCATCGTGTGGAGAGTCTCCATGATACCGTATCGCCATGCGGTATCATAGGCCTTCTCCAGATCGAAAAAGACCGTGGCGTAGTGCTGTCTACGAAGGAAAGCCTCGCAGACGGCATTATCCAGTTGGAGCAGAGCATCCGACGTGGAGTGGAACTTGCGGAAGCTACACTGTGCAGAAGACAGATGGCCTCCGCTGTCCAGGAAAAAGGCTAGTCTAACATTTACAAATTTCTCCATCAACTTGCACACGCAAGAGGTTAGAGAGATTCGGCGGAAACCGGTCGGAGTAGAAGGATCTCTTCCCGGTTTGCGAAAGGCGAGCACAGTAGCGATTCGCCAGGAATCTATGAGAAGACCTTCCACCCAGATCCTGTGTAACAAATCTAACAGAAAGGCCATGCCTCGCTCACTCAAGTGTCGAAGCATGGCGTACGGGACATCGTCCGGACCATGGGCGGTGTCCGCGTTGAAGGATTCTCCGCCTCTGGAGGTAAAGTCCAGCCGGCGGCCTTCCGCGTCATGACGACGTGCATTGAATGCTGGCGGAGCAGCATCCCGGCTAGTGAATGCGGAAAAAGCGGTCACAAAGGATTTCGCAAGGGATGCGGGGTCCGAGATTGCGGTCCCATTCTCCTGGAGAACGGGAGAGGGGTCCTGCGAGAACTAGCTCCGAATCCTTTTGACTCGCTTCCACACCTCTGTTAAAGGGGTCTCTGCGTTAAGTGAAGACACGTATGCCCGCCAAGAAGAGCGGCGGGCGTGCTTCGAAATATACCGGAACCTAGCCCTAGCCCGACGAAATTCAGCGACAGTGAAATCGTTTGGGCGGCGCTTATAGCGCATGTAGGCATAAGCCTTCTGTTTGAGGGCCGTCTCACACTCGGCCGACCACCATGGGAGTGGACGGCGTGCAAAACGGCCAGACGTCCTAGGAATAGTAGTCAGGGCCACGGCGATGAAGTTGCCGGAGAGGAACTCAACGGCCTCATCTACCGACCTAAACTCCTCGACTGAGATAGAGAATTTAGTCATTTCCTGAAATGCAGGCCACCGCGCCCGCGCCAAGCACCACCGAGGTGGGCTCTCAAGCGGCAGTTGCCCTGAAAATGATATTTGGCCGCCTCGGCGGGATTCGCCGCATTCGCCAGAAGGCTCCCGTCCGAGAAACGGGTCACCTAATCCTCTCCTCTGAAGGATCATGTTGCCCTTGGCCAACATGATGCCATCAGTGGATCGAATAACGAGGAAGCGTTTGAAGCCAGGTAACCTCTGAATCAGGGGCCCCGATGTCATTGAGGCTCCGCCCTGTGCACTTTTCATCTTTGTCATAGTCATGGGCTCCGCCCCCGGGGGGGCAGAGGGGCCAGATGTGCCAATCTTGGCTTGGTCGCCTAACAAAGTGACAGCAGACCCATCCGTCCCCGTAGCCTCCGCGGATGGAGAGGAGACCCGAGTCTTTTTTGTCTTTTTTCTCCTTTTATTCTTCTTTTTTGGAGAGGAAGGCGGGGAATGAACCCGCTTCTCACCTCCGCCGGAAGGAGCCCCCAGGCCAGATGGACCGGCCTCAGCCAGGTCCTTCTCTGAAATGGAGAAGGTCCTGGTGGTCGCAGGGGCACCGGTCAGAGGAGATCCCTCCCCTCCTTGTACGGCCTCGGAGGCCCCAGCCGTTTGCGGAGGACCTTGCATAGGGGCGGATTCAGTGCTTGGCGCTGAGCCCGGATTCTCCCCCTCCCCCATGGAAGGGCCTACCATCTTAGGCTGGGTTTCCTCAAAGACCATGTCTATCAGTCTATCACAGGAGGGGCCTCCAGTTGGCCATCCCCTCCCAGGACATCGCAGGTCCCCTTGTCAGCGTCACCAGTCTTGTTTGGGAAGGCACAGGCCTTGACCCCGGCAAGGTTTAAAATTCTTGCCAGCAGGTCTTTTGAGGGAAGCGACCGAAGGGGCCTGGCTTCCCTCTCCCCCCTAAGCTGGTTTGCCCTACCAAGCCGCTTCGATGTGGAGCCGCTGGCTTTCTTGGCAGTCCCCTTGGAAAGAACAGAGGGGACTGCCGCTGGAAAGAGCGAGGTGCCCGAAAGCACCTCCAGAGAAGGGGGTGAGGGGGAGTCCCCTACACCCGTAGGCGAAGGAGAGGAGTGAGTCTACTCTCCGGTTAGAGAGATATCTAGGGTCGCCTGCGCAAGCACAGGGGGGGGGGCGTGACACGTCCATTTTTTCGGTGGAGCTGCCCGAGGGCGGCTCCGTTGATGTTACAGGGAAAGTTGGGGGTTGGGTTTTTTTTTATATTCATCATTGGGCATGGTGACCCTATTTGTATCACAGGACGCAATCGTGCATCACCTCTCGCAGTAGCCCGCACTGCAAGAGGTGCTTACAGGCCCGGCCTAGCCTGTAAGCACCCGCCTGGTTGCCTGGCAGTCCATCAGCATCGCGGCTCCACCTTGGACACGGCGTAAAAATGAGAGATTGTGAAGAGGAGAGGAAAAGGGATGTGAGGAAGGTATGGGTGGGGATGAAGCAGGTTGTTAAAAAACAACCACCCCAGACCGGAGCTCAGGGGTTAGGGAACATTGTCCCCTCCCCCCTCAGCCCCGATCTGGGACGGTTGGCTGAGAAGAAATTAGAAGCTGACCAGAGAAAGTTGTGGGAGAGGTTGTATTAAAACCAAGGACACAAGTGTTTTGAAGGAAGGAGAAGAGGCTAAGCTGGGGTCAAGCGGGGTGCTGAGTCCCGTCAGCACGGTGGCCAGGATGGCAAATCGCCGCGCCCCTTACAGGGGTGGGGAATGCAAGATAGCTACCATGCAAACAAAAAAAAATATAAAATTACCTCTTTATGTGAGCCAAATTGGCTGATTATTTCATGAGAACCACCAAATACTTCTTCTTGACTTCTCAATCCATTTTGTTTTCCATCAAAAAACTCGTCTTTGATCTTTTTGGATGGGCTATCTACACAATCATCCTAATAAATAATTTAATTATCTTATTTAAAATGATTCAATTATAATAATTAGATTTATGTTGATAATGATGATTAAAATTAAAACAAATGGAAACAATAACTATAGGCAATTTTATTGTTGTATCTTCTCTCACCTTTCTATCATCAAAATTGCCACTAAGTGAATCTTCACAAAACTTGTCATTTATTTCTTTAATCTCTCTAGATGCATCCTGTAAAAGTTAAAAAGATACTTTCACACTTTGACAAATCTTATAAATTTTCAATAGCTCATTATACAGGGGCTGGACCAAGGGGGCACCACACTTGTTGTATCCCATCCCTTTTTTTTTAATGACACAAATAATATAAAAATATAGACAAATATTAGCTCAAGTATTAATTAGTCAAACAAAGTATATGAAGTTACTTAGAAGTAAAATTCTTGTGATACTGTTGCTTCAAGCTTTGTTTCTCTGTATTCTTTGGGCATTTTTATAGCTCCATGAGCCATGTGTATCCTTAAAAATTAACAAAAAGTGATGGATGGTATATGGATAGTTTTTTCTAAAATACTGATTGTAGCAACATTGAGATAAAGAAACAGTATATTTGCAAATGGTTGCTGCATTGCAGATTCGATATTCTAGTTTTATATTAAATTGTATTGGGTGTACAGGGCCATTTGGAGGCATAGGACCTATAGGTAGTCGCCTAGGGGCCCTATTGCTACTAGGGGGCTCCTTAGTCCTGTTAAGTTTTTCATCTTCAATATTGGTTAGCAGGCATTCTTGTGATATACCAAAATTGGCTAGAATTGAAGAACTAGTTATTAAGCACTAGGATTTAGGGTATATACAGCCTGGAAGGAAATCTGAAGAATTGCAACGAAACATATCAAAGGGTAATTATTTTTTCAAAATAAGGATGAAAAGTCATTGTTTCCAAGAGTTTGTTCAGAATAAACCATGGGGTTTGACATCATCATGGTTCACCAAGGAAACTTGCAACAGGAGAAATTTGTAATCATTCTTGGTTCCTCTTCTCACCACACTTGCAATGCTTGTTTTGTTTCCCATGTATACTGTTTTCTGAAGCACTAGAAAATTTATCTAGTACATTGAGCAAGGGTGGAGTTGGTTTTACAAAATAGAAGAAGTGTGAGAGAACCTGAAAGAAGGAGTATCACAGACAAGCTTTTTTGTAATAGAAGTTAGAGGAAGAAAAGATAAAAGCAGAATCAGATGATTTATCAAATATATTTTATGTTTAAATTTGAAAAAAAAAATCAACAGTATTGAAGACAAATTTTGAAGCAAGTAGCAGCAGCTATCAAGTAATTGGAAAAACTAAACTTAAGCTCATGTGGCCAAAAAGAAAAACTGGATTCTCTTAATCCTGGTAACTTTCTAGCATCATTGAAATTTCTTGCAGAGTTTGATAATATTATGCAACACCACTTAGAAAGTAATGAATATGGAAAAACACATTGTCATCTAAAATTCAGAATGAATTTATAAGTTTTATGGGAAAGAAAGTTAGAGAATCTATTGTTGGGAAGGTCAAGTAAGCATGTTACTTTTCTCTGATGGTTGATTCTACTCCAGATGTTTTTCTCCAAGAAAAAGGATCTCTCATAGTTTAGTATTTGGATGGAGAACATTTTGAAATCAAGCAATCGTTATTGGTTACTTTGAAGTCGCTAAGCCAGATGTACACTGTAAAGAACCGATTCTGAACACTATCAAAGATGTTGGACTGGATTTTGCTCTGTGCAGAGGTCAAATTTATGATAATGCAGCCACAATGAGTAGTCATCTAAACTGCAGAAAATCCTCTTAGATATTAATCCAAAGGCAAGATTCTGAATTGTGATAACCACTCTCTCAACCTGGCAGCTCTTCATTTTGCTGAGGTAGATAAAGCCATTGTTACCTTTTTGGGAACTGTGCAAGAGTTGTTCAACTTTTTTTGGACAATATGGCTCAGAGATGGACTAAATTGAAAGAAACCTATCAGGAAGCTAAAAGAAAGAGAGTTGTTGTTGGGTTGCTCTCCAGTCAGTTCTGAGTGAACAGACCAGCATTCCTGAGGTAGGCAACAGAGGGACCTGGGCGATCCCAGAGATTACTCGTACGGAGAGGCGGTGTGTGTGAGTGTCTCAGTGTATTGAGTGATGAGCACTCTTCCATTATGTGGTGAATTGTGTGTGCTCCTATATGACAGAGTGGGCAGGTGTCTGATACTTCAGGGTGTATCCTCTTTCTGTAAGACAGAGAGGCATTGTGGTGTCCACATCTGAGCCTGGATAGGTGAACTCGGTCCTCTCTACTTAGCTCGGCTTCTGAATCATCCACTTTGGGTGGGATTCTCCCCAGAACGCTGTTTGGACCAAGTCTGTTGATAGAGCATGTTGCTAGGGTGTTATGTATGTGTGTTGAGTTGCTTGTGCCGCTTGGGGCTGTTGGTATGGTGTCCAGAATGCTCGTGTAGTATGTGCATGGGGTGTTTCTGATATTTTGGTGGGTTGGTGCTGTATGCAATGTGTGATGCATCTCTTGTGACCCTATCATAGAATTGTGCACCTTCTAGATCCATGTGATCTCTGACCTTTAGTGTTTTAGTTTCTTGATGTAGGTGGTCGATGTGAGTTGTTTTGGTACAACCGGTGGCGGTTCTCAGTGCATTGTTTTGTTGTAGTGGCAGCATATTGTAGTGTGTATCTGAGAGGTTTAGTGTCCAGCTGGTGCTACAGTATTCAGTAGTGGATCGAATGAACTGCTTGTGGATGGTGGTGGTTGTCTCCTTGCTCTGTCCAAAGTCCTGGCCCGTTATGGCTTTGAGTGCTCTGAGTTTTGGTGTGCATCTGAGTTTGGTGTCAGCTATGTGGTCCTTGAAGGTCAAACCATTGTTGTAGGTGACTCTAAGGATTTTCACCTTGTTGGCGTATGGGATGGGTGTGTTGTACAAAGTGATGGGTGTGAGGTTATTATGGTTGTATTCTTGTTTGTGGTTGGTTATGAGAGTGGCTGTGGATTTCTCTGGTGCTACTTTAAGTCTGTTGGTAGTGAGCCATGTTTGTAGTGTTTTTAGGAAGTGTTGTGCATTTGTGGCAGCTGTGTTGTGTTTAGCATGGGTGGATATGATTGTAATGTCGTCGGCATAGGATAAGATTTTGATGTCTTGAGAGGTGGGTGTTGGGATATCGTGGAGAAAAAGGTTGAACAGTGTGGGGGATAGGACTGAGCCTTGTGGTACTCCATCTCTGAAGGGTCATATTTGTGATGGAATGCCATTGAAATCTACATGAGCCTTTCAAACCAGACAGATAGTTGGTGAGCCATCTTTTGCTGTTGTTATGCATGTTAGTGTTGTAGATTTTGTTTATAAGTTTATGTCTGGGGGTGGCATCGAAGGCTTTGCTTATGTCTATTGCTATGAGTAGTGTTCTTTTGTGTGGTGCTTTGTGGTTGAAGCCTTCCAGCATGTCTTGCATCAGTTGTGTGAGTAAGGTGCTTGTTGAGTGTTGTGGTCTAAAGCCATGCTGGGTGGGCAATAATGGGATATGTGGTGTAATCAGGTTGAATAATAGCTACAATGATGCCGTGTTTCCATGTGTCTGCGATTTTGCAATATGTGTAGCTGTAATTTGCTATGTCGGTGAGGGCTTGGATCCCTCGTAGACCAAGATGTTTAAGATGGTAATTTGCGATACCATCTCGTCCAGCAGCTGGAAAGTTTTTGAGGTTACAGTTGATATGGTTTGTTTGTCTGTATGTGAAAGGTTTGTGGTTTTTGTCAAGTGGGAAGTGCTTCTTACATGTTATGATTTTTCTGTCTGCAAGAGAAGAAGTTACAACAGTAATACAGTCATTTTATTGAAACTACGTGAGATTATTCAGCTAATAGAGAAACTTGCTGAATCAAAAACTGAAAGTAAACACTAGAAGCAGTGCACAGTCTTCTTCATGATTACTTTTTTACATACTTGGAATTTTGGTTTAACCTCTTGCGTCCACTCAATATAGTTCAAAAGAAACTAGAGAAGCCCAGGCTGCAAAAACAAGAGTCTGCTACAGCAATAGAAAGTATTTCATGCTTTCTGCAAAATGACAAGGGAAGAGAGAAACTGATCACTTGGTCCATCTAGAAAACAAAAGATGGCAAGTATTGCTATGGTTTTCCTGTGACTAAAAGAATTAGAAGAAATAAAACACTTGATGGAGAGGGAAGTTCAGAAGTAGGACTGTCAAAAGAAATGCAATTTAGGTATGCAGTGACAGAAGAACTGGAGAGAAATCATATCGAGATGAAAAGCAGATTTCATAGGATGGAAAATTATATGGGTACTTTTGGATTTCTTCTTGAATACAATGAGTTGTTGAAGTCTCTGGATAATGAAAAATTGTTGAAAAACTGTATTAATTTTTCCAGTTTGTATGATGAAGTACAGCCAAACATCTTGTTCAATGATGTCACTTTAAATCAATAAGTCATTACCTAATTGACCAGTTGATATCTTGAGGAAATTGGCCTTATATAGTACTGATTTTTTTTTTTTTAAATTTTTTTATTTAAGGGGCTATCTGGCGACTGCCGAATTAGGCATAAGTCGCCGTAAACAAACAGCCTAGTTCTAGGCTACTTCAAAAAATGGAACAGGGAACAACAAAAAAGAAATAACAATAACAAAACAATAACAAAAACAAAAACAACAACAACAAAAACAACAACAACCAAAATTAAGCCTGGTTAAAAAAAAGGGAGAAGGCCGGCCTCCCCCAAAAAGTTAGCAAGTCCACCAGTCAAAGTGCACGCACTCGTCCCGAGTACAAGGGACAGGCGGTAGCGACCCCGCCCATCCCGGTACCGGGACAGGTGTCGTGCGCGAAGATCACCCAGACTGGGACATTCGACAAGAATGTGCCGAACAGTCTGAGGGACGACGCAGTCGTTGCAATAGGGCGCAGGCGAGCACTCCACCAGATAGCGATGCGTCACACGAGTGTGTCCGATTCGGAGACGACAGAAAGCAACCTGAAGCCGCCGCGGCATTGGGGGATAGGTCCATGGGAACAGTCGCGGCGCAATGGCACGCAACTTTAAGTTCTCTTCGACCGTCTCCCATCTTCTTTGCCAAGCAGTCCGAAGAGCTGCCCGTATTCCTGCCATGTAGTCGGTGTGAGGAAGAGCGAAACGCTGGTCCGGTCGCAGAGTCCTCGCGGACTCTTTGGCGCCCTCATCGGCGCGCTCATTCCCCGCAATTCCCACATGTCCAGGAACCCAGCAGAAGATAATCTCGACATCTGCCCGGCTCGCCAAAACCGTGGCGTCACGGATATCGCGAACCAGGGATGCGGAGATTCCAATGCCCCGAGAGCACTCAGGGCGCTTTGTGAGTCGCTATAGATCACAATCCGGTCTCCGAACCGGGCACGTCGCGTAATCTCCCGTACTGAGTGGTGTATTGCCACCAGCTCGGCCGTGAAGACAGACGCAGCGCCTGGTAGAGCCCCGCTGACTTCAAACAGAGGGGATACGGCGTGGAAGCCGACCCCCTCTTGGGACTTGGAGCCATCCGTATACACTGGCACGGTTCCAGCGTGACACGATGTGTGCTCCAAAAAGGTCGAACGCAATACTCCCGGCGCAGTACAAGCTTTGGGAGCAGAGGCGTGGCGACAAATAGCCAAATGTGGTACCCTCCAGGGTGGCGTCCTGGGCAGAACCAGGGGCGCCACCGGCCCGAGAGCTATATCTACCTCTCGAAGGAGTTTCCTGGCCCTAAACCCAAAGGGCTTAGGGTATGACTGGCGTCTCTCAGCGGCATAGGCACCATCGAGATCAGCTGCGGATGCAGTGAGAGCTGTTGGCGACTGAGGGAGGCGCCGGGCTCGCGCGTACAGGCGAGTGATGCACTGCACGCGGCGCAGAGCGAGTGGCATCTCCCCAGCATCGACCAACAGGCTCTCAATGGGGGAAGTGCGGAAGGCACCGGTCGCAAGGCAAAGGCCGGTGTGGTGGATCGAATCCAGCTTCCGCAATAAACGCTCGGCTGCGGATGCATAAAACTCGCATCCGTAGTCGAGCTTCGAGCGAACAAAGGATCGATAAAAAAGTAAGGCGGTAGCCCTATCAGCGCCCCAAGCGCTGAACGTCACGGAACGGAGAATGTCCATGGCGCGGGTACAAGAGACCCTAAGGCTGCGAATATGAGCCTCCCAGGTGAGGCGTCGGTCGAATACAAGACCAAGGAAACGGTGCGACTCAACCACATCCAGGCGCACCCCATTAAGAAACAAATCTGGGTCGGGGTGAAGCCGTGGATGGCGGCAGAAGTGCACCACCTTAGTCTTGGCCAAACAAAACCGAAACCTGTGCGCTTCGGCATAGCGAGAGACGCGGTTTAATGCCTGTTGGAGTCGACCTTCCAGAGTTGGCATCTGGGCCGCGCCAAAAGAGATCGAAAGGTCGTCCACGTAGAGCGTAGCGAGAACATCTTCCGGCAGCACCGAGGTGATGCCGTTGATGCTCAGGGCAAAGAGTGTGACACTGAGGACACTTCCCTGCGGGACACCCTCTTCCTGCTCCTTTGGGCCGGAGAGAGCTCCCCCCACCCGTACGCGGAATCGACGATCTCGCAAAAATTCAGATATAAACATTGGGAGGCGTCCCCTCGCCCCCATCGTGTAGAGAGTCTCCATGATACCGTATCGCCATGCGGTATCATAGGCCTTCTCCAGATCGAAAAACACCGTGGCGTAGTGCTGTCTACGAAGGAAAGCCTCGCAGACGGCATTTTCCAGTCGGAGCAGAGCATCCGACGTGGAGTGGAACTTGCGGAAGCCGCACTGTGCGGAAGACAGATGGCCTCCGCTGTCCAGGAAAAAAGCTAATCTAACGTTTACCAATTTCTCCATCAACTTGCACACGCAAGAGGTTAGAGAGATTGGGCGGAAACCGGTCGGAGTAGAGTGATCTCTCCCCGGTTTGCGAAAGGCGAGCACAGTAGCGATTCGCCAGGAGTCTGGGAGAAGACCTTCCACCCAGATCCTGTTGAACAGATCTAACAGAAAGGCCATGCCTCGCTCACCCAGGTGTCGAAGCATGGCGTACGGGACATCGTCCGGACCATGGGCGGTGTCCGCGCACGAAGCGAGAGCGGAACGCAACTCAATCACAGTAAACTTGTCGTTGAAGGGTTCTCCGCCACTGGAGGTAAAGTCCAGCCGGCGGCCTTCCGCGACATCACTACGTGCATTGAATGCTGGCGGAGCAGCATCACGGCTAGAGAATGCGGAAAAAGCGGTCGCTAAGGATTCCGCCACGGACGCGGGGTCTGAGATTGCGGTCCCATTCTCATGGAGAACGGGAGGGGGGTCCTGCGAGAACTTGCCCCGAATCCTTTTGACTCGCTTCCACACCTCAGCTAAAGGGGTCTTCCCGTTAAGTGAAGACACCTATGCCCGCCAAGAAGAGCGGCGGGCGTGCTTCGAAATATACCGGAACCTAGCCCTAGCCCGACGAAATTCAGCGACAGTGAAATCGTTCGGGCGGCGCTTATAGCGCATGTAGGCATAACGCTTCTGTTTGAGGGCCGTCTCACACTCGGCCGACCACCATGGGAGTGGTCGGCGTGCAAAACGGCCAGACGTCCTAGGAATAGTAGTCAGGCCCACGGCGATGAGGTTGCCGGAGAAGAACTCAACGGCCTCATCTACCGACCTAAACTCCTCGACTGAGATAGAGAATTCAGTCATTTCCTGAAATGCAGGCCACCGCGCCCGCGCCAAGCACCACCGAGGTGGTCTCTCAGGCGGCAGTTGCCCTGAAAATGATATTTGAATGGGAAAGTGATCACTACCATGGAGGTCATCGACCACCCCCCAATCAAAATCAGGCTGTGCATCCGAAGAGCACAAAGATAGGTCAAGGCAAGAAAATGAAGCGGTTCTCGGACAGTGATGCGTAAACTCATCCACGTTTAGGACACCCATCTCAAGCTCTTCGATCAGATCGGCAAGGACTTGTCCCCTGGGATTTATGGAGTAATCTCCCCAGAGAGGATGCCTGCCGTTCAGATCTCCAAGCAAGAGATAGGGCCTCGGCAACCATGCAACGACGCGGCGGAAGTCCCCCGCGTCGAAGTCAGCTGACGGTGGAATGTACGCAGAAATGATAGTATACCTCCTATCCAGGTGCAGCTGCACAGCCACTGCCTGAAAGGAGGTATCTAAAGAGAAAGGAAGAACGGAGACATCATGCCGGGTGTAAACCGCGCATCCCCCAGCCCGGCCATCCCGCGGTGGTGGGGTCGCAAGACCCTTATACCCCGGGAGGGCAGGGAGGGGGCACGCACCTAGCATGGTCTCCTGCAAAAAAATAGCTAACGGGGAACGGGACGAGACGAGCCTCCGCAGCTCCTCCCAGTTGGCCCGGAGTCCACGGCAATTCCATTGAAGGAATATGCCCTCCAGGCCTAGCTCGGAGGAGACGCGGGGGCCCTCCTCGAATTGAAGACCCTCACGGGAATGGCCGTACGCTTCCCGGGGGCAGAACCCCGGGCGCTGTTGGCCGGACAAAGCGCTGAAGGCGCTGTCGCCTTCGAGGACTTATTGGGGGAGGTTGGGCTCGCCATGCGAGTCTTTTCCTCCCTCCGCCTCGAAACCTTAGGCGGGCGTTGCGGCTTCGGAGGCGGGGGGCCCTCTTTTCGAGGAACCACCGTCTCCGAGCCACTCGCTCCACCTCGGGGCGTGGGCGAAGGAGCCGAAGCTCCTTGTTGCTGTCCTCCTTTCGGGGGGCAGCTTTAGGAACCCCGGAAGATGGCCTAGCGACCATCTTCAGGGGTGTTGCCTCCTGTGAGTCTAACGACTCGGTGGAGGCGCGTGGCCGTTTCGCCTTACGGGAAACGGTCACGCTGGGGGAAGAGGGGGGAGCCCTGGTTTTAGCCGGGGCAGGGTATGAGCCCTTTTTGCCGCCAGCTTTACCAGGGGAGCGCCCGGGTTGGGTAGAGCCCGCAGAAGGGCTCCGAATGGGCGCGGAAACAACCGTGCTCGTTGGCCTGGATGGGCCGGGAGCAGAGGGTGCCTTCCTAACTATTGAGGCATATGACGTCCCAGGCAGAGCCGGGCGCGCCAGGACCAAGTCCTTTGCCTCGCGGAATGAGAGTCGATCCTGGGCCTGAACGGCCAGGATTTCTTTCTCAAGGAGATATGCACCACATTGCTTCGAAGAAGCAGGGTGCGGCTCTCCGCAATTGACACACTTGGCCACACATGATTTGGACTTATCGTGTGCGACCTTGGAGCAATTTACACAGACTTCGGGTGACCCCGACTTTGCACGTCTACATGAGCGATTCGTATGGCCGAAGCGGTGACAGTAATAGCACCGCCGCGGAAGTGGCACGAATGCCTTCACGCGGTAGCGGTACCAACCGGCACGCACCGACTCAGGGAGCTTGTCACAGTCGAACGTGATGAAGAGTGTAGGGGTGGGTCTCGAGGCCCCTCCCTGTTTTCTCATCACACGTTCGACCTTGACCGCCCCATGGTCGGCCAGCTCTAAGGTGATGTCCTCAATGGAGTAGTCAACGAGTTCCCTCGCATAAACTACTCCTTTCACAAAGTTCATGGTAGAGTGCGGCGTCACACTCACCGGGGTGCCATGAAGTGTCCGAAGAGCACTAATCTTAGCCGCCTCGGCGGGATTCGCCGCATTCGCCAGAAGGCTCCCGTCCGAGAAACGGGTTACCTTCGGCTCTCTACCAATTGCACTAGCTAATCCTCTCCTCTGATGGATCATGTTGCCCTTGGACAACATGGTGCCATCAGTGGAGCGAATAACGAGGAAGCGTTTGAAGCCAGCGGGCTCGAAAACGCCAGGTAACCTCTGAATCAGGGGCCCCGATGTCATCGAGGCTCCGCCCTGTGCACTCTTGGTATTAGTCTTCTTTGTCAGGGGCTCCGCAACCGGGGGGGCAGAGGGGGCGGATGTGCCGATCTTGGCTTGGTCGCTTGCCAGAGTGTCAGCAGACCCATCCGTCCCCGCAGCCCCCGCGGATGGAGAGGAGCCCCGAGTCTTTTTGGTCTTTTTCTTTTTCGGAGAGGAGGGCGGGGAATGAACCCGCTTTTCACCTCCGCCGGCAGAAGTCCCCAGGCCAGATGGACCAGCCTCAGCCAGGTCCCTCTCCGAAATGGAGAAGGTCCTGGTTGTCGTAGGGGCACCTGTCGGAGGAGATCCCTCCCCTCCTTCTACTGCCTCGGAGCCCTCAGCCATTTGAGGAGGACCTTGAATAGGGGCGGATTCGGGTTCGGTGCTTGGCGCCGAGCCCGAATTCCCCCCCATGGAAGGCCCTACCGTCTGGGGCTGGGTCTCCTCAAGGACCATGTCTATCACAGGAGGGGCCTCCAGTTGGCCATCCCCTCCCAGGACATCGCAGGTCCCCTTGGCAGTGTCGCCAGTCTTGTATGGGGAGGCACAGGCCTTGACCCCGGCAAGGTTTAATATTCTTGCCAGCAGGTCTTTTGAGGGAAGCGACCGAAGGGGCCTGGCTTCCCTCTCCCCCCTAAGGGAGTTTGCCCTACCGAGCCGCTTTGATGGGGAGCGGCTGGCTAAGGGCTGCCTGCTGGCTTTCTTGGCAGTCCCCTT
Source organism: Ceratothoa steindachneri (assembly GCA_963969495.1). Lineage (NCBI taxonomy): Eukaryota > Metazoa > Arthropoda > Malacostraca > Isopoda > Cymothoidae > Ceratothoa > Ceratothoa steindachneri. The sequence continues at coordinate 69,899,389 of OZ018338.1, read as the reverse complement.
GAAAAGAAAAGATGGGACTGCCGCTGGGAAAAGGGAGGTGCCCGAAAGCACCTCCAGAGAAGGGGGTGAGGGGGAGTCCCCTGCACCCGTAGGCGAAGGAGAGGAGTAAGCCTCCTCTCCGGTTAGAGAAATATGGAGGGTCCCCTGTGCAAGCACAGGGGGGGGGGACCTCCATTTTTTCGGTGGAGCTGCCCAAGGGCGGCTCCGTCGATGAGCAAGGGGGAGTTAAAGGGGTTTGGGTTTTTTTTGGTTGTTCATCTATGGGCATGGTGACCCTATTTTTGCCACGGGACGCAATAGCTCATCACCCCTCGCAGTAGCCCGCCTGGTGGCCTGGCAGTCCATCGGCATGGCGGCTCCACCTTGGACACGGCGTAAAAAAGATAGATTTTGAAGAGGAGAGGAAAAGGGATGTGAGGAAGGTATGGGTGGGGATGAAGCAGGTTGTTAAAAAACCCCCATCCCGAACCAGAGCTCAGGGGTTAGGGAACAATGTCCCCTCCCCCCCCAGCCCCGATCCGGGGTGGTTGGCTTGAGAAGAAGGTCAGCATCTACCCTGTGAAATTAGAGGCTGACCAGAGAAAGTTGTGGGAGAGGTTGTATGAAAAGCGACGAGGTAGGGAAGAAATCGGGCTATCTGAAGGAAGGAAGAGAGGCTAAGCTGGGGCCGGACGGAGCGCTGGATCCCGTCAGCACGGCGGCCAGGATGGCAAATCGCCGCGCCCCTTATATAGTACTGATGTATGCCCAAATCTCGCAGCTTCCATTAAAATATTACAAACTTAGGACACCTCTGTTGCATCCTGTGAGAGATCATTCTCAAAACTGAAATTGGTCAAAACCTATCTATGAAACACAATGGCACAGGAAAGACTCTGCAGCTTGGCTTTAATGTCAGTAGAATCAAAAGTATTAGACAGCAGTTATCTAGATAACATTATAGATAATTTTGCTGCACAGAAAACACAACATGAACCACTATAAATTTTAAATGTAATATCTTAATTTCACACTATGTAGTTTATTTCTTGTCATCATACATATATATTCTGAATTAAGCTGTGTTAACCGCTACTTTTATTGTTGCTGTGTCAAAATGTCCATCCACTTGAATATTGATACAATTCCTGTATAACAGTGGCATAGCTAGGGATTTGGGGGCCCCAACATACAAATGTTTGATATCATGAATGACATGAAAACAACAACTACTGCAATATTTGTGTGCACCCTGGTATTTTGATAGTGTATCAAATAAAACAATAAAAATAAGTAAGAAACTTTAATATGGAATACTTATGTATGATTAAAAAAATAAACTACAAAATGTGAAACCAATATATTACATATTGAACAAATATACTAGTTAAAATTTATATTAATACATTCCATTATTCTGATAAGGCAACAATAAAAGTAATTATTAGGATGCATAAATACAGAATACTTATTTATGATGATAAGAAATAAACTAAAAAATGTGAGACTGAAATATTACATTTATCAAATATACCAAAGTCTATATCAATACATTTTATCATTCTGGCTTTTGCATACAAAAACAATGTATTGTGAAAGAGGCAGGTGGAGGGGCATCCATTTTCCACCAATTCTTGCTCAGCTATGGATGTGTTAAACTAGCATCCTTGAACAAGCTCCATGCAAATGAAGAAAAAGCATGGTAGTAGCTCTATCAGAGCCCCAAGTACTTGAATAAAATGCACCCACAATTGTATATTGTGGGCGCGTGATCTGACACAATCATATGGATTGTTTTTAAAGTAGTTGCATGATCTGATATAGTCCTATGTGGGAGGGTTTTGACGGATGCGGATGACCTTTGATAGGCCGTTGTGGCTTCTGTCATCCGTGAAATTATGTTATGTTATGTTAATGTCCATGATGTGGGTACAAGAGACACTAAGTCTGCAAATATGGGGTAACCAGGCTAGGCAGTGGTAAAAGACAAAAACTGGTAAGGCTGTGAGTTGCAACAAAAGTCCACTACCTTTGTCTTGGACAAGGAAAACAAACATGATGCAGTTCAATGCCTATTGGAGTCAGTACTCAAAAGATGGCATCTGGGCTACATTAAAACAAATCAATGGGTCATCCACAGAGCCTAGTGAGAACATCTTTCAGCACCACCTAGATGATACCGTTGATGCTAAGGGTAGAGTGTGAGAATGAGGAACTTTTCTGTGGGATGCCTTCTTCCTACCTCATCGGGCAAAGGAGGCCTCCCACCATCTCTAAGTGGAAATCAAATTGCATATTGTAGAGATCAGAGAAATTAGTTGGAAGCAAATAAGGGGACTGACCTCTCCCCAGGTTGTGAAAAGTGAGCATACACCAGAAGTCAGGAAGGATAGAGGATATCCCTTCTATCCAGATATTAAAAAATCTAGCAAAAACGTCTTGCCTCACTCACACTCACCTAGGTGTGGAATCATGGCATATGGGACATCATCTAGAGGAAGAGTGGTGTCTGTGCATGAAACATTGAATTAAATTTCAGTCAGTGAGTGGCCTTCAGTGACTTCAAAACCTGCATTATATCCTGGTGGAGAAGCAGCATTCAGATAGAGCATGTGGAGGAAGTGTCTGCAAAAAATTCTGACAGGGATGCAGGGTCTGAGATTGTAGACACATTCTCTTGGAGAAGAGTCTTGAGAGAACTTGCCCTGAATCCTTTAGACTCTCTTTCACACCTCTGCAAGTGGTCTCTTCCTATTAAGTGAAGACATATATGTCCACAACTGAAGAGCAGAGGGTGTGCTTTGAGACATACCAGAACATATCCCAAGCTCACAAAATTCCCAGATGATGAAATTGTTGTGGCAGTGCTTAGGTGTATCACTTCTGCCTAAGGATGTCTCACATCCGGCTGATTATCAATAAAGAAGACAGCATGCAATAAGGACAGACATTATAGGAATAGTAGTTCAGCCTACAGCAATGAAGTTGTTTAGGAACTCATCAACAGACCTATATGCCTCAACTGAGAAAGAGAAATCAGTCATTTCTTGAAATGAAGACAGCAGAGTCACCCCAAGCAACACTTAGGCATTTTCTCAGGTGGTAGTAGCCCAGAGAATAATCCTCGGAATAAAAATCAGAATGGCATCTGGACAGCGCAAGGACAGATCCAGAAAGGAAAAAGAAGCACTTCTCAGGCAATGATGGGGAAACTCATCCACCTTTAGCACACCTATCTCCAGGTCAGCAAAGACCTGACCCATAGAATAGATCATGCAGTCTACCGTTTCAGATCACTTTTGAAGAGAAAGAGCCTCAGCAGCCATGCTATGACATAGCAGAACTCTCCCCACGCCCTGAAGTAACCTTTGGAGTAATACTTGCAGAATTAACAGTATACCTCCTATTGAGAGAGAGCTGCATTGCCACTGCCTGATCCACATTCTATGATGTTGGCATAAGTCAGCATAATTAGATTTCTAGCCTAATAGGGTGAAGTAAACACAGACTGTACAAATGGACTTCTTGCCAAAATATGGGTTTGGTTCAGTTTACCTTTGGCATAGGAAATGGGTCTGATGTGACATCACCTCTTCTTCTTTCCATGGAGCTCCTATAGCATTTTTGTTTGATAGGTGATTTTTTTTATATTTATGTGTCTGATGTAATATTTACGAGTTACATTATATTCCACAGTGTTTGTGAATATTGCATGATTCTACTGGTTATGGTTTCCACAGTGAATGATATTTTGAAGAAAAAATGAGTGATTTCATAATGGTTACCAGTGTGTGGATTTTGGTATTTACATAAAATGTAGCATGGTACATGGTCTGTCAGAAATTTAGAAATTTGTAAATATTCTACTAATGAAGATTTCATTTTGAAACTACTCTATGTTAATTATGTAACATTGTTTTGTGTTTTAAATGTGAAAAAGTGACCAAACTCGCTAAAATTTTCTCAGGAACTCTTATCTTTCAACCCATCTGCTTTCAAATCTTTTAGTCCATTCTACAACTTTCGAAAAAGAATCACCTCCACCCTCACTCTCTCTCTCTCTTTCATAATCCCTTTTGGCAACTATTCTGGATCATTCACAACACACACACTTCACTTCTACCGCACCAGGGAAATGAGACATTAAATCAGCCACACCATTCCTTTCCCCTGGCACATTATAGAATCACATACTCAAAATACTCATATCTTCCAAAGTTTTTGCCATTCTACTGTCCACCACTCTCATTCACTACAGATAAACTAATGGCTGGTGATCACTCTTGATCACAAACTTCACCACATACAAAAATGGTTGCAACACTTTTACACAATACCTTATAGCCACTGTAGAGGTGTCCCTCTGCATGCCCATTTCCCCAATATTAATAAACCTTTCTATGTTTCAGACTGTACTTTGTAGAATTACCTTTTGTCAAAATAATTTTTTAATTTAGGAATTATTGAACTAATTAAATAAACTTGCATCTAGTAACTATAATTGACAGTATTTAAAAAATAACAAAAAGTTGAAGGAACACAGAATTGCTGAATTAACGATACTCTCCTCACCAAAAGTGAGTTCTGTTATGGTAATTTTTGACATGAAGTAATTGTCTTGGGTTAGGCTCTTTAAATAAGTTAAAAGAAAAACAAGAAATCTGAAGACCTTGTATTTGCTTCCTTCTAGGTTGGGACTCTATGTCTGACACCTTTTCCATTGCATACTGGTGCTCACTTTGCTAGCCCTATTGCTCCAGTCTCATAACTAGTGAGTACCAACAATATATTCATTTCTCTTATGTATGAAATACAGTGATAGAGTATCATTCATGCCTTTGTAATTCCGTGATTGGCTAATTAGCTAATTTACTTTCCTATTTTGTAGGAGCGACCATAACCGGGTTTTCAACTGTATTTGGGCTCTGCAACTTAACCAGGGCCTCAAGTGTGACCAACCATTCTACCTGGTCACCAAAGTTCCTTAACCAAGAGAATGTACTGTCTATGTTTACACATGGTACTTGCATCAGTGTAAACGTATCTCATTGATATGTACCGTGTACTGGAGACACTTGTAACACTACTGTGTTCAGGAGCTACTTGTGTAATGTATCGGCGTTGGTAGATAGCATATTCAAGTATCCATTGTAACACATATTTTGCTGATGAGTGCTGTATATTTATAAAAGTGTTCTGTTGTATAGATCACGTCTGCGTAGCAAACTTATACTCATTGAGCTTTATTGTACACTGGCAAGTAATTGCATCATTATTCAGTTAATCCATTATATCAAATTTATTTAATAAGTTTTCATTTCGCTGTAGCGGGCCGAAAATCTAGACTAACCCGCATTCCAACCTTATCCTAGGATTTATGGATCTTGAAAACCCCAAGGAAGAATTGATACAATTTGATATACAGTTCTTTACTTTACAAAAGAATACAGTTATATTTACAGCTTATATTTACAAAAATATGGGGTAAATATTCACACAATAAATATATATATATAGCTATTCTTCTATACACACAATATTATCTGACAAATACCAGAATACCAATCAAAATTCATATAACCAACCTTTAATTAGACTATATCTATATGTAAAAGGGATAGCCTAAGTCTAACAACAAAATATCTTTGCCACTAACGATCACACAGTAGACAAGAAGTCACTAACAGGAGGCCTAAAGCAAACAAGAGGAGCAAGAAAAAAGAAGGAAGGGCTCACGTGTTACCCAGGTGGGTATTGGCATCTCAAGCGTTTTACAAACCAAAAACTGATGCCTTCAAACATGCAATATAATTTGGTACTGTCTTGAATCTATCAAAGCCCTCTCTCTCTCTGTCCTGGCAGGACTTGACAATTTCTTCTTTCTGCTCAGTTATCAGAACCCTACCACCTCCGCCACTCCTTACAAATGGTAGCGGTTAAGTCTACTGGAGTGGTCTTTCAACAAACTATTCAACATTTAGTTTGCTAACTTTAATTAGGGCAAAGTAGTATTTCATTAAATTTACTTAATACAAAGTAAAATTTTGATAAAAGATTATTTTAAACAAAGTACAATTTTGATAAAAAAAAACCTCATCCCCACTCACACACATTCTTACAGAGGGAGGGAGAGGGTATTGGAAAAAAGGTGGGAGAATGGCCCCTTATACACACACTCAAATTCACTCCACCACACCCCTCCTTCCTTAAGCCATTCAACCACAGTCACTCACAATACACTCTCAATCATTACTCATGGTACATTTTATACTCAATCGCACCCTTCTGCACCCATTCACACTCATCTACTGGTCCCTGGCTACGCGTAGCAATTGGTCGGGGTTGTTCGTCAGTCGTCCTGTCAGTCTCATCGTCACTATTGATCATCTCATCAACCATACTCTTAGCCCTCATTACCAGTTCTCCCATCTCACGACAGAATTCTTTCATACACTTGCGTTCAGAACCTTCACTCTTCATACCCTCATTCATCAGCTCCTCACTCACAGCTCTCATCCAACTCAAGGTACATTCTTGCAAAACAGACAGGTCACTCACATCCCCTGTATTCTCAACAGGCATACCTGAAACCTCTTTGACTGGTTCCCACCAGAAACCTGAAAAATCAGCCACTTCATCATTCACTACCTCAAACTCACCCCTACTGTTACCATTCGTAAAACCCCCAAAATCAGCCACACTAGGATCATTCTGCCCAAACACACTATCATTCATATTGTTCCAAAACCAGAAAAATCAGGCACAGGCAGCTCACTCACTCGTCTACTTATACCAGCCAAATCACTCACCTGTTTACGCAAAAACTCAATCTCCCTTTCAAGATCCCCCATACCAGAAAGACTCTGCTCAGACTTACTTTCATTCATACTTGCATTCTTCCTTTCACTCTTCTTTGTACGCTTTCTACTCCTCGAGACCAAGACAAGCTCTTTCCCAGAGAGATCTATACTACCACATTCCTTCTCATCATCATGCACTTTACCATTCTCTTTGCACAATTCATACACCGGATGGCTCACCAGGTAGTCAGGAGGTCTCTCCATCTCCTTAACTGACTCTGATGAGCCCACACTCTCTCAGTCATACCGTCATTCAAACTCTCCAAAACATACATCACCCCATTTTCCCAAACTCTCACAACTCTATAAGGTCCATCAAACTTCTCACTCATCTTTGACACATTCAACTTACCCTTCCCTTCTCTCACCTTCAATACTTTCGCACCTAATTCAAATGAACGGAACCTTTCATGTGCTTCACGCCATACACTCTGCTCACTTTCACTCAAATGAAACCTATCTTTTACTCGCCTTTCAAAATTCATCACAAACTGACATGGGGACATTCCAGTTGCACTATGCACAGTTGAATTATACGCCCACAATACTCTCCCCAGACATACATCCCAGTCATTCACTGTCATACTCATCATTCTCAACATCTCACACAAGGTTCTTATAGTACGTTCAGCCAATCCATTTGAAGACAGTACATATGGAGTTGTTCTCACATGCTCCACACCATTCTCTCTCAACATTTGCTCAAGCACTTCTCCTACAAATTCAGGCCCATTATCACTCAGACATCTTCTAGGCTTCCATACACACATAGGAAAAAACAACTGCTCAACCACACGCGCAACAGTCACACTCCTTTTATCTCTCACAGGCACTGCATACACAAACTTACTTTTATGATCAACCATCGCAACCATACCAACATTCCCAGCACTCGTACACGGCAAAGACACACAATCAATCACTACCAATTCAAAAGGTTCTTTCGCATCAACTTTCAACATCGGTGGTTTCACTTGCACACCTTGCACCTTTCGCTTCTGACACCTTTCACACGTAGTTTCAACATCATTCACAACAGTTCTCAGAAATGGATGTAACACGCGCTCCTTCATACACTCCCACAGCTTAAACTTACCCATATGCCCATAATTATCATGCACAACCTTCACCAGACCAATCATACCAACTAAGGACATCACAGGTACATACATATCATCACCACCCTTCACATGCCTCAAAAAATATACAACATCCATACAAACAACAAAATCCTTAGCATACCTTTTAAAATCACTTAAACACTCTGGCCATTCATTCAAATCAACACGCGTCATTACACACCTCTTCAACTCACTAGAATATCCTCATCACTTAAAATCTCATTCTTATCATCCATGACCAACTCAATCATACCGCAAAACTTGACAACATTCTTTGCACACTCAATCAACCTCATCACCTCACATTCACCTTTCATAAGACAATCCTTATCAGCATCCAAAGACAAATCATTCAATCTCATAAAGTCTACACCAAGCAAGAAACAACACGGCATTTGCTCATCTTTCAGAATCACAAAGTCATGTTTCACATTCACACCATTACCCAAACTCACTTTCAGACTAACCTGTTCCCATGCCACTATCATGCCATTCCCTAATCCACTTATCCGTAACTTCACAGGTTTATGCTCGCAACATCTAAACTTACTCAGAATCCTCTCATTCACTAAAGACACTTGCGCTCCAGTATCAATCAAACCACAGAACAACCTTTCACCAACTTTTACTCTCGCTTCCATCATATCAGGTCCACCATGTTCGCAATACACAGAAGGAACAAACACACCAACATCAGCACTGATATCCACACTATCATTAACTCCCATATCATCACTCACCACACGCTCATCTTCATCCAGACAATCATTCTTCTCTCTTATATATGAACACTTTTCAATCACCCAATTGTAGTGCACACCGCTCAAACATTGCAGATGTACCACATTAGCATTCAAACCCTTCATCTTCTCATCCTTGTACACAATCAGCCTCTCACAACTAAAGTGCACATAAACAATCACTTCATACAAACGACTCACTACAATCAACACTTCCTGAAATGGCGGGACCCCTTGCATACACATTGCTCTCAATTCTTTCATGAAGTTCCGCACCTTTGCCATACCAATGCTTTCAGGCTTCCTACATACTTCATTCATTACCTCCTTCCTTAAATCATCCACACTATCGGGCACTCTCACGTCTACTCCATCACTCTTCAAATCTTGCAAACCATTCCATACACTCTCAAACAAGGAATCACCACCACCCTTACTCTCTTTTCCATTCATAATCCCTTTCGGCAAATACTCAGGATCACTCACTCCACACACATTTTCATCATTCGTACCAGGATACCTTGACATCAAAGACTGAGCAATTGTTGGTAAAAATTTATCAATCTTACCGGGTGAATAGTTTGAGGATACAATAGCCAAACTCAACATTGATCTCCCAAAACCTGGAATAAACCTAAAACTTTAGTTATTGTATCAGAAACCGCCAATTGGACCCAATAGATTTATAACATTGGTGTCTAGACACTCTGCCAAATTCAAAGGTTTTGACACATACCCAGTTATTCTTCTTCCATACTCCCCATTCATATACTGCTCTTGCACTAGGCAACCACCCATGCAATATCCACTTGCATCTGTATACAACTTGAGTGGTCTGGCATGCTTACTGTAATCTGGGTATGCTAACTCAACATCCTCAACTGCAGTCTCTCAGTTCTTCATATGCCTCATTCATACTATCCGTCCACCTAATCACTACACTTCCTTTCTTACCCATCCATTTAGTCAGTGGCTCCTGACAAATTTCCTCTGAAAGCCTAAGAAGGCCTTAAGCTCTCTCACTGTCACTTGATTATGAAAAGACTGCACTTTTTCAATAAACTTATCTGACTTTCATATCCCAATGTTTCATATTTCATATTCTCACTAACCTTATGCCCAAGAAACTCTACTTCTTTCGAAAACCATTCACACTTACCTTCATCTTCACTTCAACTACTGCCAGAGCACACTAAACCTTATTCACCAACTCCTTGTGTTTATAAACTTTCATTCATAATTGAAATATCATTGATAAATGCAATCACAATTTTGCTAGCAAATCCACTTAAAACTACATTCATAGCATGCTGAAAGGCACCGGGAGCATTTGCCAGGGCAAAGCTGAGGTTTTAGAACTGGTAGTGCTTCCCTGCAGTAGAGAAAGCAGTAACCAGCCTACTATCCTCAGCAATGGGCATCTGGTAATACCCTCTGACAAGGTCCAACTTTGTAAACAAATGCATTCCATGCATACTGTACACACATTCTGAGATCACATACATTGGAAAATGCTCTTTTACAGTCCTTTCATTCACCTTCCGATAATCTACACAAACCTCAATCTTCCATCTGGCCTTTGTATCAGGATAATTGAACTATTCCATGGACTTTCACTCTCTTCAATTCCTCACACTGCTCTTCCATCTCCTCAGCTATCAGGCAAGGGAAGTGTCAAGGCCTCTGATAAATTGGAGTGTCGTCCCGCAAGCCAATCCTAAACTATGGTAGCTGAGCTCTCGCAAAATCATAATCACACTTAGTGAGCACACCCTTTCGTTCATACAAAATTCTATACACATCCTCCTTCTCAGTCATTCAAATACTCTTTTAATCATACCACTTCTCTCAGTTCACCATTTGTCCACTCACTAACTGTCTCACTTCACACATTCACACTCACATCATACAAATTACTATTATAAATAAATGCATACAGGTGGCCCATAACATCACCAGCGTTCACTGCAGTCAATCTAGACAGGTTCTTCAATCCAGGACACACTTGCACACATACAAAGGGATCAGTCACATTCAGCAATCCATCAAACACACAAGCCACTCATTGTACCTTATAAGCAGCTTTCTTTCCATCCATATACACATTACTGCTATCTGAACCAATCTCCAATTGATCCTCCCAGCCTACTTTCACTATATAGACACCTTCCTTATTCAACCTTACAGTCTCCTTCATAATTACTTCAATCCCACTAAACACACATCCTTCCATCTTATCATCATCACCTACATATAATTCTTACTAAACTTTCTCTCAATCTTATGGACTCTGGGATGCACAACCAGTCTATTCTCTTTCATAAACTCATACCTGAGAATCATTCCATACTCAGAACCCAGTTGGTTAATGAAATAGAACTCAGATTTACTTATCTGCATCCCATGCATTCTAACTACCAAATGGACTGCTCTAAGCACCAGGACTTTCAGATTTCCAATACCTAACAAACATCCTCCAAACTCTTCAACAGTCACATGATCCTTCATGCTGTCATACACATCTTGATACATCAAACTCTTCTTATATCCTGAATCAGAGCCAAATGCTCCAATCCTTTCACTTCAACCATAACACTCATGCATTCATAACTCACCCCTGTCAAACTTTCATTCCAGACATACAAACTCTCATATCATTCAAACTGACAGAGGACACATCACCATGCATCCTCTCACATTCGGTTTCCTGAAACAACAGTTTGTTCATTCCTACTGACACCAGGCTGGTTGCATACCAGTAAACTTAGGTCTTATGTCCATCTCTGCCACAATGTCCACAAGACTGCCTTGCTTCCATACACATTCTTGTATAGTGTCCATTCTGCCCGCAATTAAAACACACAACCTGGCAGACATTCGATCCTCTAGCATTCATACATGTGTGTTGCTTTGGGCATTCTCTCACCATATGAACATTCTTACCACAACCATAACAGCTAGTCCCAGATGGTCTGCAATCCTTAATCATATGCCCCTTTGAGCCACACCCGAAACATGCACCTGTTGTCCAATTACACTGTGCAAACACATGTCCTCCTTTCTTGCACCAATGGCACTGTGGTGGAGTGAATGTCAGAGTGATTGTAGGGCCATTCATCCACCCTTTTCCAATACCCTCTCCCTCCCTCTGTGAGAATGTGTGTGAGTGGGAGATTTATATATATATATATATTTATATATATATATATATTTGATTTTGTGAGTTGTTTAAAATATTGTTTTTTTTCTTTCCAGGCACCATATTCTGGAAAGATTGACCTAGTTGCGTATTATATATGTATTAGAAGAGAATTATTTACCATTTGTTAACTTACAAAGGCCATTCTAGTATTTGACAAAGTTTCAAGACCATGTTCCTCTTGTAAAGAGTGACTAACTTTGCGAGGTTTAAAATAGTTTGCATTTAATGAAGGAGGGCTTTTAATAGATACAAAAGCGTGACAAGGTCACTTATCTAATACTGAACTCGGAGGCACCAGTTTTTTTATAAAGATTTTGTGGTACCATGTAAGACCTTTTTTTTTTTTAAATCGTTTGTTGTTATAGCCTCAGCAGATATTTTTTGTTGTTTGACTTTGCCTATCTTCCTTTTGTATAGACTAATTGAGCATTTTTTGTATAAATCTTTTTGCTAGTATTCATAAATAGGATTTTTTTCTTTTGATTGTGTATATAGGAAAATTATCTAGCTATATTTTTGTGTGAGAGATCTCTCAAATATTCACCCCATATTTTATTCTTGGAAATAAAGGACTGTACATAAAATCCATTTCATTTCTACCTCAATTTCTCACGTCAAATTAGTGTAGAAAGCGGGTTGGATTGATTGGGGTTAGAGGATAGATTTTTGGCCCGCTACAGCACACCACACCATTCATAGCACCCATACCATACTTATGTCTTCCTTCATTCATCTGTCTACCATTTTTACTCATATTCTGCTGTTGTACCTGATTCATAGCAGGACTTACATTCATTCTACCAAACCCATTCACTCCTTGCTTATTCCCACCATATTGACGAAGGAAGCTGGGCATTATCTTTATTGGATTGACCTGCAAGGCATCTCAGTAACTCTTAAACTGAGGTGGCCGAGGTCACTTTGCTCCCTTTCTTCTGACATTTAACTTATTCCATCCCTCTGTTATAATATCAATTCTTCTGTCATACTCCTCATACTATCTTCCACCATCTTAAAACCATCCCCCCATGTTAATCTCTCAGCTGCCAATCTCCTTTTCTGTTTTCTCCTCTCATTCACACATTCTGAAACATACCCTGGTACTGTACCTAAAAACTTGTGTATCAGGAGCATACACACATTTATATTCTCGGCCCAATATTGCTTTCTTGCCATGATCTCTAATCTATACTTCACTCCATCCATTTCACTTGCTCTATCATTCATTCCTTCACAACTTCATACATGGGTTCTCCCACACTGGCAATCACATCATAAAATTCCTTCATTCTTCCTTCCAGACATTCTCCCAATTCCTTCACCTAATATTTCTTATTTGGGAACTTCATTCTACAATTACACTCAAATTCTGGAACAACTCTCTTAAATCTTTCATACCATACATATCAAACTTACCCACCCTTGGCATCTTGTGGATGTAAATGCCACTCTTGACATTTATCTCACTTTCACTCACACATTCACTCCTGCTTCTTGAACAATCATCATCCATTTCACTAGTAGACTGAGACTCTCTACTTTTTATTCTTTCTCAGTTGTACACCCATTCTTGCTTTCTTATTGTTCACTTTAGTCCAACCTTCATTCTCACTGTCATACACTAGTTCAATCACATTTTCCCTCTTTTGTACACCCTCAGTCATATACAGATCCAGGAACTAAGTCTTTGGCTGCTTCACTAGGCTCAATATACTCATTCCTTTTGGTCTCTGTCCACCTTCGTGTGTCTGTTTGGTCTCTTCCAGCATCCTGCCCATTCCCAATTTTGATAAAGTTGCATCAATTTATCCTCCAGTTCCTCTGTCCTCTCCTTAAATTCTGTCTCTAACCATTTCCTTTCCTCTCTCATACTCCTCACTGTCTCTCAGCGACTCACATACTTACTCCTTTCTTAACTCTATCCTATAATCTCCTCTTTAATTTCATGTTTGGTCACCATTCTCTGTTAGTAGTTTAGTATGAGGAAAATAAAACAATTGTACTCCTCCTTTGCTGCAGCTTCCAACCTTTGAGTTCCTATGTAGAAATTAAATTTATGTGGCGGGATACTAGCTACCTTTCACTAGGGGTTGGGACTCAAAATGATTGTGAAATAAAAGTACACTTCTGGCAGCAAAGGAGACAGATACATAACCTCTACCTTATCTAAATTTATTTCAAGTAAATTTACAATGAAACGATAATATGTACAGGCATAAATAAATTGAGATATACACCAAAAAAATTGAGACAGCAGTGTCAGACTAACAGATGACAAAAGAAAAATATTAGAGATTTAGTAGCCATGTCTGCCTTACAAATTATCCCAATATGGACTTCTTCAGTACAAAACATTATCTAGCCCTGTTCAATCCATGGAAGGGAGAGGGAAAGTGGAGTAAAATGGGAGAATAAGATGTCTTTCAAACCAAACTGGCTATGGCTTCCACTTGAATGTCTCAGGGCATCCTCCTTACACAATTGGCTGAAAAGCTGGTGGAGCCAAATTGACCCAAATGGTGGTTCTCCAATTTACGATGGAGGTAGGTCAACCAAATTGACCCTGAGAAACTGTTGCCAAATGCTGGGTTGGGATACTAAAATAATAAGACAACTGCTACAAATAAATGGGCCTGGTGGCCAAAAAATTAAGCTGTGGCAAATGATTTGAACTTTGGTTTAGCAAAAAAGAAATTAAGTTTTAGTTTAGCAGCCAAAAAGCTGGGCTGATTTTTATCAAGAATTTATTGCTTTGATAAAGAATAATTTCTAGAAAAATATCTGTAACAAGAAAAAATTTTAAACATAAAAAAACAAATCTACACTATTAATTTCCATTTATAACCTAATCTATCCGAACCTAACTTCCTAGCAAAACAACACACACACTCTTCTATCATAAACAAGGAAAGGTAGGGTAAAAGTACAGGCTAAGGCAATGTGGTGAAAAATCCATAGTGGACAAAATGGGGAGATTGGGTCCCAAATCCACTCTCTATTCACATACCAACCATCCACCACATCCCTCCTTCCTTAAGCCACTCAATTCATTTTGTTAATCTACTCATTCTACAATCATACTCATCATACACTTTGACCCTCACCACTTTTGATACTCGAATATAATACTGAACCCATTCACAGTCTCCCACAGGTATACTCTCCATTCATACATCAGTTATCCACCAAAGTGTGACAATGACAACATTTCCCTGTGGGACACCCTCTTCCTGTTCCATTGGTCCAAAGAGCAGGGTTGGCAAATCAAAAAGCCAGCCCTAAAAAACCCGGCTTTTATTACTGGTTTTTTGGGGGTCTTTTTCAAGTAAAATTTGAAAAAACATAGGTTTGTTTTTGTTTTATTTCAAATTACTTTTTTTTCAAGAAATGAACACTACTTATTATTTTATTCATAATGCAAATTTATGTTTATAATTTCAATAAATATGTATCAAATTAAGGTTATTTCTCTGATACTGACTCATAATTCATCGCTCCTTCTACAGGTTATACCTATCATGGGTTCCTACAATTCTAAATTAGTGATCTGTTCTTACTTTAATATAATTATTAAACTAATTAATTATTAATATAAAAATAGATAGCTTTTCTTTTTCTATACTATTCCAATGCTTGTAGCTTTTGTTTTTTGAAAAACTCCAGAATAAAACTGGTTTTTTTTTTGTTTTTTTTTAAATACCTTTTTAAAGAAATGAATGTTACTTATTATATTTATTCAAAATCCATATTTATGTTTCTAACTTCAATAAATATGTATCAAATTAAGATTATTTCTCTGATACTGACTCTAATTCCTCTCTCTTTCTAAGGGTTATAGCTATCATGGGTACCCATAATTCTTGATCAGTGATCTGTTACTGTGATCTTTTCTTACTATAATATTATATAACTAATTAATTAATAATATTATAAAAATAAGATAGCCATTCTTTTTCTACATTATTCTAATGCTTGTAGCATTTGTTTTTGAAAAAACCCAACTATTCTTTTTCTATGTTATTCTAATGCTTGTTTTTTGAAAAAACCTTAAATAAAACCCAGGTTTTAAGGGCTTGTTCAAACTTTTGTTTTTTTACCAACCCTGTCGAAGAGGACTCCTCCCATCCATAGACAGTTTCAATGATCTCACAAAAATTCAGAAATAGAGAGATTGGGAGACATCCACTCACCTCCATGCTATGGAGAGGCTCCATGATACTGTATCGCCATGCAGTATCATAAGCCTTCTCCAATTTGGATAAAACTATGGTGTATCATTGTCTACAAAGGAAGGCCTCACAATGGGTGCATCACTCACCCAGGTGGTGAAGCATGGCAAACAGGACATCAGCAGACCAGGGGCAGTGTTCGCACACAAAATTAAGTGAAATGCAACTCATTCAATGGATGGAATGCATACAAGTCCCTTGGCACTCACTGTGGGTGATTTCGCCAGACTCACTCAATGTAAACCTGTTGTTGAAGGGTTCTCCACCTCAAGAGGTATAGTCCAGCTGGTGGCCTTCTGTGACATCCAGATGCGCATGGAATGGTGGTGAAGCAACATCCTGGCTAAAGAATATGGAAGCAAAAGACTCAGTCATGGAATAAGGCTAAGGTAGCTTAAGGGAAAATGGGAGATGAGCCTCTGCAGCTCATCCCAGTTTTCCCAGAGTCTGCGGCAATTCCTTTCAAGGAATATGCCTTTTAAGCCTAGCTCAAGGAGATATGGAGGCCCTTTTCAAAGAAAAGAGCCTCCCAGGAATGGTTGTACACTTCACTGGGGCAGAACTATGGACACTGTGGTGGAGCAAATGTGAATGTGTGTGAAGGGCCATTCTCCCACCCCTTTCCCAATACCCTCTCCCTTCCTCTGTAAGAATATGTGTATAAATGGAGAGATGTTTTATATATATATTTGATTTCATAAATTGTCTTAAAATGTTTTTTTTTCTCTACCTCAGCTAATTATTTATTAATATTGTGCCACCACTCTATTAAATTGCAATAGATAATTAGTACTACTTTTTGTAAAGAGTGGCTGGGATCGAAAAGTTTAGGCAGTAAATCAATTGAATTTATTGTGAGTCCTAATAGAACAGAGGGCTTTGATAGTCTCAAGATGTGACCAGATCGCATTATACAGAGCTTGCTGCAGTAATTGTGATCACACAAGTGGCAGCTGGCAGAACTATCCCCGGGGTAAAACGTGAGGCCTTTCTTTTTTGTTGTTTGATCCAGTGTGCTTATTAGGCCTCTTTTGTATCGTTCATTTAGTTGTATGTTTGTTATGTTTCTATTGTAAGGATTGTATTTGTTTTTTTTCAATTATCTCTTGTTTGTTTGGTGATAGGATTTTCCTTTAGTAATAAGATCTCAAATTTATTTACCCCATATCTCGTAAATATTTACCCCAGATTTTTTGTAATATTTTGTGAATAGAGGAGTGTATATCTAATCCTTTCATTCCCCTTCGGGTTTTCACGTACAACTTAGTGTAGGAAAAGGGTTGGATCGATTGGGAATTTAGGGTAGATTTTCGGCCCGCTTAAAGACTTATGGGGTGTTAATGGGCTTGCCAGTGAGTCTTTTCTTCCCTTCACCTTGAAACCTTACAGGCCCAAGTCATTAACCTTGCGAAATGATACAAAATCCTTAACATGAACAGCCAGGATTTCCTTCTCAAGGAGATATGCCCCACATTGTTTGAAGAAGCAGGGTGCGGCTCTCTGCAATTAACACACTTGGCCACACACAATTTGGATTTATCGTGTGCAGCCTTAAAGCAACTTACAGAGGCTTCAGGTAACTTCAACTTTGCATGTTTACAGGAGTGATTTGTATAGCCAAAGCAGTGGCAGTAGTAGCACATCTGCAGCAGTGTCATGAATGCCTTCATGCAGTAGTGATAATAACCAGCATGCACTGACTGACTAATGGAAACCGTCAGAGTTGAATGTGATGAAGGGTGTAGGAGTGGGTCTAGAGACCCCTCCCTGTTTTCTCATCACATGTTGGTCCTTGTTCAGCCAGCTCATAGTCCACAAGTTACCTTTCACAAAGTTCAGAGTAGAGTGCGGCGGCCCACTGACCAGCTATCCATCAAGTGTCCAAAGGCCACTAATCATGGCCATCACTGAGGAATCCAATGCATTCACCAAACACTCCCATCTGATAAGCGGGTCACCTTCGGGTCTCTACTAATAAGGCTAGATAGCGTGCTCTCCGCTGATTGAACATGTTACACTTGGCCAACATTCTGCCATCAGTGAAGCAAATATCCAGAAAGCATTTGAAGCCACTGGGCTTCAAAATGCCTGGTAGTCAATCAATGAGGGACCAAGACATAATTGAGGCTCCACTTGGCGTACAGCGTTAGTCTTTTCTTATTTCTCTTCTTTTTATGAGAGCAAGGTGGGAAATGAACCCACTTCTCTCCACAACCAGAAGGATCCCTTAGGCCAGATGGACTTGCCTCAGAAGATCCTTCTCTGAAATGGAGAAGGTCTTGGCTGTCAAAGGGGCCTCAGCTAGAACAGATCATTCCTGTCATTGTGAGTCCTTAGGGGCCCGAGCCATCTGGGAAGAAGCCATCGAGATGGCCGACTCAGGTTTGGTGCTTGGAACCATACCCTGGTTCAACCCCATGGAAGATCATGCTGTCTATGGCTGGGTCACATTTGAGACCATGTCCATCTCAGGAGTTGGTTGATTCAGAAGGGCCTTGGCCCACACTACACGGTGATTGCATCGTCCATCTCAGGGGAGCCTCCATTTGAGGTTCCTTTTTTCTTGTCTATAGACTGCGAACGAGTATCAATCAGGGAGGAGGTACACTAACCCCCTGTAAACTAGAGATTCATGACTGCAGGACATTGAGGGGCAGGAACCAATGGGCGCTACCACTGGGAGCTGTCAATTTGTGGCTGCCATCTTGCTGTGAAAGTAAGGAAGCAACTACCTCTGTAAAGAGATAGAGTCGCCCAATGACGCTTCCAGAGAAGGGAGTGAGGGAGAGTCCATCCCACCCATAGGCCTAGGAGAGGAGTAAGTCTCCTCTCCAATAGAAGGAGGTTTGATGGACCCCTGGAAAAGCACAAGGGAGGACCTGCTTTTCTGATTTGGCACAGCACAAGAGCAGCTATGATGATGTTAAAGGGGAGTAAAGGCTTTTTTTTTTTTACTTGTCCATGACCATTCAGGGACATTTTTCCACCCCTGTCTATGATGGCCAATGGCAAAACTGGGCACCTTTGATTGGCCCTGGCCGCTATCACTGGGTGGGGTAGTATACATCTTCTCTGCCACTCTTTGGAAAACCAGGACCAAATCCTACATGTGGGGTGGTATGCAGGTTGGGATGAGAGATCCAGATTGGTGACAGGCTTCTGACCAGTTAGGGTCATGGAACCTAATACTTTGTTGTAAGAGTTTGGTTCTGTGATCAAATGAGTGCCAGGTCATGATCAGGGAGGTCTATGGGCAGGAGAAGGGGTCAACAAAAGGGGTAGATAAAAAGTGATTGTAAAGGGAGAATAGAAGGGCAGGGGGCAAGATTATGGAGAGTTGGTACAGGAAAGGGAGATTAGGTGTTAGCAGAGAGAGGAGAGAGGAAGAGAGGCTAAGAAGCTGGTGGGGCTGGATTGGGAGCCGAGTCCCATCAGCACAGCAGCCAGACAAACATATTGCTGTGTCTCTTACCAGGGTTTCTCTTCCAGATTTCACTGGTAACAGGGGGTTTTGCCCAGAGCTACATCATCCATCTTGTTGCAGCTTCACCTTGTTTCATCAAAGAGTTCAAGTCAACCCAGTGATGGAGCTGTCCCTATTTTTGGTTAGGCCACAAGAATATGCAGTTTGTCTGGATACCATGTGTAACAGTATATAGAGTAAACCCCCAACATGGACTCAAACCAGTAGGATGTGCTGGTACTCGAGGTTTCATTTGTAGTAGAGAAAGGGTTGAAGGGATAATAACAAAAAGGCACTGAGAAAGAGCAAGAAGAAGCTCACCAGCTTCAAGTCAACCCAGTGAGTGGACCCTTCACTATTTGCACTTAGGTTGGCACAACATGCGGCTCCTCTAGCTACCAAGTGCACCAAGCTAAGCAGGGTACCTCTTAGAGTGGTCACATCAACATTTCAAAGTCTCTTTCACACCATCAAAAAATAATTATTTCAGTCAATTGATGGCAGAACATGCAGAAATACTAAAGAGAAAACCCCATTTCACAATAAAGATAAGTAAACTCATAAAACCAAGGAATGAATAATACGCATTACTTAATTATACAAAATACCTGAAAGATCTCAATTAACTCACCTTTTTATTATCCTTCACTTCATCATTAACTAAATTCTTTTCATTATTCATGTTTATTTTCTGTTTGTTTCAAGAGTTCTATCTGAATGTTTTATATATTCTATCTGAATGCTATATCTGAATGTTTATATGTCTGGTGGATAAACTTCTTTCATATGCCAGACTCTTCAGAATCTTTAATAGATTTTTTTATTTTGCTCCCTGATAAAATAAAGGTGGGGAGAGAGAGGAAAATGAGGGATACAATGATGAGTGAGTGCAGTGACTCATAGGAGACACTCAAAATAATGTGTAACTAACCAAGGCCCATATGGCCTAAAGATAGGAAAGACCACTTCTAATTAGCATAAAGTTAAGCAACATTAGGCATGGTTATTTGCTATATGGAGTCCCAATTCAGGTCAACTCAGTAGGTAGCTGCAATAAACTAAGGTGACCTGAAGATGAGTTCAATGTAAGAACTAAATGGCTTCTATGAGATAGTCTGCCAAAGTTTAAGAAACAATTCTCCCAAAATAAAAGAGTAATGTAGAGAGTACCTATTATACTTAGCCACTTGCATGAAAGATGTTTTTGGTTCCACTTAAAATTTATAAGATACCAATGACTTGCCAATTTATATAAGGTCAAAAGTCAGGTTATGTAGTCTGGGTCAGAGTAGAGTGGCATAGATGCAGAATAATAAGTTCCCCAGGGATGAGTGGGTTTACTCTCTACTAATGCTCATAGTCTTATAAATAAGAAGGATGAGTTATTTAGTTATATTATTGATGAAAATGTAAATATAGTATGTGTAAAAGGATCATGGGTAATTAAATTAAAAATTTTTGAGGTTGACCTAAAAAGTTATATGTGTATTACTCAAAGAAGAGTAACACTAATAGCATTGCTTCAAATATAAATGATATTAGTGTGAGTAAAAAATATGATACTATTTTTCAGACCACCTTGACAGACTAATGATATTGATGTTCTCATAATATAGGCAATAAGCTGTGAAGCAGATAGTATTCATGGTAATTTTAATTTAAACTCTGTGGACTAGGGAGATATGATAGGAAGGGATAGATTAAGTTTATTGGATGTTTTAGAGAAATTTTTTTAATCAATTCATAAATGAGCCAATGAGGATTGCCAATATATTAGATCTAATACTTTCAAACAATGATAATTTGGTTCAGGTATTGACTGATGGGGAATAGGAAAAGTAGAACATAAACATTACTAAAACCACATTTTCCTTGAGTGGATTAGGAAATTCTCTAAAACTTGTGAATGAGGTTAATTGATATGTAGAATAACATAACATAACATAATTTCATGGATGACAAAAGCCACAGGGGGCTATTCAGTGGTAAGAATTGTGTGAGATGTGGAATACTTTTAAAATATTATAGGAGCAGTGTAACTCAATGAACGTTATGAGAAAGAAATTTAGCAAGCCATTTGATAACCCTTTAGCATTGTTCTACTCCCAACTCCCTCAGGCTGTCCAACTCTGCATCTAACCCATCCTGAACAGCTTTCTGAGACCACTCCAGCAGTACCTTTCCAACTCAATAGCCAACACACAACTCCTTCAGCACCACAACCCTAAATCATTCTCCTGGATAGATTTCCTCAGAAAAATCACACCTTTTTCACCTATCTCTCCACATGCTGTTCACTCCATGAGTGCCTCATAAAATCCCTTCCCTCCATCCTTTCTCTCCTTTCAACCTGAACCCAATGTTTGCATCTCTTTTCCTATTCTGGAATGCTCGGTCTCTCTACTGGAAAATTCCAATCTTTAAAACCTACTTCACCTTCCTTTCAGCCCTCTTCATAGGTGTCTGTGAGACTTGGCTCCCTGATCCCTACTCTCCTCTTTCCGGGGTTACTACCTTCTCTACAGGAAGGAATGGCATGCAGGAGCAGGGGCTTCCATCTTTATAGCTGACCCTCACACTTCACACAGGTGAAAGCCTAGAGTTTCTCAGAGTCTAAGTCACCTTCAACACAGCCCCCCTCGATATCCTTACCGTCTACAACCCATGTTAAGATATCTCAAAACTAGAGTTCCGCTGCCCTCTTTAATCAGCTCTCCTCCTCCAGCTCTCATTATAGATTTCAACACCCACCACAAGTATTGGGAACCATCTCTCCTGACGACTCAGCAGAACCACTCAGGGAGTTCCCTTGCTGACAGCGCCTCCTGCTCTCTACTCACATCTCCAGACCTACACACCTGTATAGACTCAATGACTGAGAGAGCCTCAAACCCTAGACCTATGTCTGGGGAGTGGCCCTCTATATCATACCACTATCACCACATGATCATAGATGGGCAGTGACCATCTTCCTGTCATCCTCAGCTTTCCTTCTCTAGTCCCCGTCCCTCCTCTGCAGGCAGACCACGGTGGTCCCTCAGGATCAACAACTGGCACTCTTTCTTCAGCCATCTGTCTTCTAAACATCCTCGTACACTAATCTTTCCCCGGCTGATGCCATCGGGTTCTTGACAGATACCCTGGAAGAAGTTGGAACTCACTGCTTCACCTTCCTGCTCCTTCCACCCTCTATGCCTACTTCGGGTCCCATGGTGGAGCCATCAATTTGAAGCAGTGGTGCAGGCAAAGCGCTGGGCATTTCGGGCCTGGAATTGAAGACCCACACTGAAGCTGGGCAAGAGGTTCCGCCGACTGGAGACCTGGTACAGGTGAACCATCTTGTTGGGCAAATGAGCATCCTGGTCGGCATTCTGCGAGTCTCTGGACTTCAATACATCAATAACCAAAACTTGATTAATTTTCAGGAAGATGATCCATCCCCAACCACCCCTTCTCCTTTCCTCTCAGTCACAACGGCGCTCCACTAGCTGAGGATGCCCAGAAAGTGGATCATCTGGCCTCTCACTTCCACATACGTCTGGGCTCACAAGATCTTATCCCTCCCCCTATCCTACTGCACCTTCACACATCCATCCTATCACAACACCTTTTACACCACATGAACTGTTATCACCATAGCAGCACTGCCACAAGGTAAGTCTGCGGGGGGCAACAACATCCCAATGAATTTCTGAAACATCTTCCAGATGCTCACTCCCACCTCCTCCTTCAAATCTTCAATGACAGTTGGCTGTCAGGAACCTTTCCTCACCAATGGCATCATGCCATAACACTCCCCATTCTCAAACCTGGGAAAGACCCTTCTCAAACCTCTTCCTATAGACCTATTAGCCCTCTTTCCTCTATCAGCAAACTCTTTGAACACCTTGTGCTGGCAAGGCTCTCCTGGTGGTTGGAACACAAACAACTCCTTCCTACCAACATGATGGGCTTCTGACCCCACTGCAGTGCAATCAACACTCTCCTACAATTAGAGCACCATCTTCAGGATGGATTCTCTTGAGGCCATTTCACCTTAGTCATCTTTTTGGGCCTAGAGGGAGCCTTTGACTCAGCATCGCACAATGCCATACTCTCAAAACTCACCAGCCAGGGACTCCATGAGAGACCTTTCTCTCCTCTAGAACAATTGCCACCTCTATTGAGAACACTTCTTCTCAACCCCTCTCTAACCATAGAGGAGTTCATCAAGACTCACCCTTGAGCCCCCTGCTATCCAACTTCCCTACACCACCTGGCACCTACACTTCCTTATATGCAGACGACCTCTCTATTCTCTGCTCTTCTTCTTCTCTTCAAACTGCCCAAGACACCATCCAAAGAGGGCTCATAATCATCACTCGGTTGTGCATAAGGTGGGGCCTCACCCTCTGTGCACCCAAATCATGCCTCAAGTGCTTCACCCGCTGTTGCATCCCACACATACTACAGACATTCATCTCAGGCACTCCCATCCCATTTCACACTACCCACAGCTTCCTTGGCCTGGTGTTGGATGGGCCTCACCTTACATGGAAAGACCACATCTCCAGCCTTAAGACTGCCTGTCTGCCATGACTGAACATCCTAAGGGCCCTTGCTGGACTCAAGTGGGGAGCCAACAGAGCGACACTGCTAAATTCTACAAAATTTATATCCGCAGCAAAATAGAATATGGGTGCAATGTGTATGGCTCAGTCTCCCCCATGCTGCTACAATCACTGGAAGTAATCCAGAACACGACTCTCAGACTCACTCTTGGGGCATTTTGATCCTCCCCCCTCATCACATCATTGCAAATGAGGCAGGCTTTTCAGTGCTGGGCCACAGGAGATGCACAAAAACAGTCATCACCCTTCACAAAACAACAGCCTCACCCCCACATCACTTCCTACACACACTCTTCACCCGAGCCCTCTCCTTTCTATCCACTCTCTCTGTCACACCAACACCATTCTCAGCAGTGGAACGCTTCTCACCACTGGGCCATTGGTCCCCATTTCCTTCTTTCATCTCAACTCACCTCCCAGGACCCTGGCAGGAATAATGCCTTACCCTGAACAGGTTAAGGCATTATTCCTCCCACTCCTCAATACCAAGTACAGGAACATCTTTTTAATATTTATAGCCAGCTCACATATCCCCTCTCCACCTCCACAAGTGCAGCTATCTACCTGCCTTCCCTCCATACTACCACCACCTGGAGAATGCATCCATCAATAACAATACTGAGTGCAGAGCTCATAGCCATTAAGGAGCACTTAACCCATGCTTCAAACACACTTCCTCAACAGCAACTAATCACACTCTTCAGTGACTCCCTCAATTGGTGTCCAGGAAACACTAGTGGACTGAGCAGCCAACCTGACACATATACAGACTCATCACACTTGACCACAGCGACCTACTGACCCACCTTAAAAGAACATGTAACAGACACTGGGACACAAAACTGACAGTTGACCTCAGACAGACCAATCTAGGATGTTACAGACACACAGCAATCCGGCACTGGCCTAACCAGTCCCCTAAAACCCTGAAAAAGAAAAAACAATTTCATGGATGACAAAAGCCACAAAGGTCATCTGCATCTGTCAAAACCCACCCACAAATGTATCCTTAGGATATGTCAGAAAGTGTATCTCCAATATAGTTTAAACAATCCATGGGATTGTGTCAGATAATACATCTACTATATACAATTTTAACCATCCACAGGAAAGGGCCAAAAACAAAAGGCATCATCATCAAGGCTCATCAAAATCAAAATCACCAATAATATACAAAATAAAAAATTGTATCCACAGGAATGAGTCATAGAATACCCCCCCCCCCAAAAAAAAAAGAAATTAACTCTCCCTCCCCATATAACCATCTAATCTGTGTTTGAATACATTCAAGTTTGGACTGTCTACTGTCTCAGGTGGCAAAGTTTTTCAGTAATCTACCAGTCTAATACTAAAAGTTTTTCTCTAACATCCAGCCTGCACCTCTGTTTAATTTTAATTGGTGACCCCTAGTCCTATTAGTATCTTCCAACTCAAATAACTTGCTAAAATCCAACTTATCCACCCCAGAACACATTTTAAAATGTTCAATCATATCTCCCCTCACACACCTTCTTTCAAATAAGAATATATTTAGTACCCTCAGTCTATCTTTATATTCAAGGTGCTTCAGGGAAGGTATTATTTTTGTTGCCCTCCTTTGTACTGACTCTAGCAGGTTGATGTCATGTCTAAAAGGTGATGACCATGCTTGTATACAGTAGTCTAAATGTGGCCTAACATATGAGTTGTAGAGTTTAAGGATAACCTCTCTACTCTTGTAGCTAACATTCTTCTTAATGTATCCTAGCACCCTATTTGCTCTATTTTTTGCCTCATACACTGCCCTGAAAACTTCAGTGACCTAACTACTATGCCTAAGGCCTTCTCATTCTATTGGAAGTTCCTATTTACCTTGTATTTACTTAACGGCCATTGAGTGCGGACGGACGTGAGCAAAGCTCCCTACAAATTCTGTGTTTTGACTGATTTTTGTGAAACTTGAATAAGATTTGTGAACAAAGAAAAGGAATTTAGTTATTGTTGAAGCGAATGTGATATAAACGGACAGTACTATTCGCCACAAAGATCCCAAATTTTGTGTAGTTTAAAAAACACCGCCACGGAGAAGTTGGAACAAAAGGTAAACAAAGATTCAAGATGGTGGAAGGTGGATGCCATGGCGCTAATGTGAATACGCTTAAAACCAAATGTAACAGCAAAAGAAATGCTACAAATAATAAGAAAGACATGGATAAAGATAACACAACCCCTAAAGGTGAAGCATATAAGTGCCGTGAATGTGGCGAGTTGGTAAAAGAGAGTAACAAGGCCGTAGAATGTGAAATATGTGTACTCTGGTTCCACACGAAATGCGCAAAAAGTTTCTGACAACCTGTACCAAGTATTAACAGATGAACCAGACGAATGCCACTGGTACTGCCAAAACTTCAAAAAAAAGCTCTACCAGAGTATAGTAGCAATGACAGGCAAAATACAGAAGGTAAATGAGAAAATAAACCAAGTAAGACAAGAACTAAGCGATGTGAAGATGAACGTAGGAGAGAAAGTGGGGGAACTGAGTGACAACAACATCTCTTTAGAAGCCAGAATTCTTTGACTAGAGGAAACACAGCAATGCTTAGAGGTAAACCCCCAACAGACAGGGGTTGGTAGATTAACTGAAGAACAGCTAATTGAGCAAATAGTCAGCAAAACAACTGACAGAGTAACAAAATCATTGACTGACAACGTAGATCTGAAATTGAATGAGAAGGAAGACCAGGAAGCCAGCAGGAAATTCAACCTTATCATACATAATCTACCTGAGACAAACTCGAAGGAGGGTGACATAACAGGGTAACTGAACTTATTCAGGAAGAGTTTAAACTTAAGATCAACATCAATAATGCACAAAGGATAGAAAAGCCAAACTGCGAATGTGCCAGACTACTCAGGATAACAATGGCCAGCTTAAGTGAGAGGAAGAAGATATTGATCAAGGCCAAAGAATTACTCAATAGCACGCACCCTATCCACAACCAGATCTATATACATCCTGATTTAACCAAGAAATAATTGGAGGAGTCAAAAAACTTGAGGGAACAACTGAAGGACCAATGAGTAAAACAACCAAACAAAAGGTGGATAATAAGAAAGGGAAAAGTGGAGGAAACGAGCGAAGAGAACTAAGAATATTATATACCAAGCTCTGTGCTTTAGTAAATGGCAAGCAATATGATGAAAGATAGGCAAGACAGAGAGGGTGGCAGTGTGATGTTGTATATCAAGGATACTGTAAACTCGATGGATTGCAACATCGTATCCGACCATGCACTACTAAGCGTTGACCTAGAGATAGGTCCTGCCAAATACAGGACCCTGGTGCTTTATAGACCTCCTGCCCAACTCGTTGAAAAGGACAGAGATCTGTACCAGCTACTAGGATAACTTGTTGAAGACAGAGTGTGTATCGTCATGGGGGATTTCAACACACAAGTTGACTGGGAAACCAGAGAACCCTGTGGCGAGAACGCACTACTCCTGGAGTTCACGAACAACGAGTTTCTCACTCAATGGGTGAGAGAGCCAACGAGAGGAGACAATATTTTCGACTTGGTTTTCACCCCTGAGGATAACATTGTTGAGGACCTCTCTGTTGGCGAAGAGCTCGGTGGCAGTGACCACCGACTAATTAGATTTGTCAAACTCCCGAAGGCAGGGCCTGCAACTAGTAAATCGAGGAAACTCGATTTGAAAAGAGCAGACTTTGCAGGTCTTCATGCGGGACTGACTGACGTGAGACTAGAAGTGTGCAATGCTGTTGAAGACTCGTGGAACAGTTTCAAAACCACATTCATGAGTCTTCAATCGCGTTTCATCCCTCTGAAATGTCCCCATCGGTCTTCTGTTCAACCAAAGTGGTTTAATCAAGAAATCAGCCAACTGCTTAGGGAGAAGAGAACTGTGTACCGGCAATCGAAGATCTCGGGCGACTTTGACGAATACAGGAGGCTAGCCAGGAGAGTGATCATAACATAATTTCACGGATGACAAAAGCTACAAGGGTCTATCAAAGGTCATCCGCATCTGCCCCCCCCCCCACACAACATAATATAACAGATGACAAATCCACAAGGACCCATCATAGGTCATCCAAGTCCAACAGCCTCTTTTTTAAGGCACCCAAACTCCCAAGAAAACTACCTCCAGAGGATTGCATCCACAAACAAGGGTATCACCAATCAAGGCTTGTCAAGAACTAAATCATGCAGCTATAGATATATACAAACAATATTAATATATACAAAACTTAGGAACCATCACAGCCTTCCCTCCCCATAAACTCATCCAACCTACTCTTAAATACATTTAGATTTGGACTACCTACTACCCTCCGCGGCAATTTGTCCTAGAAGTCTACCACTCTATTGGTGAAAAAATATTATCTTAAATCCAACCTACACCCTTGCTTGTTAATTTTCAAGTGGTGACCTCTAGTCCGATTTCCAATCATCTAACTCAAAATACTTGCTAACATCCCATTTATCCATTGCATAAAATTTTTTAAAGAGCTCAATCATATCCCCTCTCACACACCTTTCGAACGAGAACATATTTAATACCCTCAGTCTATCTATATATTCAAGGTGCTATATATTCAAGTAAAGTCCAGCATAAGGGCGGCTAAGTGGTCTGAGGAACTCTGAGTGGCAAGACTCTGTAAAGAGAATCCCAAGGAGTTTTTTGGATATGTAAACAGACGTAAACCAATCCGTCGAACGGTGGCCCTTTGAGAAATGAGGAGGGGGCATTAAAGCACTTAGATGCAGAAAATGCTAACCTCCTCAACGACTACTTCCCTTCAGTGTTTACTGAAGAGTGTGGTCCCATCCCCCAGCCAATGGATTCCTACTCAGGGGAAAAGCTGGAGGATATGGACTTCACCGAAAGGGAAATAAAATAAGAAGATCACTGACCTAATGACGAATAAGTCTCCTGGCCCGGATGGGTTTCTACCTAAAGTGTTGAAAGAAGTGCGCGATCAAGTGTCACGACACCTGAGCGCAATCTTCAACATGTCAATTCGGACCGAATGCGTTCCTAGAGACTGGCATGAAGCGGAGGTGACACCTCTATTCAAGAAAGGAGACCGTAGCCAACCTTCGAACTACCAACCTATCAGTCTGACTTTGATAGTTGGTAAACTCATGGAAAGCATCATGATGGACAAAATAACGTCGTATTTAGAGTCAAACCTGCTACTGAGGAGTTCCCAGCACGGCTTCCAAAGGCAACGGTCATGCTGATGAACCTTGTGGAATTCTTCCACTTCGTCTTCCGTGAGCACGATCGGGACAAGGCGGTGGATGTGGTCTAGTTAGACTTTCAGAAAGCCTTTGATAAGGTACCACACCGTCGCCTTCTCCGGAAAGTGCGAGCGCTGGGCATAGACGGAAAAGTAGCCGGCTGGATTGAGAACTGGCTAAGTGGCAGACGGCAATGGGTGGTGGTGAATGGACAGGCTTCTGAGTGGGTGCCCGTTACTAGCGGGGTGCCTCAAGGTTCTGTCCTGGGACCACTACTATTTATCATCTATGTCAACGACATGGACGGTGACATGGTTGCCAAGATTTCCAAATTTGCCGACGATACCAAGCTTGGTATGAACGTTGCAAAGGAGGGAAATATTGCCCGCCTGTAGGAAAATCTTGGGAAGATTGGGGAGTGGTCGGACACGTGGCAAATGCCTTTTAACGTGAACAAATGCAAAGTGATGCATATCGGCCACAGAAACCCCCAATCTCAGTATATCCTTAAGGGCACTGCTAGTGAATCCACCGACACTGAGAATGACTCTGGGTATAACAATCACTAGTGACCTCAAGTTCTCGAAACAGTGCATTGAGGTGGAGAAAAAGGCCCAAAGGATGCTAGGATATATAAAGCGCCAGTTTGGATATCGGAACCAGGAGATTGTACTGTGCTTGCACAACTCACTTGTCCGAACGCACCTGGAGTATGCTGTATGCTGTACAATTTTGGAGTCCTTCGTTTCGAAATGACATCGCAAAGTTGGAATGCATACAAGCTAGGGCAACCAAACTGATTCCCTTGATCCAACATAAAAGTTATAAGGATAGACTAAGGGAATTAGATCTGTTCTCGCTGGAAACCCGTAGACTGCGTGGTCAGCTCATCAAAGTTTTCAAAATACTTTGAGGGTTCAACAATGTTGACTACCGGGATATTTTCACACTGAGTGAGAACAAAACGCGCAATCATGGCTTCAAACTTGAACTGAAGCGTTACAACCGCAATCTGTGTGGAAATATTTTCACCTACAGTATCTGCAGTAAGTGGAACACACTTCCAGTGGAAGTTGTCAACAGTGAATCTGTCAAGACTAGACAAAGTCTTGAAAAGTGGCCGTTTAGGGACGCAAAACAATTGAGCAGCCATGTGTCCACTCAATTGCTAGTCCAAAGGTACCCTCTTTGAATGGACCATAAGGTCTCCTAGGGTACTTCCTTTCCTTGTTACCTCATGCATCAGAAGAGAGGCTTTGGAACCTCTAAATATAATGCGAATCTGCGCTCACCGGTTGCGAGGCACTAGGACTACCGGGCTCCTAGGCACCTGGGCACGTTGAATGCGATGAGGGCAAGTGACACATTAACCCCTTCCATGGCGCATAATTACTGACCATTCCCAGTGACCATTGAGAGGTCCCTCTGGTAGCAACTGTCCGAGGTGACAGGCCTTGATTTCAGGTTGGTTGCCAGGCCAACACAAAGCCTTTGGTTGAGTCCCTTGGTGAGGCGGTGTGGTGGAGCGAATGCGATTTTGTGTGTGAAGGGCCATTCTCCCACCTTTTTCCCAATACCCTCTCCCTCCCTCTGTAAGAATGTGTGTGTGAGTGGGAATGAGGTTTTTTTATATTTTCTTTTTGTATATATATGTATTTGATTTCATGTATTAAAATTGTTTTTTTCTTTCTCAGATTGTACTTTGTTTAAAATAATCTTTTATTAAAATTGGACTTAGTTTCATATATCATTATATTGCAAACAAAGTGCCATAATTTGGAAAGATAAAAAGGACCAGCACTGGTAAATTTACCCTTGTAGTAGAAGCTAACTATAACAATAGAATATTATAAAAGCCTAAGGCCACTAGTATAGGACAAAGGTTCCAGGCCGTGCTCTATCTTACTTGAGAATGTAAAATAGTTTTTCTTTGAGGAAGGAGGGCTTAAAATAGCCACACAACTGTAACAGGTCAGTTATCTCAGTCCAAGCTCAGAGGCGCTAGTTTTCAATACAAAGATTTCTGTTGTACCACGTGAGGCCATTTTTTTTCTGTTATTCATTGACTGTAGAGTCCCAATTTTATTTGGGTTAGTTGATTATTTTTGATTGTTCTTAGGAAGGATCGATCAATAATATTTCTACAGTGGTGGCAACAAAAAAAGTGACATTGAATATTGGCAATAGAAATCAATACATAAAATCGCTTTCACGATTTTACTTGCCAACAAGCCAATGAAAAGGGGCGGGGCTTATGCCACGAGTGGATGACTCTCCTGAGCTAAGACAACAGAACTGCGCTTTATTGGAACTCACTGTCTCGTTTGAGCTCGTACAGTGAGGTTTTGGTGTACAACGCTCCAGCGTGCTGATTTCCTGCATTCGTGCCTACATTTGACGTGCTATAACTTCTGTGCAAGTGGATACAATTGGGCGGAAAAAGCTTTATATGACAGAGAAAAGCCGTGCCTTGACCCTATTAGAGCAGGGACAGTCTTTTATTGATGTAGCAGCAGATTTAGGAACCTCAAGAAATACGATTTATCGCCTAAAACGGGCAGCTGAGTTATTGCCACCAGGTACCATACCAAAGAGGAAGGAGGGCACTGGTGCAGCTAGGAAGACATCTCCAAGGACTGATAATATCCTAAGGCGTGAAGTGATGTCAGACCCTTCTGTAACCTCCGCTTCAATCAAGAAAAAACACCCAGACCTTCTCCAGAACGTCGCCCTCAGGACCATCCGTCATCGCTTACAGAAGGACTTAGGCCTACCGGCTCGCCGCGCTGCCAAGAAGCCACTTCTTACCAAGGCTATGAAGATGAAAAGGCTCAATTTTTGCAAGACCTATAAACATTGGACAGCTGCCCATTGGAAGAAGGTGATGTTCAGTGATGAGAGCACCTTTAGGCTGGTCAGAGGAGAGTCAAAGATCGTGCGTCGTCCCAGCAATGTGTCTCGGTATGACCCAAAATATACCGTGAAAACTGTGAAGCACCCTGATAGTGTGATGGTGTGGGGTGCCTTTAGTGGAAACAAGGGCAGAGGAGGTCTGTACTTCCTTCCCAAGAATGTAACCATGAGGGGGACTAACTATCTCGAAGTTTTGAAGCAGCACATGCTGCCATTTTGGGAAATTCATCGGTGTGAATTTTTCATGCATGATGGTGCCCCTGCTCACAGATCCCAGTTAGTAAAAAGGTTCTTCAATGATAATAATATTAGTGTTTTGGAGTGGCCTGGTAATTCCCTGGACCTAAATCCTATTGAGAATGCTTGGAATCTGATGAAATCCAAAGTTCAAGAGACAGCATCCGGCAGCATCAAGGACCTGATAGAATCACTGAAGAAGATCTGGGTTACGATCGACCCCACCTACTTCGCAAACCTCGCTGAATCAATGCCCAATCGACTCAGAATGGTCATCAAGTGCAAGGGCAACATGACCAAGTATTAACTTTCATGAAATATTCATAATAAAATATGTAAGTTACATTTTTCTGTTTCATTTTCCCCGAATTGTCACATGTCACTTTTTTTGTTGCCGCCACTGTAAGTAGGACTTATTTATTTTTGATTGTAAATATCATTGTAAATATTATTGTATTTTTTTTTTGTTAGTAAAGGACTGTACATACAATCCATTTCATTCTCCTTCGATTTCTCATGTCCGGATTAATGTAGGAAGCGGGTTGGATCGATTGGGGTTAGTCTAAACTTTTCGGCCCGCTACACCGGGATATCCATTAAACACTATGCCGAGATCCTGGCCGATGTGAAGGAGACTAGTAGGAGTTTAGTATGGGGCATGTTCCGCTGTTCACCAGGTGAAAAATTGATACCCCCTTCGGAGGCTGTCAGTGCTGCTTGGTTAGGAGCTATGGCAAGCCCGGCTTGAACGACTGGGTTGGAAAAACAGCAGTAAAAGTAGCGTACCTTATGAAAGATCCAAAATTTCACCAATGGATAGGCAGGAGCAACTCACGCAAGGTGAAATCACCAACCTCCCTTCTTTTTTATTGAGTAGACACAAAGTATTCAAAAATATAAAGTGTTCAGCATGACTGGAGAGAAAGGACCAACTGCTCTTAAATACACAAAGTTATCTTCTGACCATGGTTCACATCAAAATATTCAATTATTTTCTTGATTTGCAGATCGAAAGAGTCTAGAAAATTGTTGGCAAGGAGATCATTGGCATATCCATCAGGTAGTTTCTTCATTTTTTGTTTCTAGTCAAACAATCAAGCACATTATAGTTTTCTGATATTTGACCCTGCTTGTTCAGTCTTATGTTTATAGTATGCACTCTTTCTTCTTTGAATAAATTTATTTTCATTAGTTCTCACTATTTGGTAGGCAAGCCATGTTGCTTGAGTACGGTATCGACACTAGAAGTGTTCATTTGTCTTTTTCTCTCTCTTTGCCTTGGAAATTTCACCATTGAGTTTATTGATACTTGAACCATCCATATACACTGGCATCTCCCCAGCATCAACTAGTAGGCTCTCAATGGGAAAAGTGTTGAAGGCACTGGTTGCCAAGTGAAGGCCATGTGGTGGATCGAGTCCACCTTCCACAATACACACTCGGCTACAGATGTATAAAACTCACATCCATAGTTGAGCTTCGAACGAACAAAGGATCGATAAAAAAGTAAGGCAGTAGCCCTATTAGTGGCCCAAGCACTAAATGTCATGGAATGGAGAATATCAATTGTGTGGGTACAAGAGACGCTAAGGCTGCGAATATGAGCCTCCCAGGTGAGAAGTCGGTCAAATACACGACCAAGGAAATGGTACAAGTCCACAACTTGCAGGCGCACCCCATTAAGAAATAGGTCAGGGTGGAAGGCGGTAGAAGTACACGTTAGTGTTAGCCAGAGAAAACCGAAGCCTCTGCCCTTCAGCATAGCCTAAGATGCAGTTCAATGACTGTTGGAGTCGATGCTCCAGAGTTGGCATCTGGGCTGTGCGAAAATAGATCAAAAGATAATCCGTGTAGAGCATAGCGAGAAGATCTTCCAGCAGCAACGAGGTAATGCCATTGATGCTCAAGGCAAAGAGTGTGACACTAAGGACAGTTGCCTGCATGACACCATCTTGTTGCTCCATTGGGCCAGATAGGGCTCCTGTATGTGGAATTGACAATGTGATAAAAATTTAGATATAAAGATTGGGAGCTGTCTCCATGATACCAATCACCATGCACTATCATAGACCTTCTCCAGATCAAAAAACACCATGACATAATGCTGTCTATGAAGGAAGGCCTTGCAGGCGGCATTTTCCAGTCAGAGCAGAGCATCTGACTTGGAGTGGAACTTGCTGAAGCCGCACTGTGCACAAGACAGATGGCCTCCGCTGTCCAGAAAAAAGGCAAATCTAACATTTACCAATTTCTGCATCAACTTGCACATGCAAGATTGGTCGGAAACTGGCCAGAATAGAGTGATCTCTCCCCGGTTTGCAAAAGGGAGCACACTAGAGATTTACCAGGAATCTGGAAAGGAGACCCTCCACCCAGATCCTGTTGAACAAATCTAATAGAAAGGTCATGCCTCGCTCACCCAAGTGTTGAAGCATGGTGTACAGAAAATCTCCGGACCATGGGCAGTGTCCATGCACGACGCAAGAGTGGAACGTAACTCACTCAGAGTAAACCTGTAGTTGAAGGGTTCTCCGCCTCTCGAGGTAAAGTCCAGCCGGCGGCCTTACACAACATCACAATGTGCATTGAATGCTGAAGGTCAGTCTTCGACTGACCTTCGAACAGGTAGCACGTGTTTCATAGAGCTCTCAGTCTGTTGATCTATTTTTCAGATTTTTCTACAGTTTGTTTGTTTTTTCTCACCACAATCAGCGAAAGCTAAGTTGCTCTTCTTTTTTTTTCTTATTACTACTTAAGTTCTTTCTTTGTTTGAATAAGTGATGGAGTTTGGGGATGAAAGTGAGCATGAGTGTCGGAATGTATGCATTGGTTGTGGTGTATTAGGTGAGGAGTATACATGTGTTGTATGTGGGCTGCGTGAATGCATTGTAGATTTAGAGGGATGAGAAGGCAGGATTTAGACAGGATATGTAGGCTGGAGGGGTTAGTTGCTGAGCTCAGGAGGGGACTTAGTGTTAGGCCTAGAGCTGGGAATAGGTTAGGTGGTGAGGTAGGCCAGTTAGATGTTTCAGGTGAAGGTAGAGGGCCGGTGGAGGAGGTAGGATATGATAGTTCTAGGGATAGTGAAGTTAGTCCCCTTAGATAAGTTAGAAATAGGCCTAGTGAGGATGGGGGACAGTGGAGAGTGGTTAGGAAACGTGAAGCTAGGGAGGCTTCTCCTGTTCTTTGTAAGAATAGGGTTGCCTCTGTTGAGGTTGTTAGCCAGAGGGAGAATAAGTGTGTGAGTCAGAGGGACACAGAACCTATTAGCTTGACTAATAGATTCAGTGCCCTAAGAGAGGAAGTAACTGGAAGTGATATGATTTTTTTTTTTTTTTTATATGAGCTCATCTGGCGACTGCCTACTTGGGCATTAGTCGCCGTATTAAAACTGGCCTAGTTCTAGGCTACTTTAAAAAAATTAAAGAGAAAAAAAAAAAAAAAAAAACCCACCCCAAAAGGGGGAAAGGAAGCAAGCTGGTGCGTCGGGGAGAGGTCCCCCCGGCGCAGGAGCGTGCAACTAAAGGAAAAAAAAAACAAACAAAAAACAAAAAAAACAAACAAGCAAACCTTGCTTAAATAATAGGGAGAAGGCCGGCCTCTCCCAAGAAGTCAATAAGTCCACAAGTCAATGTGCACGAATCTGTCCCGAGCACAAGGGACAGGCGGTAGCGACCCCACCCATCCCGGTACTGGGACAGGTATCATGCGCGAAGATCACCCAGACTGGGACATTCGACAAGAATGTGCCGAACAGTCTGGGGGACGACGCAGTCATTGCAATAGGGCGCAGGCGAGCGCTCCATCAGATAGCAATGCGTCACACGAGTGTGTCCGATTCGGAGACGACAGAAAGCAACCTGAAGCCGCCGCGGCATTGGGGGATAGGTCCATGGGAACAGTCGCGGCGCAATGGCACGCAACTTTAAGTTCCCTTCGACCGTCTCCCATCTTCTTTGCCAAGCAGTCCGAAGAGCTGCCCGTATTCCTGCCATGTAGTCGGTGTGAGGAAGAGCAAAGGAAGTGATATGAATGATGGGGGTGGGGGTGGAGGTAGAGTGACTGCTAGTTTGAATGAGAATAGGAGTGGGGATGGAGTTAGGTCTGTGGGGGTTAGGAATAGGAGTCTGACTGAAGTGCTTGTGATGGGTGATTCGCGAATTAGATATTTAGATAGGAAGTTGAATGCAAGTAGATTGAATGGTTTGAGGGTGTGTTTGCCGGGTGCTGGAGTGAGAGATCTGTCTGATAGGTATGAGGAGCTGGTGTCTGGCTGTGCAAGGGATGCGGTTGTGATTACACATGTAGGAGTGAATGATGTGAAGAAAGTGGGTGCATGTGAGTTATGTGAGAGGTACAAGAGGTTGATTGAAAAGGTGAAAGAAAGTAGAATGAAAGGTGTTGTGACAGGTGTGCTTCCAAGAATGGATGTTGGGGTAGAATGGATGTCTCGTGCGATTGGGCTGAATCATTATGTGAGGAGGATGTGTGAGATGGAAGGTGTCATGTTTGTGGATGTGTGGGATAGGTTTGTTGGAATGAAAGAAATGTATGCGATGGATGGACAACATTTGAGTAGGAGGGGGGTAGATGTGTTGTGGGAGGAGTATGATCATGTTATTAGGTCTTTGCGGGCGGGAAACTAGATACTAATAGTGGTCAGGGAATTATGAGAGGACATTATAGTACTGAAAGTAGAATGGACTTGGCAGATAACAGAAATAGGTTCCAAGGCGATAGAGGTGAGGTCATTCAAGTTTCAAGAGGTGCTTCAGGGATAGGGGGGTTAAATTGTTTCTATACAAATGCTCGTAGTCTTAGAAACAAGAAGGATGAGCTATTTAGTTATATTAGCAATGAGGATATAGATATATTATGCATTACTGAATCATGGGTTAATGAAATAGAATTTAGTGACACTATAAGTGAATTTGATTTTCAGGGCTATAATATGTACATTAGTCAAAGGACAGGTAGGATTGGTGGAGGAATAATTATCTATATAAAAAACAACATTGTTTTAAGTTTAAATACTTCAATACAGCAGGATGGAGTTGAGTCACTTTGGATAGATATTAGGTTCAGTAAAAATAGAATGGTGCATTTGGGAGCTTTTTACCTGCCACCTGGGCAGACTGATGATATGGATGAACTAATGATAAGGGAAATAGGTAAGGGATGTGAAACAGATGCAGTTATTATTGGGGACTTCAACTTAAACTCTGTGGACTGGGAAAATATGATAGGTAGGGATAGAACAAGTGGCAGGTTCATAGAATGCATTGAGGATAATTTTTTGAATCAATTTGTTAATGAGCCAACAAGGGGGGGGCAATATATTAGATTTAGTACTTTCTAACAGTGATCATTTAGTTCAAGAATTGACTGTTGGGGAAGCATTGGGAAATAGTGACCATCAGATAGTTCGTTTTAACTTGGGAATTGAGAAGGGTAAAATAACCGAGAATGCTGTAAAAGTTCCAAATTTTCATAAGGGAGATTATGTAAAACTCCAAAGCTTGTAAATTTTGTAGACTGGGATGTAGAATTCAGAGGTAAAAATGCTTATGGGATGTGGGATACTTTCAAGCATATAATAAATGTAGCCTAAAAACAATGTATCCCAACGAAAGCCATTAGGAACAAAAGTAGGTGGCGTGTGGCGGATGTGTTGCTTGTGCTCTCTTGAATTCATGCCTTTGAGGTTGTTTGCTGCTATACAGTATCATCTTTAGACACCATAAGCTTGCTTGAGATATATTTGAACACAAGGTATACTTTAAATTTGCATTTATATTGGTGATCTAGCGAAATATGGTGAGTAAACAGATGGACACTGGTGGAGGAAGATGAAAAGTAAGTAGAACAACAACGGAAGAGTCTTCAGGGAAAACAGAAAATGCAGGTGATTGCTGTGGGAGATACAGTGGACTGGTTAGTGATAATGATATGGCACTCTTATGCGATATTTGTGTGACTTGGTATCATGCCAAATGTGAGAGGATACCTGAGGATGTTTATAAGTTTATGGTGGAAGAAGAGGCAGGATCCCAGTTTACATGGCACTGCATCTCCTGTAAGAAAGGATATGCAAAATTAAAATCTCATATTGAGAAACTGGAGAAGATACAAGCAGACTTAATTGAGAAACAAGATGTACTGCAGGAAGAGGTTAAGGAGATACGAGAGACAGTCAAAATGGATAAAGAAGATCTTAACAACATTACTGCTAGAGTAGCAGTACTGGAGGCTAGAGCAGTGGATACTAATGAACATATGAATGGGGACATGGAGACTGTACAAGAATTGAGTTCA
The DNA here is from genome assembly GCA_963969495.1 of Ceratothoa steindachneri. NCBI lineage: Eukaryota > Metazoa > Arthropoda > Malacostraca > Isopoda > Cymothoidae > Ceratothoa > Ceratothoa steindachneri. The sequence continues at coordinate 69,860,474 of OZ018338.1, read as the reverse complement.
CGGATGGAGAGAGCTGAAATCAATATACTTGAAATAAAGAAATCAAGTACTGATGAAGTAAATGTAGTACATGGGGCAATTGGAGGACATCAGGCATCTCAGAAAAAACAGGAGGTAATGGATATGACTACAGTTTTGGAAGAACTAAATGATAAGAAGAAGAGAGAAAACAACATTGTGGTGTACAATGTCCCTGAAAGCAATTCAAACATGTTCCAGGAAAGAATTAATTATGACAGACAGATTGTTAAGAAAATTCTGAATACATATGAGGTTCATGAGGATAATATGATGAGAGTGATAAGGCTTGGGAAAAAGGTAGAAGGCCGAGATCGCCCAATACTGGCTGCACTCACTGACTCAGAAGTGAGAAATGATATATTCAGAAAAATAAACAATTGGGCAAGGATGAAAACTTGAAAAATTTTAGAGTGGCCTATGATTTAACCAAGAGAGAGAAAGAGAGAAATGGACAAAGAACTGTTAAAGAAGGCAAAAAACTTAACAAATATGGGAGAGAGGAAGCATGTAGTCAGAGGTCCACCCTGGAACCGAAGGGTCATCAAGGTGGAGGATCAAAGACCACAGCCACAGTAGAAATTGACTCAAGTACATCATGTGCTGAGAATGTAAATAGAAAGTTTAGCATTATATTTACAAATGTGGATGTATATACTTTTGATAAGTTTTTAGAATTAAGGTCGTTACTTGATACATTAAGTGATAAGCCAAGCATTATTGCCCTCTCTGAAGTTAAACCTAAGCACTTTAGATAACATAACATAACATAACTAGGTTTTGATAGTGGTCAGGGAAATTTAATGGCTCAAAGTGAGGCAGGGAAAGGAAGCAAACACAGATTTGTAGAAGGTAGGCAGGCTAATGGAAGTGCTTTAGGGTTAAACTATTTGAGTAGTGATAGTGGTCAGGGAAATACAAGAGTACAGGGTCGGGGAAAGAGAGAAAGGAGATGCAGAGGAGAAACCATAAGAAACAGCTCTTTATATTCATTTGCTGATGACACAAGAATTTTAAAAACTATAGAAAATATATTTGACAGTGAGAAATTGCAGGAAGACTTAAATGCAACATATGAATTTGCCAAACAGAATAATTTAAAATTTAATGAAACAAAATTTGAGCTTATTAAATTTGGATTACAAGATAACTTAAAAAAAATTACTAACTACAAGACCCCCAGTGGAAAGCTAATTGTAGAAAAATCAGATATTAAGGACTTAGGTGTGTACATATCTAATGACTTATCATTTAAGGTACATATTGATGATGTTGTTAACAAGTGCAGGCGAATGAGTGCTTTTGTGTTAAGAACATTCAAAACCAGGGAAAAGTCAGCCATGTTGATATTGTTCAAAGCATGCATCCAACCCCATCTAGACTATTGTGTCCAATTATGGTATCCCTATGAGGTAAAAAACATGCAAAAGTTAGAAGGTATCCAACGGACTTTCACAGACAAAATAAGAGGGATGGAAGGACTAAATTACTGGCAAAGACTGGAAAAATTGAATTTATACTCAGTTCAAAGAAGATATGAGAGATACATCATAATATATATTTGGAAGGTCATTGAAAACCTCGTAATTCCACCTGAATCAGAAGAAATAGTTCCAGTATACTCTCAGAGATATGGAAGAACTTGTCAAAAATTCCATCTGTCAAGCTCAAATAGATATAAAATCCATCAGTACAACTCATTATCAAGATTTGGAACTAGACTGTTTAATGTGCTTCCTAGAACAATAAGAGATTTTAGTGGTACTACCGACAGCTTTAAAAATAAATTAGACAAATACTTAATAGACCTTCCAGATGAACCTAATATTATAGGCTACAAAAAATTTATTGCTGCCTCTTCAAACTGTATAGTTGATCAAGCGCAGCATAAATACTTTAGCAGATAGCAACAGTACATAATAATTGGAATAGAATACAAGGGGTGTCTGCCACGCAGTGGCCCCGCTTCATGGTCTCAGCTGGATTTATGAAGCAAAAACCTTTCAAGAGAGTTCAAGAGAGGCCCTCAGGTGCTTCAGGGATAGGTGGGCTGAGTTGTCTTTACACAAATGCTCGTAGTCTTAGAAATAAGAAGGATGAATTATTTAGTTATATCATTCATGAAGATATAGATATAATATGTATAGTTGAATCATGGGTTAATGAAAATATATTTAATGATAATGTCAGTGAATTTGAACTAGAGGGTTATACTATGTACATTAGTCAAAGGAGAGATAGGACTGGTGGTGGGTTGATTATTTATATCAGAAATAGCATTTCTTCAAATCTAAATAACTCTATAAAGCAAGGAGAAGGTGAATCATTATGGATAGATATTAAGGTTGGTAAAAATAGGAAAATACACTTGGGAGCTTTTTATAGACCACCAGGACAGACTGATTGTATCGATGAGTTAATGATTAGGGAAATAAGTAAAGGATGCAAAGAAGATACAGTTATTCTTGGTGACTTTAATTTAACTTCTGTAGACTGGGAAAATATGATAGGAAGAGATAGAGCAAGTTGTAAGTTTATGGAGTGTTTTGAGGATAACTTTTTGATCCAATTTGTTAATAAGCCAACAAGGGGTGCCAATATATTAGATCTAATTCTTTCAAATGATGATCACTTAGTTCAAGGATTGAGTGTAGGGGAATCATTGGGAAACAGTGATCATCAGATGGTTCGGTTTAATTTGCAAATAGTTAAGGGTAGAACAACGACAAACTCCACGAAAATTCCAAATTTTTATAGGGGAGATTACGATAAATTACGCAGCATGCTAAATCAGATTAGGTGGGATATAGAATTCCATGGAAAGAATACTTATGAGATGTGGGATATTTTTAAGACTATATTAAACATGGTTCAGGAACAGTGTATTCCGATAAAGTCTATTAGGAAGAAATGTAGGAAACCATTATGGTGGAACCAAGAAATAGCTAATAAAGTTTCAGAGAAAAAAAGGGCATACCAGAGATTACAAAGTGAGAGTAGTTTAGATAATTTAAACCATTATAGGTCAACCAGAAATGAACTAAATAAGATTATTAAGAAGACCAAAAGGACAGCAGAAATTAATTTAGCTAAAAATAATAATAAAGATCCTAAAAAATTCTTTAGCTATTATAGAATCAATAATCAATCTAACAGTGATAAAATAGGGCCTATTAAATATGAAGGGGTTTGGAAAGAATCTGATGAGGAAATAGTAGAGGTCCTTAATGATCATTTTGCTTCAGTATTCACAGAAGAGAAACCAGTTAGATTAATTGATGATAATTCTAGGTCAAGGGAAGTAGTGATAAATTCTATTAATATAGACAGAGAAGAAATTAAAGGGCTTATAATTCAGTTAAATACTAGTAAGGCATCTGGCCCTGACAACATTCATTCTAGGATACTCAAAGAAGGTGTAGAAAGTATTGCAGTAGCTCTCGAGAAGATATTTATTAGATCACTAGAGTCTGGAGAAATACCAAATGATTGGAAATTGGCAAATGTAGTGCCAATTTTTAAAAAGGGAAGCAAAGAGGACCCAAATAACTTTAGACCAGTAAGCTTAACTTCTATAGTCTGTAAAATTCTTGAGAAGATGGTTAAGAAGGGAATTTCTGATCATCTAGAGAGTAGCAGGTTAATTAATGATGCTCAGCATGGTTTTAGAAAAGATAGATCGTGTTTAACTAATTTACTGGATTTTATGGATTATGTAACTAAAGAATTAGATAGGGGTGAGAAAGTTGATGTGATCTACTTAGATTTCAGCAAAGCTTTTGATAAGGTTCCACATAGAAGACTAGTTCATAAATTAAAGCTGCATGGGATATGTGGGAACGTTTTAAATTGGATAACTGAATGGCTGAAAAATAGGAAACAGAGAGTTGTACTGAATGGAGTGAGGTCAGAGTGGAGGAATGTTATTAGTGGCGTACCTCAGGGATCAGTTTTAGGCCCTTTATTATTTATAATCTATGTAAATGATCTTGGGCAAGGTGTAAATAGCAAAGTGTCAATTTTTGCTGATGACACTAAATTGGCAGCTGTAGTCAAAGAGGTTGAGGGTAGCTTTAAAGTGCAGGGTGACTTAGATAAGCTGTTAGCTTGGGCTCAGAAGTGGCAGATGACTTTTAACCTTAATAAATGCAAAGTTATTAACATGGGGAGAGATAATAGGGAATTTAGCTATGAGATGGATGGATATTGGCTTAATTCAGTTGAAGATGAGAAAGACTTAGGAGTGGTAGTAGATAGGTCACTGAAATTTTCAAAGCAGTGTATTGAGGCAAAAAATAGAGCAAATAGGGTGCTAGGTTACATTAAAAGAAATGTTAGCTACAAGAGTAAGGAGGTCATCCTTAAACTATACAACTCTTATGTCAGGCCACATTTAGAGTACTGTATACAGGCATGGTCACCACATTTTAGACATGATATAAACTTATTAGAGTCAGTACAAAGGAGGGCAACAAAAATAATACCATCCCTGAAGCACCTTCAATATGAAGATAGACTGAGGGTATTAAATATGTTTTCATTTGAAAGAAGGTGTGTGAGGGGAGATATGATTGAGCTTTTTAAAATCTTTTCTGGGATGGATAAATTAGATTTCAGCAAGTTATTTGAGTTAGAAGGTAGTAATAGAACTAGAGGCCACCACTTAACATAACATAACATAACATAATTACACGGATGACAAAAGCCACAAGGGCCTATCAAAGGTCATCCGCCTCCGTCAAAACCCACCCACAAAAAGCACCATCACCAGGGGAAGACAAAATCAAAGTCCCCCACAATATAATATAACGGATGACAAAAGCCACAAGGGCTCATCATAGGTCATCCGAGTCAAGCGGCCTCTTTTTCAAGGCACCCAAACTCCCAGGAAAACTACATCCAGAGGATTGCATCCAGAAACAAGGGTATCACCAATCAAGGCTTGTCAAGAACTAAATCATGCAGCTATAGATATATACAAACAATATTAATATATACAAAACTTAGGAACCATCACAACCTTCCCTTCCCATAAACTCATCCAACCTACTCTTAAATACATTTAGATTTGGACTACCTACTACCCTCTGCGGCAATTTGTTCCAGAAGTCTACCACTCTATTGGTGAAAAAATATTTTCTTAAATCCAACCTACACCCTTGCTTTTTAATTTTCAAGTGGTGACCTCTAGTCCGATTTCCATCATCTAACTCAAAAAACTTGCTAACATCCAATTTATCTATCCCGGAAAAAATTTTAAACAGCTCAATCATATCCCCTCTCACACACCTCCTTTCGAATGAGAACATATTTAATACCCTCAGTCTATCTTCATATTCAAGGTGCCTCAGGGAAGGAATAATCTTTGTTGCCCTCCGTTGCACTGACTCAAGAAGGTTAATATCGTGTCTAAAATGTGGGGACCATGCCTGTATACAGTACTCTAGATGTGGCCTAACATAAGAGTTATAGAGTTTAAGAATAACCTCCTTACTTTTGTAACTGACATTTCTCTTAATAAAACCCAGCACTCTATTTGCCCTATTTCTTGCTTCAATACACTGCTTAGAAAACCTTAATGACTTATCTATTACTACTCCTAGATCTTTCTCATCCTCTACTGAGCTCAGCCAATGCCCATCCATTTCATAGTTAAATTCTCTATTATCTTTTCCCATGTTAATAACTTTGCACTTATCAAGGTTGAAAGTCATTTGCCACTTATGTGCCCAGGATAACAATTTATTTAAGTCCCCCTGCACTTTAAAATTATCATCAATATCTTTAACTACAGCTGCTAATTTGGTATCATCCGCAAAAATTGACACTTTATTATTAACTGCCTCCCCAAGATCGTTTATATAGATGACAAATAATAATGGACCGAGAACTGATCCCTGAGGAACCCCACTGATAACATCCCTCCACTCTGACTTTACACCATTTAGCACTACCCTTTGCTTCCTGTCTTTCAGCCACTCAGCTATCCAATTTGAAACACCCCCACATATCCCAATCATTTTTAATTTATGAACTAGTCTCCTGTGTGGTACCTTATCAAATGCTTTACTAAAATCTAAGTAAATTATATCTACATTCTCTCCCTTATCTACTTGATCTGTTACAAACTCCAGAAAGTCTAGTAAGTTAGTCAAACATGATCTACCTGATCTAAACCCATGCTGAGCATCGCTGATTAACCCCTCCCTCTCTAGATGTTGGCAAATCCCTTTTTTAACTATTTTCTCAAGAATTTTACAGACTACAGGAGTTAGGCTAACCGGTCTAAAGTTATTTGGATCCTCTTTACTACCCTTCTTGAAAATGGGGACTACATTCGCTCTCTTCCAATCATCGGGTATTTCTCCATATTCCAATGACCTAGTATATAACTTGTCCAGAGCTATTGAGATACTTTCTACCCCTTCTTTAAGTATCCTAGAATGAATATTATCAGGGCCGGAGGCCTTGGTAGTATCTAAATCACCTATTAGTCCTTTTATCATCCTCCGATCCACACAAATGTTAGTAAACACCTCTTTTCCTGACCTATGAGTACTATACATAGGACTATTTAGTTTCTCTTTTGTAAATACTGATGCAAAATGACCATTTAGTACCTCAACTATTTCCTCATCAGTTTCTCTCACAAACCCTTCATATTTGATAGGTCCTATTTTAACTCTGCCACACTTGTTATTAATTTTATAGTAACTAAAGAACTTTCTAGGATCTTTGTTGCTATCCTGAGCTAATTTAATTTCTGACACCCTTTTGTTCTTCTTTATAATCTTATTTAACTCATTCCTAGCCATTCTATAATCACTTAAATTTTGAATATTATTTTCTACCTGTAATTTTTTATATGCCCTTTTCTTCTCTGAAATTTTTCTAGCTATCTCCTGATTCCACCATAATGGTTTCCTACTTTTGTTCCTAATGGCCTTCATTGGGATACATTGTTCTTGGACTACATTTATTATATGCTTGAAAGTATCCCACATCCCATAAGCATTTTTACCTCTGAATTCTATATCCCAGTCTACCAAATTTAGCAAGCTTCGAAGTTTTACATAATCTCCCTTATGAAAATTTGGAACTTTTTCAGCATTCTCAGTTATTTTACCCTTCTCAATTCCCAAGTTAAAACGAACTATCTGATGGTCACTATTTCCCAATGCTTCCCCAACAGTCAATTCTTGAACTAAATGATCACTGTTAGAAAGTACTAAATCTAATATATTGTCCCCCCTCGTTGAATCGTTAACAAATTGATTCAAAAAATTATCCTCAAAGCATTCTATGAACCTGCCACTTGTTCTATCCCTACCTATCATATTTTCCCAGTCCACAGAGTTTAAGTTGAAGTCCCCAATAATAACTGCATCTGTTTCACATCCCTTACTTATTTCCCTTATCATTAGTTCATCTATATCATCAGTCTGCCCAGGTGGCCTGTAAAAAGCTCCCAAATGCACCATTCTATTTTTACTGAACCTAATATCTATCCAAAGTGACTCAACTCCATCCTGCTTTATTGAAGTATTTAAACTTGAAACAATGTTGTTTTTTATATAGATAATTATTCCTCCACCAATCCTACCTGTCCTTTGACTAATGTACATATTATAGCCCTGAAAATCAAATTCACTTATAGTGTCACTAAATTCTATTTCATTAACCCATGATTCAGTAACGCATAATATATCTATATCCTCATTGCTAATATAACTAAATAGCTCATCCTTCTTGTTTCTAAGACTACGAGCATTTGTATAGAAACAATTTAACCCCCCTATCCCTGAAGCACCTCTTGAAACTTGAATGACCTCACCTCTATCGCCTTGGAACCTATTTCTGTTATGTGCCAAGTCCATTCTACTTTCAGTACTATAATGTCCTCTCATAATTCCCTGACCACTATTAGTATCTAGTTTCCCGCCCGCAAAGACCTAATAACACGATCATACTCCTCCCACAACACATCTACCCCCCTCCTACTCAAATGCAGTCCATCCATCGCATACATTTCTTTCATTCCAACAAACCTATCCCACACATCCACAAACATGACACCTTCCATCTCACACATCCTCCTCACATAATCATTCAGCCCAATTGCACGAGACATCCATTCTACCCCAACATCCATTCTTGGAAGCACACCTGTCACAACACCTTTCATTCTACTTTCTTTCACCTTTTCAATCAACCTCTTGTACCTCTCACGTAACTCACATGCACCCACTTTCTTCACATCATTCACTCCTACATGTGTAATCACAACCGCATCCCTTGCACAGCCAGACACCAGTTCCTCATACCTATCAGACAGATCTCTCACTCCAGCACCCGGCAAACACACCCTCAAACCATTCAATCTACTTGCATTCAACTTCCTATCTAAATATCTAACTCGCGAATCACCCATCACAAGCACTTCAGTCAGACTCCTATTCCTAACCCCCACAGACCTAACTCCATCCCCACTCCTATTCTCATTCAAACTACCAGTCACTCGAACTCCACCCCCACCCCCATCAGTCATATCACTTCCAGTTACTTCCTCTCTTAGGGCACTGAATCTATTAGTCAAGCTAATAGGATCTGTGTCCCTCTGACTCACACACCTATTCTCCCCCTGGCTAACCACCTCAAAAGAGGCAACCCTATTCTCACAAAGAACAGGAGAAGCCTCCCTAGCTTCATGTTTCCTAACCACTCTCCACTGTCCCCCATCCTCACTAGGCCTATTTCTAACTAATCTAAGGGGGCTAACTTCACTATCACTAGAACTATCACATCCTACCTCCTCCACTGGCCCTCTACCTTCACCTGAAACATCTAACTGGCCTACCTCACCACCTAACCTATTCCCAGCTCTAGGCCTAACACTAAGTTCCCTCCTGAGCTCAGCAACTAACCCCTCCAGCCTACATATCCTGTCTAAATCCTGCCTTCTCATCCCCTCTAAATCTACAATGCATTCACGCAGCCCACATACAACACATGTATACCCCTCACCTAATACACCACAACCAATGCATACATTCCGACACTCATGCTCACTTTCATCCCCAAACTCCATCACTTATTCAAACAAAGAAAGAATTTAAGTAGCAATAAGAAATAAAAAAAGAAGAGCAACTTAGCTTTCGCTGATTGTGGTGAGAAAAAAAACAAAAAAAACAAACAAACTATAGAAAAATCTGAAAAATAGATCAACAGACTGAGAGCTCTATAAAACACGTGCTACCTGTTCGAAGGTCAGTCGAAGCACAAAACTCTGGAGTTCGTTATTGACGTTTCGCCTTGCCACCTGAGACTGTAGACAGCCCAAACTTGAATGTTTTCAAGCGCAGATTGGATGATTATATGGGGATGGAGGGTTAATTTCTTACTTTTTGGTATGTGGATATGTTTCTTGACTCATTCCTGTGGATGCAGTTTCTTTTTATTGTATATTTTGGAGGATTTTGATTTTGTTTTTGACAGACTCCTATGGAGGCTTTAAATTATATATTGTAGATGCATGGTTGGACATTCCTATGGATTGTTAAATTGTATATTGTAGCTGCATGATCTGACAAAATCCTATGGATGCATTATATGGGTGGGACTTGATGGATACGGATGACCTTTGATAGGCCCTTGTGGCTTTTGTCATCCGTTAAATTATGTTATGTTATGTTATGTTCCAAGTGTGATCCAGAGAATTATAGGCCAGTCAGTTTAACAAGTATAATCTGTAAGATATTTGAAGTACTCTAATTTCCTTATCATTTGAGCTAGTCCCGAAGATCTTTATATCATCAGCAAAGTTTAGAATATCTGATTTAATATTTTTGTCAATATCATTAATTTATACTAGGAATAATATCGGCCCCAATACTGAACCTTGTGGCACACCACTACTTATTTTACTCCAAGTCGATTTTTGCCCTTGTATTACAACTCTTTGCCTTCTGGAAGTTAGCCATTCACCTATCCATCTCACTATTCCTTCTCCAAAACCATGACTCCTCTCTGATGAGGCACCTTATCAAATGCTTTTGCAAAATCCAGGTATATGATATATACTGGGTACCCTTCATCAACATATTTAGTTACCTTTTCAAAAAATGTAAGTAGATTTGTCAGACAAGACTTTTTAGGTAAAAAAAACATGTTGACTATCTTTAATTATATTCCTTTCTAATAGGTGTTTTAACATATCTTTTCTAAGTAATTTTTCAAAAACTTTGCTGACTTGGGATGTTAAACTGACTGGTCTATAGGACGATACTGAATTTTTTGCTGCTCTTGACCCTTTATAGATTGGAGTAATGTTCGCTTCCTTCCAGTCACTTGGTATTTGTCCATGCACATAACTGTGATTAAACATAATTTCCAATGGCTTTGATATCAAATGTCTAAGGTTTCTAAGGACTATATTAAAAATTTGTTTATTTCCAGGCGCTTTTTCTGGATCTAAGTCTGCTAAAATTTTATGTATAGCAGTCTCGGATAAATCAACATCATTCAACATATCATTTCCATCATACATTATTTTTGGTTGTGGCATATTTTCTAGCCTTTCACTTGTAAAAACAGATGTAAAATATTCATTAAATTTATTTGCCATTTGGAGATACTCTGTTACAGTTTCACCATTTTCATTTTCTAAAGGTCCAACCCTCTTCCTTAACAGTTAATTTGCTTCTTACATATTTATAGTAGATTTTGGGGTCTCTCTTAATCTGCCTTGAAATTTTCCATTCAAACTTTCTCTTGGCTTTTCTTATTTATTTTTGTAATTCTTTCATTGTATTTTTATATCTTTCATTGTGCTGAAAGTCTGGATTTTCTCTTATATCTTTTCCACCATCTAGTTTTGTTTTTTCTTTTTCTTGCTAGATGTATATTCCACCAAGGTGGCTTAGGTTTCGCTTTGCTTCTTATCTTTACTGGAACACATAAATTTATTTTTCTGTCATGTTCTTTTTTAAATAAATCCCACATTTTATATACATTTTTATCTTTAAAAATTTTCATCCAGTCAACTTTTCTAAATTCTTCTTCTAATTTTTTGAAGTCAGCAATTCAAATCCAACGTTGGCAAAGATATACTAAATTGCACAATATTGTGATCACTACTACTAAAATGTGATTTTACTTTAACATTGTCCACTAGATTATCATTTGAGGTTAATACTAAATCTAAAATACTGTCCTGTCGTGTTGGTTCTCCTACATGCTGCGTGAGAAAATTATCCATAGTTAAATCAAGAAAGTCCCGGGCTTCTCCCTCTGCATGCAAAGAGTTCCAATCTATCATCCTATAATTAAAATCACCTGCGATAATATTTTCTTCTCTTTTGCAAACTGTTCCAAGAATTCAAAATAAACTATCTTTTTCTACTTGTGATGCTGATGTACTTAAATAACATCCTCCAATAACAATATTGCTGTTGTTTACATTACTTTTTATCTTACACCATGCTGACTCCGTGTTTTCATTGTTTGTCAAGTCCTCTATTAATGTCGCTTTGAGTTCTGATTTAACATACATCAAAACTCCTCCTCCTCTGTTACCTGTCTGTCTATCTTTTCTAAATGTGTCATAATTTCTCAGTTTTATTTCTGCTTCCCCAATTTTACTTGATGCCCATGATTCAGTAATTATTATTATATCTGGGTCTTTTTCATAAACATATGATGTAGGTCAGGTACTTTATTAACTATACTTCTTGCATTAATCAAAACTGCTTTCAATATTTTGTTTATCCTAGGAGTATTTTCCTGAAAACTAAGTTTATTTACAATAACATCTTGCTGGCTTACTGATGTTCTCTTTGGTTCTGCACCTTTTGAACTACTTTTCCTCGGCTTATTATCCAGTTTTTTTGATTTTGAGAACCTTGTCTCTTCTCTTTTAGCTGATTTCTTAATTTAAAATCTTCTTCCTGCTTGCTCCTTGGTTCTATCCGAGTCAACATAAATACATTTCCACTCTGGTATATTATCAAGTATTTTTGTTTTATTCAAAATTTTGAATTTCTGGTCCCTATCCTTCACTTTTACAAACATCATCTTCGGCTTATTTCTATAATATTCCTTCTTCGGCAACTTTTTGCCTCAACTACATCAATATTTCCGACTTGTAAAATATCCCAAAGTTTATTCAATATATCCCCATCATCATTCGCATTCTGCAAATTCTTTTTATTAATTTCCCTGATGTCCATCTCACTAATTTGTTTCATATTCTTTATTATCAAGCAATTCTCTTTTTCTTGTCTTCTTTCATTTTTAAAAAACTCTTCTCTAGCTATTTTCTTTATATTTCCTCTGAATTCTTCATTTTTTACCTGAATCACATCTTCAACCTTATTATCAATTTCATCTATTTTTTTTTATATTTCATCATTTTTTGTTTTAAGTTCAGTTACCAACTTTAAGACATCTACAGCCTTTGAGTCACAGTTTGAGCAAAACCAGTGAGTTTTGCCTTTCACAATTGTTTTCAAAGCATTGTACACATCATCCTCAATTTTCTCACAAAGTATATGGAATCAAAGTCCACAATATTCACAAAGTAAATCAGGTTCTGACTGTTTCACATTAATATTACATTTTCTACATAAATCTGAATTTTTTGTTCTTTTATTCACCATTTTGCAATATCAAGCCTATTGTATAAGTTTGTCAAATTACCTTCTATTTCCGGCAGGGGTGAACGAAAGGTATACACACAAAAAATGGAACCTGTTAGGCTAACTAACAGATTTGATGCCCTGAGAGAGGAAGAATTTGTCAGAGATTTGTCTGGTGTGGCCGTTCCTGAAAGTAGAATAGGAGGTCGAGTGAGTGAGAGCAGGAGGGAGGGTAATACTAGGCCTAGAGAGAATAGGACAATGACTGAGGTGATTGTGATGGGTGACTCTCAGATTAGGTATTTAGATAGGAAGTTGAGTGAAAGTAAATGGAAGGGAGTGAGAGTTTGTCTGCCGGGTCCTGGTGTAAATGATGTGTGTGAGAGGTAGGATAGGTTGGTGTCTGGGTGTGAGAGGGAAGCAGTTGTGATTACACATGTCGGAGTAAACGATGTAAAGAAGGTGGGTACTTGTGAGTTACGAAAGCGGTATAAAAGGCTGATTGAAAGGATGTGTGAAAGTAGAGTAAAAGGTGTTGTTTCAGGTGTGCTTCCGAGAATGGATGTGGGGATGGAATGGTTGTCTCGTGCAATGGGGTTGAATGAATATGTGAAAGGTTTGTGCGAGGAGTCAGGATTGGTGTTTATAGATGTTTGGAGTGGGTTTTATGGGAATAAGGGTTTGTATGCGATGGATGGACTCCATCTGAGCCAAGCTGGGGTTGAGGTTTTGTGACGGGAATTAGATAGTGTTATTAGGTCTTTAGAGGCGGGAAACTAGGTTTTTATAGTGGTCAGGGAAATTTAATGGCTCAAAGTGAGGCAGGGAAAGGAAGCAAACACAGATTTGTAGGAGGTAGGCAGGCTAATGGAAGTGCTTTAGGGTTAAATTACTTGAGAAGTGATAGTGGTCAGGGAAATACAAGAGTACAGGGTCGAGGAAGGAGAGAAAGGAGATGCAGAGGAGATAGGCCCTCAGGTGCTTCAGGGATAGGTGGGCTGAGTTGTCTTTACACAAATGCTCATAGTTTTAGAAATAAGAGGGATGAATTATTTAGTTATATCATTCATGAAGATATAGATATAATATGTATAGTTGAATCATGGGTTAAAGAAAATATATTTAATAATAATATGAGTGAATTTGAACTACATAAGAACATAAGAAAAGAAGGAGACTGCAAAAGACCATTCATGGCCTACACTTGGCAGCTCCTGTTCCATTCAACACACAAAAGATTTCTTACCAGAGAAAAGTCATCAACATTGTCACCCTTAACAGGAGTTCGTCAGATCTAATCTACAATATACATAAAATGCATCCAGAGGATTATGTCCATTCATGCAACCGCAAAATATAATCTTCCCACTCCTTAGAAAAATATATACATATGTACATAAAAAAAAGTCAGTCCCATCTAGCAGCTTCATCCATATATTTATCTAATCTATTCTTAAAACTACCCAGAGAGGAGGCTTCTATCACATGCCTAGTGAGCCTATTCCATTCATCTACCACACGATTTGTAAACCAATTCCTCCCAATCTCCTTCCTAAACCTATACTTATCAAGCTTAAACCCATTGCTACGTGTTCTGTCATGTTCACTAAGTTAAGAACCTTACCCAGGTCCCCTTTATTATATCCTTTCACCCATTTGAAGACTTCAATCAATTCCCCTCTGACTCTTCTCCTTTCCAATGTATGTAGATTTAGTTTTCTGAGCCTTTCACCATAAGGTAAGTTCCTTAGCCCACCAATCATCTTTGTCATCCTTCTCTGCACAGACTCAAGCAAATCAATATCCTTCCTATAATATGGTGACCAAAATTGTACTGCATAGTCTAGATGAGGCCTAACTAGCGCCAGATACAGTTTTAGAATGACTTCAGCACTCTTATTGCTTACACTCCTCCTAATGAATCCCAATATCCTATTAGCTTTATTCTTAGCATTTAGACATTGCTTTCTAGGACGAAGGTCTGAACTTACCAAAATACCCAAGTCTCTCTCACAATCAGTCCTCCCTAAAATTCTGCCATTTAATTTATAACTATTCAATGGATTATTTCTACCTATACTAAGTACACTACATTTGTCTATGTTAAACTTCATTTGCCATTTCTCGGCCCAATTGGACAGAATGGTCAATTCCTCCTGCACATAGTATAACTAGAGTGTTATACTATGTACATTAGTCAAAGGAGAGATAGGACTGGTGGTGGGTTGATTATTTATATCAGAAATAGCATTTCTTCAAATCTAAATAACTCTATAAGCAAAGAGAAGGTGAATCATTATGGATAGATATTAAGGTTGGTGAAAATAGGAAAATACACTTGGGAGCTTTTTATAGATCACCAGGACAGACTGATTGTATCGATGAGTTAATGATTAGGGAAATATGTAAAGGATGCAAAGAAAATACAGTTATTCTTAGGGACTTTAATTTCACTTCTGTAGACTGGGAAAATATGATAGGAAGAGATAGAGCAAGTTGTAAGTTTATGGAGTGTTTTGAGGATAACTTTTTGACCCAATTTGTTAATAAGCCAACAAGGGGTGCCAATATATTAGATCTGATTCTTTTAAATGATGATCACTTAGTTCAAGGATTGAGTGTAGGGGAATCATTGGGAAACAGTGATCATCAGATGGTTCGGTTTAATTTGCAAATAATTAAGGGTAGAATAACGATAAACTCAACAAAAATTCATAATTTTTATAGGGAAGATTACGATAAATTACACAGCATGCTAAATCATATTATGTGGGATATAGAATTCCATGGAAAGAATACCTATGAGATGTGGGATATATTAAAGACTATATTAAACAAGGTTCAGGAACAGTGTATTCCGATGAAGTCTCTAGGAAGAAATGTAGGAAACCATTATGGTGGAATCAAGAAATAGCTAATAAAGTTTCAGAGAAAAAAGGGCATACCAGAGATTACAAAGTGAGAGTAGTTTAGATAATTTAAACCATTATAGGTCAACCAGAAATGAACTAAATAAGATTATTAAGAAGACCAAAAGGACAGCAGAAATTAATTTACCTAAAAATAATAATAAAGATCCTAAAAAATTCTCTAGCTATTATAGAATCAATGACTTTGACTATGTGATTGAGTATGTGCCTGGTGAACGGAATGGAGTGGCTGATTTGATGTCAAGTTATCCTGGTATGAATGATGAAGATGTGTGTGGAGTGAGTGATCCTGAGTATGTGCCGACAGGAATTATTAATGGAAAGGAAGGTAAGGGTTGTGGTAATTCCTTGTTTGAGAGTGTATGGAATGGTTTGCAAGATTTGAAGAGTGATGGAGTAGATGTGAGAGTGCCCGATAGTGTGGATGATTTAAGGAAGGAGGTAATGAGTGAAGTATGTAGGAAGCCTGAAAGCATTAGTATGGCAAGTGTGCGGAACTTCATAAAAGAATTGATAGCGATGTGTATGCAAGGGGTCCCGCCATTTCAGGAAGTGTTGATTGTAGTGAGTCGTTTGGAGGGAGTGATTGTTTATGTGCACTTTGGTGGTGAGAGGTCAATTTTGTTCAAAGATGAGAAGATGAAGGGTTTGAATCCTAATGTGGTACATCTGCAATGTTTGAGCGGTGTGCACTACAATTGGGTGATTGAAAAGTGTTCATATATACAAGAGAAGAATGATTGTCTGGATGAAGATGAGCGTGTGGTGAGTGATGATATGGGAGTTGATGACAGTGTGGATATCAGTGCTGATTTTGGTGTGCTTGTTCCTTCTGTGTATTGCGAACATAGTGGACCTGATATGATGGAAGCAAGAGTGAAAGTTGGTGAAAGGTTGTTCTGTGGTTTGATTGATACTGGAGTGCAAGTGTCTTTAGTGAATAAGAGGATTATGAGTAAGTATGATGAGTTTAAATGTTGCGAGCATAAACCTGTGAAGTTACGGATAAGTGGATTGGGGAATAGCATGATAGTGGCATGGGAACAGGTTAGTCTGAAAGTGAGTTTGGGTAATGGTGTGAATGTGAAGCATGACTTTGTGATTCTGAAAGATGAGCAAATGCCGTGTTGTTTCTTGCTTGGTGTAGACTTTATGAGATTGAATGATTTGTCTTTGGATGCTGATAAGGATTGTCTTATGAAAGGTGAATGTGAGGTGATGAAGTTGAATGAGTGTGCGAAGAATGTTGTCAAATTTTGGGGCATGATTGAGTTGGTCATGGATGATGAGAATGAGATTTTAAGTGATGATGATATTCTAGAGATGCAAGAGATGTGTCCTTTTGTTAGTGAGTTGAGGAGGTGTGTAATGACTCGTGTTGATTTGAATGAATGGCCAGAGTGTTTAAGTGATTTTAAAAGGTATGTTAAGGATTTTGTTGTTTGTACGGATGTTGTATATTTTGTGAGGCATGAGAAGGATGGTGATGATATGTATGTACCTGTGATGTCCTTGGTTGGTATGATTGGTCTGGTGAAGGTTGTGCATGATAATTATGGGCATATGGGTAAGTTTAAGCTGTGGGAGTGTATGAGGGAGCGTGTGTTCCATCCGTTTCTGAGAACTGTTGTGAATGATGTTGCAACTACGTGTGAAAGGTGCCAGAAGCAAAAGGTGCAAAGTGTGCAAGTAAAACCACCAATGTTGAAAGTTAATGCATAAGAACCGTTTGAATTGGTAGTGATTGATTGTGTGTCTTTGCCGCATACGAGTGCTGGGAATGTTGGTATGGTTGTGATGGTTGATCATAAAAGTGAGTTTGTGTATGCAGCGCCTGTGAGAGATAAAAGGAGTGTTGTGGTGGAGCGAATGTCAGTGTGTGTAAAAAGGGCCATTCTCTCACCTTTTCGCAATACCCTCTCCCTCCCTCTGTAAGAATGTGTGTGTGAGTGGGAATGAGGTTTTTTTATATTTTCTCTTTGTATATATATGTATTTGATTTCATGTATTAAAATTGTTTTTTTCTTTCTCAGATTGAAATTTGTTTAAAATAATCTTGTATCAAAATACTACTTTGCCCTAAGTAAAGTTAGCGAACTACATGTTGAATAGTTTGTTGAAAGACCACTCCAGTAGACTTAATTGCCACCATTTGTAAGGAGTGGCGGAGGTGGTAGGGTTCTGATAACTGAGCAGAAAGAAGAAATTGTCAAGTCCGCCAGGACAGAGAGAGAGAGGGCTTTGATACCTTCAAGACATTACCAAATTATTTTGCATGTTCGAAGGCACCAGTTTTGGTTTGTAAAACGCTTGAGATGCCAATACCCACCTGGGTAACACGTGAGCCCTTCCTTCTTTTTTCTTGCTCCTCTTGTTTGGTTTAGGCCTCCTGTTAGTGACTTCTTGTCTACTGTGTGATCGTTAGTGGCAAAGATATTTTGTTGTTAGACTTAGGCTATCCCTTTTTACATATACATATAGTCTAATTAAAGGTTGGTTATAGTCTAATTAAGATTGGTATTCTGGTATCTGTCAGATAATATTGTGTGTATAGGAGAATAGCTATATATATATATATATATTTGTTGTGTGAATATTTACCCCATATTTTTGTAAATATAAGCTGTAAATATAACTGTATTCTTTTGTAAAGTAAAGGACTGTATATCAAATTGTATCAATTCTTCCTCGGGGTTCTCAAGGTCCATAAATCCTAGGATAAGGTTGGAACGCAGGTTAGTCTAGATTTTTGGCCCGCTACAGTGTGACTGCTGCGTGTGTGGTTGAGCAGTTGTTTTTTCCTATGTGTGTATGGAAGCCTAGAAGATGTCTAAGTGATAATAGGCCTGAATTTGTAGGAGAAGTGTTTGAGCAAATGTTGAGAGAGAATGGTGTGGAGCATGTGAGAACGACTCCATATGTACCATCTTCAAATGGATTGGCTGAATGTACGATAAGAACCTTGTGTGAGATGTTGAGAATGATGAGTACCGCAGTGAATGACTGGGATGTATGTCTGGGAAGAGAGTTGTGGCCGTATAATTCGACTGTGCATAGTGCAACTGGAATTTCTCCATGTCAGTTTGTGATGGATTTTGAAAGGCGAGTGAAAGATAGGTTTCGTTTGAGTGAAAGTGAGCAGAGTGTATGGCGTGAGGCACATGACAAGTTCCGTCCATTTGAATTAGGTGCGAAAGTATTTAAGGTAAAAGAAGTCAAGTGTGGGTTGAATGTGTCAAAGATGAGTGAGAAGTTTGATGGACCTTATAGAGTTGTGAGAGTTTGGGAAAATGGGGTGACGTATGTTTTGGAGAGTTTGAATGACTGGGAAAATGGGGTGACGTACATTTTGGAGAGTTTGAATGACAGTATGACTGAGAGAGTGCAGGCTCATCAGAGTCAGTTAAGGAGATGGAGAGAACCTCCTGACTACCTGGTGAGCCATCCGGTGTATGAATTGTGCAAAGAGAAGGGTAAAGTGCATGATGATGAGAAGGAATGTGTTAGTATGGATCTGTCTGGGAAAGAGCTTGTCTTGGTCTCGAGGAGTAGAAAGTGTACAAAGAAAAGTGTAAAGAAGAATGCAAGTACGAATGAAAGTAAGTCTGAACAGAGTCTTTCTGGTATGGGGGATCTTGAAAGGGAGATTGAGTTTTTACGTAAACAGGTGAGTGATTTGGCTGGTATAAGTAGACGAGTGAGTGGTTTTCTGGTTTTGGGAACAGTATGAATGATAGTGTGTTTGGGCAGAATGAACCTAGTGTGGCTTATTTTTCGGGTTTTGTGAATGGTAATAGTAGAGGTGAGTTTGATGTAGTGAATGATGAAGTGGCTTATTTTTCAGGTTTCTGGTGGGAACCAGTTGAAGGGGTTTCTGGTATGCCTGTTGAGAATACAGGGGATGTGAGTGACCTGTCTGTTTTGCAAGAATGTACCTTGAGTTGGATGGGAGCTGATGAATTGGAGTATAACATAACATAACATAACATAATTACACGGATGACAAAAGCCACAAGGGCCTATCAAAGGTCATCCGCCTCCGTTAAAACCCACCCACAAAAAGCACCATCACCAGGGGAAGACAAAATCAAAGTCCCCCACAATATAATATAACAGATGACAAGAGCCACAAGGGCTCATCATAGGTCATCCGAGTCAAAAATGGCATCTTTTTTAAGGCACCCTAACTCCCAGGAAAACTACATCCAGAGGATTGCATCAGAAACAAGGGTATCACCAATCAAGGCTTGTCAAGAAATAAATCATGCAGCTATAGATATATACAAACAATATTAATATATACAAAACTTAGGAACCATCACAACCTTCCCTTCCCATAAACTCATCCATCCTACTCTTAAATACATTTAGATTTGGACTACCTACTACCCTCTGCGGCAATTTGTTCCAGAAGTCTACCACTCTATTGGTGAAAAAATATTATCTTAAATCCAACCTACACCCTTGCTTTTTAATTTTCAAGTGGTGACCTCTAGTCCGATTTCCATCATCTAACTCAAAAAACTTGCTAACATCCAATTTATCTATCCCGGCAAAATTTTTAAAGAGCTCAATCATATCCCCTCTCACACACCTCCTTTCGAAGGAAAACATATTTAATACCCTCAGTCTATCTATATATTCAAGGTGCCTCAGGGAAGGAATAATCTTTGTTGCCCTCCGTTGCAGACTCGAGAAGGTTAATAACGTGTCTAAAATGTGGGGACCATGCCTGTATACAGTACTCTAGATGTGGCCTAACATAAGAGTTATAGAGTTTAAGAATAACCTCCTTACTTTTGTAACTGACATTTCTCTTAATAAAACCCAGCACTCTATTTGCCCTATTTCTTGCTTCAATACACTGCTTAGAAAACCTTAATGAC
Source organism: Ceratothoa steindachneri (assembly GCA_963969495.1). Lineage (NCBI taxonomy): Eukaryota > Metazoa > Arthropoda > Malacostraca > Isopoda > Cymothoidae > Ceratothoa > Ceratothoa steindachneri. The sequence goes on along the minus strand of OZ018338.1, from coordinate 69,840,005 downwards.
TTATCTATTACTACTCCTAGATCTTTCTCATCCTCTACTGAGCTCAGCCAATGCCCATCTAATTCATAGTTAAATTCTCTATTATCTATTCCCATGTTAATAACTTTGCACTTATCTAGGTTGAAAGTCATTTGCCACTTATGTGCCCAAGATAACAATTTATTTAAATCCCCCTGCACTTTAAAATTATCATCAATATCTTTAACTACAGCTGCTAATTTGGTTTCATCCGCCAAAATTGACACTTTATTATAAACTGCCTGCCCAAGATCGTTTATATAGATGACAAATAATAATGGGCCGAGAACTGATCCCTGAGGAACCCCACTGATAACAGCCCTCCAATCTGACTTTACACCATTTAGCACTACCCTTTGCTTCCTGTCTTTCAGCCACTCTACTATACAATTTGAAACACCCCCACATATCCCAATCATTTTTAATTTATGAACTAGTCTCCTATGTGCTACCTTATCAAATGCTTTACTAAAATCTAAGTAAATTATATCTACATTCTCTCCCTTATCTACTTGATCTGTTACAAACTCCAGAAAGTCTAGTAAATTAGAAAAGGTAGATCGTGTTTAACTAATTTACTGGATTTTATGTAACTAAAGAATTAGATATGGGTGAGAAAGTTGATGTGATCTACTTAGATTTCAGCAAAGCTTTTGATAAGGTTCCACATAGAAGACTAGTTTATAAATTAAAGCTGCATGGGATATGTGGGAACGTTTTAAATTGGATAACTGAATGGCTGAAAAATAGGAAACAGAGAGTTGTACTGAATGGAGTGAGGTCAGAGTGGAGGAATGTTATTAGTGGCGTACCTCAGGGATCAGTTTTAGGCCCTTTATTATTTATAATCTATGTAAATGATCTTGGGCAAGGTGTAAATAGCAAAGTGTCAATTTTTGCTGATGACACTAAATTGGTAGCTGTCGTCAAAGAGGTTGAGGGTAGCTTTAAAGTGCAGGGTGACTTAAATAAGTTGTTAGCTTGGGCTCAGAAGTGGAAGATGACTTTTAACCTTAATAAATGCAATGTTATTAACATGGGGAGAGATAATAGAGAATTTAGCTATGAGATGGATGGGTATTGGCTTAATTCAGTTGAAGATGAGAAGGACTTAGGAGCAGTAGTAGATAGGTCACTGAAATTTTCAGAGCAGTGTATTAAGGCAAAAAATAGAGCAAATAGGGTGCTAGGTTACATTAAAAGAAATGTTAGCTACAAGAGTAAGGAGGTCATCCTTAAACTATACAACTCTTATGTCAGGCCACATTTAGAGTACTGTATACAGGCATGGTCACCACATTTTAGACTTGATATAAACTTATTAGAGTCAGTACAAAGGAGGGCAACAAAAATAATACCATCCCTGAAGCACCTTGAATATGAAGATAGACTGAGGGTATTAAATATGTTTTCATTTGAAAGAAGGTGTATGAGGGGAGATATGATTGAGCTTTTTATATCTTTTCTGGGATGGATAAATTGGATTTCAGCAAGTTATTTGAGTTAGAAGGTAGTAATAGAACTAGAGGCCACCACTTAAAGATTAAAAAACAGAGGTGCAGACTGGATGTTAGAAAATATTTTTTCACTAACAGAGTGGTGGATTATTGGAATAGTTTGCCACCTGAGACTGTAGACAGCCCAAACTTGAATGTTTTCAAGCGCAGATTGGATGATTATATGGGGATAGAGGGTTAATTTCTTACTTTTGGTACGTGAATATGTTTCTTGACTCATTCCTGTGGATGCAGTTTCTTTTTATTGCATATTTTGGGAGACTTTGATTTTTTTTTGACAGACTCCTATGGAGGCTTTAAATTATATATTGTAGATGCATGGTTGGACATTCCTATATATTGTTAAATTGTATATTGTAGATGCATGATCTGACAAAATCCTATGGATGTATTATGTGGGTGGGATTTGACAGATGCCGATGACCTTAGATAGACTCTTGTGGCTTTTGTCATTTGTGAAATTATGTTATGTTATGTAAACCCATGCTGAGCATCGCTGATTAACCCCTCCCTCTCTAGATGTTGGCAAATCCCTTTTTTAACTATTTTCTCAAGAATTTTACAGATTACAGGAGTTAGGCTAACCGGTCTAAAGTTATTTGGATCCTCTTCACTACCCTTCTTGAAAATGGGGACTACATTCGCTCTTTTCCAATCATCGGGTATTTCTCCATATTCCAGTGACCTAGTATACAACTTCTCCAGAGCTATTGAGATACTTTCTACCCCTTCTTTAAGTATCCTAGAATGAATATTATCAGGGCCGGAGGCCTTGGTAGTATCTAACTCCTCTATTAGTTCTTTTATCGTCCTCCAATCCACACTAATGGTAGTAAACACCTCTTTTCCTGACCCATGAGTACTATACATACTTACAGATACTTACAGAAGACTTCATGGAAGAGGCTTACGCCTGTGACTCCAGATCTATATTATCAACTTGAGGCACCGTGTGGTGGATTATCTTTGCCTTGTAATTGTATTTCAATTCTTGATTAAACCAAAATTTATGAAGTCTGATCTCAAACTGGTTGACTGATGCTGCTGGAATCACCCACTCAGGCAACTGATTCCAGTTATTTATCACCCTACACAGGAAAGCATACTTCCTTATATGCAGCCGTGACCTTGTCTTAAAAAGCCTCAGTGAATTTCCCCTGCTGATGTTTTCTTCTCGAAGTTTCAATATGCCTTGACTACATTCCCCATCATATTTTCCAGTGAGTATCTTGTAGGTATCTATTAAGTCTCCCCGTGCTCTTCTGAATGCCAGTGTTGGTAGGTTCAGCTTCCTTAGTCTCTCTTCATAATTAAGTCCTTTAAGTTCCGGCACCATCCTCGTAGCCCTTCGTTGCACGTTCTCCACCATCTCAATGTCTTTAACCAGGTGAGGACTCCATACCTGATTAGCATACTCTATATGCGGTCTCACCAAAGCTACAAACAAAGCTTTAAATATCATTGCATCCAATGTAACAAAGGTCCTTCTGATTATTCCCACTAATTTGTTGGCTTTATTTACTTTCTCTGCCAGGTGATCTACACAACTCAATTTATCATTGATTATTACTCCCACATCCTTCTCAGAAGTAATCTTTTTTCAGCTGCTTCTCCATTTGGTAGCCCATCTTTAATAGTCGTTCTTCCTATTCTCATATAACTACACTTATCCGGATGAAAACTCAACAACAATTTTTCACTCCATGAGTATACCTCCTGCACATCCTGCTGCAGCTTTTGACAATCCTCTTGATCTTTTATGCATCTAAATATCTTTGTGTCGTCTGCATACAGGTATACTTTGCTGTCATTTACTATACTATCAGGGAGGTCATTGATAAACAAAACAAACAACAATGGTCCAAGAACAGTGCCCTGCGGCACTCCACTTGTCACTGGCTTCCATCTTGACATTTCCCCCTTCACCACCACTCTTTGTTGTCTTTGTGTTAGGAATGCTGCAATCCATTCTTGGTACTCCTTTCCAATTCCATAACTACTAATTTTACTGGATAGTCTTCTATGTGCAACTCTATCGAAAGCCTTCATAAAATCACAATATATTACATCCACTGCATGTCCATCATCAATAATTTCAGTCCATCTGTCCAGAATCTTTATGAGCTGTAGCACCGTTGATCGTCCTGAGATAAAGCCATATTGCTTGTCACTAAATAAACTATTGGTTCTCATGTGTACCATTATCTCCTCCCTTATCATAGTCTCAAATATCTTACAGATTATACTTGTTAAACTGACTGGCCTATAATTCTCTAGATCACACTTGGAACCCTTTTTATATATAACAGTAATATGAGCAATTAGCCAATCTTGAGGGAGTTCCTTATATTTAAAGGAGTACTGATAAAGTATTTCTAAAGGCACTACTAATTGTTCCATAGCTTCTTTTATAATCCTAGAGTGGATTCCATCAGGTCCTGGGGATTTATGCCTCCTTAGATTTTTAATGATCTTCTTAATTTTTTCCTTATTAATTTCCAGGTGATTCAGTGTTGGTATATTTTTCATCACACAGTATGGTACCTCATCTTCTGGCTCCATGACAAACACCTTCAAAAATTGCTTTGCTAAAACTTCAACTTTTTCCAGATCACTTTCAGTTTTTCTATCTTCAGCAGTGCCCTTGTATAAGTCAGGAATCCTTGGTTTCCTTTTTGTCTTAGTCTGCACATATTTCCAAAATATTTTAGGATTATCCTTCACATTTTTTGCAATCTTCCTTTCTTTTAGTTTTACAGCATTTCAGGTTTCTTTTCTAATTTGATTATTCAGTTTTCTGTACTCCTTCTCAGTCTCTAAATACTCGTTCTTAGTAGATACATTCAGATTACTCTTCATGGATTTCATTCTCATCCACAACCTCTGTTTCTTCTTTATCTTAGACCATAATTTCTTATTCATTGGTAGATTGCTATTCGTCCTTTTCCTGGATTGATTTAAATTCCCCATCTTTCTTGTGGGTACACTCGTATCTATTGCAACATACAATTTTGAATTGAATCTGCTCCACATTTCCTAAATATTGGTAGCCTCGGATATGTATTTCACCCAGTCAATATTAATATTAAGTTCCCTTCTCAGCAACTCATAATCTGCTTTTTCATACAAATACATAGTTTTTCTATCATGAGCCATGATCTCCTCCATATTACATGTAACTTGTATCACAGCATGATCACTTCTCCCCAGTGGATTTCCAATTATGACCTCTTCAACTATTGATTCTTCATTTGTGAAAAATAAATCTAGGGTATTACCCACATTTTCACCCCTTATTCTTGTAATTTCCTCCACATGCTGGGTCAAAAAGCAATCACGCACCTTTTCCACTAATTTTGTTCCAAAATCATTCATTACAGTGTTAGTCGTGCAATTTTTCCAATTTATTTGTGGCAAATTAAAGTCTGCCATCAAAATCTTAAATGTAGCCTCATCTCAGTTACCTCTTGCAATAAATCCAGCAACAGTTGGTCATTTTCCTCCTGGCTATTTGGACTCCGATATACTAGAGTTAGGTTAAGTTTCTCTCCTTGAAGCATAATTTCCAGACAGCAATACTCACAGAAACATGAAACCAAATCCCCCTTACTATACTTAATGCCACTTTTCACGAATATCAAGAGACCTCTACCTTCATTACCCAAAACATTACTTTCTTCTATCTCATACCCTTCGATGTTGTATTCTTCAAGTTCTCTTCGATATCTAAAGTGCTTAGGTTTAACTTCAGAGAGGGCAATAATGCTTGGCTTATCACTTAATGTATCAAGTAACGACCTTAATTCTAAAAACTTATCAAAAGTATATACATCCACATTTGTAAATATAATGCTAAACTTTCTATTTACATTCTCAGCACATGATGTATTTTAGTCAATTTCTACTGTGGCTGTGGTCTTTGATCCTCCACCTTGATGACCCTTCGGTTACAGGGTGGACCTCTGACTACATGCTTCCCCTCTCCCATATCTGTTAAGTTTTTTGCCTTCTTTAACAGTTCTTTGTCCATTTCTCTCTTTCTCTCTCTTGGTTAAATCATAGGCCACTCTAAAAATTTTCAAGTTTTCATCCTTGCCCAATTCTTTTATTTTTCTGAATATATCATTTCTCACTTCTGAGTCAGTGAGTGCAGCCAGTATTGGGCGATCTCGGCCTTCTACCTTTTTCCCAAGCCTTATCACTCTCATCATATTATCCTCATGAACCTCACATGTATTCAGAATTTTCTTAACAATCTGTCTGTCATACTTAATTCTTTCCTGGAATATGTTTGAATTGCTTTCAGAGACATTGTACACCACAATGTTGTTTTCTCTCTTCTTCTTATCATTTAGTTCTTCCAAAACTGTAGTCATATCCATTACCTCCTGTTTTTTCTGAGATGCCTGATGTCCTCCAATTGCCCCATGTACTACATTTACTTCATCAGTACTTGATTCCTTTATTTCAAGAAATGCAAAGACCACAGAAAGTTAAAGGATGAAGCACTAAAAAAAACTGCAGATCTTATAGCCAACTCCAACACAGACAAAACTTATGTGGTCAGAGGGCTAAAACTCAGGAAGATCAAGAAAAACCAAGTTACTTGGGACAAAGGAGTTCTTTCCCTTGTATATATGTTTATTGTGTAGACAATAAGTTTTTAATTGTCATCTTGATTAGCAGGTTTTAAACTTGCGCATACAAATTCGGGTCAAATTCTTGTTGTTCGTAAGTTTTTGTTTCTATTATTGTTCTTGTTTAAGTATGGCTGACTGTTTGGATGTAGAGAGTATGCCTTTTGAAAGTAGTGTGTATGTAGTGTGCTATGTCTGTGGTGTAGAGAGGAGAGTGAATGTGTCTGAGTGCCGTGTATGTGCTTTGACTGAGGAGACGAGTCGATTACATGCGGAATGCTTGAGACTGAACGATTTAGTGTCTGAAGTGGAAGAGATGCAAGTGTACGTTTGAAGAATCAGATTAGGACCAGGAGGGAGGAAGTTAGGCCTAGAACAGGGACTGGAGAGAAAGCAGTAAGTGAAGTAAGTGATGATGAGTGGTGGGTGAAAGTGAACAGAATAGATAAGTTAGGACAGGATAGGTGTGTGAATGAGAGCGACATGGAACCTGTTAGGCTAACTAAAAGATTTGATGCCCTAAGAGAGGAAGAATTTGAAAGAGATTTGTCTGGTGTGGCCGTGCCTGAAAGTAGAATAGGAGGTCGAGTGAGTGAGAGCAGGAGGGAGGGTAATACTAGGCCTAGAGAGAATAGGACAATAACTGAGGTGATTGTGATGGGTGACTCTCAGATTAGGTATTTAGATAGGAACTTGAGTGAAAGTAAATGGAAGGGAGTGAGAGTTTGTCTGCCCGGTCCTGGTGTAAATGATGTGTGTGAGAGGTATGATAGGCTGGTGTCTGGGTGTGAGAGGAAAGAAGTTGTGATTACACATGTCGGAGTAAACGATGTAAAGAAGGTGGTACTTGTGAGTTACGACAGCGGTATAAAAGGCTGATTTAAAGGATGTGTGAAAGTAGAGTAAAAGGCGTTGTTTCAGGTGTGCTTCCGAGAATGGATGTGGGGATGGAATGGTTGTCTTGTGCAATGGGGTTGAAATAATATGTGAAAGGTTTGTGCGAGAAGTCAGGATTCATGTTTGGAGTAGGTTTTATGGGAATAAGGGTTTGTATGCGATGGATGGACTCCATCTGAGCCAAGCTGGGGTTGAGGTTTTGTGACGGGAATTAGATAGTGTTATTAGGTCTTTAGAGGCGGGAAACTAGGTTTTTATAGTGGTCAGGGAAATTTAATGGCTCAAAGTGAGAGGGAAAGGAAGCAAACATAGATTTGTAGAATGTAGGCAGGCTAATGGAAGTGCTTTAGGGTTAAATTACTTGAGTAGTGATAGTGGTCAGTGGATTTCAAGAGTACAGGGTCAGGGAAAGAGAGAAAGGAGATGCAGAGGAGATAGGCCCTCAGGTGTTTCAGGGATAGGTAGGCTGAGTTGTCTTTACACAAATGCTCATAGTCTTAGAAATAAGAGGGATGAATTATTTAGTTATATCATTCATGAAGATATAGATATAATATGTATAGTTGAATCATGGGTTAAAGAAAATATATTTAATGATAATGTGAGTGAATTTGAACTAGAGGGTTATACTATGTACATTAGTCAAAGAGAGATAGGAATGGTGGTGGGTTGATTATTTATATCAGAAATAGCATTTCTTCAAATCTAAATAACTCTATAAAGCAAGGAGAAGGTGAATCATTATGGATAGATATTAAGGTTGGTAAAAATAGGAAAATACACTTGGGAGCTTTTTATAGACAATCAGGACAGACTGATTGTAATGATGAGTTAATGATTAGGGAAATAAGTAAAGGATGCAAAGAAGATACAGTTATTCTTGGTGACTTTAATTTAACTTGTGTAGACTGGGAAAATATGATAGGAAGAGATAGAGCAAGTTGTAAGTTTATGGATTGTTTTGAGGATAACTTTTTTTGACCAAATTTGTTAATAAGCCAACAAGTGGTGCCAATATATTAGATCTAATTCTTTCAAATGATGATCACTTAGTTCAAGGATTGAGTGTAGGGGAATCATTGGGAACAGTGATCATCAGATAGTTCGGTTTAATTTGCAAATAATTAAGGGTAGAACAACGACAAACTACACAAAATTTCAAAATTTTTCTATGGGAGATTGCCATAAATTATGCAGCATGCTAAATCAGATTATGTGGGATATAGAATTCCATGGAAAGAATACTTATGAGATGTGGGATATTTTTAAGACTATATTAAACATGGTTCAAGAAGAGTGTATTCCAATGAAGTCTATTAGGAAGAAATGTAGGAAACCATTATGGTGGAATCAAGAAATAGCTAATAATGTTTCAGAGAAAAAAAGGGCATACCAGAGATTACAATGTGAGAGTAGTTTAGATAATTTAAACCATTATAGGTCAACCAGAAATGAACTAATAAGATTATTAAGAAGACCAAAATGACAGCAGAAATTAATTTAGCTAAAAATAATAGTAAAGATCCTAAAAAATTCTTTAGCTATTATAGAATCAATATAAAATAAACAGTGATAAAATAGGGTCCATGTTTTGTAGAGCTCTCAGAATATTTTGATTATTTGATATACTTTGGTGTGTGACATAAACATAAATATTAAGCTATTAGATCATATATTTGGTTAATATAACAAAGTTAAATTGTGGTTATTTTGTATAAATTGTTGTTATTTTGTTTTGGTGAGAAAGTGACTTTTGTTTACTCTTCTCCTTTCCAATGTATGTAGATTTAGTTTTCTGAGCCTTTCACCATAAGGTAAGTTCCTTAGCCCACCAATCATCTTTGTCATCCTTCTCTGCACAGATTCAAGCAAATCAATATCCTTCCTATAATATGGTGACCAAATTTGTACTGCATAGTCTAGATGAGGCCTAACTAGCGCTAGATACAGTTTTAGAATGACTTCAGCACTCTTATTGCTTACACTCCTCCTAATGGATCCCAATATCCTATTAGCTTTATTCTTAGCATTTAGGCATTGCTTTCTAGGACGAAGGTCTGAACTTACCAAAATACCCAAGTCCCTCTCACAATCGGTCCCTAAAATTCTCAAATTTAATTTATAACTATCCAATGGATTATTTCTACCTATACTAAGTACACTACATTTGTCTATGTTAAACTTCATTTGTTATTTCTCGACCCAATTGGACAGAATGGTCAATTCCTCCTACATTACAACAGCATCAGAATCAGCCCTAATGGCCCTACCTAGCTTAGTATCATCAGCAAATTTACTCAGGTCACTACTTATACTTATGTCAAGATCATTAATATAAATTAAGAATAGCAAGGGACCCAAAACAGATCCTTGCGGAACTCCACTGCTAACACCCCCCCACTCAGATTTAACTCCATCTATACTAACTCTTTGGTGTCTGTCACCAAGCCATGACTGAATCCACCTAAATATACTGCCATCGATCTCGTGTGCTTTAACTTTGCTCAGAAGCCGTAAGTGTGGCACTCGATCAAAAGCCTTACTAAAGTCCAAGTATAAAATATCATAGTTTTCATCCTTATCTGCTGCTTCATACACCTTACTATAAAAAGACCACAAATTAGTCAGAAAGGATTTACCCTTACTAAAGCCATGCTGTGATTCTTTTATCAACTTATGCTTATCCAAGTGATCTCTAATATTCCTTGCTATAATAGCTTCCATCATTTTCCCTACCACTGATGTCAAACTTACTGGTCTGTAATTAGACATATTTGTTTTATCCCCTTTCTTAAATATAGGTATCATATTGGCTTTCTTCCATGCCACTGGCACAATGCCACTCTCCAATGATTTTCTAAAGATTCATGCTTGGGGCTCACTTAACACATCTTTACATTTTTTCAAAATTCTAGGAAAGACCTCATCAGGACCGGGTGCTTTACTACTTTTGATTTTATCAATTTCCTTTGTCACTATCTCCTTTGTGATCAATATATCCTTTAATTTCTCTTCATCACTACCCCGAAAGATCATTGACACCTCGGGTATATTCAGAGTATCCTCCTGTGTAAATACTGAGAGAAAAAAGTCATTTAGCATTCCAGCCATTGAGTCCCTATCACTCACTAATTCTCCATTGTAATCTATAAATGGGCCTATTTTATCTCTAACCTTAGTTTTGTATAATTGATAAAAACTTTTAGGATCTTCCTTTGCCCTATTTGCCACTTTAATTTCATAATTTCTCCTTGCTACTCTAATTAACTTTTTAACATCTCTTGCTAGTTCATTATATCTCTGCCTTAAGTGATCCTCTCCATTTTTTATTTTCCTATAAATGCCCTTTTTAAAACCAATATAATGCTTAATTTTATCTTTCATCCATTTTGGGTCATTATTTTTAGTCCTAATCTCCTTATATGGCATGTTAATCATCTGACCTGTAATTAATTGCTCAATTATTCTTTCATACTCCTCTTCAATTGTAATCTCTTCCTCCTGGTGATTATTGTCTCCACTAACTGATATCATTGAATCTATTCCTGAATTGATTTCATTGCCTGGTTTCTGTACAACTGCCTCCAGGTAAGTCCTTAGCTCATTATACTTTGCTCTTCTAAAGTCAGGAATTTTAACATTGTTGATGCTACTATCAATACCATTCCATTTCCTCTTGAATCTAATTTCACAATGGTTACTATTACCCAAATTTCCTCCAATCTCAGTATCCTTAATAACTTCTTCCCTATTTGTCAGAACTAAATCCAGTATATTATTACCTCTAGTGGGTTCGTTAATAATCTGCCTCAGAAAATTATCTTGGACAACATTCAAAAATTCCTCAGCCTCCTGATCACCCACAAGAGCTTCCCAGTCTATATTTCTGTAATTTAAATTGCCCATTATACACACATGCTTACTTCTACATGCCTGTCTTTTTTCCTGCTACAGAAGATTTGAAGCTTCCTTACTAAGATTTGGTAGTCTGTATAATAATCCTATGACAAGCTTGTTTTTACCCTCCTTTACATTTAGCCATAATGACTCTGTGTTATCATCTAATTTAATTGTACTGTTTACACAACACTGGAGATTATCTTTAATATAAATAATAACCCCTCCTCCTCTCTTCCTATTCCTATCTGTATGGAACATGTTAAAGCCCTCAATCTCAACCTCAGGTTGTGGTGGAGCAAATGTGAGTGTGTGTAAAAGGGTCATTTTCCCACCCCTTTTCTCAGTACCCTATCCCTTCCTCTGTAAAAATGTGTGTGTGTCTGAATGGGAATGGGTTTGTTTAGTTTTTGTTTATTTTATGTATAAAATGATTACCATGTTTTTCTTTCTTTCCAGGCGCCATATTCTGGAAAGATAGTAGCTAGTATTGATATATCACTATAATTAAAACAAAATAGTACTTTGTTTAAAATAATCTTTTATCAAAAGATTATAATTTGAGGATTGTTTAGATATACATTTAGAGGTAAGCTAGTCGATAAATTTACTCGGGTAATGCCCACTTATTAGTTTCCCTTCCATGTATAAGTAAATGGGTCATAAATGGAGGATATATCTCTTCTACAGAGAGTGGAACCTTGGACAGATGGCAAGAAGGGTTCTCTAGATGAGTGCTCCGCCCAGCCCTGAGACGGAGGGCTATCATACCTCGCTAGACACCTGGACCACTATACCCGCATTGGCTGACAATCCTGCCTCCTTTTATGTTAGCCTACTACCACCCACCTCCAGCACACAAGTGATAGCGCATGCCCCTTTTCGTTTGGTTGTTGCTGTGTTTTTTTTACGTTTTGTGTTGATATATAAGTAAATTTGTTGTATTCGCCTGTTAGAAAATTCTCTTTTGGTATCCTATTTGGATTGGGGAATTTGGCCTCATTTTGAAGTGTGCACACTTTCCTTGTAAACATAAATTGCTGTAAATATAACTGTATTCTTTTGTAAGTAAAGGGACTGTATATACAATCCGTTTCACTCTCCCTCGATTTCTCACGTCCGGACAGTGTAGGAAGCGGGTTGGATCAATTGGGATTAGAGATATATTTTCGCGTGACTGAATTGGATTGCAGTCCATACCCAATTAGTGTGACAAGTAGTTTGACTGATTTTTCCCTCCTCCTATCTTTTTTACTAACTTGGGAACAATGGCTGTAGCGGAAACTTTGAGTGAAGAAGTAGTGCGATTGAGACTGGAGTTGAGGAAGAAAGAAGAGGAGTGTGAAATGTTGCGGGGAATGATGGAGGGAATGGAGAATAAAATGAAAGGGATGAATGAAAAGACTGATAGGATGAAGAAGGAAATGGGAGACCGACAGGATCAGACATCCTGATGGATGCAGGACCTGTATAACATGATGACAGGGGCTGGATCAACCACAGGACCTACAACCCTGACCCCTGCTCCTACTGAAGGGACTCCGCTAAATGGAATGGATGGCAGTATGATTAAGTCTAAAGAAGATACTTTGAGTGGTAGGAAAGGGGGTCAATGGAAGAGAGTGGAAAGTAAGAGAGGAAGTAAGCATGGTTCTAAGGTTAAGGATAGGAAGGCGAGAGGGAAGAGTGTGGATTCGCGATACTCAGATGAGGGAGAGAGTTATGATATGATTGGAATGAGTGAGACCGAGAGTAGCTCTTCGAAGAGTGAAGTGAATGTGGGGAAAGGAATTTTGATTAGGGAAGTGCCAAGGATTGATAAGTTTAGATTGCATGGGGGAAAGAGTATGGATGAATTCTTGGGGGATTTTGAGCGGTACTGCAAGCTCAAGTACCCGCAGAACAAGGGTCACTGGGTGAGTGTTCTGGGAGATTGTTTGGATGGGAAAGTGTTGGAGTTCTTGCCAGTGATAACGAGTGTGGGAGAGCCAAAGTACGATGTAGTGAAGAAGAGATTGATTGGGCATGTGAAACGAATCAAAGAGAGTGTGAAGTATAAAAGGGTGAATGAATTTGAGAAGGCTCAAATGGGAAAGAGTGAAAGTGTGAATATGTATGCACATAGGCTTGAGAGTATGGCAAGAACGAGGTATGGTGATGATGATGTAAATGAATGTAAACCACTGATAAGGAAGTTTTTGGACACGATCACACAAAAGGTGAGTGAATGGCTGAGTGGAAAGAGAAAGGAGAGAGTGAGACTGACAGGTGAACGGTTGATGTGGGAGGATGTATTGGAACTGTTAGAAGATGGACGATTTGATGATGAAAGCGATCTAGAAGAGGATGGATGGTACAGTGTGAATGTTGGGGGTAAGAAGCCCAGGAGCTTTCATCCACCCCAGCAGTATGTCAGCTACAGGGATGCCCTGAAGGCTGCACCAGCTGGAGTGATGTCGAACTTCCTGGGCCGGCAGAATGGATGGGCAAATGGAAGGTGGTGGAATAGAAGGGGGCAGATGAATTTCAAACATGGGAACGGATATATGAGAGAGAAACCGAGGTATGTCCCAGCAAATGAGAGACCGAATGGTGGGAAAAAGATTGTGGAATGTCGTCGGTGTGGAAGGAAAGGTCATATGTTGGCAGAATGTAGGTGGACATCTGGTGCATGTCTTGGTTGTGGTAAGAAAGGGCATATGATAAAGGATTGCCAGGAAAGTGTGAAAGAGTGCTTCAAGTGTAAAGAAATAGGGCATTTGAAGAAAGATTGTCCGTGGTTGAATGGTGGAGCAACTGCTGGGGGGAGTGTGAAGTATGCTTGTGGTAATTGTGGAAAGGCTGGTCATTATGCAAGGATGTGTCTCGTGACCAGAGGAATGTATGTAGCTATTGTGCAATGGAAGGACATTTCAGTTGAAAAGTGTTGGATTAGACTGAGAGCGCAAGGTGTGAATGGAAAGTCTGAAGCGGGAAACTGAATAGTAAGAGGGTACCTGCTGAAGTATCCTCTGGGTGCATGAGTGTGAGTAATGTGTTGGTAGGTCTGTCTAGTGTGAAAGTGCTGTCTGGTAGGAAGTATGAGTGTCTGAGTGTTAAAGTGGAATTGAATGGAATTCAGTGTTTGGCTTTAATAGATTCTGGATGCAAGGCGAGCTTGGTGTATAAAGATGTGTATGACAAGGTTAGCGAGAAAGCCCTCCTGTCTGATTGCAAGGGTAGTTTGGTAGGTATTAGTAATAGGAGAGTGCCTGTGATTGGAATGATAAGGTCAGCTGTTCGAATGTATGGTATGATGATGAATGAATGTGAATTTTCTGTGACTGATAAGGTGATTAGTGAGTATGGTGTGATTTTGGGGTATGATTTCATGAAAATGAATCGTATGGTTGTGCATCCTGTGAGTGATCAGATTGAGAGAAAGATTGGTAAAAATGGGGTGTATAAGTTGTATGTAGGGAAAGATAGTAGCGTTTTGAGGAGTGTGTTTACTGGTATTGAGGTGACTGCTATGGAGAATGTAAGGCTTGTGAAGGGTGAAAGGGTGTCGGTTATAGTGAGTTGGAGTAAGGATGTTAGTTTGAATGTGGGTGAGAACACTGTGATATTGGATGGAAAGGTTGCATATTATAAGGTATTGCGTGTTGCTTGTGTGTTTGATGGCTTAATGAGAATGAATGATCATTTTGTATGTGTGCAGGCAGACACCAGGGTGAAGGGACAGGTGAGGGGTATCCAAGTCAGGGATGTACTAGGACACCTCTCCACTGTCACTGAGGTAGGTATGGATGATAGCACGGATATCAGGGTGAATGTTGCGAATGAAAAGACATGTGAATGGATGTATAATGATGTGAAGGACATGTTTGACTGAGTATGAAAGGAAGAATGTGTATCGAATGATATTTGAACGAAAGGGAGCCCTCAGTTAGGGTGATCTGGATTTCGGGGTTGCAAATCTCCCGGAATTCAAGATTGTCCTGAAGGAGGACTCCCCAATCCAACAGCGGCCGAGGCATTTCCCACGTCCAGTTGTTGATGAGATTGAGGAGCAGTGTTTGGAATTGGAGCAATTGGGGGTGATTGAAGAGAGCGAGAGTGCATGGAATAGTCCAATTGTACCTGTACGTAAGCCGGATGGAAGATTGCGTCTGTGTGTGGATTATAGAAAGGTGAATGAAAAGACTGTGAAAGAAAGGTTTCCGATGTGTGTGTATAGTATGCATGGGATGGAGTGGTTTACGAAGCTGGATCTGGTACAGGGGTATTACCAGATTCCCATTGCTGAGGAGAGCCGGCCGGTAACTGCCTTCTCTTCCTCAAAGAGGCATTATCAGTTCCGGAACCTAAGCTTTGGGTTGGCTAATGCTCCTGGAGCCTCCCAGCGGGCAATGAATGTTGTGTTGAGTAAGTTTGCGAGTAAGAATGTGATTGCGTTTATAGATGATATTTTGATTATGACTGAGACTTTTGAGGAGCATATGAGATTGGTGAATGATGTGTTGAGAATGTTGTTGAGTGTTGGTGTGAAGGTGAAAGTGGCAAAGTGTGAAAGGTTTGCGAAAGAAGTGGAATTCCTTGGGCATATGGTGAGTGAGAATGGGTTGTGAAAATCACCGAAGTATGTTGAGAAGGTGCAAATGTTTCCTAAACCGGTGACTGTGAAGCAACTGAAGTGGTTTTGGGGTTTGATTGAGTTCCAGCGAAAGTTTATACGTGATTGTTCTGGTGTGAGTAAGCATCTGACTGAGTGGATGGGCAAGAAAGGTAGTACGGTTGTCAAGTGGAATAATAAGATGAATGAGGCATATGAGAGACTGAAAGAGGCAGCGGCTGAAGATGTTGAATTGGCTTACCCAGATTATAGTGTAAATGCTAAAATGCTTGAATTGTATACAGATGCGAGTGGGTATTGTATGGGAGGTTTTCTGATGCAAGAGCAACGTTTGAATGGAGAGAATGTCAGGCGAATAATTGGCTATGTATCCACGGCTTTGAATGTTGCAGAACGAAAGTATTCGACTTTGGAATGAGAGCTGGCTGCGATAAGATATTGTTTGAAAGTGTTGTGTCCATTTTTGTATGGTGTGAGGTTTGTGATAAAAACCGATCATCAACCTCTTGTGTATCTGCAGCGTATGAAGTGGGCTGATAGTAGGATTGCAAGGAAAAGATGAAGGGTTTCAATCCTAATGTGGTACATCTGCAATGTTTAAGCGGTGTGCACTACAATTGGGTGATTGAAAAGTGTTCATATATAAGAGAGAAGAATGATTGTCTGGATGAAGATGAGCGTGTGGTGAGTGATGATATGGGAGTTAATGACAGTGTGGATATCAGTGCTGATGTTGGTGTGCTTGTTCCTTCGGTGTATTGCGAACATGGTGGACCTGATATGATGGAAGCGAGAGTGAAAGTTGGTGAAAGGTTGTTCTGTGGTTTGATTGATACTGGAGCGCAAGGTGTCTTTAGTGACTGAGAAGATTCTGAGTAAGTATGATGAGTTTAAACCTGTGAAGTTACGGATAAGTGGATTAGGGAATGGCATGATAGTGGCATGGGAACAGGTTGGTCTGAAAGTAAGTTTGGGTAATGGTGTGAATGTGAAGCATGACTTTGTGATTCTGAAGGATGAGCAAATGCCGTGTTGTTTCTTGCTTGGTGTAGACTTTTTGAGATTGAATGATTTGTCTTTGGATGCTGATAAGGATTGTCTTATGAAAGGTGAATGTGAGGTGATCAGGTTGAATGAGTGTGCAAAGAATGTTATCAAGTTTTGCGGTATGATTGAGTTGGTCATGGATGATGAGAATGAGATTTTAAGTGATGATGATATTCTAGAGATGCAAGAGATGTGTCCTTTTGTTAGTGAGTCGAAGAGGTGTGTAATGACGCATGTTGATTTGAATGAATGGCCAGAGTGTTTAAGTGATTTTAAAAGGTATGCTAAGGATTTTGTTGTTTGTATGGATGTTGTATATTTTGTGAGGCATGTGAAGGGTGGTGATGATATGTATGTACCTGTGATGTCCTTAGTTGGTATGATTGGTCTGGTGAAGGTTGTGCATGATAATTATGGGCATATGGGTAAGTTTAAGCTGTGGGAGTGTATGAAGGAGCATGTGTTCCATCCATTTCTGAGAACTGTTGTGAATGATGTTGCAACTACGTGTGAAAGGTGTCAGAAGCGAAAGGTGCAAGGTGTGCAAGTGAAACCACCGATGTTGAAAGTTGATGCGAAAGAACCGTTTGAATTGGTAGTGATTGATTGTGTGTCTTTGCCGCGTACGAGTGCTAGGAATGTTGGTATGGTTGTTATGGTTGATCATAAAAGTAAGTTTGTGTATGCAGCGCCTGTGAGAGATAAAAGGAGTGTGACTGTTGTGCGTGTGGTTGAGCAGTTGTTTTTTCCTATGTGTGTATGGAAGCCTAGAAGATGTCTGAGTGATAATGGGCCTGAATTTGTAGGGGAAGTGTTTGAGCAAATGTTGAGAGAGAATGGTGTGGAGCATGTGAGAACAACTCCGTATGTACCGTCTTCAAATGGATTGGCTGAATGAACTATAAGAACCTTGTGTGAGATGTTGAGAATGATGAGTACGACAGTGAATGACTGGGATGTGTGTCTGAGGAGAGTGTTGTGGGCGTATAATTCAACTGTGCATAGTGCAACTGGAATGTCCCCATGTCAGTTTGTGATGAATTTTGAAAGGCGAGTGAAATATAGGTTTCGTTTGAGTGAAAGTGAGCAGAGTGTATGGCGTGAGGCACATGAAAGGTTCCGTTCATTTGAATTAGGTGCAAAAGTATTGAAGGTGAAAGAAGTGAAGGGTAGGTTGAATGTGTCAAAGATGAGTGAGAAGTTTGATGGACCTTATAGAGTTGTGAGGGTTTGGGAAAATGGGGTGATGTATGTTTTGGAGAGTTTGAATGACGGTAAGACTGAGAGAGTGCGGGCTCATCAGAGTCAGTTAAGGAGATGGAGAGAACCTCCTGACTACCTGGTGAGCCATCCGGTGCATGGACTGTGTAGAGAGAGAGGTAAAGTGCATGATGATGAGATTGAATGTGATAGTATGGATCTGTCTGGGAAAGAGCTTGTCTTGGTCTCGAGGAGTAGAAAGCGTACAAAGAAGAGTGAAAGGAAGAATGCAAGTACAAATGAAAGTAAGTCTGAGCAGAGTGTTTCTGGTATGCGTGATCTTGAAAGGAAGATGAGTTTTTGCGTAAACAGGTGAGTGATTTGGCTGGTATAAGTAGACGAGTGAGTGAGCTGAGTGAGCTACCTGTGCCTGATTTTTCTGGTTTTGGGAACAGTATGAATGATAGTGTGTTTGGGCAGAATGAACTTAGTGTGGCTGATTTTTCGGGTTTTATGAATGGTAATAGTAGGGGTGAGTTTGATGTAGTGAATGATGAAGTGGCTGATTTTTCAGGTTTCTGGTGAGAACCAGTCGAAGGGGTTTCTGTTATGCCTGTTGAGAATACAGGGGATGTGAGTGACCGGTCTGTTTCGCAAGAATGTACATTGAGTTGGATGAGAGCTGTGAGTGAGGAGCTGATGAATGGGGGTATGAAGAGTGAGGGTTCTGAACGGAAAAGTATGAAAGAATTCTGTCATGAGATGGGAGAACTGGTAATGAGGGCTAAGAGTATGGTTGATGAGATGATCAATAGTGACGATGAGACTGACAGGATGACTGACGAGATGATCAATAGTGACGATGAGACTGACAGGATGACTGACGAACAACCCCGACTAATTGCTACGCGTAGCCAGGGACCAGTAGAAGAGTGTGAATGGGTGCAGAAGGGTGCGATTGAGCATAAGTGGTACCGTGAAGAGTGATTGAAGGGGTTTTGTGAGTGACTGGTCGAATGGCTTAAGGAAGGAGGGGTGTGGTGGAGCGAATATGAGTGTGTGTAAAAGGGCCATTCTCCCACCCCTTTTCTCAGTACCCTATCCCTCCCTCTGTAAAAATGTGTGTGTGTCTGAATGGGAATGGGTTTGTTTAGTTTTTGTTTATTTTATGTATAAAATGATTACCATGTTTTTCTTTCTTTCCAGGCGCCATATTCTGGAAAGATAGTAGCTAGTTTTGTTATATCACTATAATTAAAACAAAATAGTACTTTGTTTAAAATAATCTTTTATCAAAAGATTATATTTTGAGGATTGTTTGGATGTACATTTAGAGGTAAGCTAGTCGATAAATTTACTCGGGTAATGCCCACTTATTAGTTTCCCTTCCATGTATAATTAAATGGGTCATAAACGGAGGATATATCTCTTCTACAGAGAGTGGAACCTTGGACAGACGGCAAGAAGGGTTCTCTAGACGAGTGCTCCGTCCAGCCCTGAGACGGAGGGCTTTCATACCTCGCTAGATACCTGGACCACCATACCCACATTGGCTGACAATCCTGCCTCCTTTTATGTTAGCCTACTACCACCCACCTCCAGCACACAAGTGATAGCGCGTGCCCCTTTTCGTTTGGTTGTTGCTGTGTTTTTTTTTATGTTTTGTGTTGATATATAAGTAAATTTGTTGTATTCACCTGTTAGAAAATTCTCTTTTGGTATCCTATTTGGATTGGGGAATTTGGCCTCATTTTGAAGTGTGCACACTTCCCTTGTAAATATAAATTGCTGTAAATATAACTGTATTCTTTTGTAAGTAAAGGGACTGTATATACAATCCGTTTCATTCTCCCTCAATTTCTCATGTCCGTACAGTGTAGGAAGTGGGTTGGATCGATTGGGATTAGAGATATATTTTCGGCCTGCTACAAGGTTTAAAGTGATTACCTGCCAAATCAAGCCATGACTCTGTTATTGCAATTATATCAAAATTCTCATCACTCGCTAACGCTCTTAAGAGATCTATCTTATTCCTTATACTCCGACCATTTGTGTAGTATATTTTTAAGGTTGTTTTATTATTCCCATCTTCATTGCATCGTGCTTTTTTATTCCTAGTTATCTGCTCATTCACTTGTGTATTAGTCCCCCTATAACACATCAGTATGCCCCCCTCCCCCTTAGCTATTCCTCTATCTCTGCATCCCTTCCATTTCCTACACCTGCCCTCTATTCCTGTTATTCCCTTACCTCTAACAGCTTCTAGTTTCCCACCTGTAAGGACCTAATCATACTATCCACTCCCCCCATAGAACCTCAACACCTGCCTGACTAAGACGGAGCCCATCCATCGCATACAACCTCCTATTCCTGTAAAACTCACCCCAGACATCTACAAACGCCAATCCTAACTCCTCACACAGTCCTTTCACAAATTCCTTCTAACCAATTGCACGCGACAACCATTCTACCCCCACATCCATTTTCGGAAGCACACCAGAAACAGCACCTTTTACCCTGCTTTTACTCATCCTTTCAACTAACCTTTTATACTGCTCACGCAACTCACATGTACCCACCTTCTTTACATCATTCACTCCCACATGTGTAATCACAACTGCATCCCTCTCACACCTAGAAACCAGCCTATCATACCTCTCACAAACATCACTTACACCAGCACCCGGCAGACAAACTCTCATTCCCTTCCACTTGCTATCACTCAACTTCCTATCTAAATACCTAATCTGAGAGTCACCCATCACTAGCACCTCAGTCATTCTCCTATTCTGTCTTGGCCTAACATTACCCTCCCTCCTGCTCTCAGTCACACTACCACCCATCCTGCTTTCATCCACAATCACACCAGGCAAATCACTTTCACACTCTTCCTCTCTCAGGACATTGAATCTGTTAGTCAACCTAACAGGTTCTATGTCCCTTTCATTCACACACCTAACCTGTCCTAACTTATCTATCCTATCCATTTTTACCCACCATTCATCATCACTCACAACTTCCACACTGTTCCCAGTCCTAGCCCTATCTTCCACCCTCTTAGCACTAATCTCACCCTTCAATCGCACACTTGCATCTCTTCTCACCTCAAACATCAAATCATTCAACCTCTTACATTGCCCACTCAACCTCCTAACCTCCCCTTCCAGAAAACACACATGACCTTCAGTTATATTCACTCTCCTTTCAACTCCACATGCATCACACCCCACATATACACTACTTTCAAACGGCATGCTCTCACCATCTATACAAATAGCCATATTCTCAGAAATTTACTAAGGACAAAGTTAACACTCACCATAAAAAATTCTTGCTCAGGATTGCTGCCAGTTATCTTCCCCAAAAGTATTAATCACTAATGTATTTATTACACAGTGATTGATGTATTAAATAAATACAAGAAAAACTACACACCCAAATCGATTATATCCCAATCTTACAATGAGAATCAGGAGCTTCCTGTAAGACAACCTTCCAGAACAAAGCCTAACATGGAACCTGTTAGGCTAACTAACAGATTTGATGCCCTGAGAGAGGAAGAATTTCAAAGAGATTTGTCTGGTGTGGCCGTGCCTGAAAGTTGAATAGGAGGTCGAGTGAGTGAGAGCAGGAGGGAGGGTAATACTAGGCCTAGAGAGAATAGGAGAATGACTGAGGTGATTGTGATGGGTGACTCTCAGATTAGGTATTTAGATAGGAAGTTGAGTGAAAGTAAATGGAAGGGAGTGAGAGTTTGTCTGCTGGGTGCTGGTGTAAATGATGTGTGTGAGAGGTATGATAGGTTGGTGTTGTGGTGAAGTGAATGTGAGTGTGTGTAAAAGGGCCATTCTCCCACCCCTTTTCTCAGTACCCTCTGCCTCCCTCTGTAAGAATGTGTGTGTGTGAATGGGAATGGGTTTGTTTTGTTTTTTGAATATATTTTAGTTATAAAAATGATTACCATGTTTTTTTTCTTTCTTTCCAGGCGCCATATTCTGGAAAGGTAGGACTTAGTTTCATATATCATTATATTGCAAACAAATCGCCCATTCTGCAAAGCTATATATTATTTTTAATTAATAAAGGCCAATAGTATAGCTTAATGAAGGAGGGCTTATAATAGCCACGCAAGCGTGATAAGGTCATTATCTTCCATCAAGCGCAGAGGCGCCACACTTGTTGTAAGTCCTAGGCATTTTGCTCGCTCGAGTGGCAGGTGGCTGGACATCCCCCCATCCTCTTTGTACCAAGTGACGCCTTTTTTGTTATTTATATATTGACTGTTGTAGTCAGGATTTTTTTTATGTTTCTTAGGATCGATTAATAGTATTCATATATATAGGATTTTCTTTCTTGTATTTTTTTGGTGAAAAGTAAGGAGATCTCCAATATAATCGCCCCTCTCTATTGTAGATATTTTGTGCATATTTACCCATATTTTTTATAATTATCATTGTACTTTTTTTTGTAAGTAAATGGACTGTACATACAATCCATTTCATTCTCCTTCGATTTCTCACATAGGGATTAGTGTAGCGAGCGATTAGTCTAAATTTTTCGGCCCGCTACAGCGTCACTCCCTTTTTGCCTTCTATCTACACATAAGGACCTGGCAGCTACCTCATTCATCAGAAGAGAGGCTTTGGAACCTCTATAAACAACGCCAATCAACACTCTGGTTGTGAGAGACTAGGACTAGAGATGTCCTAGGCATTGGGGCATGATGAATGGGATGAGGGTAGTGCCCCTTAACCCCTTCCCTGGCGCGTAATTATTGACCATTCCCAGTGACTGTTGACAGGTCCCTCTGGTAGCATCGGTCCGAGGTGACGGCCCTTTGTTCCCAGGCTGGTTGCCAGGCCAATAAAAAGCCTTGGGTCGAGTCTCTTGGTGTGGCGAGATATCCATTAAACGCTGCTCCGAGATCTTGGCCGTCGTGAAGGGAACTAGTAGGAGTTTAGTACGGAGCGTGCTCCATTGTTCACCTGGTGAGAAATCGATGGCCCCCTTCGGGGACCGTCAGTGCTGCTTGGTTGGGAGCCACGGCACGCTGAGGTTTGACGACTCGGTCAGACAAATAGCAGCACATGGAGCGTGCCTTCTGAAAGATCCGAAACCTCTCTGATTGATAGGCGGGAGCAACTCATGCGGGGAGAACTCACCAACCCACTTTTTTATCATTGATTGGTCGCAAAGTATTGAGAGAGAGAAAGTGTTCAAAATGACTGGCAAGAAAGGACCAGGAGCTCTAAAATACACATGCGCAATATGCCAGATAGATAAGTAGTGCGTGGACTTTCCGGATGGGTGTTTTTCAAAATGCCACCCGGCCAGTTCCTGCACCGACTGAATTCTAAATGGCCAAATCAAGGAGCTAACAGAAAAATGCATGGCATCCGAGGAAAGATCTAGGAAGTTGGAGGAGAAAATAAACAGACTGGAATTGGAACACGCCGGAATGATTCGCAGGCTAGAGGTCAGAATAGCAGAGCTAACGTCAAGCCCTGTAGTAAACACTGCATCTGCATTATTACCCCTAGAGCTAGGTCCGCATGCTACGGATAAACCCTTAAAGAAAAAGAAAAGGAAGGAAAAGAAACAGGAAGAAGAGAAAGTTGAAACAGAAGATAAAGTAGAAGCTGAAGAAGAGAAAGTTGAAGCAAAAGAAGAAAAGATAAAAACAGAAGAGTATATAACAAAGGAAGATAGGGAGGAAAAGATGAATAAGAAAAAGAAGAAAATGAAGAACAAGAAAAACAAGATGGAGAAGAAAGAGGGAGCCGAGAGTTCGCTTCCGCAAGGAAAGCCTCAAACCTCTGCACGGAAATGTCCGAGGGTTACCCTTCTGGGCGATGCCCAAGCACAAGGTTTGCAGCCCCTGCTAGCGGCCCGCCTTCGCACTAGTGCGAAGGTATGCTGCCAGCCAGGATGGGGAAACCACCACATCAGGGTAGAGGCTGAGAAATCTCAGAGCTCTGAAGAATTCAGTCGTTGCCCTGATGGTGAGTGGAAATGACCTCTACCTCCAAGGAGGCAAAGTAGGCCCCAGCGAGAAAATTCTCAGCACGGTCATGGGAGCCGTGGACGACTGCTGAATGAGAACTCGCAAACGGGTCGTTGTAGGGATGCTCCCAAGAAGAGGTCCTAGCTGGCTTCAACCTGTGTACGGCGGATGGGGTCTTCTTTCTGGACCCTTACCGCACCTTTTATGCTCGAAACGACCTTTACCAAAGGGACGGAGTGCACCTTTCATTCAAGGAAAAGGCTGTACTCTGTAACTTAATCCAGGATGTCGTAGAGCGGACGGAGAGGAGCGTCCGACCGAGAGTGAAGGCGGACATTAGACAGTATGCTCGTGTCACTCCTGGAACGACGTTCTTAGATGTGGCAAAGAGGGGTACTGCCACACAAAAGAAGCCGGGAATCGGAAGAGCGTAGGGAGTCCTACACTGGGGGACTCCCTGAAAGTTCTGTTCAATGCGAGGTCAATCAGGAATAAGTTTCTTGAGCTCCGTGGCCTCGTAGCAACAGAGGAACCTGAGATGGTGGCCATAACGGAGACGTGGATAAAAACCTCAAGCCGAGATTTTGAAGGTGAATTCACGATTCCCAGTTACCAGCTCTTCCTGAAAGATAGGCCAGACAGAGAGGGTGGCGGTGTGATGTTGTATGTCAAGGATACTCTCAACTCGATGGATTGCAACATCGTATCCAACCATGAACTACTAGGTGTTGACCTAGAGATAGGTCCTGCCAAATACGGACCCTGGTGCTTTATAGACCTCCTGCCCAACTCGTTGAAAAGGACAGAGATCTGTACCAGCTACTAGGAGAACTTGTCGAAGACAGAGTGTGTATCGTCATGGGGGACTTCAACACAAGGTGACTGGGAAACCAGAGAACCCTGTGGCGAGAACGCACTACTCCTAGAGTTCGCGAACAACGAGTTCCTGACTCAATGGGTGAGAGAGCCAACGAGAGGAGACAATATCCTCGACTTGGTTTTCACCTCCGAGGATGACATCGTTGAAGACCTCTCTGTTGGCGAAGAGGTCGGTGGCAGTGACCACTGACTAATTAGATTTGTAGTCAAAGTCCCCAAGGCAGAGCCTGCAACTAGTAAATCGAAGAAACTTGATTTGAGAAGAGCAGACTTTGCAGGTCTACGCGCTGGACTGACTGACGCGAGGCTGTTGAAGACTCGTGGAACAGTTTCAAAACCACATTCACGAGTCTTCAATCAGGTTTCATCCCTCTGAAATGCCCCCGTCGGTCTTCTGTTCAACTAAAGTCGTTCAATTGAGAAATCGGCCAACTGCTTAGGGAGAAGAGAAATGTGTACCGGCAATCGAAGATCTCGGGTGACTTTGACGAATACCGGAGGCTAACCAGGAGAGTGAAGTCCAGCATAAGGGCGGCTAAGCGGTCTGAGGAACTCCGAGTGGCGAGACTCTGTAAAGAGAATCCCAAGGAGTTATTTGGATATGTAAACAGCCGTAAACCAATCCGTCGAACGATTGGCCGTTTGAGGAATGATGAGGGGACATTAAAGCATTCAGATGCAGAAAATGCTAACCTCCTCAACGACTACTTCTCTTCAGTGTTTACTGAAGAGTGTGGTCCCATCCCCTAGCCGACGGATTTCTCCTACTCGGGGGAAAATCTGGAGGATATGGACTTCACTGTAGGAGAAATAAAAAAGACGATAACTGACCTAATGACGAATAAGTGACCTGGCCCAGATGGGTTTCTACCTAAAGTGTTGAAAGAAGTGCGCGATTAAGTGTCACGACACCTGAGTGCAATCTTCAACATGTCAATCCGGACCGAATGCGTTCCTAGAGACTGGCGTGAGGCGGAGGTGACTCCTATCTTCAAGAAAGGAGACTGTAGCCAACCGTCGAACTACCGACTTATCAGTCTGACTTCGATAGTCGGTAAACTCATGGAAAGCATGATGGTGGACAAAATGACTAAGCATTTAGAGTCAAACCTGTTACTGAAGAGTTCCCAGCACGGCTTCCGAAGGCCACGGTCATGCCTGACGAACCTTGTGGAATTCTTCCACTTCGTGTTCAGTGAGCACGATTGGACAAAGCGGTGGATGTGGTGTACTTAGACTTTCAGAAAGCCTTTAATAAGGTACCACACCGCCGCCTTCTCTGGAAAGTGCGAACGCTGGGCATAGATGGAAAAGTAGCCGGCTGGATCGAGAACTGGCTAAGTTGCAGACGGCAACGGGTGGTGGTGAATGGACAGGCTTCTGAGTGGGTGCCCGTTACTAGCGTGGTGCCTTAAGGTTCTGTCCTGGGACCACTACTATTCATCATCTATGTCAAAGACATGGACGGTGACATGGTTGCCAAGATTTCCAAATTTGCCGACGATACCAAGCTTGGTATGAACGTTGCAAAGGATGGAAATACTGCAAGCCTGCAGGAAGATGTTGGGAAGATTGGGGAGTGGTCTGATACGTGGCAAATGCCTTTCAATGTAAACAAATGCAAAGTGATGCATATCGTCCACCGAAATCCTCAATCACCCTATATCCTTAAGGGAACTGCTCTTGAATCCACCGACACTGAGAAGGACTTGGGTGTAACTATCATGAGTGACCTCAAGTTCTCGAAACAGTGTATTGAGGTGGAGAAGAAAGCCTAAAGGATGTTAGGGTATATAAAGCGCCAGTTTGGATATCGGAACAAGGAGATAGTACTGTGTCTGTACAACTCCCTCGTCCGACCGCACCTGGAGTATGCCGTACAATTTTGGAGTCTTTCATTCCGAAAAGACATCGCGAGATTGGAATGCGTGCAAGCCAGGGCAACCAAACTGATTCCCTCTATCAGACATAAAAGTTATGAAGATAGATTAAGGGAATTAGATATGTTCTCGCTGGAGACCCGGAGACTACATGGTCAGTTTATCGAAGTATTTAAAATACTTCGAGGCTTCGACAGACTGGACTACGGGGATATTTTCCAGCTCAGCGAGGGGAGAACAAGAAATCACTGCTTTAAACTTGAACTGAAGCGATGCCACCGTGATCTGTGTGGGAAATTCTTCACTTACAGTATCTGTGGTAGTTGGAACGCACTTCTGACGGAAATTGTTAACAGTGAATCTGTTGAGCAGTTCAAGTTAAGACTAGATAAAGTCTTGCGAAATCTCTGTTAAGATCCTCGCGAGTGATCTTCCAGGTTGCCAACGGACACCTTCGAAGATTGCGCCAAAAGTACCCTCCTTGTATGGACCGTAAGGTCTTCTAGGGTACTTATTTTCCTTTTAGCTCTCCTGTGGTAGACTCTTCACTGCAGGTTATTGGTTCTCCTTCAGCTAATGTGCACAGGTCTTCTAGAGTGAAGAAACCTGTAGATAGGCTAAATCTATAAGTTTTGTTCTATGTTCTACGTAAGGATAGAGGGATGTAATGACGTGATCTATTGTTGCAGTTTACTATAGTCTTGTTGTCAATACTTCAATACTAGGTGGCCTCTTAATGTCCTGTAGAAATAACCAGTCAGTCTACGCCTGTCACCCACTCTATCAAGACAACAACCTACTTAAAAAAAAAGCTATATACACAACATCTCTACCCTAAATTACATATTACATTATTCTATTTACTAACCCCTACTAATAACTTATTGTGTCAATTACTACCACATCTGATGCGCCACATCATCCTCAGTGAGTTGTCTGAATAATAGTTGTTATAACGTAACTGATTATAGATATACTACAGTATAGGTGGGCAAACAGATACAGTAGCCAATTCTTAAACAGACAAGGGGTGATTCAAGGTGATGATTTGTGGACCTAGACCCGGGCATAGGACCAGTATCCTCATATAGGATAGATCTAGGTGATCGAAAGAGTCGCTGGCAGAGGTCATCCTTCCATGCAGCTCTGATATGTGACTTCTAGAGTGAGATGCCTGTGGCTGGAGAGAGGGCAAATGTTCTTGAAACTGGAGTGGAATGAGCATGATTTGCCACTCTGTCTGCCTTTTTATTTCCGATAATACCCGAGTGAGCTGGTATCCATTGTAGCTTAACCTCCCATAGAGGACGGTTATTGAAGTCATGAAAAAATTATGGTTGAATGTGAGATGAAGAGAAGAGAAGTTGTAATAAAAACAGTGAGTCTGTGTAAATTACCAATTTCATGGGAGGAACAAGATATTGGATCATTTTAAGGGCATATAATTCTGCCACCACAATATTGTGGAGAGGGTCAATATACTATGTGAGTGCAGTAAAGATGTTTGTGCAGATGACTGCAGCTGTAGTTGAAGGGGTTTCAGTGTGGAGGGAGCCATTTGTGTATATTGTGAGGAAATCCTTGTAGGTAACATTTTCCAGAATGTTAAAGATTGAACTTATTATAGGAGGAGGGTCATGTTTTGTCCATTTGCAGTGGAGGGAGAGTGATATTGCTGAGGATAGTTGTATCAAGGGAGAGAATGGGGGGGGTTGCTGGGAGTGGTGATTGTTGTGGGAAAGGGAAGGAGAAATGTACAAAGGTCTGTGCTGCATGTACCAAGAATGAGAGGTGGTTAGCCATGGTTGGAATGATGCATAGGAGACTAGGATTGTGGCTAGAGGGTGGTCTTGTGGGAGGTGTATTAACCAATATTGCCATTTTCCTAGTAAATATTTTCTCCTGTATTCTAGAGGCAGGATGCCACTTTCTACATATAGGGCTAAAGTTAGGGAAGAATTAAAAGCTCCTAGCTCAATTCAGATTGTGCTATGATGGGTTGGGTTTAGTTTATAAAGTAGAGATTTGTTTGCATCACTGTATACTATTGAGCCATAGTCCAGTTTGCTTTGTATATAGGATGTATAAAATTGAAAAAAAGTCTTTCCCAAGATGCAACCCACTTCACTCAGCAATATGATGCATCAGGGCAAGATGATTTAAACAGTTTTCTTGTAGATAATTGATTTGGATGTTGCAAGTTAGGGTTGGGCTGTCCAGCCATAGTCCAAGGAATTTGTGAGAGAGCACCCATTCAATACATGTCCCTGAGATCCATAAGGGAGGAGGGAGTCTTACACATCAACAGGTGAACAACATTGATTTGCATTTTGAAGTGTTCAATTGTAGGTTCCAGCTTTTAGCCCATGCAGTGAATTCATTGACTGATCCTTGGAGTCTGTGGTGGACCAGCTAAGGTGTTTGAGCAGTACAGAGGATGGAAACATCGTCTGCATATACTAGTGGTTTTGTGTGGGCCAACCATCAAGTCTGATATATATATATTGTGAATAGGAGGAGGCTTAGTGGATAGAGAGCCTTAGGAAACTCCACAACTGACCTTATGGGGGGAAGCTTAAGTTGACCCTTTTAGGATTTTATAGAGTCAGTTTGAGAGGAAGTCATAAATCCAAGAGAGAGGGGCTCCAGTGAATTCCCAAAGAGGATAATTGATAAAGCAAAGCCTCATGATTCACTGCGTCAAATACATTTGACAGGTCAAAGGAAACAACCTCCGTCACTTTCCATTCCCTGAAGGCAGTTTGTACCAAGTATTCAAGATGTATAAGTGCATCTATTGTGCTGCAGCCTGATTGAAAGCCATATTGGTTTGTATATAAACAGTGGTGTGATTCTAACCACCAAGATAGGTGCTTTTGGACTATTTTTTCTGATTGAGCTTTTCCTTTCTTAATGATTGGAAGAATAAGTGCAAGTTTCCAAAGAAAGGGAAACTGGCCTAGTGTCCAACTGTCAGTAAAAAGTTCTAGTAAGAAGTTTAAATAGGCTTCTGGCAGGTGTCTTAGGAAGTTAGGGGGTATCATGTCAAGGCCCAGGGCTTTACCTTTCATCATGGATGAAAGTACATCAAGCAATTCTTTGAGTTGAAAGGGGGAAGCAAAAGGGTTATCTACAGTATCAAACATTAAGTCTTTAAGAAAATTGGCTTGATATCTGGTTATAAGAGGTTGCTGTTTGATGCTGTATAGATGGCTGTATTCTGTGGCAAAAGCTTCAGCCTTATCCAATTCATTTCTCAATGCCAAGCCACCTATGCAGAGAGGATAATTGCGGGATAGGGGGATGGAATCATGCGCCTGAAGAAGGTCCAGGCTTTGGTAGAAGGTGTCTAAAAGGAAAGAGAGCAACATAATTTATGCCAAGATTCTCTTTTGGAATGGAATATGATTTTTTGGCAGTTGGCTTCCTGTTTTTGAAATTCAATTTTATTTCTGAGAGGGCAAATGCCTCCATCTTGCAAAAGCCAGTCGTCTGAGAAAGATAGCTGATGTGGACTCTTCTGTCCACCATGGACAATGGGGACAGACATTAAATTGTCTGGTAGTATAGAAGAATGCCTTTTCCCCAGCTGAATGAAGGGATTCTGTGAGCCAGCTGGCTTTTTCTTGTGACGACTCTAGATTTTTAGGGGATTGTTGAAGTGTGGGGATGGAGATTTGTGAGACCAGTAGACCAAATGATTATTATTGGTAGATGATCACTACCAATGTATTGGCTGGCGGAGACCACTCAGGATGTGAAGGATCCAACACCAATACAAAGGTCCAGTGTAGCGAGGGAAGCCCTTGCTGGCTCCATTCTGGTGCAGAGGCCTGGGGCTGTGAGAAGGGAAAGATGGGTTGATGAGAGTAAGGCTAGAAAAGGGGCATGGCCTGTATGGCTGATGGTGGCAGTTGGGTCCCACTGAAGGTCGGAAAAATTGAAATCTCCAATGACAAGGCTCGAAGGGGAGAGTTGTGCAAAGTAATGGCTAATTTCTTGTTCAGTTCCTGGGAGACACAGGTTATAGCAGATTATTATATCACACTAGGTTCCGCCAATATCAACCTGGGCAGCTAATAGTTCCAGTATACCATGGGCCATGGTATAAGAGTGTGGGTAGGATAGGTCAGCCCATTTCGTATAAGCAGAAGAAGACCACCACCTTCCCTGTTTAACCTGTCTCTGTGAAGTATTGTGTACCCTTTGAACTGCAGGGAAAAATTTTGGGTGAGCCAAGTCTCACAGACTCCAACTAACATGGGGGAGAGAGAGTCAAGAAAAAGGGAGAGGTCTTTAATTTTGTGACATAAAGAATGGGCATTCCAAAAAATTATGGTGCTTTGTGATGCTACAATTATGCAAAGAATGATGAGACTAGTTGGATGGCACATGGAAGGAGAGTAAGGAGAACCTGTTGAAGGGATAACTCAGATTTTAATAAATAAATAAATACCTTTAGGAGACACATGATCTGGGTTATAAGTGGCTTTTTTGTGGAGCTTCTTTGAGATGGTGCAGCGGCACATTCTGGATGACTGGGGAGAGTCAATATGGTGGAGCATTTGGTGAAGCTAGGTTCACAGAGTGATGGTATTGTCTAATGCCAGTTTTATTAGTTGTCTTTCTGACAGATCTATATGGAGAGGGGAAGTTATGGGATTGAGGTACTATTGTCTAGATTTTTCTTTGGGTATACTATGGACAGGAGCAGCGCCAGCACCAGCAGCCTCAGCAGAAGTGGGCCTTAGATGGTGCTTATTTTAAGCTGTGGCTTTTGGGAGAGGGTGGACATCCAATCTGTTGCATCTGTGTGATGATTTGCATGTCAGGGTTCCATGGCCAAAACGCTGACAGATGTAGTACCATAGTGGGGAAAGATAGTACAGGATAACTTTATATGAGTTAAATCCTAGTACCATTCTCTCGGGAAGACAACCTGCAAATTTTAGACGCACCGAGTAGGTAGTGGCATCAGTGTGGGCTGACAATCTAGATTTAAAGCAGGCTGGCAGTGCTGTTAACATCAAAGATCCTAAGATTCTCTCTCAGGTCTTCTTCTCCAAGAGAGATTGGGAGACTGGAAATTCTTCCATATTTATATCTACCTATAGTAGCATCCTCAGGGCACCAACACTTGACTGACCATTCACCAAGAGTGGACAAGTCTTCTAACTCAACTTCAAGTTTCCTTATATCACTAAGTTCTATTCTCAGAGCAGAACCTTTGCCTAGGACTCTACATGAGCCCTCTCTTTATCAGCAAGAATTGACTGGCCTTACTTGTATACATTACTCTAAATGTGGCCTGACATACAAGTTGGAGTTTAAGGATAAGCCCCTTACTTTTGTAACTAACATTCCTTTTAATGTATTCTAGCACCCTATCTAAGCTATTTTTTTGCCTCAATACACTGCTTTGAACACTTCAGTTGTGGGGAAGCGGTGTGTGTCTGTAGGGCCATTCTCCCCCCCTTTCCTTTACATATATCTTTCCCTACCCCTGTGTGAGTGTGTGGGTAGACAATTTTGTTATTTGCCTTCCAATTTTTCATATTTTTAACACAAATAATGTTAACCGATTGTATTCTCTTTTCAGAGATATATTTTGTTTAAATCTTTCATAAATATAAGAATAAATATTGAGGAATTATAAAAGTTATAAATTAGAATTGGTCATGCGCACTTGGATGTTTACTTAGAGAGTGGAAGCTTGGATAGACTGCGAGAGGGGGTTCTCTAGGCGAGTGCTACGCACAGCCCTGAGACAGAGGGCTTTCTTACCTCGCTTACCACCTGCATTGGCTGATGAGCGTGCCCCCTTTTATTGGCCTACTACCACCCCCAACAGCGCACAAGTTATAATCCTGTACCCCCTTTTCATTCGTTGTTTTTCATTTTGTTGTGTGGAAATAGTTGTGTAAATTTGTTCTCTTCGCCCGTTATAATTTTTTGTGTATCTTGTTTGGATTGGGAAATTTGGCCTCATTTTGAAGTGTTCAAACTTTTCTTTTGAAATTGAAATCAGAATAGGTTAATTGTTTGGGTGCGCACCTGTAATATTTCATGTAAATTTGAAATTGTAATTATATTTGTAATTTTTTTTCTTGTAAAGTAAAGGACTGTATATAAAATCGTATCAATTCTTTCTCAGGGTTCTCAAGGTTCATAAATTCTAAGATAAGGTTGGAACGCAGGGTTAGTGTTGCCTTTGGCCCGCTACACAGTGACTTATCTAGTACTATCCCTAAGTCCTTCTCATCCTCAACTGAATTCAGCCAATGCCCATCCATTTCATTTTTAAATCCCCTATTATCCCTTCCCATGTTAAGAACTTTGCATTTTTTAAGGTTAAAAGTCATCTGCCACTTCTGAGCCAAAGCTAATAACTTATTTAAGTCACTCTGCACTGTAAAGCTACCCTCAGCTTCTTTGACTACAACTGCCAATTTGGTGTCATCAGCAAAATTGACACTTTGCTATTTACAGCCTCCTCAAGATCATTTATATAAACTATGGATAATGAAGGGCCTAGAATTGATCCCTGAGGTATGCCACTGATAATGACCCTCCACTGTGACCTCACCCCATTCATTACAACTGTCTGTTTCCTATCTTTCAGCCATTCAGCTATCCGATTCAAAACTTTGCAACATATCCCATTCATTTTTAATTTATGAGCTAGTCTCCTATGTGGAACCTTATCAAAATTTTGCCAAAATCTAAGTAAATTATATCAATATTCTCTCCCTTATATAATTGTTTAGTAAAATAATCCATAAAATCCTATAAGTTTGTTAAACACAATCTTTCTACATTCTTAAGAATTTTGCAAACTATAGATGTTAAGCTTACCGGTCTAAAGTTATTTGACCGGTCTTCTTTACTTCTCTTCTTAAAAATTGCAACTACATTCACTAATTTCTAATCATTAGGTATTTCTCCAAATTCTTAGTGATCTAGTATATATCTTCTCAAGAGCTACTGCAATACTTTCTACACCTTCTTTGACTAACCTAGAATGAATGTTGTCTGGGCCAGATGCCTTACTAGTATTTAACTCCCATATAAGCCTTTTAATTATTTCCCTGTTTATATTGCTAATATTCAACACTACTTCCCTCGACCTAGAATTATCATCAATTAATCTATATGGATTCTCTTCTGTAAATACTGAAATAAATGATAATTAAGAACCTCTACTATTTCCTCATCAGATTCTTTCAAAACCCCTTTAGTCTCTATTATTTCACGGTTAGATTTGTTATTAATTCTATAATAGCTAAAGAATTTTCTTGGATCTTCATTATTATTTTGAGCTACTTAATTTCTGAAACTCTTGCTGTTCTTAATAATCTTATTTGGCTCATTTCTGGTTGACCTATAATGATTTAAATTGTCAAAAATACTTTCTCTAATCTCTGGTATGCCCTTTTCCTCTAAAATATTTTCATTAGCTCAACTTCAAAAAATTTTAATTTAATTACCAAGGATTCTTTTACACATACAATATCTAGATCTTCATCACTAATATAACTAAATAACTCATCTGTTATAGAGACATCCTACCCATACCTAGAGAACTTATCATTGGGCATCTATGCCACTCTACTCTGACCCAGACTACAAAACGTGACTTTTGACCATAAATAAACTGGCAAGTCTTTGGTATCTTGTAAATTATAAGTGGAACCAAAAGTATCTTGAGGCAAGTGACTAAGTAGGATACATACTCTTTACATTACTCTTTTAATTTAGTAGAATTGTTTCTTAATTTTAAGCAGACTATCTCACAAAAGCTATTTAATTCTTACATTGAACTCATCTTCAGGTCAACCTTGTTTATTGCAACACCTGAGTTGACCTGAATTGGGACTCCATATAGCAAATAATTATGGCTAATAATGCTTAAATTTAGTCTAATTGGAAGTGGTCTCTCCTCTCATTAGGCATTAAGGGCCTTGGTTAATTACACATTATTTTGAGCATCTCCGATGGGTCATTGCACTTTGTGATCATTGTATCAGACTCATTTTCCTCTCTCTCCCCACCTTTATTTTAGAAAACAGAAAAGTTAAAAAGATATATTTAAACTTTGGAAGAATCTGGTATATGAAAGTTTATCCACCAGAAACTTTAAGTCACTATATAAAACATTCAGATAGAACTCTTGAAACAAACAGAAAATAAACATGAATAATGAAAAGAATTTATTTAATGATGAAATGAAGGATAATAAAAAGGTGAGTTAATTGAGATCTTTCAGATATTTTGTATAATTAAGTAATGCTGATTATCTATTCCTTGGTTCTATGAGTTTAGTTTAGTTATCTTTATTGTGAAATGAGGTTTTCTCTTTAGTATTGCTGCATGTTCTGCCATCAATTGACTACCAATTGCATTAAATAATGCAAATAATTTATAAAGCAGTAAAACTTGCAGGGCTAATATCCAATTTATTTTCATTAGTGCCTCTTGTTTTATTTTGGGATTGTGTGAAAGAGACTTTGAAATGTTGATGTGGAGATGGGTGGCAAATCAAAAAACCCAGGGTTAATTACCAGGGTTTTGGGGGCTTTTTCAAATGAAATTTGAAAAAACCTCAGGTTTTTTTAAATTACACTTTTTTAAAAAAAAATGAATGCTATTAACTTATCATTATTTTATTCAAAATTCATATTTATGTTTATAATTTCAACAAATATGTATCAAATTAAGGTTATTTCTCTGATACTGACTCATAATTCATCTCTCCTTCTACAGGTTATAGCTATCATGGGTACCCCAAATTCTCGATTAGTGATCTGTTCTTATTATAATATAATTATTAAACTAAGTAATTATTAATATTATATGAAAATAGAGATATTCTTTTTCTATGTTATTCTAATGCTTGTAGTATTTGTTCTTTTTTAAACCCAGAATAAAACCCAGGTTTTATTGGGCTTTTTCAAAATTTAGGGGGTTTGCCACCCTGAATGTGGACCATTCTAAGAAGTACCCTGCTTAGCTTGGTGCACTTGATAGCTAAAGGAGATGTCTGTTGTGTTAGCCTTAGTGCAAATAATTCAGGATCCATTCACTGGGTTGACTTGAAGCTGGTGAGCTTCTTCTTGCTCTTTCTCAGTGCCAATTTTTTATTATCCCTTCAACCCTTTCTCTATTACAACCGAAACTTGGAGGACCAGCACACCCTACTGGTTTGAGTCCCTGTTGGAGGGGCTACTCTCTATACTGTTAAATGTAGTATCCAGACGACC
This sequence comes from Ceratothoa steindachneri, assembly GCA_963969495.1. Classification (NCBI taxonomy): domain Eukaryota; kingdom Metazoa; phylum Arthropoda; class Malacostraca; order Isopoda; family Cymothoidae; genus Ceratothoa; species Ceratothoa steindachneri. The sequence goes on along the minus strand of OZ018338.1, from coordinate 69,804,154 downwards.
TTCATATCCTCATAGCCTGACTGAAAATAGGGAAGGCTCCATCACTGGGTTGACTTGAACTCTTTGATGAAACAAGGTGAAGCTGCAAGAATATGGATGGTGTAGCTCAGGAAAAAACCTACTGTTAGCACAAACCTATAACCTATAAGGGCCATGGCGATATGTTTTTCTGGCTTCCTTGCTGATGCAACGCGACTCCCCATCTATCCCTTAGCTTATCCTCTCTTTGATCCTTTGCTAACCCATAATCTCCTGTGCCAACTCTACCTCATCTTGCCCCTGCCCTTCCATTGTCCCTTTACAAGCACCTTTTCTCTATCCCTTTCATTGACCCCTTCTCCTGCCCATCCCCTCCTGAGGATTACTGTGTCATGGTGGAAGGCTTGCTTGAGCCTTCTCAAATTCATTCACCCTTTTATACTTCACACTCTCTTTCATTCGTTTCACCTGCCCAATCAATCTCTCCTTCACCACATCGTACCTCAGTTCCCCTGTAGCGGGCCGAAAATCTAGACTAACCCCCAATCGATCCAACCCGCTTCCTACACTAATCCGGATGTGAGAAATCAAAGGAGAATGAAACGGATTGTATATACAGTCCCTTTACTTACAAAAAAAATGTACAATGATAATTACAATAATTTATATTTACAAGGGAAGTGTGCACACTTCAAAATAAGGCCAAATTCCTCAATCCAAATAAGATACCAAAAGAATTTTATAACGGGCGAATAGAACAAATTTACTTAAATATATCTACACAAAATAAAAAAACAACAACCGAATGAAAAGAGGCACACGCTATCACTTGTGTGCTGGAGGTGGGTGGTAGTAGGCTAATACAAAAGGAGGCAGGCTCGTCAGCCAATGCGGGTGTGGTAGTTCAGGTGTCTAGCGAGGTATGAAAGCCCTCCGTTTCAGGGCTGGGCAGAGCACTCGTCTAGAGAACCCTTCTCGCAGTCCGTCTAAGCTCCCACTCTCTGTAGAAGAGATATATCCTCCGTTTATGATCCATTTACTATACATGGAAGGGAAACTAATAAGTGGGCATTACCCAAGTAAATTTATTGACTATCTTACCTCTAAATGTATATCCAAACAATTTTCAGCATTTAATAATTCTTTAAATATTTATCTTTAAAACTATTCTTTCAAAATATAATCTCTGAAAAGAGAATACAAACATCAATAAAATTAAAAACAAAACAAAATTTAAATTCCAGTTATTCACACACACACATTCTTACAGAAGGAGGGAGAGGGTATTGGGAAAAGGGGGTGGGAGAATGGCCCTTCATACACACTCACATTCGCTCCACCACACCCCTCCTTCCTTAAGCCATTCGACCATAGTCACTCACAATACACTCTCAATCATTACTCACGGTACCTTTTATACTCAATCGCACCCTTCTGCACCCATTCACACTCATCTACTGGTCACTGGCTACGCATGGCAATTGGTCGGGGTTGTTCATCAGTCGTCGTGTCAGTCTCATCATCACTATTGATCATCTCATCAACCATACTCTTAGCCCTCATTACCAGTTCTCCCATCTCATGACAGAATTCTTTCATACTCTTCTGTTCAGAACCTTCACTCTTCATACCCCCATTCATCAGCTCCTCACTCACAGCTCTCATCCAACTCCAGGTACATTTTTGCGAAACAGACAGGTCACTCACATCCCCTGTATTCTCAACAGGCATACCAGAAACCCCTTCAACTGGTTCCCACCAGAAACCTGAAAAATCAGCCACTTCATCATTCACTACATCAAACTCTCCCCTACTGTTAACATTCGTAAAACCCGAAAAATCAGCCAAACTAGGTTCATTCTGCCCAAACACACTATCATTCATACTGTTCCCAAAACCAGAAAAATCAGGCACAGGCAGCTGACTCACTCGTCTACTTATACCAGCCAAATCACTCACCTGTTTACGCAAAAACTCAATCTCCCTTTCAAGATCCCCCATACCAGAAAGACTCTGCTCAGACTTAATTTCATTCATACTTGCATTCTTCCTTTCACTCTTCTTTGTACGCTTTCTACTCCTCGAGACCAAGACAAGCTCTTTCCCAGACAGATCCATACTACCACATTCCTTCTCATCATCATGCACTTTACCGTTCTCTTTGCACAATTCATACACCGGATGGCTCACCAGGTAGTCAGGAGGTCCTCTCCATCTCCTTAACTGACTCTGATGAGTCTGCACTCTCTCAGTCATCCTATCATTCAAACTCTCCAAAACATACGTCACCCCATTTTCCCAAACTCTCTCAACCCTATAAGGTCCATCAAACTTCTCACTCATCTTTGACACATTCAACCTACCCTTCACTTCTTTCTCCTTCAATACTTTTGCACCTAATTCAAATGAACGGAACTTTTCATGTGCCTCACGCCATACACTCTGCTCACTTTCACTCAAACGAAACCTATATTTCACTCGCCTTTCAAAATTCATCACAAACTGACATAGGGACATTCCAGTTGCACTATGCAAAGTTGAATTATACACCCACAACACTCTTCCCAGACATACATCCCAGTCATTCACTGTCGTACTCATCATTCTCAACATCTCACACAAGGTTCTTATAGTACGTTCAGCTAATCCATTTGGAATTGGTACATACAGAGTTGTTCTCACATGCTCCACACCATTCTCTTTCAACATTTACTCAAACACTTCTCCTACAAATTCAGGCCCATTATCACTCAGACATCTTCTAGGCTTCCATACACACAGGAAAAAACAACTGCTCAACCACACACGCAACAGTCACACTCTTTTTATCTCTCACAGGCGCTGCATACACAAACTTACTTTTATGATCAACCATACCAACATTCCCAGCACTCGCACGTGGCAAAGAGACACAATCAATCACTACCAATTCAAACGGTTCTTTCGCATCAACTTTCAACATCGGTGGTTTCACTTGCACACCTTGCACCTTTTGCTTCTGACACCTTTCACATGTAGTTGCAACATCATTCACAACAGTTCTCAGAAATGGATGTAACACACGCTCCTTCATACACTCCCACAGCTTAAACTTACCCATATGCCCATAATTATCATGCACAACCTTCACCAGACCAATCATACCAACTAAGGACATCACAGGTACATACATATCATCACCATCCTTCTCATGCCTCACAAAATATGCAACATCCATACAAACAACAAAATCCTTAGCATACCTTTTAAAATCACTTAAACACTCTGGCCATTCATTCAAATCAACACGCGTCATTAACTCACCTCTTCAACTCACTAATAAAAGGACACATCTCTTGCATCTCTAGAATATCATCATCACTTAAAATTTCATTCTCATCATCCATGACCAACTCAATCATGCCACAAAATTTGACAACATTCTTCGCACACTCATTCAACTTCATCACCTCACATTCACCTTTCATAAGACAATCCTTATCAGCATCCAAAGACAAATCATTCAATCTCATAAAGTCTACACCAAGCAAGAAACAACGCAGCATTTGCTCATCTTTCAGAATCACAAAGTCATGCTTCACATTCACACCATTATCCAAACTCACTTTCAGACTAACCTGTTCCCATGCCACTATCATGCCATTTCCTAATCCACTTATTTGTAACTTCACAGGTTTATGCTCGCAACATCTAAACTCATCATACTTACCCAGAATCTTCTCATTCACTAAAGACACTTGTGTTTCAGTATCAATCAAACCACAGAACAACCTTTCACAAACTTCCACTCTTGCTTCCATCATATCAGGTACACCATGTTTGCAATACACAGAAGGAACAAGCACACCAACATCAGCACTGATATCCACACTGTCATCAACTCCCATATCATCACTCACCACACGCTCATCTTCATCCAGACAATCATTCTTCTCTCTTATATATGAACACTTTTCAATCACCCAATTGTAGTGCACACCGCTCAAACATGTCAGATGTACCACATTAAGATTCAAACCCTTCATCTTCTCATCCTTTTACACAATCGGCCTCTCACCATCAAAGTGCACATAAACAATCACTCCATACAAACGACTCACTACAATTAACACTTCCTGAAATGGCGGGACCCCTTGCATACACATCGCTCTCAATTCTTTCATGAAGTTCCGCACCCTTGCCATACTAATGCTTTCAGGCTTCCTACATACTTCACTCATTACCTCCTTCCTTAAATCATCCACACTATCGGGCACTCTCACGTCTACTCCATCACTCTTCAAATCTTGCAAACATTCCATACACTCTCAAACAAGGAATCACCACCACCCTAACTCTCTTTTCCATTCATAATCCCTTTCGGCCAATACTCAGGATCACTCACTCCACACACATTTTCATCATTCGTACCAGGATACCTTTACATCAAATCAGCCACTCCATTCCGTTCACCAGGCACATATTCAATGACATAGTCAAAGTCACTCAAATCTTCCAAAGTCCTTGCAATCCTACTATCAGCCCACTTCATACGCTGCAGATACACAAGAGGTTGATGATCTGTTTTGATCACAAACCTCACACCATACAAAAATGGATGCAACACTTTCAAACAATATCTTATCTCAGCCAGCTCTCGTCCACAGTCAAATACTTTCGTTCTGCAACATTCATAGCCTTGGATACATAGCCAATTATTTGCCTGACATTCTCTCCATTCAAACGCTGCTCTTGCATCAGAAAACCTCTCATACAATACCCACTCACATCTGTATACAATTCAAGCATTTTAGCATTTACACTATAATCTGGGTAAGCCAATTTAACATCTTCAGCCGCTGCCTCTTTCAGTCTCATATACGCCTCATTCATCTTATCATTCCACCTAACAACCGTACTACCTTTCCTGCCCATCCACTCAGTCAGAGGTTTACTCACACCAGAACAATCACATATAAACTTTTGCTGGAACTCAATCAAACCCAAAAATGACTTCAGTTGCTTCACAGTCACTGGTTTAGGAAACATTCGCACCTTCTCAACATACTTCAGTGATTTTCGCGACCCATTCTCACTCACCATATGCCCAAGGAATTCCACTTCTTTCGCAAACCATTCACACTTCGCCACTTTCACCTTCACACCAACACTCTCCAACGTTCTTAACACATCATTCACCAATCTCATATGCTCCTCAAAAGTCTCAGTCATAATTAAAATGTCATCTATAAACGCAATCACATTCTTACTCGCAAACTTACTCAACACAACATTCATTGCCTGCTGGAAGGCTCTGGGAGCATTAGCCAACCCAAAGCTGAGGTTCCGGAACTGGTAATGCCTCTTTGTGGAAGAGGAAGCAGGTACCGGCTAGCTCTCCTCATCAATGGGCATCTGGTAATACCCCCGTACCAGATCCAGCTTCGTAAACTACTCCATCCCATGCATACTATACACACACTCAGATACCACACACATCGGAAACCTTTCTTTCACAGTCCTTTCATTCACCTTTCGATAATCCACACACAGACACAATTTTCCATCCGGCTTACATACAGGTACAATTGGACTCTTCCATGCACTCTCGCTCTCTTCAATCCCCTCTAATTGCTCTAATTCTACACACTCCTCCTCCAACCGGACGTGGAAAATGCCTCAGCCGCTGATAGATTGGGGAGTCCTCGTTCAGGACAATCTTGAATTCCGGAAGTTTTGCAACCCCGAAATCCAGATCACCCTTACTGAGGGCTTCCTTTCGTTCAAATATCATTTGATAGACATCCTCCCTTTCATACTCAGTTAAACATCCATCCAATTCCACCATGCTCTTCACTTCATTATACGTCCATTCACACGTTTTTTCACCTGCAACATTCACCCGTACTATCATCCATACCTACCTCATTGACAGTGGAGAGGTGACCCAGTACATCTCTGATTTGGATTCCCCTCACCTGCCCTTTCACACTGGGGTCCGCCTACACACATACAAAAGGATCATTCATTCTCATTAAGCCATCAAACACACAAGCAACACGTCTTACCTTATAACACGCATCCTTTCCATCCAATATCACAGTGTTCTTACCCACATTCAAACTAACATCCTTACTCCAACTCACTCTAACAGACACCCTTTTACCCTTCACAAGCCTTACATTCTCCATAGCAGTCACCTCAATAACAGTAAACACACTCCTCAAAATGCTACCATCTTTCACTACATACAACTTATACACCCGATTTTTACCAATCTTTCTCTCAATCTGATCACTCGCAGGATGCAGAACCATACGATTCATTTTAATTATATCATACCCCAAAATCACACCATACTCACTACTCACCTTATCAATCACAGAAAATTCACATTCATTCATCATCATACCATGCATTCGAACAGGTGACCTTATCATTCCAATCACAGGCACTCTCCTATTACCAATACCTACCAAACTACCCTTGCACTCAGACAGGAGGGCTTTCTCGCTAACCTTGTCATACACATCTTTATACACCAAGCTCGCCTTGCATCCAGAATCTATTAAAGCCAAACACTGAATTCCATTCAATTCCACCTTCACACTCAGACACTAATACTTCCTACCAGACAGCACTTTCACACTAGACAGACTTACCAACACATTACTCCCACTCATGCACCCAGAGGATACTTCAGCAGGTACCCTCTTACCATTCAGTTTTCTGCTTCAGACTTTCCATTCACACCTTGCGCTCTCAGTCTAATCCAGCACTTTTCACTTGAATGTCCTTCCATTGCACAATAGCTACATACATTCCTCTGGTCACGAGACACATCCTTGCATAATGACCAGCCTTTCCACAATTACCACAAGCATACTTCACACTCCCCCCAGCAGTTGCTCCACCATTCAACCACGGACAATCTTTCTTCAAATGCCCTATTTCTTTACACTTGAAGCACTCTTTCACACTTTCCTGGCAATCCTTTATCATATGCCCTTTCTTACCACACCCAAAACATGCACCAGATGTCCACCTACATTCTGCCAACATATGACCTTTCCTTCCACACCGACGACATTCCCCAATCTTTCTCCCACCATTCGGTCTCTCGTTTGCTGGGACATACCTCGGTTTCTCTCTCATATATCCGTTCCCACGCTTGAATTTTATCTGCCCCCTTCCATTCGACCACCCTCCAATTACCCATCCATTCTGCCGGCCCAGGAAGTTCGACATCACTCCAGCTGGCGCAGCCTTCAGGGCATCCCTGTAGCTGACAAACTGCTGGGGTGGATGAAAGCTCCTGGGCTTCTTACCCCCAACATTCACACTGTACCATCCATCCTCTTCTAGATCGCTTTCATCATCAAATCGTCCATCTTCTAACAGTTCCAATACATCCTCCCACATCAACCATTCACCTGTCAGTCTCATTCTCTCCTTTCTCTTTCCACTCAGCCATTCACTTACCTTTCGCGGGATCGTGTCCAAAAACTTCCTCATCAGTGGCTTACATTCATTTACATCATCATCACCATACCTCTTTCTCGCCATGCTCTCAAGCCTATGTGCATACATGTTCACACTTTCACTCTCCCATATTCGAGCCTTCTCAAATTCATTCACCCTTTTATACCTCACACTCTCTTTCATTCATTTCACCTGCCCAATCAATCTCTTCTTCACTACATCGTACTTTGGCTCTTCCACACTTGTTATCACTTGCAAGAACTCCAACACTTTCCCATCCAAACAATCTTCCAGAACACTCACCCAGTGACCCTTGTTCTGCGGGTGCTTGAGCTTGCAGTACCGCTCAAAATCCCCAAGAACTCATCCATACTCTTTCCCCCATGCAATCTAAACTTATCAATCCTTGGAACTTCCCTAATCAAAATTCCTTTCTACTCATCCACTTCAATCTCCGAAGAGCTACTCTCGGTCTCATTCATTCCAATCATATCGTCACTCTCTCCCTCATCTGAGTATAGCGAATCCACACTCTTCCCTCTCGCCAAGTGTAACAGGAGCTGCCAAGTGTAGGCCATGAATGGTCTTTTGCAGTCTCCTTCTTTTCTTATTTTCTTATGTTAACCTTAGAACCATGCATACTTCCTCTCTTACTTTCCACTCTCTTCCATTCACCCCCTTTCCTACCACTCACAGTATCTTCTTTAGACTCAATCATACTGCCATCCATTCCATTTAGCGGAGTCCCTTCAGTAGGAGCAGGGGTCAGGGTTGTAAGTCCTGGGGCTGGTCCACCCCCTATCATCATGTTATATAGGTCCTGCATCCGTCGGTCCGTCTGATCCTGTCGGTCTCCCATTTCCTTCTTCATCCTATCAGTCTTTTCATTCATCCCTTTTAGTTCATTCTCCATTTCCTCCATCATTCCCCGCAACATTTCACACTCCTCTTCTTTCTTTCTCAACTCCAGTCTCAATCGCACTACTTCTTCATTCAAAATTTCCGCTACAGCCATTGTTCCCAAGTTAGTAAAAAGATAGGAGGAGGGAAAAATCAATCAAAACACTCGTCATGCTAATTGGGTATGGACTGCAATCCAATCCCGTCACGCTCCCGGTTTCAAAGTCTCATGTCCCTATTCGGGCACCAAATGTAGCGAGCTGAAAATATATCTCTAATCCCAATCGATCCAACCCACTTCCTACACTGTCCGGACATGAGAAATCGTGGGAGAATGAAACGGATTGTATATACAGTCCCTTTACTTACAAAAAAATGTACAAAATATCTACAATAGAGAGGGGCGATTATATTGGAGAACTCCTTACTTTTCACAAAAAATACAAAAAAATCCTATATATATATAATCAGAAAAAATAAATAAGTCCCACTTATAAATATTATTAATTGATCCTAAGAACAATAAAAATCAAACAACCCAAATAAAATTTGGGTTACTACAGTCAATGAACAACAAAAGATGTGCTCACGTTTTACAACAAAATTTTTGTATTCAAAAATTGCGTCTCCGAGCTTGGACTAAGATAGGTAACCTTGTTAGAGTTGTGTGGCTCGAATAAGCCCTCCTTCATTAAAGCTAAACTATTTTATACACAATCAAATAGGACATAACATGGACTGGAACCCTTGTCCTATACTAATGGCCTTTGGTATAATAATAATCAATAGTTAGTCAGCTTCAATTACAGGGGTAATTTACAAGTGCTTGCCCTTCTATCTTTCCAAATTATGTCGCCTGGAAAGATAAAAAACATTTTATAATAACATGCTAATCAGTAAAAAAACAAAGAAACAAAAACCAAACCCATTCCCATTCACACACACATTCTTACAGAGGGAGGGAGAGGGTACTGAGAAAAGGGGTTGGAGAATGGCCCTTTTTCACACACTCACATTCGCTCCACCACAACCTTTCACAGGATTGTGTTCAAAAACTTCCTCATCAGTGGTTTACATTCATTTACATCATCATCACCATACCTCTTTCTTGCCATACTCTCAAGCCCATGTGCATAAATGTTCACACTTTCACTCTTCCCCATTCGAGCCTTCTCAAATTCATTTACCCTTTTATACTTCACACTCTCTTTCATTCATTTCACCTGCCCAATCAATCTCTTCTTCACTACATCGTACCTCGGTTCCACCCACACTTGTAATCATGTGGAAAAACTCCAATACTTTTCCCTCCAAACATTCATCCTTTATCCCTTATTCTCCGGGTACTTGAGCTTACAATTCCCCAAAGAATTCCTCCACACTTTTCCCACCATATAACCTAAATCTATCTATCTTTGGCACTTCCCTAATCAAAATTCCTTTACCCACATTCACTTCACTCTCCGAAGAGCTACTCTCGATCTCACTCATTCCAATAATATCATCACTCTCTCCCTCATCTGAGTATAGCGAATCCACACTCTTCCCTCTCGCCTTCCTATCCTTAACCTTAGAACCATGCTTCCTTCCTCTCTTACTTTCCACTTTCTTCCATTCACCCCCTTTCCTACCACTCACAGTATCTTCTTTAGACTCATTCACACTGCCATCCATTCCATTTAGCAGAGTCCCTTCAGTAGGAGCAGGGGTCAGGGTTGTAGTTCCTGGGGCTGGTCCAGCCCCTGTCATCATGTTATATAGGTCCTGCATCCGTCGGTCAGTAGTCTGATCCTGTCGGTCTCCCATTTCCTTCTTCATCCTATCAGTCTTTTCATTCATCCCTTTCATTTTATTCTCCATTCCCTCAATCATTCCCCACAGCATTTCACACTCCTCTTCTTTCTTTCTCAACTCCAGTCTCAATCGCACTACTTCATTCAAAGTTTCTGCCACAGCCATTGTTCCCAAGTTAGTCAAAAGATAGGAAGAGGGAAAAATCAATCAAACTACTTGTCACGCTAATTGGGTATGGACTGCAATCCAATCCCGTCACGCTCCCGGTTTCGAAGTCTCGCGTCCCTATTTGGGCGGCAAATATAGCGGGCCGAAAATCTAGACTAACCCCCAATCGATCCAACCCGCTTCCTACACTAATCGGGACGTGAGAAATCGAAGGAGAATGAAACGGATTGTATATACAGTCCCTTTACTTATAAAAAAAAATGTACAATGATAATTACAATAATTTATATTTACAAGGGAAGTGTGCACACTTCAAAATGAGGCCAAATTCCCCAATCCAAATAAGATACCAAAAGAATTTTATAACGGGCGAATAGAACAAATTTACTTAAATATATCTACACAAAATAAAAAAAAAACAAATGAAAAGGGGCACGCGCTATCACTTGTGTGCTGGAGGTGGGTGGTAGTAGGCTAATACAAAAGGAGGCAGGCTCATCAGCCAATGCGGGTGTGGTAGTTCAGGTATCTAGCGAGGTATGAAAGCTCTCCGTCTCAGGGCTGGGCGGAGCACTCATCTAGACAACCCTTCTCGCAGTCCGTCCAAGCTTCCACTCTCTGTAGAAGAGATATATCCTACGTTTATGATCCATTTACTATACATGGAAGGGAAACTAATAAGTGGGCATTACCCAAGTAAATTTATCGACTATCTTACCTCTAAATGTATATCCAAACAATTTTCAGCATTTAATAATTCTTTAAATATTTATCTTTAAAACTATTCTTTCAAAATATAAACTCTGAAAAGAGAATACAAATATCAATAAAATTAAAAACAAAACAAAATTTAAATTTGAGTTATTCACACACACACATTCTTACAGAAGGAGGGAGAGGGTATTGGGAAAATGGGTGGGAGAATGGCCCTTCATACACACTCACATTCGCTCCACCACACCCCCACACTTGTAATCATAGAAAAACTCCAATACTTTTCCCTCCAAACATTCCCCTAAAACATTCATCCAGTATCCCTTATTCTCCGGGTACTTGAGCTTACAATATCGTTCAAATTCCCCAAAGAATTCTTCCACACTTTTCCCACCATGTAACCTAAATCTATCTATCTTTGGCACTGTCCTTATCAAAATACCCTTTCCCACATTCACTTCACTCTCACTTGAGCTGCCTTCACTCTCACTCATACCAATCATACCCTTACTCTCTCCTTCATCCGAGTACAATGACTCCACACTCTTGCCTCTTACCTTCCTATCCTTTCCCTATGAAGCAGTCTTCCTTCTTCTCTTGCATTCAACTCTCTTCAATTCTCCATCCTTCCTATCACTCATAATCACCCTATCCTCTCTAGACTCGCACACACTCCCATTGATCCCATTAGTCTTCTCCCCTTCAGTCAGAACAGGGGTCAAGGTCGAGGGTCCTGGGGCCGGTCCTGACCCCTTCATCATGTCATATAAGTCCTTCATCTGTTGGTCGACCTGCTTCTGTCTCTCGTCCATTTCTTTCCTCATCCTGTCTGTCTTCTCATCCATACTCATCACATCACTCTTCAATCCATCAATCACGTTCCTCAACATCATACATTCCTCCTCTTTCTGCCTCAATTCCAGCCTCAGTCTCACGATCTCATCATGGAGGCCCTGTTCCACAGAAGCCATCCTCCCAGGTTAGTAACGGCGATAGACAAAGGTGAAAAACAACCAAACTACCTGCCACGCTAATTGGGTATGGACTGCAATCCAATCTTGTCACGCTCCCAGTTTCAAGATCTCATGTCCCTATTCGGGCACCAAATGTAGCAGGCCGAAAAATTTAGACTTACCCCAATCGATCCAACCCGCTTCCTACACTAAATAAATAAGTCCTACTTAGAAATATTATTGATCGATCCTAAGAACAATGAAAAATAGTCAACTAACCCAAATAAAATTGTGACTCTACAGTCAATGAATAACAGAAAAAAATGGCCTCACATGGTACAACAGAAATCTTTGTATTGAAAACTAGCGCCTCTGAGCTTAGACTGAGATAACTGACCTGTTACAGTTGTGTGGCTATTTTAAGCCCTCCTTCCTCAAAGCTAAACTATTTTACATTCTCAAGTAAGACAGAGCACGGCCTGGAACCTTTGTCCTATACTAGTGGCCTTAGGCTTTTATAATATTCTATTGTTATAGTTAGCTTTTACTACAAGGGTAACTTTACAAGTGCTGGTCCCTTTTATCTTTCTAAATTATGGCGCCTGGAAAGAAAAACCATCTTATAATAACATGCTAATGATTTTTTTAAAAAAACAAACAAACAAACCCATTCCGATTCACACACACATTCTTACAGAGGGAGGGAGAGGGTATTTGAGAAAATGGGTGGGAGAATGGCCCTTTTTACACACACTCACATTCGCTCCACCACAGTATGTAATCAAAGCGGATATTAATAAATGGAGCGAAGCAAGTAATTCAATTAAGTTAAATTTTATGTGATTGAACATTAAACAAATACAAGTAGACTAAGGCACAAAAGTTTAAATATTAAATAATCAATAATGGAGGGGTCAAAAAGGACGACTAAAACATTAAATTAAAGAAAAGTCAATCATAAACCAGATCATTTGGATATTAATGGGACAAACTAAAATAGAAAGAAAAATTTCTCTGCACGAGTACTAACCTTATTATGGTGAAGCTGGGAGTAACAACTGATATTATGGACAGAATTAGGCAGAAAGAAAACTATTAAGGGGGATGTGGTTGGTTGTACATTTGTCTATATAGTGAATAATTTAAGGGATGATAAATAATCATTGAGTTCCGGGTTTATTTGTTTGATGTAAAGTGATTCAAGAATTTTTAAATCCAGAGAAGAGGAAGCAGAAGAGAGTATACTAAAGGAATCAGGGTCAAGCGGGTGGTTATGTTTTAGTGAATGTTCTCGTATAGAAGAGTGTTCGGGTTTGGAGATGGGAATGTTGGTTCTGTATGATACTCCGATATGCTTAGCGATCCTACATCTTAATTATAGACTTGTTTGGCCTACATAGTGACTTTGGCATGTTGCACAAGTGAATTGATAAATGATGGAGGAACGCAGGCATAATGGGAGTGATTCTTTGTGTTGAAGAAAAGTATAGACACCAAGAGGATTAGAATTAATTAGGAGAAACTTGCATTGGGGAAAGTATTTATTAAGAGTTGAGAGTAAAGCTTTGTTGAATTTGGTGTCAATAAGGTTCCAAGGAACGACTCCATCACCAATATATATATATATATATATATATATATTAGATTGTTAACCATAGTCTATGTTTTTAAAGAACATTTGAAATTTTAATGAATCCTCTCTCTGAAAATGGCTGTGAGCTTGCCCACTTGGATTTACTCAGCACCCCTCTGTTTTGTACCATTCATTCATTCCCCTGCCCATGGCCCTCCCCGATCATGACATGCCACTCATGTTGATGAAGAACCAAACTCTTACAACAGATGTTAGGCTTGGTGACCCTAAATGCTCAGAAGCCTGTCACCCAGCTGGATCCCTCATGCTGACCTGCCTAACATACCACATGTAGGATTTGGTCTGGGTTTCCCAAGGGTTAGGGAGAAGGTGTATACTACCCCACCCAGTGACTGCAGCCAGGCCCAATCAAATGTGTCCAGTAGTGCCATTCCCTTATTGGGGTCAGTGTTGGTAAATAGTCAGGGGTGTTGCAAGTTCCAGAAAAACCCTTTACATACCTTAATATCATCAGAGCCACTCATGGTACTCGCAAAATCAGAAAAGCAGGTCCCCCTCTGTGCTCTCTCAAGGGTCCATCCAACCTCATTCTATGGGTTTGGGGGACTCCCCCTTGCCCCTTTCTTTAGAGTCGTCCTTCGGTGACTCCATCTCTTTTACAGCAGCAGAGCTTTCCTTACTTTCCCAAGGGACTGCCAAGATAGCAAGATGTGACCCAAAATTGACCACTCTCAGTGGTTGCACCCAAATTGGGCCAAGGCCCTTAGGTAGGCAAGGGATAGCAGGGCTCATTTGTCCCTGCCTCTTAATATCCTGTGCCCATGGATCTCCAGTTTATAGGTACTCAGTGCAGCTGCCTTCCCTCTCTTTCCTCAACGGATGTTGGTTCACCAGCTATAGACAAGACAAAGGAAATTTTGAATGGGATCCATGATGTCTTTGTGTGGCAGGCATATGGAGGAGCCTCCTGAGATAGACATGCTCCCAAAGGTGGCCCATCCACAGGTAGCAGGATCTTGCATGTGGTTGAGCACTGAACCTGAGTCCATTTTCTTACAAGCTTTCCCTCAGACAGCTTGGGCCCCCAAACACTCACAATGAAAGGAGTGATCTCCTTTCCCAGATGAGGCAAGACCTTCTCCATTTCAGAGAAGTATCCTGCTGAGGCTTGTCCTTCTGGTGGTGGGGAGAAGTGGGTTCATTCCCCACCCTTCTCTCCTAAAAAGCAAAGAAATTTTTAAAAAAAGGGACTAACTCTGTGCACTGAGTGGAGCCTTAATTTCACCAGCTCATCATTGAGAGACTACTTGGCATTCTTGAGCCTGCTGGCTTCAAAAGTTTTCTGCTTATTTGCTCCTCTGATCTCAATATTCAATCAGAGGAGAGCACTAGCTAGACTTATTGCTAAAGTGCTGAAGGTGACCTGTTTCTCAGATGGTAGGGTCTGATAAATGTGTTGGATCCCTCCAAGGCAGCCATGATTAGTGCCCTTCAGACACTTCATAGCAAGATGGTCAGTGTCACACCACATTCTACTATGAACTTCATGAAAGGTGTGATTTATACAAGGGAACTCCTGGAATACAAGCTGGCTGAACAAGCAGTGGTCAAGGTTGAACATGTGATAAGAAAAGAATGAGGGGCCTTGAGACCCACTCCTGCACCATTTTATTGATAGTCTTCCCTAGTCAGTGAGTGTATGCCAGTTGGTATCACTACTACATGAAGGCAGTAAGGCTTCAAGGTGGAGGGAGGAAAAGACTTGCATGGCAAGCCCAACCTCCCCCATAAGTCCTCCAAAGTACCAGTTGGGCAAACAGTGTTCTGCCTCTGAGAAGCCTACAGCCATTACCGCGACGGTCTTTTGTTCATAGAGGGGCCCCCAAAACACAGAGCTAAGCATCGAGGGCATATTCCTTCAATGGATTTCCCACAGTCTGGGAGGAGCTGCGGAAGTTCATCCCCATATTTCCTTAGCTATCTTTATGCAGGAGACCATACTGGGCATGTACCCCTTACCCAGCCTCCTGGTGTATAAGGTTTTTGTGACTCCACCACCACAGTATGGAGGCTCTGTAGAAGAATGCGCCATTTAAACCAAACAGGATGTCTCAGCTCTTATCTTTGCTTTAGATTCCTCCTCTTATCCAGTAGCAGTGTAGCTGCAACTAGATAGGAGACAGCTAAGGGGAACTTAAGCAGAAGTGCATAGGTTTTCTTTGTCCCAGCTCCAGGTAGTGCACTTCTGCTATAATGCATGACTCCACCTTCACCCTAGCTTCTTTCTAAACAGGGTTTTCCTGGAAGTGTTGGGTTCCCACCTTTCCTTTATCTTGTTTTCAACCACTGCCTCACTTTTGACCCCTATATTGACAGCTTTAGGGCCTCGTATATCTGTGTCATTCATAATTTTCATTCTGTGACATTCATCACTAGGGTGCTGTCAGGGCTAATGCTTTGTTTTATCATTCCTTTGTTCACATGAATTGTGAAAAGTAAATGCAATCCAGCACACAACTTTCCATCTAGTGACTGGTGCCTCTGCATGTCCCCTTTTTACAGCTTACTTGTCAATGCCAGGAAGATGCCACCTGGGCTACACTGTGCATTATGAGGTTGTATGCACAGGTTTGACATCTTCCTCAGCCACTAACAGCTCTTATCTTATCTGTGACTGATTTTGATAATGGCTATAGCTTCAAGACACACGAGTCATACCCTAAGCCCTTTTGGATTTAGGGCTAGGAAACTCCAAAGTCTTGTATTATGCCTTAGGCCTGTGTTGTCTCTGGTTCTGCCCAGGATATTACCTTGGATGATACCACCTTTGACTCTTGCCACACAATCTCCCCAAGCTTAAAAGAGCTCCCAGATTTTTACATTTGACCTTTTGGGAGCACACTTCATGCTGAAGGCATGCCAGTATTCATAGATGGCTACAAATTTCAAGATGAGGCCAGTTCCATGCCCTATCCCCGCTGTTTGAAGTCAGCATGGTTGTATTAGATGCTGTCTATCTTCACAGCTGAGCTGTTAGCAATACACACCTGATCTGAGAGAGAACACATTGTGCTAGGTTCAGGAACTAGATTGTAATGTATAATGACTTGCAAATTTCCTTGGTTCTCCCTGGGCACTGTACTCTCCAAACAACCTGGTTTGAGGTATCCATGATGCACCAAACTGAGCAGAGGTTGGGATTATTTTCGACTTGGTTCCTGGACAAGTGGTGATTGATTGCATGGAATTGGGGATTTCAAAGAGTCAGCAAGGACTGCATGACCAAACCAGCATTTTTATCTTCCTCATATTGCCTACATGCTTGGGATCAGGTCAGCGCTCTGGGCTGCCTGTAAAGAAAATGGGAGATGCCATCTTGCCATGATTGTTCCCATGGACCTACTTCCCATTGCCTCAGCAACTTTAAGTCAATGTCTATTATCTTCCGATTGGATATACTCGCGGTATGCACCGCCATTTGACAGGCAGAGCATTCTCCCGTGCTTTACTGCATTAACCTTTAGCATATTCTTGTTGAGTGTCCAAATCTGGGGGATAATCACACATGCCACCAGTGCCAGGCAGAGCGGCATGGCTGCCACTTTCCTTTACACTCCATCCATTTTATTTCACTCTGTGTTGAGTGCCTACTCTGTGGTGGAGGGGAGACTACATTGCCATGCTAGCAGAGAATACTTGCTTGTGCAATCGCCAGAGAATTCTTTAAAAAATCTTAATTTGGAATCAATTTGTTATTCAAATTTGGAAGGCACTTGCAGGATTGGTTGCTTTTACCTGGATTCTAAAAGGTTATTCCAGTGACTTATTTTTTATGATTGTTTGTGCTTGTATTCAAATGGCTCAGGGGATGTGTTCCTTTTGTCATTGGCCTTTTAAACCATTGCTCTCATCATGAAATTAAACTTTTCAGGGGAATCTATCACCTTTTTTCTCCATCCTGCTTGATTATCAATACAATTCCTGTATAATGAGCTTTTTGAAATTCATAAAGTTTTATCATAAAGTGTGAAAGTATCTTTTTCACTTTTACAGATTGCATCTGGAGAGATTATAGAAATAAATCACAAATTCTGTGAAGATCCACTTGGTGGCAATTTTGATGATCAAAAGGTGAGAAAAAATACAACACTAAAATTCTGTATAGTTATTCATTGTTTCCAATTGTTTTTAACCATCATTATCAGCATAAATCTAATATAATTGAATCATTTTAAATAGGTAAGATAATTAAATTATTTATTAGGATGATTGTAATGATAGCACAGCCCAAATTATCAAAGACAAGTTTTTTTATGGAAATCAACATAGATTAATATGTCATGAAGAAGTATTTGGTGGTTCTTATGAAATAATCAACCAATTTGGCTCACACATAGAGGGGAGAGGGTTTGTATTCCATTTGAATGCATGGTATCAATGGGAGCTATCTTGCATTCCCCACTAGGTTGGACCTTTCAGTTACTTAGTCTTAAATATGATGTAAGTTTTTAACTCTTAGAGATAAGATCTCTTTGTGTAATTCTAAATAAAAATCTCACATTTCTTTATAAATTATATACAAATAGCAAGGAATGCTCTTATACCTGAAAGTATTTAAAAAAGGTTCCTAAATAAAGCGGTGGTGAAAATATGTGGACAATAAAAGCTTAAGTTGTTATGATGGCAGTGTCTGGGTATATAGATATAAATGCAAAAGATTTAAATTATTAATTCCTAATTTTTCCAATCCTTGTGGATTAGAAAGCAAAATATTCTATCCTCTGTGGTATTGCCTAAGATGTTATTTGCAACATGGTTCAGAGATGTTCATACTCTTCAGCAATGTATGAAGAGATTAAAAGAGCCAAGAGAGGATGACATGGTCTTTGGGTACCAGGATAGATAGTGTCTTTTGTCAATGAGAGGGGCATCAGCTGGGAACCTTAGCAAGTTTTTAATCTCACGTTATGGTCTTGGAGGCAGTGGTGGGACACAGTAGGACTCATTGAGAGTCTCCTAATGTGTTTCCTGTCATAGTAAGAGATAAAACCAATGAGTGCAATAGGTAAACAATTGGATGTGATCGCTGTCAAACCTTTGCCTGCCCTATGTAGTTTTTTTCTGTTAAATCTCTTAAGAAACTTTTGTCAAACAAGATTGCAGAGAAAACATTAAAAATGTGTGGGAAGCTCATTCATAGTCTTTTTCTACTAGTAGAGCCTGGTGGGCAAACATGAATCTGGGGGAGCCTGGGTAGTCTTTTGGTCCTTTTTCCTCCATTTTATATAAATAAAAATATTTTTTGTTGAGCATTTACATAAAATTGACTTTGTCTTTAACTTTAGGAGCGATTTTATGAGATTGTAATGAAAGAGGAGATAAAAGAAGAACCCTTGGAAGATGAAATTCCTCTCCTTGATGGAGAGAGACTCGATTCGCAAGAGGAAAACTTGAGCTCGAAATCCTCTACTGAAATGACCCTACAAAACTCCCTTCAAGAAAAGGTAATTTTGCCCAATTTAAAATTTAATACCAAATTAATTAACAAGTTTTAATGCATTGAAAGATTTAGTAATTTGGTGAAAGCTTATAGCACCTGCAAAGGCTTTGTAAAAAATATAATAAGCATATTAGAAATTTTGCAAATAATTCTGAAGAAGTGTCTGTGTAGCGGGCCGAAAATCTATGCTCTAATCAGAAATCGAAGGAGAATGAAATGGATTGTATGTACAGTCCTTTACTAACAAAAAAAATGTACAATGCTATTCACAATGGAGAGGGGTGATTATATTAGAGATCCCGTTACTATTTACACACAAAAAATACAGCTAAATTTCCTTTATATACGCAATAAAAAAAAATAAACAAATCATACTTACAAATACTATTAATCGATCCTAAGAAACATTCTAAAAAAAATCAAACGACCAAAAAAATCTGGACTACAACAGTCAATATATAATTAACAAACAAAGGCCTCACATGGTACAAAGAGGGTGTGGGGGGACGTCCAGCCACCTGCCACTCGAGCGAGCAAAATGCCTATGACTTCCAAACAATTGGCGGTTCTGCGCTTGATGGAAGATAAGTGACCTTATCACTCTTGCATGGCTATTATAAGCCCTCCTTCATTAACAATAATAAATAGCTTTCCAGAATATGATGCTTCGTTAAATTTACTTAAGACAAAGTAATATTTTGTTTGCTATATAAAGATATATGAAACTAAGTCCTTTCCAGAATATAGCACCTGGAAAGAAAAAAACAAAAAAAACAAGGTAATTTATTTTATACATAAAATAAACAAAAAACAAAACAAACCCCCCATTCCCATTCATACACACACATTCTTACAGAAGAAGGGAGAGTGTATTGAGAAAAAGGGTGGGAGAATGGCCCCTTATACACACACTAACATTAGCTCCACCACACCCCTCCTTCCTTAAGCCATTCGACCACAGTCACTCATAATACACTCTCAATCCTTACTCACAGTACCTTTTATACTCAATCGCACCCTTCTGCACCCATTCACACTCGTCTACTAGTCCCTGGCTACGCGTAGCAATCAGTCAGGGTTGTTCAGTCCTCCTCTCAGTCTCATCGTCACTTTTCATCATATCGTCCACCATACTCTTAGCCCTCATTACCAGTTCTCCCATCTCACAACAGAACTCTTTCATACTCTTCCAATCAGAACCTTCACTCTTCACACCCCCATTCATCAGCTCCTCACTCACAGCTCTCATCCAACTCAAGGTACACTCTTGCGAAATAGACAGGTCACTCACATCCCCTGTATTCTCAACAGGCATACCAGAAACCCCTTTGATTGGTTCCCACCAGAAACCTGAAAAATCAGCCACTTCATCATTCACTACATCAAACTCACCCCTACTATTTCCATTCATAAAACCCGAAAAATCAGCCACACTAGGTTCATTCTGCCCAAACACACTATCATTCATACTGTTCCCAAAACCAGAAAAATCAGGCACAGGCAGCTGAATCACTCATCTACTTATACCAGCCAAATCACTCACCTGTTTTTGCAAACACTGCATCCTTCTTTCAAGCTCCCCCATACCAGAAAGACTCTGCTCAGACTTACTTTCATTTGTACTTGTATTCTTCCCTTCACTCTTCTTTGTACGCTTTCTACTCCTCGAAACTAAGACTAGCTCTTACCAGACAGATCCATACTATCACATTCAATCTCATCATCATGCACTTTACCTCTCTCTTTGCACAGTTCATACACTCGATGACTCACCAGGTAGTCAGGAGGTTCTCTCCATCTCCTTAACTGACTCTAATGAGCCCTGCACTCTCTCAGTCATACCGTCATTCAAACACTCTAAAACATACATCACCCCTATTTTCCCAAACTCTCACAACTCTATAAGGTCCATCAAACTTCTCACTCATCTTTGACACATTCAACCTACCCTTGATTTCTTTTACCTTCAATACTTTTGCACCTAATTCAAATGAACAGAACTTTTCATGTGCCTCACGCCGTACACTCTGCTCACTTTCACTCAGACGAAACCTATCTTTTACTCGCCTTTCAAAATTCATCACAAACTGACACAGGGATATTCCAGTTGCACTATGCACAGTCGAATTATACGCCCACAACACTCTCCCCAGACATACTTCCCAGTCATTCACTGTCGTACTCATCATTCTCAACATCTCACACAAGGTTCTTATCTTACGTTCAGCCAATCCATTTGAAGATGGTACATATGGAGTCGTTCTTACATGCTCCACACCATTCTCTCTCAACATTTGCTCAAACACTTCTCCGACAAATTCAGGCCTATTATCACTCAGACATCTTCTAAGCTTCCATACACACACAGGAAAAAACAACTGCTCAACCACACATGCAGCAGTCACACTCCTTTTATCTCTCACAGGCGCTGCATACACAAACTTACTTTTATGATGAACCATCACAACCTTACCAACATTCCCAGCACTCGTACGCGGCAAAGACACACAATCAATCACTACCATTTCAAATGGTTCTTTCGCATCAACTTTCAACATCGGTGGTTTCACCTGCACACCTTGCGCCTTTGGCTTCTGACACCTTTCACACGTAGTTGCAACATCATTCACAACAGTTCTCAGAAATGGATGGAACACACGCTCCTTCATACACTCCCACAGCTTAAACTTACCCATAGCCCCATTATTATCATGCACAACCTTCACCAGACCAATCATACCAACCAAGGACATCACAGATACATACATATCATCACCACCCTTCACATGCCTCACAAAATATTCAACATCCATACAAACAACAAAATCCTTAGCATACCTTTTAAAATCACTTAAACACTCAGGCCATTCATTCAAATCAACACGCGTCATTACACACCTCTTCAACTCACTAACAAAAGGACACATCTCTTGCATCTCTAGAATATCATCATCACTTAAAATCTCATTCTCATCATCCATGACCAACTCAAAGAAAGTAGAGAGAGAGAGAGAGGTGACGCCCCCTTGTCGCGGGAAGAGAGCTTGTGCGTACCCTTGACTTTTCGAGCTATGTCGGCGGGGGTACCTATCTTCTGGTACCCCTGGCAGGGTTTCGCTTGTCGATTTGGTCGGAAATTAAGTTCCAGACTAAGTGCATCTTTCTTTATCCTACTCTATCCTTCCTCTCTTTTTTACATTAATCCTATTTCTTCTACTTATACAAAAAGAAAAAGCAACAAAAAAATACAACCCCTATTCCTATCATGTCACTCTTACCCTTTTTTCATCTATCCACATATACGGACCTGGTAGCCACCTCATGCGTCAAAAGAGAGGCTTTAGAACCTCTATAAACAACGCCAATCGACGCTCACTGCGAGAGACTAAGACTCGAGGGGTCTTAGGCGCTGGAGCACAATGAATGGGATGAGGGTAGTGCCCCGTTAACCCCTTTCCTGGCGCATAATTATTGACCATTCCCAGTGACCGTTGATGGGTGCCTCTGGTAGCATTGTTCCGTGGTGACGGCCCTTTGTTCCCATGTTGGTTGCCAGGCCAACAAAAAGCCTTTGGTTGAGTTTCTTGGTGTGGCGGGATATCCATTGAACGCTGTTCCGAGATCTTGGCCGTCGCGAAGGGAACTAGTAGGAGTTTAGTACGGGGCGTGCTTCGTTGTTGTTCACCTGGTGACAAATCGATGGCCCCTTCGTGGACCGTCTGTGCTGCTTGGTTGGGAGCCACGGCACGCCGAGGCTTGACGACTCGGTCGGACGAACAACAGCACATGGAGCGTGCCTTCTGTAAGATCCGAAACGTCTCCGATCGATAGGCGGGAGTGACTCACGCGGGGAGAACTCACCAACCCCCTTTTTTCTATTGATTGGTCGCAAAGTTTTGAAAGAAAGAAAGTGTTCAAAATGACAGGGAAAAAAGGTCCAGCTGCACTCAAATATACATGTGCGATATGCCAGAAGGATAAGTGGTACGTGGACTTTCTGGAAGGATGTTTTTCGAAATGCCACCCGGGAAGTATATGCACTGACTGCATCCTTAAAGGAGAGGTCCGACAGGCAGTGGCATACTGCAATGAACTCAAGGATCTCTTCACAACCTGTGAAGAAAAATGTAGGGCGCTGGAAAGTAAAATACAAACCCTAGAAACGCAGCACGCGCTTCAGATTCGGCGTCTCGAGGAAAAAATCCTAGAGCTAGCCTCTAAACTAGAGGCCCAGTCAGCTCAATCTCGAGACGAAAGTCCCACTGACTTGGGTGGTTCCGCCGATGTGACTGTAGCTCAAGGAGGTAAAACTACATTGGTAGTCCCACTTCTGCCATGCGGAGAAGCAAATGAGAAGAAGAAAAAGAAAAAGAATAAAAATAAAAACGACCTTAATGCAGCTCACCCCAGTGTAGAGGATTCGAGCGTTACTGGTCCGCAAGGGAAAGTGGATAGAGAAGAGAAAAGAGAAACGGAAGAAGAGAAAAATGAAGACAAGAAAAATAAGAAGAAGAAGAAGAAAAAGAAAAATGTAGAGATACAAGAGGAAAGCGGCAAGTCGCTTCCGAGAGGAAAGACTAAGTCGCCTGCAGACAAATGTGTAAAAGTCACCCTTATTGGTGATTCTCAAGCACGGGGCCTGCAGTCCCTGCTAGCGGCCCGCCTTCGCACTAGTGTGAAGGTAAGCTGTCTGCCAGGATGTGGTAACCACCACATCCTGGGAGCTCAGTCGTTGCTCTGATGGTCAGTGGAAACAACCTCTACCTGAGAGGAGGTAGGGTAGGCCCTACAGATAAAATCCTCCACACACTCATGGGTGCCGTGGACGACTGTGGGCTGAAAACCCGCAAGCGTGTGGTAGTCGGGATGCTCCCCAGGAGAGGTCCAACACGGACCGCTCACTCGATGAATGTCTCTTTAAACCGGCGCCTGGAAGATTTGTGTACGGCAGAGGGGGTCTTTTTTGTGGACCCGTACGCCAGTACGCCCGTGTCACTCCAGGAACGACCTTCTCAGAGGTCGCAAAGAGTGGTGCCTCGCCAACAAACAAGCCGGGAAACGGAAGAGTGTAGGGAGTCCTACATTCGGGGACTCCCTGAAAGTTCTTCTGTTCAATGCGAGGTCAATCAGGAACAAGTTTCCTGAGCTCCGTGGCCTCGTAGCGACGGAAGAACCCAAAATGGTAGCCATAACAAAATCGTGGATAAAAACCTCAAACCGAGACTTTGAAGGCGAATTCACGGTTCCTAGCTACCAACTCTTCCACAAAGATAGGCCAGACAGAGAGGGTGGCGGTGTAATGTATGTCAAGTTTACAATCAAATCTACGAACTCCAACATTATATCCGATCACGAGCTCCTAGGCGTTGACCTAGAGATAGGTCCTGTCAGATACAGGACCCTGCTGCTTTACAGACCCCTTCCTAATCCGTTGAGAAGGGCAAGGAACTGTACCAGCTGCTGGGTGAGCTTGTTCAAGGCAGAGTGTGCATCATTATGGGTGACTTTAACAGACAAGTTGACTGGGAAACCAGAGCAGCCTGTGGCGAGGAGAGCGCGCTACTCCTGGAGTTCGCCAACAACGAGTTCCTCACTCAATGGGAAAGAGAACCGACGAGAGGAGACAATATCCTCGACTTGGTCTTCACCTCTGAGGATGATATCGTTGAGGATGTCTCTGTAGGCGAAGAGCTCGGTGGCAGTGATCACCAGCTAGTTAGATTTAGCGTCAAGATCCCGAAGGTAAGGTCTGTTGCCAGTCAATCAAGGAAACTTGACTTCAGAAGAGCAGACTTTGCAAGCCTTCGTGCTGGGCTGACTGATGTAAGGCTAGCAGTATGCGAAGAGGTTGAGGATTCGTAGAACAATTTCAAAAATGAGTTCATAGTCGTTAATCAAGTTACATCCCTCTGAAATGCCTCCGTCGGTCTTCTGTTCAACCAAAGTGGTTTAATCGAGAAATCGGCCAACTGCTTAGGGAGAAGAGAAATGCGTACCGGCGATCGAAGATCTCTGGTGCCTTTGACGAGTACCGGAGGCTAGCCAGGAGAGTGAAGTCCAGCATAAGGGCGGCTAAGCGTACTGAGGAACTCCGAGTGGCGAGACTCTGCAAGGAGAATCCCAAGGAGTTCTTCGGCTATGTAAATAGCCGTAAACCAATCCATCGTAGGATTGGGCTCTTAGTGGACGAGGAGGGTGCATTAACTCACTCAGATGCAGAAAATGCTAACCTTCTCAATGACTACTTCTCTTCAGTGTTTACTAAAGAGTGTGGTCCCATCCCCCAGCCCACGGATTCCTACTCGGGGGGAAAAGCTGGAGGCAATGGACTTCACCGAAGGAGAAAAAAAGAAAAAGATTGCTGACCTAAAGATGAATAAGTCCCCTGGACCGGACGGGTTTCTATCCAAGGTGTTGAAGGAAGCGTGCGATGAAGTATCACGACATCTGTGCGCTATCTTTAACATGTCAATCCGGACCGGATGCGTTCCTAGAGACTGGCGTGAGGCGGAGGTGACTCCGATCTTCAAGAAAGGAGACCCCAGCCATCCATCAAACTACTGACCCATCAGTCTGTCTTCGATAGTCGGTAAACTCATGGAAAGCATGATGGTGGACAAAATGACGTCGTATTTAGAGTCAAACCTGCTACTGAGGAGTTCCCAGCACGGCTTCCGAAGGCAATGGTCATGCCTGACGAACCTTGTTGAATTCTTCCACTTCGTGTTCAGTGAGCACGATCGGGACAAGGCGGTATGGTGTACTTAGACTTTCAGAAAGCCTTTGATAAGGTACCACACCGCCGCATTCTCCGGAAAATGCAAGCGCTGGGCATAGACGGAAAAGTAGCCGGCTGGATCGAGAACTGGCTAAGTGGCAGACGGCAACGGGTGGAGGTGAATGGACAGGCTTCTGAGTGGTTGCCCGTTACTAGCGGGGTGCCTCAAGGTTCTGTCCTGGCACCACTACTATTCATTATCTACGTTAACGACATGGAGGGTGACATGGTTGCCAAGATTTCCAAGCTTGGTATGAACGTTGCAAAGGATGGAAATACTGCAAGCCGGCAGGAAGATCTTCGGAAGATTGGGGAGTGGTCGGACACGTGGCAAATGCCTTTTAACGTGAGGAAATGCAAAGTAGTGCATATCGGCCACAGAAATCCCCAATCTCAGTATATCTTTAAGGGCACTGCTCTTGAATCGAGTGACACTGAGAAAGACTTGGGTGTAACTATCACTAGCGACCTCAAGTTCTCGAAACAGTGCATCGAGGCAGAGAAGAGCGCCCAAAGGATGTTAGGCTACATAAAGCGCCAGTTTGGATACAGTAACAAGGAGATAGTACTTTGTCTGTACAACTCCCTCGTTCGGCCGCACCTGTAGTATGTCGTACAATTTTTGAGTCCTTCATTTCGAAAGGATATCGCAAGGTTGAAACGCGTACAAGCCAGGGCAACCAAGCTGATCCCCTCTATCCGACATAAAAGTTATGAGGATAGACTAAGGGAATTAAATCTGTTCTCGCTGGAAACCCGTAGACTGCGTGGTCAGCTCATCAAAGTTTTCAAAATACTTCGGGGGTTCGACAATGTTGACTACCGGCATATTTTCACACTCGGTAGGATCAGAACGCGCAATCACGGCTTCAAACTTGAACTGAAGCGTTACAACCGCAATCTGTGTGGAAATTTTTTCACTTACAGTATCTGCGGTAAGTGGAACGCACTTCCAGTCGAAGTTGTCAACAGTGAATCTGTTGACCAGTTCAAGTCAAGACTAGACAGTCTTGAAAAGTGGCCGTTTAGGGACGCAAAACAATTGAGCAGCCATGTGCCTGCTTGATTGCTAGTCCAAAGGTACCCTCTTTGAATGGACCATAAGGTCTCCTAGGGTACTCCCTTTCCTTGTTACTTCTTGTTACAAAATTTGACAACATTCTTCGCACACTCATTCAACCTCATCACCTCGCATTCACCTTTCATAATACAATCCTTATCAGCATCCAAAGACAAATCATTCAATCTCATAAAGTCTACACCAAGCAGAAAACAACACGGCATTTGCTCATCTTTCAGAATCACAAAGTCATGCTTCACATTCACACCATTACCCAAACTCACTTTTAGACTAACCTGTTCCCATGCCACTATCATGCCATTCCCTAATCCACTTATCCGTAACTTCACAGGTTTATGCTTGCAACATCTAAACTCTTCATACTTACTCAGAATCCTCTCATTCACTAAAGACACTTGCGCTCCAGTATCAATCAAACCACAGAACAACCTTTCACCAACATCAACTCTGACATCCACAACATCATCAACTCCCATATCATCACTCACCACACACTCATCTTCATCCAGACAATCCTTCTTCTCTCTCATATATGAACACTTTTCAATCACCCAATTGTAGTGCACACCGCTCAAACATTGCAGATGTACCACATTAGCATTCAAACCCTTCATCTTCTCATCTTTGTACACAATCGGCCTCTCACCACCAAAGTGCACATAAACAATCACTTCATACAAAGGACTCACTACAATTAACACTTCCTGAAATGGTGGGACCCCTTGCATACACATCGCTCTCAATTCTTTCATGAAGTTCCGCACCCTTGCCATACCACTGCTTTCAAGCTTCCTACATACTTCACTCATTACCTCCTTCCTTAAGTCATCCACACTATCGGGCACTCTCACATCTACTCCATCACATCAAATCTTGCAAACCATTCCATACACTCTCAAACAAGGAATCACCCCGACCCTTACTCTCCTTTACATTCATATACCTTTCGGCAAATACTCAAGATCACTCACTCCACACACATTTTCATCATTCGTACCAGGATACCTTGACATCAAATCAGCCACTTCATTTCGTTCACCAGGCACGTACTCAATGACATAGTCAAAGTCACTCAAATCTTCCAAAGTCCTTGCAATCCTACTATCAGCCCACTTCATACTCTGCAGATACACAAGAGGTTGATGATCTGTTTTGATCACAAAACCTCACACCATACAAAAACGGACTCAACACTTTCAAACAATACCTTATCGCAGCCAGCTCTCACTCTGCGAACATTCATTGCCTTGAATACATTTTCAATTATTCGCCTGACATTCTCTTCATTTAAACGCTGCTCTTGCATCAGAAAACCTCCCATACAATACCCACTCGCATCTATATACAATTCAAGCATTTTAGCATTCACACTATAATCTGGATACACCAATTCAACATCTTCAGCTGCTGCCTCTTTTATTTTTTCATAGTTCTCATTCATCTTATCATTCCACCTGACAACCGTACTACCTTTCTTGCCTATCCACTCAGTCAGAGGCTTACTCACACCAAAACAATCACGTATAAACTTTCGCTGGAACTCAATCAAACCCAAAAACGACTTCAGTTGCTTCACAGTCACCGGTTTTGGAAACATTCTCACCTTCTCAACATACTTCGGCGACTTTCGTAACCCATTCTCACTCACCATATGCCCGAGGAATTCCACTTCTTTCGCAAACCACTCACACTTTGCCACTTTCACCTTCACACCAACACTCTCCAACGTTCTCAACAAATTATTCACCAATCTCATATGCTCCTCAAAAGTCTCAGTCATAATCAAAATATCATCTATAAACGCAATCACATTCTTACTCGCAAACTTACTCAACACAACATTCATTGTCCGCTGGAAGGCTCCGGGAGCATTAGCCAACCCAAAGCTGAGGTTCCGGAAATGGTAATGCCTATTGGTGGAAGAGAAGGCAGTTACCGGCCGGCTCTCCTCAGCAATAGGCATCTGGTAATACCCCCGTACCAGATCCAGTTTCATAATCCACTCCATCCCATGCATACTATACACACACTCAGATTCCACACACATCGGAAACCTTTCTTTCACAGTCCTTTCATTCACCTTTCGACAATCCACACACAGACGCAATCTTCCATCCGGCTTACATACAGGCACAGTTGGACTATTCCATGCACTCTCGCTCTCTTCAATCACCCCCATTGCTCTAATTCCAAACTCTGCTCCTCAATCTCATCAGTAACTGGACGTGGGAAATGCCTTGGCCGCCGATAGATTAGGGAGTCCTCCTTCAGTACAATCTTGAATTCTGGGAGCTTTGCAACCCCGAAATCCAGATCACCCTTACTGAGGGCTCCCTTTCGTTCAAATATCATTTGATACACATCCTCCCTTTCATACTCAGTCAAACATCCATCTAATTCCACCATGCTCTTCACTTCATTATACGTCCATTCACACGTCTTTTCATTTGCAACATTCACCCCGACATCTGTGCTATCATTCATACCTACCTCATTGACAGTGGAGAGGTGACCTAGTACATCTCTGACTTGGATACCCTTCACCTGTCCTTTCACACTGGGGTCCGCCTGCACACATACAAAAGGATCATTCATTCTCATTAAGCCATCAAACACACAAGCAACACGCCTTACCTTATAACACTAACATCCTTACTCCAACTTACTCGAACAGACACCCTTTCACCCTTCACAAGCCTTACAGTCTCCGTAGCAGTCACCTCAATACCAGTAAACACACTCCTCAAAACACTACCACCTTTCCATACATATAACTCTTACACCCGATTTTTACCAATCTTTCTCTTCAATCTGATCACTTGCAGGATGCACAACCATACGATTCATTTTCATAAAATCATACCCCAAAATCACACCATACTCACTACTCACCTTATCAATCACAGAGAATTCATATTCATTCATCAACATACTATGCATTCGAACAGCTGACCTTATTCCAATCACAGGCACTCTCCTATTACCAATACCTACCAAACTACCCTTGCACTCAGACAGGAGGGCTTTCTCGCTAACCTTGTCATATACATCTTTATACACCAAGCTTGTCTTGCATCCAGAATCTATTAAAGCCAAACACTGAATTCCATTCAATTCCACCTTCACACTCAGGCACTCATACTTCCTACCAGACAGCACTTTCACACTAGACAGACTTACCAACACATTATTCACACTCATGCACCCAGAGGATACTTCACTAGGTACCCTCTTACAAATCAGTTTCCCGCTTCAGACTTTCCATTCACACCTTGCGCTCTCAATCTAATCCAACACTTTTCACTTGAATGTCCTTCAATCGCACAATAGCTACATACATTCCTCTGGTCACGACACATCCTCGCATAATGACCAGCCTTTCCACAATTACCACAAGCATACTTCATACTTCCCCCAGCAGTGGCTCCACCATTGAACCTCGGACAATCTTTCTTCAAATGGCCTATTTCTTTACACTCGAAGCACTTTTTCACACTTTCCTGGCAATCCTTTATCATATGCCCTTTCTTACCACACCCAAAACATTCACCAGACATCCACCTACATTCTGCCAACATATGACCTTTCCTTCCACACCGACGACATTCCACAATCTTTCTCACACCATTCGGTCTTTCATTTGCTGGGACATACCTCGGTTTCTCTCTCATATATCCGTTCCCACGCTTGACATTCATCTGTCCCCTTCCATTGAACCACCCTCCATTTACCCATCCATTCTGCTGGTCCAGGAAGTTCGACATCACTCCAGCTGGTGCAGCCTTCAGGGCATCCCTGTAGCTGACAAACTGCTGGGGTGGATGAAAGCTCCTGGGCTGGGCTTCTTACCCCGAACATTCACACTGTACCATCCATCCTCTTCTAGATCGCTTTCATCATCAAATCTTCCATCTTCCAACAGCTCCAACACATCCTCCTGCATCAACCGTTTACCTGTCAGTCTCACTCTCTCCTTTCTCTTTTCATTCAGCCATTTACTCACCTTTCGCGGGTTCGTGTCCAGAAACTTCCTCATCAGTGGTTTACATTTATTTACATCATCATCACCATACCTCTTTCTCGCCATACTCTCAAGCCTATGTGCATACATGTTCACACTTTCACTCTTTCCCATTCGTTTCACCTGCCCAATCAATCTCTCCTTCACCACATCGTACCTCGGTTCCCCCACACTCGTAATCACGCGGGGAAAACTCCAATACTTTTCCCTCCAAATATTCCCCCAAAACATTCAACGAGTATCCCTTATTCTCCGGGTACTTGAGCTTGCAATATTGCTCAAATTCTCCGAAGAATTCTTCCACACTTTTCCCACCATGTAACCTAAACCTATCTATCTCTGGCACTTTCCTTATCAAATTACTCTTTCCCACATTCACTTCACTCTCACTTGAGCTGCCTTCACTCTCAATCATTTCAATCATACCATCACTCTCTCCTTCATCCGAGTACAATGAGTCCACACTCTTTCCTCTTACCTTCCTATCCTTTCCCTATGAAGCAGTCTTCCTTCTTCTCTTGCATTCAACTCTCTTCCATTCTCCGTCCTTCCTATCACTCATAATTACCCTATCCTCTCTACACTCGCACACACTCCCATTGATCCCATTAGTCTTATCCCCTTCAGTCGGAGCAAGGATCAAGGTCGAGGGTCCTGGGGCCGGTCCTGACCCCTTCATCATGTCATACAAGTCCTTCATCCGTTGGTCAACCCGCTTCTGTCTCTCGTCTATTTCTTTCCTCATCTTGTCGTCTTCTCATCCATACTCATCACATCACTCTTCAATTCATCAATCACGTTCCTCAACATCATACATTCCTCCTCTTTCTGCCTCAATTCTATGCTCAGTCTCACGATCTCATCATGGAGGCCCTGTTCTACAGAAGCCATCCCCCTAGGTTAGTACAAAGATAGAAAAGGTGAAAAACAACCAACTACCTCTCACTCTAATTGGGTGTGGACTGCAATCCCATCCCGTCTCGCTCCCGGTTTCGAGGTCTCACGTCCCTATTCGAGTGCCAAATGTAGCGGGCCGAAATTCTATACTCTAATCCCAATCGTTCCAACCCGCTTCCTACACTAATTCGGACGTGAGAAATCAAAGGAGAATAAAACGGATTGTATGTACTGTCCTTTACTAACAATAAAAATGTACAATGATATTCACAATGGAGAGGGGTGATTATATTAGAGATCTCGTTACTATTTACACACAAAAAATACAGCTAAATTTCCTTTATATACGCAATAAAAAAAATAAACAAATCATACTTACAAATACTATTAATTGATCCTAAGAAACATTCTAAAAAAAATCAAACAACCAAAAAAATCTGGACTACAACAGTCAATATATAATTAACAAACAAAGGCCTCACATGGTACAGAGAGGGTGTGGGGGGACGTCCAGCCACCTGCCACTCGAGCGAGCAAAATGCCTATGACTTCCAAACAATTGGCGGTTCTGCGCTTGATGGAAGATAAGTGACCTTATCACTCTTGCGTAGCTATTATAAGCCCTCCTTCAATAACAATAATAAATAGCTTTCCAGAATATGGCGCTTCATTAAATTTACTTAAGACAAAGTAATATTTTGTTTGCTATATAAAGATATATGAAACTAAGTCCTTTCCAGAATATGGTGCCTGGAAAGAAAAAAACAAAAACATGGTAATTTATTTTATACATAAAATAAACAAATAACAAAACAAACCCATTCCCATTCACACACACACATTCTTACAGAAGGAAGGAGAGTGTATTGGGAAAAATGGTGGGAGAATGGCCCCTTATACATACACTCACATTCGCTCTACCATATCTGAACCTAAAAAAATTGAATTGTGCTCAAAAAGATGCATCTACAAAGCAGAGCTTATTTGGGCTATAAAAATAGTTTTAATAACTATTCTGCCTCATTAGTGGATGAAACAGATGACATTTTTCGCTCGATGTTGACAGAGTTCCAAAAGAATTTTCATTGTTGAAAAAGAAATTATCTTATTTAATCACCTATGCTTTAGGGCCATATTTCAAAGGCAAATTAATTAAGGATATCTCCAATTAATTTTTTAGCATTTTATATGATAAGACAGCAAATGCTCAAAACTTTAAGAATTACAAATTTGTATAAGATATTTTTCAAAAACTCAGGTCCAAATAGTCATCAGTCATTTGAAAACATTTTTTTAAGGCATACTCCTGCAGAAACTGTTGTTAAAAAATAAATGATGCATTTAACAGTGTAAATTTAAAATATGAAAACATGTTGATGTTCCAAATTTTAATAAGTCAATTTTAAAAATATTAATAAAATCATAAAACAGACACGCGGCAAGAGCTTACTTAATGTATGAACATACAATTTGCATGTGATTAATAAGGATATCAAAAAAGCTATTCAATCATTTGGAACTGATGGCTCATGTTTTCCAGTATTATTAGAAGCATTACATGAATTTTTATTTTTTGATTGTTGGTCAGGGAGATGGCAAGATTTTAAATAAATTCAAAATGAATTGCAACTGCCCAATCATGAAATCTTGAAACATGTTTCCAGTAGATGGCTATCTTTGGAATCAGCAGCTATCAGATTTTTGGAGCAGTTTTCTACATACAAAAATATTTTTTTAACATATATTCCAGAAAAAAAAGAAACAAAGATCTTGATGAGCAATTTTTATTATAAAGAAATTGCAAATTTTTTAAAAAGCAACAATTATAGCAGAGATGAAATTTATTGTAGGCGCATGTCCAAATTTGACTGAATTTAGTAAAGAAATTCAAACATGCAGCCCATTAATTGATCAACTGCATGATGAGTTAATGAATGTTGCCAATATAATATTAAGCAGTCCATTCAAAAGCTCTGCCCTTACCACAGCAAATGGCTCTGAAGATATAAAAATACTTATAAATGAATGGGAAACCAGTGCCTTCTTTCGAAACATCATGTGATTTATGGTAGTGGTATTGAAAGTGAGTATAAGAGCCTGTCTGAAGAAAAGAGAGATTTTTTTAAAAATGCCATAGTTTTTATAAAGAAGGTTTATTGTACTTACTGGATAAATCCCCATTAAATAGCAATTTTGTAAAACGGTTCAGATGCCTAAATAACCATTGTTTGACTGATATAAAGATTATTAGCAAACTTTACCCTATGGATTTTGAGATAGTTCACCTACATGTGGTGATGAGCGTGAGTGTCCCATATAAACTATAGGGTTACTATGGCTGGTGATGAGAAATTTTAAAAAATCTCATTCAACTCTCCCTTTATCAACAACGGAGCGGCTTTTGGGCAGTTTCACCGAAAAAATGGAGGTTCCCCCCCACTGTGCTGTCTCAGGGGACCCTCCAAATTTCTTCTACTGGAGAGGAGGCTTGCTCCTCTCCTAGGTCTATGGTTGTAGGGGACTCCACCTCAATCCCTTCTCTGGAGGGGTCCTTGGGTGTTACCCTCTTTCCAGCTGCAGTATTCTCCTTTCTAGAAAAAATGGAGGACAACCCCCCCCTGTGCTCTCGCAGGGACCCTCCAAATATATCTAACCGGAGAGGAGGCTTACTCGCCTCCTTCGCCTATGGGTGTAGGGGACCTACTCACCCCCTTGTCTGAGGTGCCTTCAGGCACCTCCCTCTTTCCAGCGGCAGTCCCCCCCCCCCTTTACTTTCCAAGGGGACTAATAGAAAGCCAGCAGGCCGCCCATAGCCGACCGCTCGCTATTGAAGCGGCTTGGTAGGGCAAACTCCCTTAAGGAGGAGAGGGAAGCCAGGCCCCTTTGGTCGCTTCCCTCAAAAGACATGCTGGCTAGAATATTAAACAAAGCGGGAGTAAAGGCCTGTGCCTTCCCAGACTCAACTAATGACACTGCTGCCAATAGGACCTGTGATATCCGGGATGAGGGGGGCAACTGGAGGCCCCACCTGAAATAGACATGTTCCTTGAGGCAACCCAGCCTCAGACTGTAGGGTCTTCCATGGGAGCGAATCAGGGCTCGGTGCCAAGCACCGAACTCTAATCTGCTCCTATGCAAGGTCCTCCTCAAACGGCTAGGGTTTCCAAGGCAGTAAAAGGAGGGAAGGGATCGCTAGGACCTTCTCCATCTCGGAGAGGGACCTTGATGAGACCGGTCTATCCGGCCTGGGGGCTCCAGCCGGCGGAGGGGAGAAGAGGGTTCATTCCCTGCAATCCTTTGCTAAAAAGAAAAAAAGACTCGGTGGGGGGGGGGGGCTCCTCTCCATCCGCGGGGGCTGCGTGGATGGATGGGTCTGCTGCCATTTCGGTAAGCGCCCAAGACGAGATCGGCACAATCGGCCTGTCTGCTTCCCCGTGTCCCCGTAAGGGGCGCGGCGATTTGCCATCCTGGCCGCCGTGCTGACGGGATCCAGCGCTCGTCCGGCCCCAGCTTAGCCTCTCTTCCTTCCTTCAGATAGCCTGTATTCCTATCCTACCTCGTCGCTTTTCATACAACCTCTCCCACAACTTTATCTGGTCAGCCTCTAATTTCACAGGGTAGAAGCTGACCTTCTTCTCAGCCAACCGTCCCGGATCGGGGCTGAGGGGAGAGGGGACAATGTTCCTTAACCTCTGAGCTCCGGTCTGGGGTGGTTGGTTTTTAACTACCTGCTTCATCCCCACCCATACCTTCCTCACATCCCTTTTCCTCTTTTCTTCAAAATCTATCTTTTTTACGCCGTGTTCAAGGTGAGGCCGCCATGTCGAAGGACTGCCAGGCCACCAGGCGGAAGGGGTGGTCCCAAATGGCGGCGCCTGGCTCTGCCGGGCCTGTAAGCACCTCTTGCAGTGCGGGCTACTGCAAGAGGTGGTGAGCGATTGCGTCCCGTAAAACAAAGAGGGTCACCATGCCCAATGATGCAAAAAAAAAAACATCTCCCCTTAATTCCCCCGATAACAACGACGGAGCCGCCCTCGTGCAGCTCCACAGAAAAGATAGAGGGCCCCCCTCCCCCTGTACTTGCGCAGGGGACCCTCCATATTTCTCTAACAGGAAGCCTCCTCTCCTTTGCTTACGGGTGCCGGGGACTCCCCCTCACCCCCTTCTCTGGAGGTGCTTTCGGGCACCTCCCCTTTTCCAGCGGCGGTCCCCTCTTTTCTTTCCAAGGGGATTGCCAAGAAAGCCAGCAGGCAGCCCACTGCTGACCGCCCCTCGTGTAAGCGGCTCGGTAGGGCAAACCCCCTTAGGGGGGAGAGGAAAGCCAGGCCCCTTCGGTCGCTTCCCTCAAAAGACCTGCTGGCAAGAATATTGAACCTTGCCGGGGTCAAGGACTGTGCCTCCCCACACAAGACTAGTGACAATACAGCCAACTGAACCTGCGATGTCTTGGGAGGGGATGGCCAACTGGAGGCCCCTCCTGTGACAGACATGGTCCTTGAGGAAACCCAGCCTCAGACGGTAGGGCCTTCCATGGGGGGGAATCCGGGCTCGGTGCCAAACACCGAACCCGAATCCTCCCCTATGCAAGGTCCTCCTCAAACGGCTGAGGGATCCGAGGCAGTACAAGGAGGGGAGGGATCTCCTCCGACTACCGGGACCTTCTCCATTTTGGAGAGGGACCTGGCTGAGGCCGGCCCATCTGGCATGGGGGCTTCTGCCGGCGGAGGTGAGAAGCGGGTTCATTCCCCGCCCTCCTCTCCTAAAAAGAAGAATAAAAAGAGAAGAAAGACCAAAAAGACTCGGGGCTCCTCTCCATCCGCGGGGGCTGCGGGGACGGATGGGTCTGCTGCCACTTTGGCAAGCGACCAAGCCAAGATCGGCACATCCGGCCCCTCTTTTCCCCCGTGTGCGGAGCCCCTGACTAAGACTAAGACCAAGAGTGCACAGGGCGGAGCCTCGATGACATCGGGGCCCCTGATTCAGAGGTTACCTGGCGTTTTCGAGCCCGCTGGCTTCAAGCACTTCCTCGTTATTCGCTCCACTGATGGCACCATGTTGTCCAAGGGCAACAGGATCCATCAGAGGAGAGGATTAGCTAGTGCAATTGGTAGAGAGCCGAAGGTGACCTGTTTCTCGGACGGGAGCCTTCTGGCGAATCCAGCCGAGGCGGCCAAGATAAGTGCTCTTCGGACACTTGATGGCACTCCTGTGAGTGTGACGCCGCACTCTACCATGAACTTTGTGAAAGGAGTAGTTTATGCGAGGGTACTCGTTGACTACTCCATTGAGGAAATCACCCAAGAGCTGGCCGACCATGGGGCGGTCAAGGTCGAACGTGTGATGAGAAAACAGGGAGGGGCCTCGAGACCCACCTCTACACTCTTCGTCACGTTCGACTGTGACAAGCTCCCTGAGTCGGTGCGTGCCGGTTGGTACCGATACCGCGTGAAGGCATTCGTGCCACTGCCGCGGCGGTGCTATTACTGTCACCGCTTCGGCCATACGAATCGCTCATGTAGACGTGCAAAATCGGGGTCACCCGAAGTCTGTGTAAATTGCTCCAAGGTCGCACACGATAAGTCCAAATCGTGTGTGGTCAATTGCGGAGAGCCGCACCCTGCTTCTTTGAAGCTATGTGGTGCATATCTCCTTGAGAAAGAAATCCTGGCTGTTCAGGCCCAGGATCGACTCTCATTCCGCGAGGCTAAGGACTTGGTCCTGGCGCGCCCGGCTCTGCCTGGGACGTCATATGCCTCAATAGTTAGAAAGGCACCCTCTGCTCCTGGCCCATCCAGGCCAACGAGCACGGTTGTTTCCGCGCTCATTCGGAGCCCTTCTGCGGGCTCTACCCAACCCGGGCGCTCCCCTGGTAAAGCTGGCGGTAAAAAGGGTTCATACCGACCCCGGCTAAAACCAGGGCTCCCCCTTCTTTCCTCAGCGTGACCGTTTCCCGTAAGGCGAAACGGCCACGCGCCTCCACCGAGTCGTTAGACTCACAGGAGGCAACACCCCTGAAGATGGTCGCTAGGCCATCTTCCGGGGTTCCTAAAGCTGTCCCCCGAAAGGAGGTCAGCAACAAAGGAGCTTCGGCTCCTTCGCCCACGCCTAGTGGTGGAGCGAATGGCTCGTAGACGGTGGTTCCTCGAAAAGAGGGCCCCTTGCCTCCGAAGCAGCATCGCCTGCCTAAGGTTTCGAGGCGGAGGGAGGAAAAGACTCGCATGGCGAGCCCAACCTCCCCCAATAATTCCTCGAAGGCGACATCGCCTTAAGCGCTTTGTTCTGCCAACAGCGCCTGGGGTTCTGCCCTCGGGAAGCGTACGGCCATTCCCGTGAGGGTCTTCTGTTCGAGGAGGGCCCCCGCGTTTCGTCCGAGCTAGGCCTGGAGGGCATATTCCTTCAATGTGATTGCCGTGGACTCCGGGCCAACTGGGAGGAGCTGCGGAGGCTCGTCTCGTCCCGTTCCCCGTTAGCTATCTTTTTTGCAGGAGAGCATGCTACGCGCGTGCCTCCTTCCCTCCCTCCCGGAGTATAAGGGTCTTGCGACCCCACCACCACGGGATGGCCGGGCTGGGGGATGCGCGGTTTACACCCGGCATGATGTCTCCGTTCTTCCTTTCTCTTTAGATACCTCCTTTCAGGCAGTGGCTGTGCAGCTTCACCTGGATAGGAGGTATACTATCGTTTCTGCGTACATTCCACCGTCAGCTGACTTCGACGCGGGGGACTTCCGCCGTGTCGTGGCACTGTTGCCGAGGCCCTTTCTCATGCTTGAGATCTGAACGGCAGGCATTCTCTCTGGGGAGATTACTCAATAAATCCCAGAGGACACGTCCTTGCCGATCTGATCGAAGAGCTTGAGATAGGTATCCTAAACGTGGATGAGATTACGCATCACTGTCCGAGAACCGCTTCATTTTCTTGCCTTGATCTATCTTTGTGCTCTTCGGATGCACAGCCTGATTTTGATTGGGGGGTGGTCGATGACCTCCATGGTAGTGATCACTTTCCCATTCAAATATCATTTTCAGGGCAACTGCCGCCTGAGAGCCCACCTCGGTGGTGCTTGGCGTGGTTGCCCTCATTTCAGGAAATGAATGAATTCTCTATCTCAGTCGAGGAGTTTAGGTCGGTAGATGAGGCCGTTGAGTTCTTCTCCGGCAACCTCATCGCTGTGGGCCTGACTACTATTCCCAGAACGTCTGGCCGTTTTGCACGCCGACCACTTCCATGGTGGTCGGCCGAGTGTGAGACGGCCCTCAAACAGAAGCGTTATGCCTACATGCGCTAGAAGCGCCGCCCGAACGATTTCACTGTCGCTGAATTTTGTCGGGCTAGGGCTAGGTTCCGGTATATTTCGAAGCACGCCCGCCGCTCTCCTTGGCGGGCATACGTGTCTTCACTTGACGGGAAGACCCCTTTAGCTGAGGTGTGGAAGCGAGTCAAAAGATTTCAGGGCAAGCTCTCGCAGGACATCCCCCTCCTCCTCCCGTTCTCCAGGAGAATGGGACCGCAATCTCGTACCCCGCGTCCGTGGCGGAATCCTTAGCGACCGCTTTTTCCGCATTCTCTATCCTTGATGCTGCTCCGCCAGCATTCAATGCACGTCGTCATATCGCGGAAGGCCGCCGGCTGGACTTTACCTCCAGAGGCGGAGAACCTTTCAACGACAAGTTTACTGTGAGTGAGTTGCGCTCCGCTCTCGCTTCGTGCGCGGACACCGCCCATGGTCCGGACGATGTCCCGTACGCCATGCTTCGACACCTGGGTTAGCGAGGCATGGCCTTTCTGTTAGATTTGTTCAACAGGATCTGGGTGGAGGGTCTTCTCCCAGACTCCTGGCGAATCGCTACTGTGCTCGCCTTTCGCAAACCGGGGAGAGATCACTCTACTCCGACCGGTTTCCGCCCAATCTCTTTAACCTCTTGCGTGTGCAAGTTGATGGAAAAATTGGTAAATGTTAGATTAGACTTTTTCATGCACAGCGGAGGCATCTGTCTTCTGCACAGTGTGGCTACCGCAAGTTCCACTCCACGTCAGATCCTCTGCTCCGACTGGAAAATGCCGTATGCGAAGCCTTCCTTCGTAGACAGAACTACGCCACGGTGTTTTTCGATCTGGAGAAGGCCTATGATACCGCATGGCGATACGGTATCATAGAGACTCTCCACACGATGGGGGCGATGGGACGCCTCCCAGTCTTTATATGTGAATTTTTGCGAGATCGTCGATTCCGCGTACGAGTGGGGGAAGCTCTCTCTCGCAGTGTACCGACGGGAAGTGTCCTCTGTGTCACACTCTTTGCCCTGAGCATCAACGGCATCACCTCAGTGCTACCAGAAGATGTTCTTGCTACGCTCTACGTGGACGACCTTTCGATCTCTTTTGGCGCGGCCCAGATGCCAACTCTGGAGCGTCGACTCCAACAGGCATTGAACCGCGTCTCTCGCTATGCCGAAGCGCACAGGTTTCGGTTTTCTTTGGCCAAGACTAAGGTGGTGCACCTCTGCTGCCATCCACGGCTTCACCCCGACCCAGATTTGTTTCTTAATGGGGTGCGCCTGGATGTGGTTGAGTCGCACCGTTTCCTTGGTTTTGTATTCGACCGACGCCTCACCTGAGAGGCTCATATTCGCAGCCTTAGGGTCTCTTGTACCCGCGCCATGGACATTCTCCGTTCCGTGACGTTCAGCGCTTGGGGCGCTGATAGGGCTACTGCATTGTTTTTTTATCGATCCTTTGTTCGTTCGAAGCTCGACTACGGATGCGAGTTTTATGCATCCGCAGCCGAGCGTCTATTGCGGAAGCTGGATTCGATCCACCATACCGGCCTCCGCCTTGCGACCGGTGGCTTCCGCACGTCCCCCATTGAGATCCTGTAGTTCGATGCGTGGGAGATGCTACTTGCTCTGCGCCGCGTGCAATGCATCACTCGCCTGTACCCGTGAGCACGGCGCCTTCCTCAGCCGCCAACAGCTCTCACTGCATCCGCAGCTGATCTCGACGGTGCCTATGACGGCGAGAGACGCCAGTCATACCCTAAGCCCTTTGGGTTTAGGGCCAGGAAACTCCTTCGAGAGCTAGATATAGCTCTCGTGCCGGTGGCGCCCCTAGTTCTGCCCAGGTCGCCACCCTGGAGGGTACCACATTTGGCTATTTGTCGCCACGCCTCTGCTCCCAAAGCTTGTACCACGCCGGGAGTATTGCGTTCGACCTTTTTGGAGCACACATCGTGTCACGCTGGAACCGTGCCACTGTATACCGATGGCTCCAAGTCCCAAGAGGGAGTCGGCTTCCACGCCGTATCCCCTCTGTTTGAAGTCAGTGGGGCTCTACCAGGCGCTGCGTCTGTCTTCACGGCCGAGCTGGTGGCAATACACCACTCGGTACGGGAGATTACCCGACGTGCCCGGTTCGGGGACCGGATTGTGATCTATAGCGACTCACAAAGCGCCCTGAGTGCTCTCGGGGCATTGGAATCTCCGCATCCCCCGGTTCGCGATATCCGTGACGCCACGGTTTTGGCGAGTCGGGCATAGGTCGAGATTATCTTCTGCTGGGTTCCTGGACATGTAGGAATTGCGGGGAATGAGGGCGCCAAAGAGTCCGTGAGGACTCTGCGACCGGACCAGCGTTTCGCTCTTCTTCACACCGACTACATGGCAGGAATACGGGCAGCTCTTCGGACTGCTTGGCAAAGAAGATGAGAGACGGTCGAAGGGAACTTAAAGTTGCGTGCCATTGCGCTGCGACTGTTTCCATGGACCTATCCCCCAATGCCGCGGCGGCTTCAGGTTGCTTTCTGTCGTCTCCGAATCGGACACACTCGTGTGACGCATCGCTATTTGATGGAGCGCTCGCCTGCTCCCTATTGCGACGACTGCGTCGTCCCTCAGACTGTTCAGCACATTATTGTCGAATGTCCCAGTCTGGGTGATCTTCGCGCACGATACCTGTCCCGGTACCGGGATGGGCGGGGTCGCTACTGCCTGTCCCTTGTACTCGGAACGGATTCGTGCACATTGACTTGTGGACTTGTTGACTTTTGAGGGGAGGCCGGGCTTCTCCCCTTTATTTAAGGTTCTTTTTTTTTGTTTTTAGGTTGCACTCTCCTGCACCGGGGTGAGGGGGACCTTCCCCCGCTGCCGGAGATTGCTTCCTGATTGTTTAGTTTTTCCAATTTATATCATTGTTATGTTTTCATATTTTCATTTTAAAGTAGCCTAGTTCTAGGCTGTCATGTTTTTCGGTGACTTATGCCCAAGTGGGCAGTTGCAGATGGGCTCTAAAAAATTTAAAAAAAAAATGATTGAGCGCTCACCTGTACCCTGTTGCGATGACTGCGTTGGCCCCCAGACTGTTCAGAAAATTCTTGGTTAATGTTCCAGTTAGGGTGTACGTTACCTCCCCGGACCGGGACCAGCGGATCTCTACCGTTTGTCCCTTTGTGTTTGAAGCTGATTCGTGCACACCTATTTTCGGTCTACGACTTGGACGGTTTGTTGTGGTTTGCATGATCTTGCGCCG
This sequence comes from Ceratothoa steindachneri, assembly GCA_963969495.1. Lineage (NCBI taxonomy): Eukaryota > Metazoa > Arthropoda > Malacostraca > Isopoda > Cymothoidae > Ceratothoa > Ceratothoa steindachneri. The sequence goes on along the minus strand of OZ018338.1, from coordinate 69,761,790 downwards.
GGGGAGGCGGGCCTTCCGCTGACCCCCGGAGTGCTCTTCCTGTTTCCTTTTTTTCATTTATTTCTTTTTGAATCTACTGTTGTTTTTTTAGCCTGTGCTTAGCCTTTCTATTTTTTTATTTCTTATCTACACATTATTTGTTTTTTTTAATCGAGCCTATTAGTAGGCATTGTTGTGTCTGACTTTTGTCCCAGTAGGCAGTCGCCAGATGCCCCCCTCCCAATCAAATTTGTCTTTTCTTCAGCCTTTAAAATCCTGAACCCCATTCGTAACCTCGGAGTTCGTCTTTCCAGTGCAGCCTTCTGCACTTCTCCAGTTATCTTTTACTGTGAGAGGGGTCCCCATCTTCTTGCCCTATCATCGACTTCAGATCTGCCGTGTGCTGCAGGCCCCTGTATCAAAGGTTTACAGATGCCTGTATTCTGCCGAGTCAACGGCGGCATTCCATAGTTTGCCATCTGTATCCTGCCCCTTGAAATTCCGGATAGATCATCTCCCTAACCTGGGTGCTCTAATGCTCCTTGTCCTTTCGTCGTCGCTGACCCTTAGTTGCTGTACCCCACCTCCCACAGTTTGTACCAAGCTTGTGGGTCCTGGACAAGTCATCTGTGGTCTCTTGCTTCCTTAGGTGCCTGTTCCTAGAGCATGCGACCTCACATATGCAACACTGCTTCGATATACACGGATGGTTCCATGTTATACATACAGCAGGTTAGGTGCTGCAGCCGCCTACTCAGGAGTTTTTAACTTCGTCATTGCCGCTGGTAGCTTTTATTTTTACCGCTGAACTTTCAGCCATTCTTTTAGCTTTTAGGCTGGTGTTTTTAAAGATTTCATTATTTTCTCCGACTCTTGGAGTGTTTTACAAGAAATTTGCTCTTTTGTGCTTCCCTTCTCTTATTCACAGAAATCTACAACTTGCTGGTCCGTTATCGAGTTCTATTTTGTTTAGTCACCGGGCATATATGATATAGGGGACCTAGGCAACGAGAAGGCTGATCATCTGGCCCGTTCGACCTATTCTGTGTCCCCGGAGAACACTGCTCTGCCTTTTCGAGATTTTCTTTCCTTCGATAAGAAAATATATTTTTCATTCGTGGCAGAACGAATGAGATGGGTGTTCATCATTTAAATTACATAAAATCAAAAATTCTGTTCGCTCTTGGCCTTAGAGCCTTCTGTCCTTAGAGAGGGCCCTTTGCCGACTTCGAATCGGCCACACAAGACTTACTCACGGTCATCTTGTTTCGGCCGATACTCAAATCAGCCCTCGCTGCCGTTTTTGTAGTATGAACCAATCTGTTGCCCACCTTCTACTAGAATGCACTCATTTCGCCATTCTCCGGTCGTCCTGTTTCCCGACCCTTTTAATTATCCTTCGCTTCTCCCACCTTCATTTCATTCTTGCAGAGGAATCTTTTAAACCCCCATTTTTTAAATTTTATCATATAGTGGTCTTCTCCCTCTTTTATAACTAATTTACCTGGTTCTATTTGCGCTGCCATTTAGAATCCACTTGGATTGGGCAGCTGCCCAACTAGTTCCTTACCTTAAACCTTATCTTGCTTTTTTATGTTTTTGTTGCTTTTGTTCCTTTTGTAGCCTGCCTTTTAGCCTTTGTTCCTTTCTATTTTTGTTATTTATATATTATATTATCCCTTATTTATATAGTATATTTGTGAGTACGGCGACTTTTGCTGCCCTAGTAGGCAATCACCAGATGGGCTCTTGAATTAAAAACATAAGCTCTCCTGCAACAAATGTAGAGCCATGCGGAATTTTTAAAAAGAGTCCTTTGACCCCGCTTTTCTCTGGTGTTTTATTCTGAAACATGTCTGAGTGATCATCCCCTCACTGGCAACAGCCAATATAGCGCTCTTAATTTAAAACAAAGTCTGATTACCAAATTCGCGCGCTCTCACTTATTCTGATTTATGACTTTACGACCTTCAAAAGTTTCAATTTCTGGGCTAACCTTGGGAGAACCTTGATAATTATATCATTGAAAAGAGTTTCAAATTTCGCTAGAATCGGCCAAATAGTTACAATGGTAACGAAAGATTATAAAATAACATTGTTTCTTTTTCAGGAGATGAAATTGCGCTTGTCCAATAACCCTAAGGTTATTCCACAAGTTACTGGTATGATATCATCGCCGCCTCGAGTCCTCGAGTATGACCCAAATTGGACTACTGCTGTATATTCAAGATCTGAATCCCCAGGAAAATGCGCCGAAAACCCCTCGATAACTTCCCAGTCGACACACACAAATTCACATGCGCTGCAACGTTCAAAAATGAATAAGAAAATCTATAAATGTTGCTCCTGTCCTTATAAAACTGCACAGAAGAGAGCTTTAATAATACATTTAAGAACCCACACCGGCGAGAAGCCTTTCAAATGTGACCTTTGTCCTTATCAAGCTGCAAGGAAAAGTCAGCTTAAAGGCCATTCATATAATCACACCGGCGAGAAGCCTTTCAAATGCAGACATTGTTCTTATCAGTTTACAACGAAAGCTCATCTTAAAAGCCATTCATATACTCATACTGGCAAGAAGCCTTTCAAATGCAGGATTTGCTCTTATCAGGCTACAACAAAAATGAGCGTTAAAATACACGCACTTACTCACACACGTGAGAAGCCTTTCAAATGCTCACGTTGTCCTCATCAGGCTACAACGAAAGGTCAGCTTAAAATTCATTCATATAATCACACTGGCGAGAAGCCTTTCAAATGCGCCCTTTGCCCTTATCAGGCTGCAACGAAAAGTCAGATTAGAATTCATTCATATCATCACACACTCGAAAAACCATTCAAATGCAGTGTTTGCCCTTATCAGACTGCTAAAAAAGTGGATATTAAGAATCATTCATATACTCACACTGGCGAAAAGCCTTTCAAATGCGACCATTGCCCTTATCAGGCTGCCAGAAAAGAAGAAATTAAGAAACATTCATATACTCACACTGGCGAGAAGCCTTTCAAATGCGACCATTGCCCTTATCAGGCTGCCAGAAAAGAAGCTATTACGAAACATTCATATAGTCACACTGGCGAGATGCCTTTCAAATGCAGACTTTGCCCTTATCAGACTACAAGGAAATGTCGGCTAAAAAGACATTCATATATTCACACTGGCGAGAAGCCTTTCAAATGCGACCTTTGCCCTTATCAAGCTTCCAGAAAACAAGAGATTAAGATACATTCATATACTCACAGTGGCGAGATGCCTTTCAAATGCAACCTTTGCCCTTATCAGGCTGCTCTGAAATCTCATATTAAAAGCCATTCATATACTCACACTGCCGAGAAGCCTTTCAAATGCAGTATTTGCTCTTATCAGGCTGCAACGAAAGCTCAACTTAAAATACATTCATATAGTCACACTAGCGAGAAGCCTTTCAAATGCAGACTTTGCCCTTATCAGGCTGCAAGAAATGCTGAGCTTAAAAGACATTCTCTGACTCACACTGGAGAGAAGCCTTTCAAATGCAGCCTTTGCCCTTATCGGGGCAAAACGAAAGGTTGGTTAAAAATGCATTCATATACTCACACTGGCGAGAAACCTTTCCAATGCGACGTTTGCCCTTATCAGGCTGCCAGAAAACAAGATATTAAGAGACATTCATATACCCACAGTGGCGAGATGCCTTTCAAATGCGACCTTTGCCCTCATCAAGCCGCAACGAAATGTCGGCTTAAAAAGCATTCATATACTCACACAGGCGATAAACCGTTCAAATGTACCCTTTGCCCGTATCAGGCTGCAAGTAAAGGTGAGCTTAACAGACATTCATATACTCACACTGGCGAGAAGCCTTTCAAATGCGACGTTTGCCCTTATCAGGCCGCAATGAAATATCAGCTTAAAAGGCATTCATATACTCACACAGGCGAGCAGCCTTCTAAATGCAGTCTTTTTCCCTATCAGGATCAAAGAAAGGAAAATCTTGTGGCACATTCAAGACTCAACACTGGTAATAAATAAACATTAAAAGAAAGCAAAATGTCTTAATGCGCTACAAGCGCCCCCTGAACTATTGGACCATGGGTGAATATATCGAACGCTTCCTTATAGTCAGCCGAGTGTGAGATGGCCTGCAAACAGAAGGATGCTGCCCAACTCTATTTTATTTGACTTTATGGCGTTGGTCGCATTCTCCGGGGGTGGAAGGTGGTCCAAAAATAAAGGAATGCCTTTGCTAAACTAGTTTCAAAAGAAGCCGTAGAGTTGACGAAAAACATTATAAGGGGCTCTAAGAATTTCGAATAAAAATATTAACCCTAAAATACAAAAGATGACAAGACATACACAATCATGTCATTGGAAACACTCCCAAAAGATGGAGCTGGCGCACATCATCACTACCAGAATGAATGGTGGTGTCCACGGACTCTGCCCATTACCGCCTTTTCGTATATAGCTCGCAGGAGATAAAATTTTGGTGTGCGCCTTCCCAAGCAAGAAGCCCCTATCTGAGTTTAGCCCCCTCTTAACGACACTCGGCGGTAGACGATATGGATAGTCTTCACGCCCCACATACAAAAAAATATACATTACTAAATTCCCTTCTCCACAAACAACCTGATGATATAGTTAAACTCGGCGGCATCTACTTTAAAAACTATGGCATAATTTTTTCTTATCATCTTGATCTCAAAATGGCCATTCAAACCCATGCCATATTTTGTTAAGAAACCCATTCAGATTAGGGCTCTAACCCCGTAAGGGGCACGTTGATTTTGTTTTCTGGCTGCCGTGATGACTGGACTCAGCACCCCGTTCGGCCCCAGCTTGGCATTTTTTCTCTCCTGCCGCTAACCCCTACCTCGTCTTCTGCTCCAATTCTCTTTCACCCTGCATCGTCATTCCATCTTTCGTTTGTTAGGATTATTTTTGTTTTCGGTGGTCACATATTGTTATTTTAATGTAGCCTAGTACTAAGCTGCCGTGTGTACGGCGACTTATGCACAACTAGGCAGTGGCCAGATGGGCTTTAAATGAAAAAAAATTAGTTTGTTTGGCGATATCGGTGTGTCAGAGCTGTCCCTCGGGGATCACGACCCCATGGCGGGGTCTTGCCTGTGTTGATTGGTGGATGCATGAGCGACACTCTTTGGATGCCTTTGCTTTCCCAAACAGTAAATTTCCGAGGCTGGCCTGCCATTTTAAAACGATGGTTGGGTCAGAGGCCGACGGTCTCACCCTGTTGTTTTGGCTGACGCTCCGAGTAAGTGTCGTGACGGTAGACAGTGACTGCTCTGTGCGAGCTCGTACCCCTCTTTTATACTTTACTTCATATGGGTAATAATCTCGTATTAGGCCTACCAGTAAGTCCTCTTTTTCGCGTTTGTTAGATTCCTTCAAGGAAGAGATAGATCCTGATCTGGATTATCTTCGTTTTATGGTGCTGAATTCAAGTTCCGGGTCTCATCTTTCTGAATTGAACGCGTTTGATTTGAATGAGGATTTGAGTCCCGCTGTGGAGTGCCCCTTCGTATATGGGCCCGTGGTTGATGTATCTTCGCGAAAGCAGTGTGGCGCTTTGCGGAATTTTTGCCTACTTTTGGAGGTCTCGGTTTCGGTTGTGCCCCACCCTTGCCTTAATTTTGTTAAGGGTCTGATTTGCTCTAACGAATTAATGCAGTATGATGTTTTAGAGACTAAATGATTAACTTTCATCCTAGATGGTTATGGATGTTTATAGAGTGTCTAATTCTGTTGATTTCCTCTAAGGGGCGCGGCGATTTGCCTCCCTGGCCGCCGTGCTACGGGACTCAATTTCCCTTGGGTCCCCAGTTTAGCCTCTTCTTCGTTCAGACAGCCTGCACTTCTACTCTACTTCCTCACTTTCCCAACAAGTGTCTCTGGTCTGCCTCTAATTCCACAGGGTAGACGCCGCCCAGCAACCTCTCACCCATCCATCCCGGATCAGGGCTGTGGGGGGAGGGGACAATGACCCCTCACCCCTGAGCTCCGGCCTGTGGTTGTGGTATTTTAACAACCTACTTCATCCCAACCCACACCTTCCTCACATACCCCTTTCTCTCTCCTTTCAATCTCTATCGATTTTACGCTCAACCCAAGTTGTAGCCGCCATGCCGAAGGGTTGGCTGGCCAATGGGCGGAAAGGTGTGGTCCTAAATGGGGGCAGCTGGTTCTGCCAGCCCCGTGTTCCCCCCTCGCAGAGTGGGCTACTGCGTGGTTTAGCGTTTGCTTCCCGTATAACGGATAGGGTCCCCATGCCCGATGATGAAAAAAATCAAACTTCCTCTTCACCACCGACGGAGCCGCCTTCGGGCAGCTCCTTTAAAAAATGGAGGTCCCTCTTCCTCGTGTGCTCTCACATGGGACCCTCCAAACATCTTAAACCGGAGAAGAGACTTACTACTCTCCTTTGCCTACGGGTGTAGGGGACTCCCCTTCACCCCCTTCACTGGAGGTGCCCTTGGGTGGCTCCCGCGCTCCGCTGCAGTCCCCATTTTACTTTCCAAGGAGACTGCCAAGAAAGGCAGGCGGCCGACAATTGACCGCTCCCGGTGGGAGCAACACGATAGGGCCAACCCTCTTACGGGAAGGAGGGAAGAAAGGGCCCGTCGGCCTCTTCCCTCCAAAGATCCGCGTGCTCTAATCTTGAGCTTTGAGGGGGTAACCGCATGTGCCCGCCTCTCTTACCCGACTAAAGTGATGGGACGTGTGATGTCATGGGGGGGTATTGCCCCATTGAGGCCCCCCTGAGATGGACATAGTCCCTGAGGCAACCCCCATTCCCAGACGGTAGGACCTTTCATATGGATTAACCTCCTCTCCATGAGGATAACCTTGTCGTGGTGGAGGGGCTTGAGTACTGGAATGATGCAGTGGGCTGTGTCAGTGAAGACTGACCGAGATGGTCACTATTTCCCATCAGTCGGTCTTCAGGAGTCCAACCTTGCTGAACAGGCCACTGTAGAGGAGTCAGACTAACGATCCTCACACCCTCGTGCTGAGTACCACTGTACGGATTGCCGATTTGTTCACCGGAAGTATCGCCATAGGCCGTGCTCGTTCTGGAACTGATAGCTGCCCACAGCTTGGGTCTTAGCCTAGCCGTCCTCAAACTTCCATTCATGATGCTGCACTGTTTTTAAAACGACAGATGTAGCGTGGGGGAGGGCTACCCCGAGGACGGTGTAAAGTGCCTTGTCAGGGGCAGTTACAGTATCATGTTCACTTCCCTAGGGTACATGTTCTTATTAACACAAATATATATGGGTAAAAACAATAAAAACTCTTCCCAGAGGCCGCAGGCTTCTGGTCCCCGTGCCGCCAATGGCCATGTTCTCCGTAGACTCGATCCTTTTGGTTCTGAGTTCGACGATGACTTTGACTATGGAAAATTTGTACTACTGAAATCAGATAACGATAAGCCATTGAGTAAGGCTCATATTTTCTACGTTTATGAAGACTTCGTTGCTAAATGTGGTGAACCAGCCCAAATGTGGCCTAGAAATGATGGCGGTCTAGTAGTGGAATCGACTTCGTTTGAACAACACCAAAAAATCAAAACACTCGATTCTCTAGCTTCACTAAATATCTCCTCTTCAGCCCACCCTACCTTTAATACCTGCAAGGAGGTTATCAGGTCAGGGGAGCTGAATGAATACGATGTGGACCGATTTGTTGATAAACTGACTCCCCAGAAAGTAATCAGCGCATACCGCGTCACCCGCAATGTTAATAACACCAGAGTTCCTTCGGCTACCATTATACTAACCTTCAATCGGTTGGAACCTCCTAAAAACATCAAGGCTGGCTATTTGTGTATCCCCGTGAAGCCCTACGTTGAGAATCCCCGTAGGTGCTTTCATTGCCAACATTTTTGGCATGTCAGCAAATACTGCAGACAGATGAGGCTATGTATCAATTGTTCTTCCGACTTCCATGGAACACCATGCTCACGTCCCCCTTGTTGTGCCAACTGTGGTGGTGACCACCCAGCCAGCTCTACTAACCAGTGCACTTTTTTCTTATATGAGAGAGAGGTTATTGCTCTCCGAAATAAATACAGAATTAGCATGAATGATGCTAGAAGGAAAGCAAAAGAACTATACATCCAACCAGGAATAAGTTTTGCAGACGCTCTTCGAACAAATAGACCAGTCTGTAACAAACAGAGAACATTTAGACCCTCACCTTTACAGCCACAGAATAGCCGCCAAGTAGCCCCAACAGAACCTCTTCACAAGAACGATGCTTCTCCTCCCTCCCCAATCATCAGAGAAGCTCCTGCTTCACCGAAACCAAGACGCAAGAGGACTCGCCGTTCCTCAGATTCTCCCCCATCAGCATCAAATCAACCATTGCCATGTCCTGAAGAAATGGAGGCTGATTACGGGGAAGTTTGTGTGGTGTGCGTCGCACCTTTAGACATCCACCCTCCTCCCACTGAATCTGCCTTGATTCCATCTATCAAAACAAGTCGGCCTACTACACCCGCAGCACCAGCAACTTCGGAAAAAAACTAAAGAGATGGTCACAGATTCAACATTGGCTGTGGCCTCCTTGGAGGAGGAGAAACTGCCTTCCGGGCTCCCCTTACCAACCACAGCTGACCTAACAACCAGTCCTCAGAATGACCCTGCACCATCCCTTTTGAAACCACTAACCAGCATTACAGAGGCACCCTTGCCAACAAAGCTAACTAATACTACAGAGGACCCACTACCCTCAAAGGCATCTTTGCCAGCAAAACTAACCAGTACTACAGAGGACCCAATATCCTCAGAGGCATCTTTGCCAGCAAAAACCAACTTGCCATATGCACAGCTGACAGATGGTTCTTTGCCCACTAATAAAAGTACCATCCATAAAACCCTAAAGCTACCAATGCCTCAAGTACTAATAACATCCAGAAACCCAAAAGGCTCAAAACGCCAGTTACCTCTACCAGGTACAAAGAAAAACCTAATTACTCTTAAAAGATGAATATTCCCCCAATTATACATTGGAATTTAAAAGGAATCTTCCCCAAATGGGAAGAACTCAAAATACTGCTTCCCGATTACAACCCTTGTTGTATAGCATTGCAAGAAAGACAATTGGGTAATCTTACCCAATATCCCCAACTATGTGGGATACTTTAAAAACCCACCAGAACCCATACATGGTTCAGCTATTTTTGTCCACAAAGACTGTTCTCACTTAGTAATCCCATTGAGAACAGATCTTCAAGCAGTAGCGATCCGTGGGTACACCAACCGTTTATACACAGTCTGCTCACTGTACCTCCCTCCTAGTGAAGGAGTAGTTGCCTCAGATCTGGCTAACAAATTAGCCAATCTCATCACCCAACTCCCAACGCCATTCCTACTGGTTGGAGACCTTAACGCAAGCCATCAACTTTGGGGAGACTATGATAACAGCCCCAAGGGAAACATGATCATGAAATGTATAGAGAACATGGATGTGTCATTTTTTAATGATGGCACTCCAACATCTTTCATGTCCAGACTAACAACTCTACCTGTGTAGATCTATCTCTTTGCTCATCAGGCTGTAGAGCAGATTACAGCTGGTCGGTGGATCCTGACCTGAGAGGAAGCGATCACTACCCAGTTGTACTGAACTCATGCTTGACTGCCCCCTTCCCCCACCGAGTAATAGGTGGAACACTAAGAAAGCCAACTGGCCAAAATGTAAACACCTCTCCCATCATTCTGGACACTTCCCTCAGGGTGACATTGACATAATCTTGGAGAATTTTCATGACCACGTCAACCAGGCGGCAAATTCATCTATGCCCCTCTCCAAAATTGGTTCTCACTATACCCATCTCCCTTTTTGGTCTGAGGAATGCAGCAAAACAGTGACAGAATGCAAACGAGCTTGTCGTCGCTACCACTGGAACCCTACTACTACCAATAAGTATGCCCGTAACCGAGCCAGGGGAGTGCGACAGCGTACCCTCCGTTAGGCTCGCCGAATCTCCATAAAAGGGTACATAAACTCCATCAACCACCAAACTGCACCAGACAAAGTCTGGAAGAGAGTGAAGAAGCTCATGGGCAGAACAAGTGGCTTCTCTGCCCCCAATATAGTTGAAGCAGGTGAGCTTTGGGGAGACTTATTGAAAATTTCCAATGTCCTGGCAAAGACATTTGCTGACATCTCTAGACCCAACAATTACCCTCTAGAATTCCAACGTGTCAGGAAAATGCAAGAACAGTGCATACTGAGCTTCATGGATCCTTGTATGGATAATAAACCATATAACAACCTCTTTTCCATCCATGAACTTCAAAGTGCTCTTAATAAATGTGGATCTACCGAACCTGGCCCTGATGGTATCTCTTATGATATGATCAGGAATATGCATTCAACACTCATATCACACCTTCTTGATATATTTAACTATATCTGGATTAAGGGCCATATCCCTTCTTATTGGAGGGAAGCAATTATACTTCCCTTTCGTAAACCGGGAAAGGATGGGACACTTCCGACCCACAAGCAGGTTTTAGGAAAAAGCAATGCACCACAGACCTGCTGGTCAGGATGGAGGATTGCATCCGACAAGCTTTCTCAAAAAGACAGTACTCCATCGCTGAATTTTTTGACATAGAAAAAGCCTATGATACCACTTGGAGGTGTGGTATTGTAGCGGCGGGATCGCGAGTCCCCAGCCAAAAGTTCCCGCCGCCCTGACAAGGTCCGCTCGGTGGTTCAAGAAGAGGGTATTGAGGAGAGAGAGTATTTTCTAAATTTAATTTACACACAAAAAAAAAAAATTAACCACAACCCCAGAAAACAAAAATGTAAATTTACCCAATTTCCAAAATATTATCTATCTTAAACCACAACCAAAGATATTTATATATATATATATATATATATATATATAGTGGACCTTACAACTTTACCCTGGCCACACACACGCAAATAAGGAAATGTTTAGGGCTTCACAACTAGATTGATAGTGCCACCATGTGAGTCTGTTCTACTTTCTTCAGCTCTGGGAGCACTATTACCGGTATGGGAAGGGGGGGGGAGGGAAAGGGAGGCGGGCCCGCTTTCTTGAGGGAAGAGAGGTTCCCTTTTCTTAAGGGACTGGAAGTTCAACTTCAGCCAAGGCGAATGATTCGCACTCAAGGATGAGGAAGTGGTGGCTCCAGTCAGAGCGGAAAGTGTGAGGGCTCAGGCCCCAATTGATGCGCCCCTTTTCTGCCACACGAGAGTCAAGATTGGCTTCAGCCGTCTCCAAAAGCCAGATGTCGGCGACAATCGGTACCACGGAACTGGAAAAGAGAAGGCACATTCAGTCACCTATTCACTGCCACACTCAAACATCTTTACTTCTAACTCATTCAACCATATCCACTCTCACACAATCTTCACTCACCTATCTTCCGTCCAGGCGGCTCTTCCTTCCTCAGTCACAAACTTTACTCCCAAACTTTTACCTACACTTTCTAAAGAAAAATATATGCTGAAAGAATCCGCCTAAAAAGAAAACAGGAGATGAATGGGGGAGCACGATAGAGATCCATCGAGTCCCCCCACACAAAGTAAAGACGGTAATCACACGATCCACACCCACACACATTCTGCAAAAGAAGAAAGAGATTAGACATAGGGGAGAGGAGGCGGACAACCAAACTACTACATCCCTCCCAGCTAAATTCGCCTCACCTCACCATGTCTCAATCCCCATCTTCATTCATTCACAATGCTTTCGACATCACCCAGTCATACTCTTTCACTCTGCCTCTCCTCCTAGTCACAGGTCCATCAACTGTCTCTGTCATCTGTCGTAATGTCTCCTCATGTCTGTCCATGGCCCCTTCTCTATGTACTTCATCCACACACACATCCGACATTCTCTGACCAATCCCACTCAAATCCTCAACTAACCTCTCTACTACATCCATCAAACCTTCCCATTCTTTCATAGCATTTATCGACTCGTGTTCCAATTTCGGTCTACACCTTTACCACGATACATCACTGGCTTCTCCACACCATAATGCACATATACTCTCACACCAAACAGCTTACTCACTATCGCTAACACTTCCTGAAACATCATCACTCCTGGCATACACATCCTTCTTAACTCTTTTCTTAACCTACTTGAATTTTCCATTCCCAATTGCTCTGGTCTCTTACACGCTTCTTCCATAACCACCTTTCGTAATGCATTCACACTTTCTGGCACCTTTTCAAGCAATCCATCTTTCACCAAGTCTCGTAAACCATACAACACACTTTCGAACATAGAATCACCTCCACCCTTACATTTTCTTCCAACAACTACACCTGCTGGCAAATACTCAGGATTTATGCTTACAACCTCACTCTCATTCAAACTACAAGGCAAACGTGACATCAAATCAGCAATCACATTCCTTTCACCTGGCAAATACTCAACCACAAAATCAAAATCACTCAAATCCTCTATCGTCCTTGCAAGCCTACTATCAACTAACCTCATACGCTGTAAATACACTAGTGGCTGGTGATCTGTTCTCACTACAAACCGTACTCCATACAGAAATGGTCGTAACGACTTGAGACAGAATCTTAACGCAGCCAGCTCTCTTTCAATCGTTGAATATGCACGCTCTGCCACACTAAACGCCTTGGAAACATACGCAATTACTCGCTTTCTTTCAACTCCATTCACAACTTGATCTTGCATCAAACATCCACCCATCGAATGACCACTTGCATCCGTATACACTTCAAGCATTCCTGCATTTGTTCCATATGCTGGATACGCAAGTTCCACATCTTTTGCAACTTCCGCTTTTAACTTTTCAAACGCTGCATTCATAGAGTCATTCCACTTAATCACAGCACTCTTCTTTTTCCCAGTCCATACACTCAACGGTTTCATTACACCTGAACAATCTTTCATAAACTTTCTTCCAAACTCAAATAAACCAAGAAATCCACGCAGCTCTCTCACTGTGGTAGGCTTAGGGAAATTCCTAACCTTTCCCACGAACTTCTCCGATTTACGCAATCCAACCGCACTCACCTTATGTCCTAAAAACTCAACTTCACTAGCAAACCATACACATTTAGACAACTTCACTTTGACACCAACCTCTTCCAACTTTCTTAAAACATCATTCACCAAGGTCATATGTTCTTCCATGTTCTCACTCATCACCAAAATATCATCCAAAAACACTCGTACATTCTTACACGGAAAACCACTCAACTCTACATTCATAGCACGCTGAAAAGCAGCTGGGGCGTTCGCCAACCCAAAGCTCAGGTTTCTGAACTGATAATGGCGCTTTGAGGTAGAGAACGCCGTAATAGGCCTACTCTCTTCAGCCACAGGCATCTGGTAGTATCCACGTACCAGATCCATCTTAGAAAACACTTTCATTCCATACATACTGTACACACATTCAGACACAACACTCATAGGAAACTTGTCTTTCAACGTTCGTTCATTCACTCTTCTATAGTCAATACACAGTCGCAAACGTCCATCTGGCTTTCGTACAGGTACAATCGGACTATTCCAGGCACTCACACTCGGCTCAATCACGCCAATTCTCTCTAATTCCTCACACTGTTCCTCAATCTCTTGAGCCACAGGGGCAGGGAAATGACGAGGCCTTTGATATATTGGCATATCGTCGCTCAAAATTATTTTGAACTCAGGCAAGCAAGCGTTGCCAAAGTCCTCATCCCCTTGACTCAAAGCACCTCTCCTATTCCACAACATCCTGTAAACTTTTTGCTTCTCACATTTACTCAACTTTTCTTCCAATTTCACTTGCTCAATCAAATCTTCATACTTCCAAACATTCGACGTTACACTCACGGAAAACACATTTGCGTTCACCACATGCATATCATTCTCCATATTCACCACTGTATTTAACACACCCAATTTATCTCCCACTTGCACTCCTCTAAGACTCTTCCTTCGCAGATCAGGCCAAACTTGCATGCAGACACGCGGATCTTTCATATCAATTATACCATCAAACACATGCACCACTCGCCTTAATCGATAGTTCGCAGCACTACCATCCAAGACATAAATATTCCCATCATTCTCATTTATCTCGACATCCGAATTCCATCCAATCCTTACACTCAATGTTTCATTCTGCTTGACAGGCACACTCTCAATCGCATATACCTCCAGACCTTTCATGATGTTCACTCTCACACTTCCATCTGGATTCACATACCATTGAAACTTCATACTTCCATCCTTCTTACATTCAATCATCTCTAAATCAGGGTGAATCACAATACCATTCGCTTTCAAAAACTTATAACCTAATAGCATGTCATACTTCTTGTTTGCACCTTCTACAACACAAAATTCATCTTCATTCATCCGGACACCGGCAATCAAAACACTCTCTCTAAACCTTGCAACAATCGGCACATCCTGTTCACCTAATCCAGTCAAATGATATCCACGATCCTTAACTTCACTTACTTTCATTCCTACAAATGCTTCATAGTACACCACATTCACCTTACATCCTGTATCAATCAATGCACTAACTTCTCGTTCTCCACACTTAATTTTAACACACATACACCTATTCACTCTCTGACCCCAATTCACTCCACGATTTGACAATCCTTCTCTCACATTCATCACTTGCACTCTAGAGAATTCCCCAGAAGGAACCCTCTCATTCCTTAGTTTCCCTGAGTCGTATCCTCTCGATTACTTGCATCATTCCCATCCATTCTTTCATTCATACATCTTTCTCCGGTCCTACACAACCTTGTTGCATGACCTACCATTCCGCATTTATCACAGGTAGCTCTTGGACTGGCACACATTCTGGCATAATGCCCTATCTGCCCACAATTACCACACACTCCAGGTCCACTCATATTTACTCGACCACCTTCCCGTCAATCTCGTATCAAGTGGCCCATTCTTCCACATCCATAACACGCTCTTTCCCTCGCACGACTACAATCTTTTATCATGTGCCCCATTTGTCCACAGCCAAAGCAACTTCCTTGTGACCAGCGACAGTCAACCCTCATATGCCCAACTTTCTTGCACCTCAGACACCTAGGCTCATTTACTCTAGATCTACTGTCATTCCTACCATTTGTGCGACCACTATTCCGACCATTCTGAACCCTACTCCACCCATTCCGACTCTCACTCCTACTTTTACTCCCTCTCGGTTGGCGACCAACATACACACACTGTTGTTCATTCTGCCCGCTGTAATAATTTTGCAAAAATCTAGACATCACTTCGATCGGGTTCTCTGTCAATGCGTCCCGATATGACCGGAACTGGGGCAACTTACTGATACTTGAGTTGCGCACAGTGTGAATCGAGGCCTCCTCCCTTCCATAATCCTCAAATTCACGGTCCTCTAACATCTCCAGTACATCCTTCCATAGCAATCTTTCACCAGCCCATTTCATCTTCTCTTTCCTCTTATACGTCACATACTCACTCACTTCATTCGGAACCGTATTTAAAAACTTCTTCATCAGCTCCTTATTCCCATTTATTCCGTCATCTCCAAATCTCATTCGTGCCAAAGACTCTAAGCGATGGGCATAAGAATTCACATCCTCATTCTTCCCCATTCTCGCTTCCTCAAACCCATTTGTTTTCTTATACTTCACACTTGTCTTCATCCTCTTACAGTGCTCTATTATTCTCTCTTTCATAACCTCCCACTTAGGCTCACCCACGCTCATAATCGTCCGGTAAAAATCCTTCATGAGCCCATCCAGAAACTCGCACAACTCTTTCACCCAAAACCTATTATTCTCTCCAAATTTTTCCTTACAATAATTTTCATACTCTTTCAAAAACACTTTCACATCTTTTGCTCCTTCCACTCTAAACTTACTTAACTTTGGCACTTCTCTGATCAGTATACTCCGATGAACCTCAGCATCACTTTCACTATCACTCACTTCTCTCCCACTTTCACTCATGCCTTCATTCGAGCTGAAATATAAGGAGTCAATACTAGCCAGTCGGGTCCTTTCCTGTCGGTCTGGGCATCTAGTCTTTGGGGTCTTCTTTTTTCGATGCCTAGTCATTTGCAGGGGTTCCTTTATGCCTGTCAATCCCTTTTTATCAGTCATGTCAATTCCAAGTGGAGTCGAGGCCACACCTCCACCAATTGCACCTGATTCTCCCATTTTCTCATTCAGCATTCGCATCAATCTTTCCTCCATTCGCACCTCACTGTCTTTAATCCTCTCTTCCATTCTCACTTCCATCTCCCTCATTTTCCTTTTCAAACTATCATTCTCTTCTCTCAAATGCGCATTTTCTCTGTCTTTCTGCCGCACTAACTCATTTAGTCTTCTCATCTCCAACTCCATGTTCCCAATCTGTTCCTCCTCCATTAGGGACAAAAGAAACAGGCTCTCACTCCTCTCCTTCCTCAAACCACCGGGCAGTCCCTATTCGGGCGCCAAAAATATGTAGCGGCGGGATCGCGAGTCCCCAGCCAAAAGTTCCCGCCGCCCTGACAAGGTCCGCTCGGTGGTTCAAGAAGAGGGTATTGAGGAGAGAGAGTATTTTCTAAATTTAATTTACACACAAAAAAAAAGAAATTAACCACAACCCCAGAAAACAAAAATGTAAATTTACCCAATTTCCAAAATATTATCTATCTTAAACCACAACCAAAGATATTTATATATATATATATATATATATAGTGGGCCTTACAACTTTACCCTGGCCACACACACGCAAATAAGGAAATGTTTAGGGCTTCACAACCAGATTGCCCAGTGCCACCATGTGAGTCTGTTCTACTTTCTTCAGCTCTGGGAGCACTATTACCGGTATGGGAAGGGGGGGGGGAGGGAAAGGGAGGCGGGCCCGCTTTCTTGAGGGAAGAGAGGTTCCCTTTTCTTAAGGGACTGGAAGTTCAACTTCAGCCAAGGCGAATGATTCGCACTCAAGGATGAGGAAGTGGTGGCTCCAGTCAGAGCGGAAAGTGTGAGGGCTCAGGCCCCAATTGATGCGCCCCTTTTCTGCCACACGAGAGTCAAGATTGGCTTCAGCCGTCTCCAAAAGCCAGATGTCGGCGACAATCGGTACCACGGAACTGGAAAAGAGAAGGCACATTCAGTCACATATTCACTGCCACACTCAAACATCTTTACTTCTAACTCATTCAACCATATCCACTCTCACACAATCTTCACTCACCTATCTTCCGTCCAGGCGGCTCTTCCTTCCTCAGTCACAAACTTTACTACCAAACTTTTACCTACACTTTCTAAAGAAAAATATATGCTGAAAGAATCCGCCTAAAAAGAAAACAGGAGATGAATGGGGGAGCACGATAGAGATCCATCGAGTCCCCCCACACAAAGTAAAGACGGTGATCACACGATCCACACCCACACACATTCTGCAAAAGAAGAAAGAGATTAGACGTAGGGGAGGGGAGGCGGACAACCAAACTACTACAGTATCTTGAAGTAACTGCATGACTGGGGTATCAAGGGTCACCTCCCCAGATTCATACAACAATTTCTTGCCTAGACGCACATTCCGAGTGAGAGTCGGAAATGTCATGTCGGAGGCAGTTGACCAGATAGAGGGTGTACCGCAGGGAAGTGTTTTGAGCATCACCTGCTTCTTGGTGGCCATCAACAGTATCATTACTGACCTTCCAGCAGAGACAATATCAACTCTCTATGTGGATGACTTGGTAATTGTCTCAACATCACCTCGGCTGCCCTTTGTCACCCGAAAATTGCAACAGGCTATTAATATCATTGCCAAGAATGCCACCGCAAAAGGCTTCCGACTATCATCCTCAAAAACAAAGGCAGTTCACTTCTACAACTTAGGCGAGTTGTGTGGGAACAGCCAACCCTATTTCTATATGACTCCCCTATCTCATTTGAGCCCCACTTCAAATTTCTAGGGGTTATCTTTGACTCAAAGCTCTCTTGGGTCCCCCATATAACTGCTTTGAAAAAATCCTGCCTGAAGAGAATGGAGATTCTAAAACTCTTATCACATGTTTCGTGGGGAAGTGACTGCCGTACCCTGTGGCTATTGTATACAGCCTTGATCCAGTCTAAGCTGGACTACGGGTCACAAGTGTACTCTTCAACATCACCCTCAAAGCTGGATAAACTCAATTCCATCAGGAACCAGGGCGTACGTTTAGCTTTGGGATCATTCAAGTCCACCCCAATACCTAGTCTTTATGCAAAGAGTGGGATTCTCCCACTACCCTTTCACCGTCTTAACCTTAACCTACAGTACCTCTTCAGACTGCAAAAACTTCCCCAATCACCTGTATATGAGTGCACCTACATACAATATTCACTCGGTAGCCTCATATGACAGATTCCTTTCACTGACTCGCCCATTTGCCCTGCGCATGACTGAAGATACGGGTCAACTAAGGGAACTATCAATAATCCCATATGAGATCCCAAAAGTACCCCCATGGCTATTACCACCAGTGAGGGTCTGCAAGGCGTTGGCCAGGAACCAAAGACCAAGTTCCTACCTTCCATTCTGCGATGCCTCTTCCACGAACATACTGTGCGCCACAAACCAAGCACCTTTATATACACAGACAGATCGAAATTCCATGACGGGGTAGGAGCCTCTGCTATCCTTCCCTTCCATAATGTATCTGTGTGCCTGCCTAGTGCAGCCTCTATCTTCACGGCTGAGCTTGTCGCGATTCTGGCTGCACTATATATCATCGCTTCTTCATCCTCAGGATCATATACAATATTCTCCGATTCCCTCAGCTCCTTAGAAGCCTTAGCCAATCCATTCCCAGATCACCCATTGGTTTCAAAGATACAGAAGTGGCTTTTTTTATATCCTCGCTTCGCAAAATCTTATTTTGCTGGGTATCTAGCCACATAGATATCTCCTTTCCGAGATACTGTGCCACATATCCATGAATATGTGGTCAACCAGTGGCAGAGGACATGGGATGAACTCCCCCAACCAAACTGCATACCATCAAACAGTCAGTTCGCCGTTGGTTACCCACTACTAGAACCCGTACTCAGGATGTTATCCTATGCCGGCTGAGAATTGGGCATTGTCGCCTAACACATGGCTTTCTAATGGAAAGCCATCAACAGCCTCCAATATGCACTCACTGTGAAGTACCAATGTCTGTACTCCACCTATTCACCGAATGCACACGCTTCCAAACCCTAAGGCAAAGACTTTTCCCTTTTATTTGCCAGGGGATGCGTTCTCAGCAGGCTCTGAGAAATATCCTTTCTGAGCACGAGAACACCTTTAATATGAACAAAGTGCTAAAACTTTTATCAGAAACGAATCTACTAAAGGAAATTTAGTATTTTATCATTTTGAGAATGAGATAGACATGTCTTATTACTTTATTTTGATTTTACTATATTTTAGGAACATTTATTTTTCTATGATTTTACTCCCTTTTATTTTCTACGTTTTTACTCACTTTTATTCTAGATTTGTAACCATAGTCTATGTTTTTAACGAATATTTGAAATTTTAACGAACCCTTTTTGAAAATGTCTACGAGTTTGTACATTTGGACCTACGCAGCATTTGCCTTTTATGTACTATTAATATGGATTAACCTGGGCTCTGTACCGAGCTCCGAGCCTGAATCTGTCACTGTGCAAGGTCCTCCTCAGACGGCTCGGGTCTTCAAGACTACAAGGAGAGGAGGGATCTCCTCCTCCAGCTGGTGCCCCTGTGAAAGCCAAGATGCTTTCACAGGCGCCGGTTTCGGCCAAATCTCTCTAACCTCTTGCGTCTGCAAGTTGATGGAGAAATTGTTAAATGGTAGATTAGCCTTTTTTCTGGACAGTGGAGGCCATCTGTTTTCTGCACAGTCTTGCTTCCGCAAGTTCCACTTCACGTCGGATGCTCTGCCCTGACAGGACTACGCCATGGTGTTTTTCGATCTGGAGATGCCTATGATACCGCATGACAATATGGTATGATAGAGACTCTCCACACGATGGGGGCGAGGGAACGCCTCCCAATCTTTATATCTGAATTTTTGCGAGCTCGTCGATCCCGCGTATGGGTGTGGGGGAGGCCTTTCGCGCCCGATGGAGCAGGAAGAGGCTGTCCCGCAAGGAAGTGTCCTCAGTGTCACACTTTTTCCCCTGAGCATCAATGGCATCACCTCGGTGCTGCCGGAAGATGTTCTCGTTACGCTCTACGTGGACGACCTTTAGATCTGTTTTGTCGTAGCTAAGATGCCAACCTTGGAGCATCGACTCTTGCACAGGTATTTGTTTTCTTTTGCTAAAACTAAGCTGGTGCACTTCTGCCGCCATCCAAGGCGCCACCCTGACCTACAGTTGTTTATTGATCGAGTGCGCCTAGAAGTGTTGGACTCTCACCGTTTTCTTGGTCTTGTATTTGACCGACGCCTCACCTGGGAGGCTCATATTCGCAGCCTTATGGTCTCTTGTACCCGCGTCATGGATATTCTTCATTCCGTGACGTTCAGCGATTGCACTGATAGGGCTAAGGCCTTATGTTTTTATCGATCCTCTGTTCTTTCGAAGCTCGACCACGGATCTGAGTTTTGTGCATCCGCAGCTGAGTGTGTATTGCGGAATGAGGACTCTATCCACCACACCAGCTTTCGCCTGTCGACTGGTGCCTTCCGCACTTCCCCCATTGAGCGCTTACTAGTCGTTGCTGGGGAGATGTCACTCGCTCTGCGCCGTGCACAGTGCATTGTTGGCCTGTACGCGCGAACCCGGTGCCTCCCTCAGTCGCCAACAGCTCTCATTGCATCCTCAGCTGATCTCGACGATGCATATGCCGCCTAAAGACGCCAGTCCTACCCTAAGCCCTTTGGGGTTAGGGCTAGGAAGCTCCTTCGAGAGCTAGGTATTGCTCTCGGGCCGATGACGCTCCTGGTTCTCCCCAGGACACCACCCTAGAGGGTACGAGCTTCGTCGATGTGTGTCTTGTGCGTTGACCTAACATGGCTCTTGTGGGAATCATGAATGTTGCGCCAATTGTGGAGGTTCCCATAGCGCAGCTTTGCATTCTTGTCCCGTATTTCTTTTTGAGAAGGACGTCCTGGCTCTTCCGGACTCCCTCAGGCTGGACTTCCGCGAGGCCCGTCGTAGGGTGCAGGGGCAGCTCGTCTCATCCAGCCGTCTCTTCTCTTGCGTTCTCCGAGAGACTGGTTCCTGCCACCCTCCAACTCGTCACGCTTGTCTGTACTCTCACCGCGGTCCCTCTGTTGCTCCCTATTTTTTTCCTTTGGTCTCTTATCATGTTTTTCCCTCTGTCTCGGACCGTGAGACCGACCGAGCTGAGACGCTAGAGGATATCTGTCAGTTCATTCAGGCGTCTGTTCCCGCTGTCTCTTCCGTTCATTTGCCTCAACGGGCACGGAAGGGTTATTCCCCTCATCCCGTTCGGATTCCAAGTGCGATGCCTCTGATGAGGCTTGTTTGGTCATAGAGTCGGTTGTTTGGGCGCCGATGTCATTGTGAGGGCGGATATTTATCCGGTTCGGTTTTCCTTGCCCCCTAACCTGGTTCCTTCTTCCTTGGCCCCTACCTCTGTTCAGTCTCCGATGCCTCCTACCCCAGTTCCTTCTCCCTTGCTTCCTACTTCTGTTTCGACTTCCTTGCCTCCTACTCCAGTTCCGACTTCCTTGCCTCTTACTTCAGTTCCGCCTTTTTTGCCTCACCTCAGTTTCGTTTTCTCTGCCTCTTAATCCAGTTCCTTCTCGCCGTCTGCCCCTATTCATTCATCTCAATCTAACCCTGTTCTCTCCTTACCCTCTGACCCTGTTTCTTCCTCTCCATTTGATCCAACTCCCTCCTTACCCTCTGACTTTGTTTCCTCTTCACCTTCTGTCCATGTTCCGTCTTCAGTCACATCTTCTTCGCATCTTTGTTCTCATCGTTCTCTGCTGTATCTTCCTTTCTCTCTGCGCTATGAGCCGTCCACGTTAGGGGTTCGTGCTGGCTCTCAGCTGTCACCTCCCGCTGTTCACGCTGCCAAGTCGGTGCTGGGTGCATTCCTGGCTCACCGCGATCGGCACCTTGTTCCCTATATGTCTCCAAGTCGTCGGGAACCTTCGTTGGTTTCCGTCACTAGAATCCCGACGTTGCTGTCGAGACGGCAGTAATGTCTGTCATCCTGTAGACTTGTCCTTATGTTCGCCCGACTGTTTCCTCTATTTCCGCTGGTCGATTCGGGACGACCTTTCCGGGAGTAATCACTTCCCGATCATCCTGCTGGTTGCCTTTCCCGACCCATGCCTTTCCCGACCCAGTCCTTTCCCTCCCTATTTGGTGCGATCTGCAACGAGCCAATTGGGATGTGTTCCAGGAGGCTTCCTCTACTGATCCCACACTGTGTTTCTTCGATACCATTGATTTATCGGCCTCGTATTTTACGAACCATATTTTTGAGGCTGTTGAGCGCTTTGTTCCGTGGTGGTCCCCAGTTGCGGAGCGCTCTACGGTCCCCTGGTGGTCGAGGGATTGCGCGTAGGCTATTTCTCCCTATCAGTTGGCTCATTCCCGTTATAGGTGTAACCAGACCGTCTCGAATAGAATCGATCGGAACCAGTCCCGTGCCACCCGCCAGAGGACCCCCGTCGTGCCCGCCGTCATTGACTCGGGTTTGCAAGCGGGTCAATAAGCTCTGTGGTCGCTACGCTGGTCATGCCATCTGAACTCTGGATATCGAAGGCTTGCTTTGGTGGGATATCGTGTTGGTCTGCGATTCTCTAGCTGACTTCTGCTCCTGGTCACTCCAGGACTCTGGGCACGGTCGTTTCCGTGCCCATTCGTAACCCTTCTGCAGGTTATACCCACCCCCGGCGCTCCCCTAGTAAAGCTGGCTGCAAAAAGGGTTCACACGCAGCCCAGGCTAAAACCAGGAATCCCCTCCCTTCTCCCAACGTGACAGTTTCCCGTAAGGTTAAACGGCCACGTGCCTCCGCCAAGTCGTTAGACTCACAGGAGGCAACACCTCTGAAGTTGGTCGCCAGGCTATCTTCCGGGGTTTCTAAAGCTGCCCCCCGAAAGCAGGACAGCACTAAAGGATCCTCGGTTCCTTGCCCACACCCAGTGGTAAGCTGGGTGGCTCGGAGATGTTGGGTCTTGTAAAGGAGGGACCACCACCTCCGAAGCCCTCACTCTCGCCTAAGGTTTCGAGGCGGAGAGAGGAAAAGACTCGTAAGGCCAGCCCAACTCCGGCCAACAGCGCCTGAGTTCTGCCTCCGGGAAGCGTACGGCCATTCCAATGAGGGTCTTCTCTTCGAAGAGGGCGGACCTCCTCCCGATGCCAGAGCTTGTTGCCCCTTTCCTTTTTTTTTTTTTTGCATATTGTTATTTTAAAGTAACCTAGTCCTAGGCTGTCTCAAGTACGGCGACTTATGACCAAGTAGGCAGTAGCCAGATTGGCTCCTAAAAAACACTATGGTTTGCCCTTTTGGATTGTGGGGGGGGGGGCAGACTCCTCCTTCTCATAACTGCCCTACCGGCTCGCGCCTTGGAAACGAGTAGTACATAATTTGAAAGCCTAGCAAAACTAAATACGCAAAAATCACACGACACCATCATCACGAACCCTTACCAACAGGTTTTGTCGCTAAAATCGAAATCAGCGCTTTTTTAAGTACTTTCATCCAGGTTAATGTAGGAAATTGATGGTTTCTAGTCACATCGGGACAAGGCAAAGCGGACTTATTTTAATTTCAATATTAATCCCATAAATGCTTAGTATCTAAAAAATGTACTTTCCGCGCTAAAACGCAACCATAGATGACGACTGGGATTCCTAAAAAGACCATTAGTACTTTTTTAATGCTAAAAATACGGCGTGTGTTTTCTGAAATTTGACTGGAAGAAGAAAATTTAAGGATACAACGGAAAGAAATATAATCTGAGACAATATAGGTGACCAAGGTGGTCATTCGACCTACAGCTTAACCAGGGATCAGAACCACGGTTTGTATTTTTTTCTTAATTTATTGGGATCCCAATGCCACCGATGTAATCATTTAAGTCCCGCTGTGCTGAACCCCGCTAGATGGGTCAAGAAGTAGTCGTGATAACGTAGTCGAGGTGTCATCTCACTCTCAACACAACCTTGTCCAAAATTGGATTTCGATTGCCGAAGTTCCCGTTAACGTTCCGCACCACCCAGTTCTAAATTTTGTCAAAAGCGTCGTCCTTTCGAAGCAATTAAGGGACTACGACCTCATCCGTCTCCAGAGTAAGCTTAATATCCAACGAATTACATGTAAATAGGGTGACTAAAGCTGTAAGCTCGGCTAAAATATCAACTTCCCCATTGATTTTAACGCTCGAACGTCAGGAACTGCCCAGTTTATTGAACCTGGGCACCTTCCAATCCCGGTAAGCCCCTATGTTGAACTACCCAGCCGTTGCTTCAATTACAATCTATTTGAACATGGTCAAGTCTGTCGGCATTCCCCTTCCTGTGTGAATTCTGGTTCTGATTACCATGGACCTGAATGTGCCCAAACACAGCGCTGTGCTGACTGTGGTGGTGCTCGCAGTGCTGCGTCGAAAACCGGCCCTATATTCCTATAAGAAATGGAGGTTTTTGCTTTGCGCGACTCTGCGTCTGGACGTGAGAGAGGCTCGCCAATGTGATCGAACACAAACCTCACCTTTTGGCTATATATTTTCATGTTTTGCTGCACGCTGGACAAAACTGACTATCTGGTTCGAGTTCCGACACGCCTGAAGCATCTCGTCGCCCATCTACCGTTAATGTCATAAGTAAGACTCGCATGGCGAGACCCCCCGTCCCATAAGTCCTCGAAGGCGACAGCGCCTTCAGCGCTTTGTCCGGCCAACAGCACCCGGTGTTCTGCCTCCAGGAAGAGTACGGCTTTTCCGTGAGGGTCTCCTGTTCGAAGAGGGCCCCCGCGTCTCCTTCAAGCTAGGCCTGGAGGGCATATTCCTTCAATGGAATTGCCGTGGACTCCGGGCCAACTGGGAGGAGCTGTGGAGGCTCGTCTCGTCCCGTTTCTCGTTAACTATTTTTCTGCAGGAGACCATGCTAGGCGCGTGCCCCCTGCCCACCCTCCCGGGGTATAAGGGTCATGCGACCTCACCACCGCGGAAGGGCCGGGCTGGGGGATGTGCGGTTTACACCCGGCAGGATGTCTCCGTTCTTCCTTTCACTTTAGATACCTCCTTTCAGGCAGTGGCTGTGCAGCTTCACCTTGATAGGAGGTATACTATCATTTCTGCGTACATTCCACCGTCAGCTGACTTAGACGCCGGGGAAGTTCAGCCACGTCGTGGCATGGTTGCCGAGGCCCTTTCTCTTGCGTGGAGATCTGAATGGCAGACATTCTTTCTCGGGAGACTACTCAATAAAATCCAGGGGATAAGTCCTTGCCGATCTGATCGAAGAGCTTGAGATAGGTGTCCTAAATGCGGATGAGTTTACGCATCACTGCACAAGAACCGTTTCCTTTTCTTGCCTTGATCTATCTCTGTGCTCTCCGGATGCACAGTCTGATTTTGATTGGGGGTGGTCGATGACCTCCATGGATCACTTTTCAATTCAAATATCATTTTCAGGGCAACTGCCTCTAGAGAGCCGACTTCGGTGGTGCTTGGCGCCGGCGCGGTGACCTGCATTTCAGGAAATGACTGAATTCTCTATCTCAGTCACGAGTTTAGGTTGGTAGAGGAGGCCGTTGAGTTCTTCTCCGGTAACCTCATCGCCGCGGGACTGACTACTATTCCCAGAACGTCTGACTGTTTTGCATGCCGACCAATCCCGGGGTGGTCGGCCGAGTGTTTACGGCCTTCAAACAGAACGGTTATGCATACATGCGCTGTCGATGAATTTCGTCGGGCTACTGCTAGGTTCCCGTTTATTTTGAAGCACGCCCTCCGCTCTTCTTGGCAGGCATACGTGTCTTCACTTAACGGGAAGGCCCATTTAGCAGAGGTGTGAAATCGACTCAAAAGGATTCGGGGCAAGTTCTCGCAGGATCCCCCTTCCGTTCTCCAGCAGAATGGGAACGGAATTTTGGACCACGCGTCCGTGGGGGAATCCTTCGCAACCGCTTTCTCCGCATTCTCTAGCGGGGATGCTACTCTGCCATCATTCAATACACGTCGTGCTTTAGCGAAGGGCCGCCGACTGGACTTCACCTCTAGAGGCGGAGAACCCTTCATTGACATGTTTATTGTGAGTGAGTTGCATTCCGCTCTTGTTTCGTGCGCGGACACCGCCCATGGTCTGGAAGATGTCCCGTACGCCATGCTTCGACACCTGGGTGAGTGAGGCATGGACTTTCTGTTAGATTTGTTCAACAGGATATGGGTGGAGGGTCTCCTCCCAGATTCTTGGCGAATCGCTACTGTGCTCGCCTTTTGCAAACCGGGGAGAGATCACTCTACTCCGGCCAATTTACGCCCAATCTCTCTAACCTCTTGCATTTTAAGTTGATGGAAAAATTGGTAAATGTTAGATTAGCCTTTTGCCTGGATAGAGGAGGCAATCTATATTCTGCACAGTGCGGCTTGCGCAAGTTCCACTCCACGTCGGATGCTCTGCTCCGAATGGAAAATGCCGTCTGCGTGGCCTTCCTTCGTACATAGCACTACGACACGGTGTTTTTCGATCTGGAGAAGGCCTATGATACCGCATGGCGATACGGTATCATGGAGACTCTCCACACGATGGGGGCGAAGGGATGCCTCCCAATGGTTATATCTGAATTTTTGCGAGATCGTCGATTCCGCGTACTGGTGGGGGGAGCCCTCTCCGGCCCAATGAGCAGGAAGAGGGTGTCCCTCATGGAAGTGTCATCACTGTCACACTCATTCCCTGAGCATTAACAGAATCACCTCGGTCCTGCCGGAAGATTTTCTCGCTACGCTCTACGTGGACGACCTTTCGATCTCTTTTGGCGCGGCCCAGATGCCAACTCTGGAGCGTCGACTCCAACAGCCATTGGAACGCGTCTCTCGCTATGCCGAAGCGCACAGGTTTCAGTTTTCTTAAAACCAAGACTAAGGTGGTGCACTCCTGCCGCCATCCACGGCACTACCCCGACCCAGGTTTGTTTCTTAATAGCGTGCGCCTGGAAATGGACTTGTATTTGACTGACGCCTCACCTGAAAGGCTCATATTCGCAGCCTTAGGGTCTCTTGTACCCGCGCCATGGCTATTCTCCGTTCCGTGACGTTCAGCGCTTGTGGCACTAATCGGGCTACTGCCTTACTTTTTTATCGATCCTTTGTTCGTTCGAAGCTCGACTACAGATGCGGATGTGATGCATCCGCAGCCATACGTTTATTGCTGAAGTTGGACTCGTTCCACCACACCGGCCTTCGCCTTGCGACCGGTGCCTTCCACACTTTCCCCATTGAGAGCCTACTAGTCGATGCTGGGGAGATGACACTCGCTCTTCGTCACGTACAGTGCATCACTTGCCTGTACGCGCGAGCCCTGCTTCTCCCTCAGTCGCCAACAGCTCTCACTGCATCCGCAGCGATTTCGAAGGTGCCTATGCCGTCGAGAGACGCCAGTCATACCCTAAGCCCTTTGGGTTTAGGGCCAGGAAACTCCTTCGAGAGCTAGGTAGAGCTCTCGGGCTGGTGTCGCGCCTGGTTCTACCCAGGACGCTACCCTGGAGGGTACCACATTTGGCTATTTGTCGCCACGCCTCTGCTCCCAAAGCTTGTACAGCGCCGGGAGTATTGCGTTCGACCTTTTTGGAGCACACCTCATGTCACGCTGGAATCGTGCCACTGTATACGGATGGCTCCAATTCCCAAGAGGGAGTCAGCTTCCACTCCATATCCCCTCTGTTTGAAGTCAGCGGGGCTCTGCCAGGCGCTGCTTCTGTCTTCACGGCCGAGCTGGTGGCAATACACCACTCGGTACGGGAGATTACCCGACGTGCCCGGTTCGGGGACCAGATTGTTATCTATAACGACTCACAACGCGCCATGAGTGCTCTCGAGGCATTGGAATCTCCGCACATCTTGGTTCGCGATATGCGCGACGACACGGTTTTGGTGAGCCAGGCGGATGTTGAGATTATCTTCTGCTGGGTTCCTTGACATGTAGGAATTTCGGGGAATGAGCGCGCCGATGAGGGCGCAAAAGAGTTCGTGACCAGCGTTTCGCTCTTCCTCACACCGACTATATGACAGGAATACGGGCAGCTCTTCGGACTGCTTGGTAAAGAAGATAGGAGACGGTCGAAGGAAACTTAAAGTTGCGTGCCATTGCGCCGCGACTGTTCCCATGGACCTATCCCCCAATGCCGTGATGGCTTCAGATCGCTTTCTGTAGTCTCCGAATGGGGCAAACTCGTACGACGCATCGCTATTTGATGGATCGCTCGCTTGTGCCCCATTGTGACGACTGCGTCGTCCCCCAGACTGTTCGACACATATTTGTCGAATGTCCCAGTCTGGGTGATCTTCGCACACGTTACCTGTCCCGCTGTCGGGATGGGCGGGGTCGCTACTGCCTGTCCCGTGTACTCGGGACGAGTGCGTGCACATTGACCGGTGGACTTGTAGACCTTTGGGGTAGGCCAGCCTTCTCCCTATTATTTATCCAGGTCTTTATGTTGTTTTGTTTTTGTTTTTTCTCTTATAGGTCGCACGCTCGTGCGCCTGGTGACCTCCCCCAGACGCAGGAGCTTGTTTTTTGCTCGTTTTCCCTTTTTTTTAATTTTTGGTGTTGGATTGTTTTTTGTGTGTTTTTTAATATGATTTTAAATTAGCTTAGTTCTAGGCAAGTTTTTAATACGGCGACTAATGCCCAAGTAGGCAGTCGCCAGATGAGCTCTTATATAAAAAAAAATCCTCTCAATTTTACGAGTAACTCTATCTTTTCATATAATGCCTTATTCTCACTACACCAGGTCCGTGCTGCATTGTCGCTTTGTGGATCTACTTCCTGGCTTCGAATGGATCCATTTTAATATGATTCGGAGCCTACATTCACATTTAACTTGTACAACTTTATATGATTGAAGGTTTCTTATCCACCATCAAGGCACGTTGTGATTGTCCTTCCCTTTGTCAAACCGGGCAGGGACGAGTTGGATGCAGATCACTACCGCCCTATAGCTCTTATCAGCTGTCTGAACAAGCTGCTAGAGAAGATGGTGTTGGTAGGCCTGACTTAGTTCTTAGAAACCAATGACTTATTGCCTCCATTTCAGTACAGTTTTCCAATGGTCATAGTACCCTCGACCTCATATACGTTTCGAGGGATTGGTCCGGAAAGCTTTCTCGTTAAAGAACCTAGTCTCTGCAATATGTTTCGACATTGAGCAAGCCTACGATAAAACATAAGAGATAAAAGGCTTAAAGCAGCTATACGTTTGGGGTATGATAGGTCTTTTGCTGTCTTTTTTTCAAAGTTTCTTACCATCTCGATCCTTTGTAGTGCGTTTTAGAGACACCTACTCTGACCTGCTACCTCGAGAGGAGGGAATTCCTCACGGAAGCGTTTTCAGGGTTTTATGTTTTGTAAATACGATCAATGATATCACTTCTCCTCTCCCAGAGGGTGTATCGGCGACTCTGTTCGTCAATTACATGGCACTCTACTGTTCCTTGCCTTGCCTTCCATCAATGGCGCGTCGTCTGCAGCTGGCAGTCGATACGGTTTCAGAAAGTGCAGAACTTAGGGGATTCCACTTTTCCACGAACAAAACGAAAGCAATGTATTTACACCAGGATAGAAGGGCTCTTGTTCCGCCACATATTTCCCTTGAATGTATAGAGATAGAGTTTGTCTGAGTTTCGGTTTCTGGGCGCAACTCTTGATCCCAATCTATCCTGGTTACCACACCTATGCCGTCTTCGAACAGGTTATCTACGAGCTCTAGACATTTTGAAAGTTGTATCCCATTCTGTGGGTACCAAATTTACTCCTCGGCTTACCCCTAAGCCCTTGAAATGCTGAACTCTATTTTCAACCTCAGAGTTCATCTTTTCAGTGGAGCCTTCCGTACCTACCAAGTGAACAGTTTTTACTGTGAGAGTGGGGTGCTTCCCTTGCCCTATCATCGACTCCAGATATGTATGCGATACCTCTGTTATGTGCAGCAGGCCCCTGTATAAGGGGTATACAGATGTTTTTATGCGATCGAGTCAACTGCGGCATTCGATAGGTTGCCGTCTTTACCCCACCCCTTGAACCTCCAGGTAAGAGATCATCTCTCCAATCTGGTTGCCTTTAGGGTCGTTGCCCTTCCGTTGTCACTCACCCCTAGTTGCCGTGCTTCAGCTTCCAAAGTTTGTACGAGCATGTGGGTAGTCTGGAAAAGTCCGTGGATCTTTGCTCCCTTAAGAGACTGTTCTTCGAACATGTGACCTCACTTACACTCCTCACCCTTATACACAAATAGTTCCAGATCGTACAGAGGCGTGGGTGCTGCAGCAACCTATTTAGGAGAGCTTTTAACTTTGTCTTTGCACTGGCAGCTTCTATTTTTACCGCTGAACTTTCTTTTAGCTCTTAGACTCATCCAAATTTTACCTTTTAAAGATTTTGTTATTTTCTCCGACTCTATGAGTGTTTGGCAAATAATCTGCTCTTTTAGTGCTTCCCATCCCTTAGTCGCATAAATCTGCATCTGGTTGGTCCCGAATGCGTCCCGCTATGGGAACAGTCGCAACGCAATAACACTCAACTTTAAGTTCTTATCGACTGTCTCCATCATCTTTGCCAAGCAGCCCGGAGAGTTGCCCGTTTTTCTCTCCATGTAATCGGTGTGAGGTAAAGCAAAGCGCTGGACTGGTAGCCAAGTGCTCGCGGACTCTTTGGCAGCCTTATTAGCGCGCTCATTCCTCGCAATTCCTACATGGCCAGGAATCTAGCAGAAGATAACTCGACATCCACCGGACTCGCCAAAACCATGGAATCGAGGATATCGCGAACCCGGGATGCGGAGATTCTAAAGCCCTGAGAGAGCTCAGGGCGCCTTGTGAGTCGCTATTATAGGTTTTTAGATGAATATTGCGTCAATATCCTAGATAGCTCTGATCACAATAAAAATAAAAACCTATATCCCGTTATTCAGGGCATTGAATTAAATGCTAACGTGAAATCTAAATTTTTGCAGATGCACTTCGTTAGGCCTAAATCTGAGGGACGTTGAGGAAAACGTGTATTAAAAACCAAGAGTCAAGAAAAATATATATTATTGAATAAACAGTTATTATTGAAAAGTGAAATTATACAGTAACAGTTTATGATTGGATTGAATTACGCGTGTGAATTAAATTTGCATGAGTTTGTAGGGTTCTAGTTTTGCAGGCTGGGTTTAAGTGATCTTCAGTTACCTTACGGGATGAAGCAAAAATATATATTTATATCTGGATTCTTTATTTCTGTATATTATAGCCGGAATAAGCTTTTAAAATGGTGAACAAGGAATATAATTTTTCTTATTAAAATAACAATAAATTTTCAGATTCTGACTGAATTTTACACTTGGACTTGGACTTGGATATAAAAAGTAGTGAAAAGGAAAATACATACACACATATGAGATTGCAACTGCAATCACGTATGCATATATGTATATAATAGTGGAAGACAAATAGGTAGGGATAGATTTCCCTGATGAAAAGGATAGATGGGGGGGGGATCCCTGGTGATAGGGAATCGCAGGCGTTGTTTGAGTTTGATGTTGTTTCTCAGTGCTTTATCTTAATATTCGTGATCTTTTTACGTACTTATTCTTGATTCTTGTTGTGTTTTTCTTTGTTTGTGGTTCTTTTTCGTGTACATTCGTGTTGTTTCTGTTTTGTGTTTATTACTGTTTGTGATTATTGGTTTGTTTCTTGTGGTTTATGATGTTTCTTCTTGTAGCATTCGAGCCTTTGTAGGCGTTTTCTCATGTTCTTCTCGTTGTATGTTTGTGTGTTTTTATGAAAATGTTCTATTCGTTGGGTGATCTTTGTTACGTTTATTGTTTGTCGTAGTAAAAGTCCAAAGTGTATATCGGTTCTTCTTGTCTTTCGGTCTGCGCTTTGCTGCTGATAAAGTCGTCTTCTTCTGTTTCTGTCTTCTGGCGGAATGTCTATGTGTCTCGTCCGTCATGAGTCGTGGTACTTTCTCCCAGATCATGCGAGCTCTTCTCTGCAGTTCTAAATTGATTGGAGTCATTTGGATCATGTGGTGTAGGTCTCTCTTCCCCCTTCTTTCTCTCTTCCTGGTATTTGTAATTAAGAGTACGCCTTTGTTCTGCACTCTTCGGAGGAGTCTCATTTTGTTCCTAGAACTAGTGCAGATAGGTATCGGTCGATACAGCAGCTTGGATCTTACGGGCGCGTTGTAGATCTTTCTTTTGTTAGCCGTGTTCAGATTTTTGAATCTGAACAGCTTAGAAAGCTCGACCCTCACGCTCGCTGCCGTCTGGGTGACGTGGCTACCGTATCCCGTTTTACCTATCCTTAGTCCCAGAACTGTCCCGTCCGAGCTGTATGGAATACGGGCGTCATCTATTACTATATCGGCCCGTCTCATACGAAAGAATGGGATCACCTTGAATTTTTGGGTGTTAGTGGCGATCTTCCATCTTTTCTCGAACCTGCTGACATGGTCGATCTCACTGGCGGTGATTCGTGCCATGAGTTCGGGACTTTTGAAGAGAGCAGTCATGATCTGGGGGATGTCGTCGGCGAACTGGAAGTACAGCGAGTCTTCCCTGATCGTATTTGGTAGATCGAGGGTGTAGATGTTATACAGCAGGGGGCTTAGGCGCCCACCCTGCGGTACGCGTGCAGTCAGTTCGAAGTCGGCTCCAGTGTGGTCGAATATGTGTATGTACGCTATTCTGTCAGTCACATAGTCACATAGAATTTTTTCTAGTCGTGGGTTTAGTCCAAGTCTCAGTATTTTGAACTGGAGCCCAGTCCTTCAGACTTTGTCGAATGCCTTCTTAACATCTCTGAGCACCAGGTCCGCGTAACTTTTCTGGCTAGCGATCTTCGCCAGTTTTTCTGTGATTACAGCCAGCGCCGCATCAGTCCCCCTCCCCCTTCGGAATCCATGTTGATGTTGGTTATGGAGGTTATTCTCCTCCATAAAATCCTGGATTCTCTTGGCAAGGATCTTTTCGTTCGAAGACCTTGCCTGAAACTTCGAGGAGGTAAATGGGCCTGAAACTCGCTGGGCCATCTGGCGGTTTCCCGGATTTTGGAATGAATATCATTTTGGAGATCTTCCATTCGTCCGGGAAAAAGCCAACGTTTAGGCTCGCGTGTATGATATTGTCCAGCCCCTCTAGGATGTTACGGGGGGCGTTCAACCAGTTTAGTTTGGTCAAGTTTGTTTTACCTGGTGCTCTATGTTTGAAGGCACGTAGCGTCGATAGGATTTCATCCTCCGTTATTTTTCGTCCGTCGCCAGTCATCTCTCTGTCCGCTGTCATATTATTAAATGGGTACGTCCTGTCTACTATTGGTCCTAACTGGTCATGGATTTGGTCTTCAAAGTCCTGGTCAAAGTGTTCATTTTCCTCTGGTGTGATGGAGAACACATCTTTCACGAAGGTCCTGAACACTTCTTCGTTTCCATTGAGGTCATTTTCGTCCCATCCTCTTTTTTAAGGAGTGTGTCTCTGTCAGGTGGCTTACCCTTCAGTCTTGAAAGAGTATTCCAAAAGGTTCGGGGGTCTACTTCTTCATCCATCTTGTCTACGAGGTTGTTCCAAAGAGCCTCTTGTTGTTCCGTTATGTGTCTCTTCATTTCAGTCCTTAGTATCCTTAAGAGTCTATTTTTGTTTCTGTCAGTGCCGGTCAGCCTAATATCTTCAAATAGTCTCTTGTATTCGTCCGTTAAGTCGTATAACTCCTGAGTCCACCTTGGTGCTGGTAGCGTTTTGTATGATGTTCTGGGTACTGCTGCGCGGTCCGCCTCCACCATTACCTCCGTTAGTCTAGCCAGTTCCTGGTCGATCTCTTCCAGGGTGGTTTTCTCGAGTGGTAGAGGTCTGAACTCACCAAGAAGGGCGCGGTACTCTTCCCAGTTCTTTCTTTAAAAGCACTTTCTCATCCTGACGGGTATTTGAATGGGGCTTGAGGATATCTTAATTAGGGTAGCTATGTGGTCGCTTAGGATTAGAGGGCCGGGCTGCATGAAGTAGTTGTAGGGAAATTGTGAGCTCGTCAGGATGACATCTGGCTTTGTTGCGCAGGTTTCGGTGACATAGGTGGGGAAGTAGGGCCCAAAGTTGGCAACAATACCCCTGCCAATAAGGTTCCTTAAGTTCCTCCCTTTCTTATTCAGAACTCCGTTGTTTCCGGATTCTCCCATGTGCACAAAGTTGGAGAAAATTGTGCATCGGGATATAATCCCGTCTTGGGGGTTGGTACCCAGTGGACACTAGCAGTGGCCCTAGGGTAGTCTGGATCTCGACTGCCAGATAGGACTTGTCTAAATCTGGGAGTGACCTAAACTGGATTCCTTTCTTGACTGCGATGGCAGCGCCATCGAAACGCCCCTGGCTGTGGTTTTTGATTACGATGGCGTAATTAAAGATTTTCATTTTCATCTGTGTCGAGTTTAGTACGTGTTCTCATATCAGAACGATAGCAGGGTCACATTGTCTAATAATGTTGCCGTAAGTTACCTGTTTGTCGATCCAGCCGCGAGAGTTCAATTGTAAAACTGTAGAGTCCTTTTTTATTCTGTCCATGTCGTCTGTCAGTTAGTCGTTCCTATTTACGAGTTTCTTTGGGGTGGAGGGGCTGGCTAGAGGAGATCGGGATCTACCGGATCTCTTCTTGTTGAGCTCGGAGGCCGTCAATATTACGAAGGCCTCCTTGTTCAGCCGGACCATTCCCAAGATGAGGGCCTCTTCGACTACTCTCTCAGGAACGTCCTCGCTATACTCCCATTTATAGCGACCCGTCGCCACACCGTCGCTCACGTCCTTGGGCGAATTGGTTTCTGGGAAAGTCGCACTTTCCGTGGTGTAAATCTTTAAGTGTATCCTCTTGCCATGATAGGCATGGTTGTCTTCTCTAGAGGATGAGGCTTACCTCGCCCCCTTCCGGTTGGGTGACCGTTTGGTGCGGCTACCATGACGGAGTTTCGTTTTTTGCACAGCTCCTGTAGTGGGAATTGAGTGGGCTGATTCTTCCGATTTCTTTGGAGGGAGAACAATCGCAATTTGAGAGTTAACTTTTTGAGGGAGGATAGATTGTTCTAGGGCGTTTGATTTTGGGATTTGGGGGGGGGGGCTGCATTTTGACGCGCAGCACTTCCCCGGATGGGGGGTTCTCTGGGAACCACATCTCATCCATCCCGTTCTTGACCAGCATTTGGTTTAGCTCCTTCTTGAAGGAGCCGGGTCTCGTGAGGTTGGCAATGTGTGCATAACAAATGCAACACATGATCTTTGTCGACTGCTAGGATGAGCAGAGGCCTCTTTCACTGCCGTCTTTGCCACTTTGGCATAGGACCTATTGGTCTTTGTTTCCTCTTCGTCCCTCTTTATTTGTTTCTCCTTTCTAATAGCCCTCCCCTTTTGGCTGGGCAGGATATCGCCATTACCGAGTGCTCACCTTTGCAGTTGACGCACTTCTTCTCCAGACTCTTGCACCCGCGCCAAATGTGGCCAGATTTACTGCATATGGAGCAGACATCTGACGTTTGTGGGCGCGATTTGGTTGTGTGCTCATTGTGCTTATAGCACTTGAAGCATGTCTGTACTTGGGTGAACTCCTCCCTTTCTATTTGCTCGGGGAATACCCTCACATGGAAGAGGAGGATACCAGTCTCTTTGGCCTTTTGGGCCATTGTCGTGTCCTGGAACACCACCTTGAATATGTGGGTGTATTCTTTGAATTTGATAACTTCTGTTACCTTGGCCCACGTATGGTTGTTTTCTATTTCGTTTGTAATCTCTTGAGCTGTGTGGTGCCCTACCCATGGGTCTAGCCTACGGCAGACTACACTACGGTGGGCTTGAATTTTAAGGGGGAGGGG
Source organism: Ceratothoa steindachneri (assembly GCA_963969495.1). Classification (NCBI taxonomy): domain Eukaryota; kingdom Metazoa; phylum Arthropoda; class Malacostraca; order Isopoda; family Cymothoidae; genus Ceratothoa; species Ceratothoa steindachneri. The sequence continues at coordinate 69,725,806 of OZ018338.1, read as the reverse complement.
TGATTTGGGGGGTTAGGTTGATGTTCTTGAACACGGCCGCGGCTTTGGAAGAAGCCAGAATCTCCACGTTTTTCTCATTTTGGCATATGGCGGTATAGCCAAAGGGGGTGTCCATTCGCCTGACAAAAGCTACGCCGAGCTCACCGTAGGCTATAGAGAAGACGTCCCCCCGATCAAGCTTAGTCCTTTCGGGAAGAGTCCTCAGGCTAATCCTGAGTACGTCGTGCGTCCTTTTTTTGCCTTAGTCATTTTCGTCAGATTTGTATAAAGTGGGAGAAAAGAATACAGAAAAAGGATAGAATTTCCAAAGTCCAATTCAGCAGTTTACCTTTGACTGCTAAGATTTGGTAACAAACTACATCTCTCTTGGTACATAACATTAGCGAAAGGAGAAAACCGTAAGTGAAAATTTGCGAAACGCCTCCCAAGATTTTGTCAAAAAATGAAATTCCCTATGTGTTATTCCCCTACCTCCATTAATCGTTAAAAGTGAATGTGTTACACAAACAAGACCACACACAGTGCCAGTGCCACACAATATTCGGGACTACAGCAAGTTTCCGGACCTTGATTTTTACCCAAAAATTCACCTATATAAATAGTAATTTCATCTAAACTTAACTCTATAACATTTCAACCAATCATGCGCCAGGATAGATTTAAATGTTACTAACGCTTCAATCGTTTACACATAAACACACCTTCTCGAGGCCTACGATCCGCCCAACCTGGACGAGGCAATTCTCGAGGAGATTGACGAGGCACTCGATGACCTCAATAACTAAATCATCGACGCAGATAGGGCTTGTATCCTTCGTTCCTCATATAGGACCATCTCGACCTACGAGTGGACCGAATATATGAAGGAACTATACCGTGAACTGAAGATAATGTATGAAAACAACATTGTAAATGCATCAGTTCACTCGATGAAAAGAGGTAAAGAAATCAAAGAAGAATTGAACCAGTTGATCCTCGAACAACAGAACAGAAGATGGGAGGACGCGATCGAGAGCCTCGATCACGAAGCAACTCCCAAAGAATTTTAGAAGAAGATCCGAATTCTTAAAGGATCAACTGGAAAGGGGCATAAGATCGAGCTACGGAAAGAAAACGGAGACATCGAAGAAGAGGAAGAAAAAGTCGAAGAGATATTCCGAAGTAAGCCCCACTTGCCTCAACTTACAATTCGACGATGATTTCACCCAGATAATCACTTGTCCATAGAGGAATGCGCCTTTGCAAGCTCGAATGACAGCAGCAGAAATCGAAAACCTTAACACCTACGAGGCCCGGTGGAAAATCCGAACCAACCAGGAGAAGTTCAAAGTAGTCCCCATAGGCAGGAGACTACTTGATGACGTCAGGGTGGGGGATAGACGATATCCCTACACCAATGAATGCAATGTACTCGGCATGAAGATCACCTCAACTGGGTACACAAAGCACGCCCAAGAACGTATCACCAAGGCCACTGCTGGAGTCAAGACTCTGTACAGGTTCAGAAATCTTCGTCAAAGCAACAAAAAGAAGATCTATACCGCACTAGTAAGATCGACGTTGCTATACCCCGCCTCCGCCCTCTCTTGTGTCTCAAAGACACAGAAGAGGAGACTACAAGTGGTGCAGAACAAATGCGTGTACCTAATTACAGGTACACGCAGAATGAAAAGAAGAACCCAAGAAGAGCTGCACCGGGAGGAAGGCTTAACCCCCATTAACGTTGTCATCGAAGAACGGAGAAGGAATATGCTGGAAAAGGTCAATCGAGTGTTGGGCGAGGAAATCGTACAAATGATTGACCAAAATAGAAGAGCAGTATGTCGCGCCAGATTTCCAAGCTCCGCTTGGATTTTAGCTGGCGGAGCAGAAGTGCCGTTCTACGCAAGATGAGTTAAATTTACCCCAATAAAGACAAAAAATACCAATCATGAAACCAACCGATTTTGACAAAAATTCCCTGATATCGACAAAACCAACCAACTAAGACAAAACTACCGAAGAAGGAAACCCACACAAGAAGACGAAAATCACCGAACAAGACTACAAAGAAGAAACATTATACACGAAATACACACACACTATATATATATATATATATATATATATATATTATATATATATATATATATATATATATATATATATATATATATATATGTATATATATATATATATATATATATGTATAAGCAAAATCAAAATGATATAGAACAACGGAACTACAAAACATAAAAATTTGAAAGCGATAAGCCTGATCACCAGGCTCTAGCATCACTTTGCACCCTACCACACTTCTTTCTCTTTTCACCACTGGTCTACTTTCCGCTGTCTATCCACACACCCTTTCTATCACCTCACCTGCATACTCTCACATACATACCAGTTTCCGAATTTTTAGACTTGGAAAAAATCAACAAAAATTGAGCTCACAGAGAAGTTCACATCCGGCAAAGGAGGAAAAGTCGACGGAGGAACGTCAAGAGAGCCATCGATTTTCACCTTTTCTCCACGGGACTTTCTGAATAAGATCTATTTTTGTACGGAGCTACGTATGGCCGACACAAGATATCATACTGCGTACTGGGGAGTCTAACTTCCTGTTTACGATGGAGAAATACTGCAAAGGGGGAAGTTTATCTACCTATTTACAAAAGAGAGGTATTAACAGCGGGAAGATTATCTTTCTATTTATAAGGTTTAATGTGTGAAACGTTTAAATTTCAAAGAAATGTTTCCTAGGTTTGATCTTCGACCCCCACATACTACGGCCCGAGAAAACGGAGTGTTTAATACAACTAAATAGTATCTACGTCTTACAATTATAATATATATATATATATATATATATATATATATATATATATATATATATATATATATATATATATATATACAAATATATATATTTATATATATATATATATATATATATATATATATATATATATATATATATATATATTGATTTGGTCTGGTTTACTGTGAACCAAGTGTAGAATTTCCTAAGATTTCAAAATGCTCATCTTTGGGGTATTTTTGAGTCATATTCGATTCCATACTATAGTTCCAGCACCACAGGAATTCACTGCGAGACCGTGGAGTAGGTTTACACATAAATAATATCTAGGCCTCACAATTATAAACATACATATATAAACATATTTTAATATTCTATGACATACTTAAAAATAATGGTATGAGGGATTTCTCGCAAATTTTACGCGTCTACCGGAACGAGTATAAACGCTCGATTCACTACCATTATCATGGGTATTTGGAACAGATTCCACGTAACTGTAATTTCTGCCATTACCCCCGATGATACTTCCTCATTTACTTGCGGGGTATCTAATTCTAAAGGATTATTTACAACGGGTTGGGTATTTGATGGTCGCGAACAGTTTATATTCCTCTCAGTATGTACCTTAGGCAATACAGCTGGTTTTACTCTATCTATAGACACTGTGTTCTGATGGTCATCCGGGAATTCTAACTTAAAAACTTTGTCGTCGCGTTCGACAACACGAAAGTGGCCTGCATAAGGCGCTTCTAGTGGCTTCCGAACGCGATCAACACGGACCCACACATGCGTGGCGTCCCTTAATTCCTTGGGTACAAACGTTTTGGGTACAGAGTGCCGGTGGCCTTCAGAGGTCTGTGCGAAATCTATTTGCGACATAGTCTTCGCTAGTTCAGAGATAAATTTAGAACCGGCTTTGGATGAAGAAGAGGTGACCAAAGGCTTTGATCAGAGAAGGGTCGTTCCTGTAACCGCTGTAAAGGGTGAAAACCCCGAATCATTGGGCAAGGACCGGATGCCCAGAAGAACGATTGGTAGGGCCATCAACCAACCTTGTAGGCGAGCCATTATAGAGCTCTTCAAAGTCCGATGCGACCTTTCCACGATCCCGTTAGTGGTAGGTCTGTACGCCGTGGTTCGCAAAAGATGGTAACCAACGAGGGCCGATAATTCTTTGAGAGTTCAGATTCAAATTGCGCTCCTCTGTTGGTGATGACGTATAAGGAAACGCCAAACCTGGATATCCAGCCGCCCAAGAAGGCTAAAGCAACCGTTGCAGCACTTATGTCTGGAATCAGGATTGCTTCAATCCATCTGGTGGCTCTGTCTATACATGACAGCAGGTACCGGTTATGAGATGGGTATGTTTGCCCAGGCAGGGTACACCGCGGGAGTGGACCAACTATATCTATGTGAACCGTCTCAAATCTCGAAGTGGGTATGCTAATAGGCAAGACTGGGGACTTAGTGAGGTGATTCACTTTAGCAGATGAGCAGGAGAGACAGTCACGAGTCCAGGAACGTATATCTCTGTCCATATTGGGCCAGAAATATCTCGCTTTTACCAACCGAAGCGATGACTTAATCCCTGGATAGGAAATGTTATGAAGTTGTTTGAAAATAACTGATCTGCAGGGTGAGGGAACAAACGGTCGTGGGTATTTAGATGTTACCTCACACCAGAGTTGGGAATCACCGGGAAAAGGAAATGCCTTTAGTCCAGATTGAGATGACTTCATTTCTTCGTCTTGCCCTTGTGCTTCTGCCAAAGAACGGAGATTAAATGAGTCCACTTGGACCGAATTGATATTCCGAGATAGGCAGTCAGCAACCACATTGTCCTCACCACGTACATAAGCTATGTCATTGACATACTCCAAAATTGCGGTCCAGTTCCGTTGTTGCCTGTCCGTTTTTGCACGTAGTGGCGAGGAGAAGGCAGAGACTAGTGGCTTATGGTCCGTGCATAAAGTCACTTGGCGATCTTCGATCATATGCCTGAAGTGAAGCACAGCAAGATATGCAGCCATGAGTTCCATGTCATAAGTGGAGTACGCTTGCTGCATCTTACTCAACTTCCCGGAGAAGAATGCCACTGGCTGGAGAGACCCATCCTCCATCTGATGGAGCGCAGCACCAACTGCGAATTGGGAGCTGCCCGTGACCAATTGGTACGGAGAGTCATTGGGTAATGGGTGGCGTAACTTAACGGAGTTCGCCAGGGCCTCCTTAGTAGCTTAAAATGCTTTTCGAGCAGCATCATTCCAGGCAAGTTTGCGAGCCTTAGGTTGAAGCCGTGCGATTTCAGTCAGAAGGGCAGCAATTGCAGCGAAGTTAGGCATCATACGTCTGTAAAAACCTAACATGCCCAAATATCGACAAAGTTCTTTGAAATCAGATGATAAGGGTATTTCGGTGATCTCGGAGACCTTCCTAGCTGGAGGGCCTAAACCTGCAGCTGAGACATGGTGGCCCAGGTAATCGATCTCTTCTTTCATGAACTCGCACTTTTCCATAGAAATTTGAAGGTTGTTTTCCGCTAATATTTTGAAAACTTGCTCTATATGTTCCACATGCTCATCTATATTCTCCGAAAATATCTAAATGTCGTAAACATACACAAAAACGAACGCCAAACCTCGAAATAAATTGTCCATGTGGCGTTGGAAGGTGCAACTAGCATTCTTTAGACCAAACGGTAGCCTTAAAAATTCCCACAGCCCAAAGGGAGTTGAGACAGCAGTCTTCTCAATGTCCGCTGGATTCATCGGAATCTGGTGGTAGGCTCGTACTAAATCGAGGCGAGAGAAGACTTTCTTGCCATGGAGATTGTCTACCATGCTCTGAATCCTTGGCAAGGGATATCTGTCCGCTTTAGTCTTCGCATTGAGGGACCGAAAGTCACCCACCACTCTATACTCGCCTGGAGTCTTCTTATGCACCATGTGAATGGGTGAAGACCAAGAAGATTTCGATGGCCGCACCACACCTTCTTTCAACAGAGTCTCGAAAGTTGCTTTTGCAAATTGAAGTTTCTCTATTGGAAGTGGTCTGGGGTGAGCGAAAGCTGGCGGGGCGCTACCCGTCTCAATTGTGTGAACCACCGAATTAGCCGGTGGTGTACAAAAGTCAACACACTTCGGTTCATGAATACCCTCATATTTTCGGAGAACTGTCCTGCACTTAGATGGGATATGCGAGAGGTCATTAATTATCAACGAGATCACCGGTTCGCTTAAATGCTTCACTTTTGAAACTAGGCTAGTCTGGTTATCAATTAGGACACCACGAACACAGTCTACTAATAGGTTATAATGAGCAAGAAAATCGGCGCCTAATAATGACGACGTAATGTCTGCTACTACGAACATCCATCTAAATGAACGTCGCAGGGTAGGGATGCCTATCTCCAATTGAACTTCACCGTGCACTTTTATCTTCCCTCCATTAGCCGTCGCAATGTTAACACCTGATTTGCGCATCACACATAATCGCACTAAATTATATGGAGTTAAGGACACACTCGTGCCAGTGTCTATTAGGAATTCGCACCTCCTCTCATTAATACGTGCAGCGACAGTGAGAAGAGTCGGCACGCCGGTCGTCGCATTTACTGCGGCCTGCCCATCTCGTTTTCCGAGTGGGTCGGGAAAGACGGCCTAGACGATGGCTGCATCTGAAGGTTCTCACCTCGCTTTGGCCAAGAGCACCACGGTTTGAAATACCTTGCACTAGACCCATAGTATAAGTGTGTACGGCATACCATTGGTTTTTGATCCCGATGAAAAGGGCGTACACTAAACGGTATACCTTTAGAATAACTACTATCACTATTATTATACTTCTTATGCACAAACCTAGGTTGATCACCCATAGGATATAATACACCGGCGGGCACAGAATGAGAATTTCTAAATTGCACTTGATTTACCGGCGGGTTAACACTAAGAGCACCTATATCTTGGAATGCACAATCATCACTAGTTTGACTCTTATTTACGTTATAACACTGTGCCTTGTAAAACGGCTTGAGTTCATCAGCGAGTTTTCCCAACTGGGCAAGTGTCAAGTCCTTCTGCGTGGCGATGATATGGGCGATGTTAGTAGGTAAGGACTTGATGAACTTGTGTCTCACCAGGTCCTCCCCAACTCCAACTTGCACCGAAGGTCGTCTGGTTTCCGGAGAAGACGCGATTAACTTCTCGAAGAGCTCAGGTTTTGTCCTTTCAAAAAGCCCCACGATTTCCGTTTGCTAATACGCCTGCGATCAATTCCCCTTCCCCCAGGAAATGGAAACCAGGAGTATCTTCCAAGGAATAAAATCCAAAATATACAAATGGGAGTACGACTACCAAGTGGATCCTGGAACAGTGGAAGAGGCCCTGCTTGCACAAAATGTGAGTCTACATCACAGTACCTGCGAGCAAATCTCGAACGCTGAGTTCAGTAAAAAGAAGAATGGGAGGGAAAGAACGTCACCATGAAACACTAGTTAATCGAAGATGGAGAGAGTAAGCAACAGAATGAGGATTCTGACACTCAACGTGTATGGATGGGAGGAGAAGGCCACGGCATATGGAAACATATTCCGAGTGCTTGACCCCGACATCATTCTCATTACGGAGCACGGTATCGACACTACAGCTGGTCGTATTAAAATACCGGGTTACAGAGTAGTCATGAAGAATCATTCCCAGGAAAGGTTCGATGGTGCTGCAATAGCTATCGAGAGGAACATCTCCTTTAAACAACTACCAGAACTCAATGAGTCCTTTTGTGGCAATCGAGCTAGACACATTGGTAGGAGACTTCGTGATAGCTGCAGCATATCAACCCCCTCGACGAGCATATCTCCCGTTAAGTAACTTCTACACACTGTTCGGGCACCGCATAATGGCATTCTTAGGGGGAAACCTCAATGCCAAATGCCGTGCGGCGGGCTATGGTAGCACCAACGATAGAGGCCGAAACTTGAAACTGATTATGGGAAGAAAAAACATCCAAAGGATAGGTCCGGATTTTCCGACCTATATCACTTCCAGATCAGCAACCAAGCCTGACATAATCCTAACAAGTGAAGGCTTCCCATTCAACTACCGTAGTGAGCCAGGCCCAACAGTCCCTAGTGATCACGTAGCGATTCTCACCACAGTATCTCTCGCACCAATCCAGCTCACAGCCCCTCTCCGGAAAAACTACGCCCTGGCCAACTGGGATCGTTACAAGCAACGACTCAGTGAATATGCGCCAGCTGACCTCAGCACGGCGTCGTTAGAGGAGATAGACAGGGAGCTGGAAAGGATTACAACGTCCATACTAAATGCGGACCGCGAGAGCATACCCATAACAGGGTATAAAACGCTTCCTCAGCCCAGATGGACAGAGGAGATGAGAGATCTCGCTTGCGTTCACAGGGAAGTGTACGAAGAAGTAAGACGGGAGGGTCCCAACCGGGAAAGAAGCTCGCTCCTTCGACGCCTAAGCTCAGAGCTTAGAGAGGCTATCAACCTCCAACAGGAGGAAATATGGAACAGCTTGATAGCCAAAGTCGACAGCGAACTCAGCCCGGCTAAGTTCTGGCGCCAAGTCAAGAACTTAAAGGGACTTACACCAAGACCTAAGGCTCGGATAAAGGAGAACGGAAACTACATAGAGGACCCGGTGGTTCTCGAGGACATGTTCAGGAACTTCTGGAAAAACGTTTTCAGGATTACCCCTGAGGAAAATGACGAGTTCGACCAGAAATTCGAAGGCCAACTGATTGAAGAACTAAATCAGGAAATGCATCGCACGCACCAACAACATCGAGTCAACGAAGGCCGGGAGATTGCGGGCCACGGCCGTCCCATAAAATCAGAGGAGGTCATGGCCACTGTAAAAGCCTTTCGACAAAAGGCACCAGGCTGGACGGGCATCATCAGAAACAACTTGGTTAATGCCCCACAGCAGATCATTCAGGGAATCGTTAACATCTACAACGCTTCCCTGAACACGGGCTATTTCCCGGAAGGTTTCAAGATTGCTAAGGTGATCTTCATACCCAAGGGAGGTAAACCCCCTGATCAACTGGTAAATTACAGGCCGATCGCCCTGCTGGAGATCGTTGCGAAAGTCTACGAGAGACTCCTAGCTGACAGGCTTCAAGAACAACTAGCCGAGCTGGGAGCCCACAACTCTCAGCAGCGCGGGTTCCGCAAGGGACGAGGAACGGAAACAGCCCTCGCCCTCCTTGCGGAAAAACTCGCTTGCAATAAAGCTGAGAGGAGGTACGTAGACGTGGTGCTGTGAGATGTAAAGAAGGCCTTCGATAAGGTTTGGCTGAGAGGATTATAGTTCAAGATCCTTAACCTCCAGCTTAACCCACTCCTGGAAGGGGTCCTTTGCAACTATGTCTCTGATAGGAGAGCCCGAATTACGATCGAGGGCTGCAAGGGACCCGAATTCGAACTCGAGGCGGGAGTTCCACAAGGCAGCTGTCTCAGCCCTCTGTTGTACCTAGTGTACACGATTGACCTGCCTGCTCCAGTGAGGTACGATTCGATGTATCTGCAATACGCAGACGACATCACCCAAATCGTCCTGAGTCCATTCAGGAACTCTGGAAGTCAGCGAGGGCGACAGATGTCGAAATTGAAAATATCAACCGATATGAGAAGAAGTGGAAAATTAAAACCAACCGCCAGAAGTTCACCATTATTCCAATGAACCGCAGGAAAGTAGAGGACGTCATTGTCAATAACGAACTCTATCCGTACTCCAACGAGGGTAAAGTCCTGAGCTTACAACTCTTCAAAACGGAATACAAGACGCATATCAAAACCAGAGTCTCCCTAGCCAAAAGAGAGCTGAAGAAACTTTACCGTTTCCGAGGCCTCAGCGTGCCAAACATCAAAAAGCTGTATACGGCCTTGGTACGCTCAGTCCTAGTGTACCCGGCCGTGATCACGCAGATAGAAAGCTGCACATCTCTTAGAATGATGCAGAGGGTGGAGAATAAAGCCACTCTGCTGATCACTGGCACGCAAAGGATCGACCGTATTCGGCAATCGCTTCTACACCAAAGAATCGGACTAAAGCCGATCAATACGGAGATCCAAAGGCTAGGGAGAAAGACTTGGGATAAAATAGACCGAGTGATACTCCCGACTATGAACTTTAACCTGAATATACGTGCAAACCGAAGAGGCTCAATAGGTAGAACGGCTCTGTTCCCAAGCAGTAGAACCTGCGCGAGAGAAGTGGTACTACCTATGTACACGTAGTAGTAGTACACTACTCTGATGTAATAGTGACAGCAAAAATTCAATAATCATAAACAAATAAAAAAGAGGCGAAGTGCCCACACTAAAGAACCCCCCCAAATATAAATATAGTACAAATTAAAAACTTAACTAACTTTAAATATAAAAGAGGCGAAGTGCCCAACCTAAATGATTGTAAAAATAATTAAAATCTTAGAATAAAAAGAGGCGAAGTGCCCAATTCCCAATTGAAAATAAAATCATAACAACTAAAAAACGATAAAAAGAGGCAAAGTGCCCAAATAATAGAGACAGACTAAAACTCAAAACTTATGAGATTCAGCATAAGAGACACCTTTGAAAGGCTCGAATGCTTCGACGGAAAATACAACTAATCAAATACATATAGATATATATCATAATGGAGGAAACTGGCTGTCAACGACAGTCAGCAACTTTAATGACGGAGGAAATTTTAACATTAAAAAATAGAAATTTAGAAGAATGCTAGTGATGCCCTAACACCAGGGCAAACTAGAAATCATTTTCACACCTTTATATACCTACCACACAATTTCATCACTTAAACCTAATTTGTAATTTGACTTGGAAGAAATCAACAAAAATTGAGCTCACAGAGAAGTTCAGAGCCGGCAAAGGAGGAAAAGTCGACGGAGGAACGTCAAGAACGCCATCGATTTTCACCTTTTCTCCACGGGACTTCCTGAACAAGATCTATTTTTGTACGGAGCTACATATGGCCGACACAAGATATCGTACTGCGTACTGGGAAGTCTAACTTTCTGTTTACGATGGAAAAATACTGCAAAGGGGGAAGTTTATCTTCCTATTTACCAAAAAAAACGTTATTAACAGCAAGAAGATCATCTTCCTATTTACAAAAGAGAGCTATTAACAGCGGGAAGTTTATCTTCTTATTTATAAGGTTCAATGCGTGAACCGTTTAAATTTCAAACAGATGTTTCCTAGGTTCATATGTGAACCGCTTAAATTTATCACACAAATGTTTACTAGGTTCGATCTTCGACCCCCACAAGTTAACGTGGATGGATTTACAATTGCTAAATATTAAATAGGTTATAAATTGGTAAATGTTTATAAGTAATAGGATGATAAATTGAATTACAGTTAAATGGGTAAATAGTAGTAAATCGTTTGATAAATATTAATTAGTAAATATTTTGATAAATATATATTATTAAATAGTTTATAGTTAAATTGGATAAATACTTAAATTGGATAAATAGTTAAATGGTATGATAAATAGTTAAATGAATTGATTAATAGTCAAATGGTGTGATAAATAGTTAAAATGGATAAATAGTTAAATTGGATATATGGATTAAATTGGATAAATAGTTAAATTAGATATATGGATTAAATTAGATAAATAGTTAAATGGATTGATAAATAGATTATAACGGAGTTAGAAGGGTTGGTAAATGAGAAAAGAATCCGAATTAAATCGGGATTCTTTTGTGAAATTTTTAGCTAAACAATTACAATTCATATATTTACAGACCTGATTCACTGAGACGAGGACAACAATGCGAATGAACCTCATGGTTAATTTTAAGATGCTTGGGAGAGCGAGTGTACCAATCTCACGATTTAAGTAGCTAGGAGCACGGCGATGAGGTTGCCCGAGAACTCAACGACCTCATCTTCAGAACTCCTCGACTGACACAGAGAAATCAGTTATTTCATGATGCGTACACTCATCCACATTTAAGACACTCATCTCCAGCTCGTAGATTAGATAGGCAAGACTTGACCGCAAGAGTGGTCTACCGTTCAGATCCCGATCAAGAGAAAGGGCCTCAGAAACCACGCCATGACGTGGTGGAATTACTATGCGTCGAAGTCGGTTGAAGATGGAATTTACGCGGAAATAACTGTATACCTACGATCCAGGCACAGCTGCACAGCTACTGCCTGAAAGGAGGTATCTAAAGCGAAGAGAAGAACGGAGAAATCATGCCGGGTGTAAATCGCACATCTTCTCACCCGGCCCCATCCCGTGGTGGTGAGGTCGCAAAACCCTTATACCCGAGGAGGGTGGGTAGGGGACATGCGCCCAGCATGGTCTCCTGCAAAAAGATAACTAACGGGTAACGGGAGGAGACGAGGCCCCACAACTCCTCCCAGTTGGCCCGGAGTCCGCGGCAATTCAATTGAAGGAATATTCCCTCCAGGCCTGCGAGGGGCGGTCAATAAGTTTGCAATTCGGATATAAGGAAACGAGATATGAGGAAAAGTGTTTTATTATTTTTCAATATAACTACCCTCGACTTCAATGCACTTGCGCCATTTGTCCCCGAGGCTTCGAATTCCCGATAACCAGAAATCTCCCGACTGCTGTTGAATCCACTCTTGGACGGCGAGCTGGACATCTTCATCGTCCCCAAACCGGCATCCACGCAGTGCAGCCTTGGGCTGACGGAATAAAAAGTAGTCGTTAGGGGCCATATCTGGACTGTACAGGGGATGGTTAAGCTCCTCGAATCCACACTCGCGCAGGGCAGCTTGTGCAACTCTGGCCTTGTAGACTTTGACAACGTTTAAGTCGATCATAGGGCGTGAGATTTCTAGGGACCCAACGGGTAGAAACTTTGGTCATGGCCAAATTGTCGTGGATGATGTTGATAACACTTCCATGTGATATTCCAAGTTCTCGCTCGATTTCTTCGACCTTCAACCGTCGATTTTCGAGGATCCTCCTCTCCACACGGGCCACATTGTCCTCGTTGGTCGCGTCTGACGGGCGTCCTGGACTGGGATCATCTTCAAGGGACTCACAACCATGGCGGAACTCCCTATTCCAGCGAGCAATGGTTGCATAGGAAGGGGCGGTCTCGGTTTACACTGCAACCATGCGTTCATGGATCTCTTTTGCATTCTTGCCTTCATTGGTCAAAAATTTGATCACTGCGGGGTGCTCAACCTTCTCCATTGTTAAAAAATTTGTTACTGACCATCTGCGGTCAGCTACTGCTTCTTAAATATACGAGGCATTAGCGTGCGGCTGCAGGTCCTGACTTGTCATAACTTGTTCTAACACTCCTACAAAGAGCCACCCCCCCCCATCCTCTGTTTTGCCCTACCGATTCGCAAAACTTAATGACCACCCCTCATAGCTCAGAGAAAATGCGGGGCACACTTCGAAGTGAAGACCCTCAAGGGAATGGACGTACGCTTCTGGAAAGCAGAACTCTGGGTGCTTTTGCCCGGACAATGCACTGAAGGCGCAGCCCCTTCGAGGACTTAGCTGTGGAGGTTGAATTCGCCATGCAAATCATTTTAACCCTTCGCCTCGAAAACTTAGGTAGGCAGGGAGGTCCTTCTTTCGGAGGATCCACCGTCTTCGAACCAACCGGCTTACCACTGGGTGTGGTTGCAGGAGCGGAAGTTCTTTCACTGCTGTCCTCCTTTGGGTGGCAGCTTTAGGACCAACGGAAGATAGCCTCACATCCACTTTAGGGGTGTTGCCTTCTGCAAGTCTAACGACTCGGTGGAGACGCGCTGCCGTTTCACTTTACAGGAAATGGTCACGCTAGGAAACATCCTAGTTTTAGTCAGTGTTGGGTGTCGACGCTTTATAACACTACCTTTTTCCAGGGAAGCGCCCGGAGTAGGTAGAACCACAAAATGGTTCCGAATGGGAGTGGAAACGACTGTGTTCGTAGGCCTAGAGGGGGCCAAGAGCAGAGGGTGTTTTTCTTAACATTGAGGCATAAGACGTCCCAGGCAGAACTGGGCGCGCCAGGACAAAATCCTTAGGTTCGCGAAATGAGAGACGATCTTGGCACTGAACGGCCAAGATTTCCTTCTCAAGAAGATACGCACGACGTTGCTTCGAAGCGGTTTACGGCTCTTCTCAATTGACACACTGGATTTTGACTTATCGTGAGCGGCCTTGGAACAACTTACACAGACTTCGGGTAACCCCGATTTTACGCCTCTACAGGATCGATTAGTATGACCGAAGAGGTGATAGTAGTAGCACCTCTGTAGAAGTGTCAGGAATGCCTTTATATGGTAGCAATACCAACTAGCACGCACCGACTCAGGGAGCTTGTCAAAGTCAAAGGTGACTCATAGTGTAGGGGTGGGTTTCTAGGTCTCTCCCTGTTTTCTAATCACACGTTCCACCTTGACAATTTCATGGTCGGCCAGCTCTAAGGTGATGTCATCTATATAATAGTTCACAAGTTTCCTCATATAAACTATTCCTTTCACGAAGTTCATGGTAGAGTGCGCCGTCACACTCACAGGAATGCCATCAAGTGTCTGAAAGGCATTAATCCTGGTAGCTTCGGAGGGATTCGACGCATTTGCCAAAAAACTCTCGTCCCTTAACGGGTCACCTTCGGCTCTCTACCAATCACGCTAGCTAAAGCTCTCTTCTGATAGATCATGTTGCTCTTAGCCACGATGATGCCAGGTAGCCTCTGAACGAGGGGCCCTGACGTAATCGAGGCTCCGTTCTGCGTACTTTTGGTCTATATCCTGGGCTCCCCACCCGGAGCCAGACGTGCTGATCTTGACTTGGTCGCCTACCATAACTGCAGCGGCCCCGTCTGTCTTTTTTCTTTTTTAGGAGAGGAGGGTGGGGAATGAAACCGCTTCTCCCCTTCGTCGGTAGGAGCCCCTAGACCAGATTGACCGGCCTCAACAAGATCCTTCTCTGGATAAGGTCTTGGCGGTCACAGGGGCATGAGCCGAGGAGGAAATCCTTCCTTTCCTTATAATGCCTCGGGTGCCAGAGCTGTCTGAGGAGGACCTTGCACAGGGGCGGACTCAGGTTCAGTGCTTGGCACCGAGCTCAAGTTCGACCCCATGGAAGGTCCTACCTTCTGGGTCTGGGTCACCTCAGGGACCATGTCTATCTCAGGGGGTCCTCCATATGGTCATCATCCCCTTAGGACATCACGGGTTCCCTTCGAGGTACCTTTTATTTTATTCTCTGCCGGCGAGCCGGCAACGGTTGGTGAAGAGAAGGGGTTCACGTACAGTGGCCCCCTATAAATTTGCTATGCGCGCCAGCAGGACTTTAGAGGGCACGGGCCCTGTCATCTCTCGCCCCACTAATGGGGTTGGCCCTATCGAGCTGCTTCCACCGGGAGTTGTCTATTATGGGCATCTGGGGCACTTTCTTGTAAGTCCCCTGAGAAAGTAAAGGTTGGACTACCTCTAGAAAGAGGAAGTCACCCAAGGAGGAATCGAGAGAAGGGGATGAGGGGGGATCACCTATACCCGTAGGCATAGGAGAGGAGTAAGCCGCCTCTCCGGTCGAAGAGTTTTGGAGGGTCCCCTGCGAAAGCACAAAGTGGGGAGGGACTTCCATTTTTTTCGGTGTAGCGGCCTGAGTGCGGGTCCGACGATGTTACCGGGTAAGCGGATATTGGTTTTTGTTTAATTTTCACATCATCGGACATGTTGACCATATAGTTTTTACGGGACGCAAACGCAGTAGCTCGCTCTGCGAGGAATGAACATGAGTCCGGCAAAACCAGCTGCCACCATTTAAGACTACTCCTCCCACCTAGTGACCTGGCAGCTTATCGTTATTTCGGCTTCACCTTAGGCACGGCGTAAAAATTTATAGGCAGTGTAAGGAGAAAGGAAGGGTATGTGAGGAATGTGTGGGTGGGTATAAAGCAGGTTAAAAACCAACCACCCCAAACCAGCGCTCAGGGGTGGCGGGGCGTTCTCCGGGCCCGCCGAGAGGGGGGAGCAGCCCGTACATCGTACTAGGGCCGAAGTGCCGAAAGGAGCCCTTGCTTATGTATTTTTACAGAGCACTAATCAAATGTTATAGTGATAAACATTTTTCCTACATTATTTTATGTAGTAACCCTAAGGGAAATAGTTTTCTCTAGTTTACATCTGAACGAGAGCAATTGACGCTGCAAAAAATGCATTGCGGAGTGTTCTGTTATAAAGACATAATTTTAGTGAGTTTCATTTGGCGTTTTCAATAGTTTTCTACAAATCCAAATATTTTATAATGATTTTTTTTTCTTTTTTTAGGCATTAAAATAAAATAAATTGTAATCTACAAATTATGTATTAGATATATCATTGCTATATAATTTGAGAAGTGTAGCAACAATACGTGAAATTACGCAACAAAATACGGGTGAGTGTATAGTGGTTGTTAATTGTCATGTTATTAGTTGTAACAAGTTGGAAATAGCGTTTAATTTTCCGAGGAACAGATTGCTATAATAGTTATTGCATTAATAAAGAATTATTACCAATTAATCCTAAAATTTATGATTGGAATAATTTCAGGTTAAAATGATAAATATCAGTCGACTGCGTAGAACTCGTGGGATACACATTCCGGCAATTACCTCTGAATTCGATAAAGGAGGAAAAATTGGGGCAATTTTCCAAAGACTCCGAGAATTGGAGGCGCTCGGACGTACGGATATTGAGCTCTCACACTCGAAAGACAGCTTACACTACTTTCTCTTTTTCAACGCCTGACCTTTTGGAGAAGAAAGAAGATCAGAGAATTACAAGGGCATTTTGCTCATCGATCTTTAGGGAAGAAATCTACCTCTCTACAGTTCCATATTTTTTTCCTATGGGGGACTTAAAAAAAAGAGATTTATACCAAGTGGTCATAATTAATTCTATAGCTACCTAAACTCATCGCCGCCTCCGCTCTCGCCTTCTAAGGCGTAGCCGTGTGCACTGCCATTCATAACCTAGTTCGAACTATGCCCATCGCTTGACAAGGCATAACTCGAAGCGGTTGGGAAAGCAGGTTTGTGGACTAGCCTATATCAATGCCCTTTGGCATTCCTATAATAAAATCCTTCTGGGAAACTTAAATATATATGTTATGTATAAAATTCAAATCATTCATTATTTTACTTAACTTTTGTCAATTAAATCATTCAAGTAATTGATGTATAACTTAATAATTCATTCATTTATTTTGCTTAACTTTTGTTAATTCAATCATTCCGTGACGAGAAACTGATTTCATTTAACGCACAGATACAAACAACATCTCTTAGAATTTCACGCACATACAAACACACGCATTTCACCACTTGTGAAATAACGCGAAAAGACTCTCTCACTTGTATTCTCGTCGGCATCATATTAAGGTCCGTTCCCTCTTCACTTATTTTTTAAAATCACCCCATATTAGAGAGAGAGTTCCTAATTCCCATTCCCACTTTCATTACAGTCCCAATTCACTAATTATAGTCGCCACAGAGAAACGATTACATTCGCTACATCAAAAATCATTTCCACATTCAACATCCATTTACAAAATTTATACGTCACACTTCATCTCGTCACGTGAAGTCATTTTCAACTCAAATTAAACCTTGCCTAAATTAACGTAATTCAACTTATTATAATCTGTTTTGTTAATCTCTAATATATATATATTATTTTATTTAAAAACTCGTTGCATTTATTTTCCATCCCACGTGAGAAGCGTTGCCTTTGCCCTACATTATTCATAATTCAAAATCCCTTCAATCAACCAAAATTTATGCGTGAAGAATATTGTATCATACACGCTATCTAGGCCAACGATATAGTATTCAACATTTGAATAATAGCCCACTGCGGAACCTTCCGTCATAGGCACCCCGGACAAGAGGCGATGCCTCAACCGTTGGGGAAGAAGTCTCTGTACCCCTAGCGGCCCAGCCAGGATCATACAGGGGCATACAACCATCTCTATGTATGCCGGAAGCAGCCTCGATAACCAAACCCCAGGATTGGTGGTACCTCTGGTGGTGGTAGTAGTTGATTCAATCACCACCCATCATCAAGTCCACCATAAGTCATCCTTCTGGAGGGCCTTCCTGGCTCCATCATTTCGTTCATCCATCATCTTCATCCAGGCAGATATACCGACTACGCTAAGGATTATGGGGGCGGTGGAGATCATTCTCATTTTCCATTTAAAAAATTTAACATATTTTTATCCCAGGTAAATCAGTATGTACAAAGAAGAACAAAACACAAAGAATAAGGAGGCTTTAACGTGCAAAAATGGGACGACCGTGAATGAGAGAAGAGGGTCATCCTTCGCATCCTTCCTGGCCAGGAGAAACCAGCTCGTGAATTGGCACTAAGAAGTATCTACACTGATATGGAGTCATACTCCTAAGACTAAAAGACCAGCCCAACGGTTATGTGGCGCTATGCGACACAGAAAAGGACCTAGATCTCCTGAGCGAAAACATAGCAAATAATTTGGAAAAGATCGGACTCGCACCTCGGACCCCTCCGGACGTACAAATGAAAAGATCCGTGATCTGCAGACGACTCGACCCCTGGGTGGGTGAGCACACTGCAAAACCCTTCAAGGAAGAATTCGAAAAAAAAACAGAATTGGGCAAAGATCGAAAGATAATCAAATTTAAAAATCAAAATGGGGAAGGGCACAACCATGTCTTCAAAGTAGTATTTAGATCTACAGAAATATCCAAAAAAGCCTTGGAACAGGGACTGCTTGCCTTCTATACTAAAATCTCACCACATCAAATCGAGAGGGAGATATTTGTCTCCGTGCAAATATGCTTCACATGCTACGCCCTCGACAAACATCCGACCGAAGACTGCAATTACACAGCGATTTTATGCAACGAATGCGCAAGTCAAGACCACAGGTCTGACCAATGCAGGAGCACGGTAAAGAAATGCTTAAACTGTGGAAATGCCCATAGAACACTGGCTATGTCTTGCCTAATAAAGAAGCAGCTCATACGAAAAAAAACTCGAAATAAGCACAGAAAAAGAAAGAAGGAAAACTACCTTTTACGCTACAGCAACTGCAAGTGGAAACACCGCACACCACCCACATAGACCACAACGGTGAACATAGAGAGAAACATGAGGTCAGATTTAATTCTCTGCATAATGCACGCTCACATCGGAAACATGGCGAAACCAGGCTCATACGCCCACGAATTGAAAACCATGCTGAAAAAGAACGGACTTAAATAATGTGGTTCCCGAAGAACCCTTCTTCGAGCGAACTGTACAAAATAACTTGACCCAAGCAGAGACTCCAAAAAATAAGAACCTGGAAGAAGACGAAGCCGGAATGGATACCGATTCTGAAGAAGAATACACCGACGAAGAAACTTCGCAGACGATCTTTGAAAGCACGAAACAGAAGCAAAAACCAAAAGTGAATACCCAAGATCTCAACATAAAAATTTACGGTTTTCACGCCAACCTGTTACCTAAGCAACTTAAACAAAAATAAATAGTGGACGGATTAGTTAAGGGTGAAATACAGGTCGGAATATGAGGCAGACGCCGATGAGACAGGTTCACAATGCTTAAAAGTAAGGCATCATACATATCGTTCCTGAATTGTGCCAAAACATCTCAAACGGCGAATTCAAGAAAAAACGTAATGGATGCACTCTTTCCCCAGGCCGTCCGTAAAAACAAAAACAGGACGAGACCACAACAAATAATTGAACATGGATACGTACCAACAAAAAATTAAAATATTTACACTAAATGTAAACGGCCGGCAAGGGAAAAGATTATCATATTGAAACATAATAAGAAAATACCCAGATATAATTACTCTAACCGAACATGGATTAAACAAAGAGATTAAGACTCTAATAATTCTAAACTATAAAGTTATTACCACGAACTACACCCAAACAAGATATGATGGTGTAGCAATTGGCGTCAAAAACCGGAATCCATTTTACAAAGGTAAACGAATTAGAAGAATCATACCTGGCTATAAAAATAAAAATTACCCCAGGATATCTGGTCATAGCTGGGGTATATCAACCCCTAAGACGCTCGTATTTGCCAACTCCAAATTTCCTTAAACTATTTCATCGACAGGCCTCAACCATATTAACAGGAGACCTCAATGAAAGATGCAGAGATGCAGGTTACACAAACCAACCAAAAGAAGCAGGAAATACACTTTAAATATTGATACAAAGGAACCTGTTAGGCAGAGAAGGGCCAGACTTAACAACTTACCTAACAGCCCAAGCCTCGACAACTCCAGACATCGTATGTACTTATGAACCAAAATTTCAACTTAAATCATCACACAGAACCAGGCCCCGCCACCCCATCTGACCATTTAAGTATGATAACGACCATTTTAACTTCACCCATCCAAATTAAAATACCACAAAGAAAAGCTATCAGCAGAACTAACTTGAATGGTTACAAAGGATACTTAAGTACATTAGAAACTGAATCCCTAAACAACTAAGGAAAAAAAATAGAAAACCAACTAAAACTAATCACTGAAAAAATCGTTGAAGCGGACAGAATTTACACGCCAATAATAGAATATAGAACCGTACCTGCTCCCAGATGGAACCACGAAATACATGAAAAGATGGAAGAATCAGAATTTAACAAAAGAAATTACAGAAATGGGTACTAACATGTAGAGGTACAGAAGGCTAATCATAATCAGAAGGCAGATAGATACTCTAATTGAAGAAAAGTCAAATCAAGTTTGGAACAACATAATAAGCAAAATAGATGTTGAAACAGATCCGAGGAAATTCTGGAGAGATTACAGAAAACTACGAGGATCATAACCCAAAGAAAATATAAAACTGAAAATACAGGACCGGGAAGTGCAAAAAAACGAAGAAATCCAAGAGCACTTTCAAAATCACTGGAAACAAATATTCTCGATATCACCAGAGGAGAACCAAGAATATGACATGGAGCACGAAGAGGAAATCCTACAAATCCTAGAGGTGCAACAAGAGTGCACTGCACCATGCAGATACGTCGACGAGGAGAGACGCCACTCCTTGGGGGAGAAAATGCCCTTCACAATGACTGAATACCAAACAGTCCTAAAATCATTTGAACAATTTCTTTTTTAAAGAGCTCATCTGGCGACTGCCTACTTGGGCATTAGTCGCCGTATTAAAAACTGCCTAGTACTAGGCTACTTTAAAATCTAATGCAATAACACAAAAAAAAACAACAAAAACAACCCAAACAACACCAGAAATTTAAAAAAGAGAAAAGGAAACGAGTAATAAGCAAGCTCCTGCGTCGGGGGGCGGCCCCCCGGCGCAGGAGCGTGCAACCTATAAAGAAAAAAAACAACAAAACAAAACAAAAAAATCTGGTTAAATAATAGGGAAAGGCTGGCCTCCCCCCAAAGCCAACAAGTCCACTAGTCAATGTGCACACACTCGCCCCGAGTACAAGGGACAGGTGGTCGCGACTCCGCCTATCCCTTCCGCAATAAACGCTCGGCTGCAGATGCACAAAACTCGCATCCCTAGTTGAGCTTCGAACGAACAAAGGATCGATCAAAAAGTAGGGCAGTAGCCCTATCAGCGCCCCAAGAACTGAACGTCACAGAACGGAGAATATCCATGGAGCGGGTACAAGAGATCCTAAGGCTGCGAATATGAGCCTACCAGGTGAGGCGTCGGTCAAATACAAGACCAAGGAAACCGTGCGATTAAACCACATCTAGGCGCACAGGATTAAGAAACAAATCTGGTTCGGGGTGGAGCCGTGGTGGCGGCAGAAGTGCACCACCTTAGTCTTGGCCAAAGAAAACCGAAACCTGTGCGCTTCAGCATAGCGAGAGACGCGGTTTAATACCTTTATGAGTCGACGCTCCAGAGTTGGTATCTGGGCTGCGCCAAAAGAGATCGAAAGTTTGACCACGTAGAGCGTAGCGAGCACATCTTCCGGCAGCACCAAGGTGATTCGTTGATGCTCAGGGCATAGAGTGTGACACTGAGGACATTTCCATGCGGGACACCCTCTCCCTTCTCCCCGTGGGCTAGAGAGGGCTCCCCTCACCCGTACGTGGATTCGACGATCTCGAAAAAAATTCAGATATAAAGATTGGGAGGTGTCCCCTCGCCCTCATCGTGTGGAGAGTCTCCATGATACCTCATCGCCATGCGGTATCATAGGCCTTCTCCAGATCGAAAAACAGCGTGGCGTTTTCCAGTCGGAGCAAAGCATCCGAAGTGAAGTGGAGTTTGCGGAAGCCGCACTGTGCAGAAGACAGATGGCCACCGCTGTCCAAGAAAAAGGCCAATCTAACATTTACCAATTTCTCCATCAACTTGCGCACGCAAGAAGTTAGAGAGATTTGGCTAAAACCGGCCGGAGTAGAGGGATCTCTCCCCGGTTTGCGAAAGGCGAGCACAGTAGCGATTCGACAGGAATCTACGAGAAGACCCTCCACCCAGATCCTGTTACACAAATCTAACAGGAGGCAATGAATCGCTCACCCATGGTGAACGGGACATCATCCGGACCATGGGTGGTGTCCGCGCACGAAGCAAGAGCGGAGCGTACTCACTGACAGTACCTGTCGCTGAAGGGTTCTCCACCTCTGGAGGTAAAGTCCAGCCGGCGGCCGTCTGCGACATCACGACGTGCAGTGAATGCTGGCGGAGCAGCATCACGGCTAGAGAATGCGGAAAAAGCGGTCGCTAAGGATTCCGCCACGGACGCGGGGTCCGAGATTGCGGTCCCATTCTCCTGGAGAACGGGAGGGAGGGGTCCTGCGAGAACTTGCCCCGAATCCTTTTGACTCGCTTCCACACCTCAGCTAAAGGGGTCTTCCCGTTAAGTGAAGACACGTATGCCCGCCAAGAAGAGGGGCGGGCGTGCTTCGAAATATACCGGAACCTAGCCCTAGCCCGACGAAATTCACCCACAGTGAAATCGTTCGGGCGGCGCGTGTAGGCATAACGCTTCTGTTTGAGGGCCGACTCACACTCGGCCAACCACGATGGGAGTGGTCGGCGTGCAAAACGGCCAGACTTCCTAGGAATAGTAGTCAGGCCGGCGGCGATGAGGTTACCGGAGAAGAACTCAACGGCCTCATTTACCGACCTAAACTCCTCGACTGAGGTAGAGAATTCAGTCATTTCCTGAAATGTAGGCCACCGCGCCCACGCCAAGTCCCCCTGAGGTGGGCTCTCAGGCGGCAGTTGCCCTAAAAATGATATTTGAATAGGAAAGTGATCACTACCATGTAGGTCATCGACCACCCCCCCAATCAAAATCAGGCTGTGCATTCGAAGAGCACAAAGATAGATCAAGGCAAGAAAAGGAAGCGGTTCTCGGGCAGTGATGCGTAAACTCATCCACATTTAGGACACCTATCTCAAGCTCTTCGATCAGATCGGCAAGGACTTGTCCCCTGGGATTTATTGAGTAATCTCCCCAGAGAGGATTCCTGCCGTTCAGATCTCCAAGCAAGAGAAAGGGCGTCGTCAACGGTGCCACGACGAAGTCAGCTGACGGTGGAATGTACGCAGAAATAATAGTATACCTCCTATCCAGGTGAAGCTGCACAGCCTCTGCCTGAAAGGAGGTATCTAAAGTGAAAGGAAGAACGGAGACATCATGCCGGGGGTAAACCACGCATCCCCCAGCCCTGCAATCGCGCGGGGGTAGGGTCGCAAGCCCCTTATACCCCGAAAGGGCGGGCAGGGGGCACGCGCCTAGCATGGTCTCCTGCAGAAAAATAGATAACGGGGAACGGGACGAGACGAGCCTCAGCAGCTCTTCCCAGGCCTCCAGTCCTAGCTCGGAGGAGAGGCGGTGGTCCTCTTCGAACAGAAGACCCTCACGGTAATGGCCGTAAGCTTCACGGAGGCAGGACCCCAGGCGCTGTTGGCCGGACAAAGCGCTGAAGGAGCAGTCGCCTTTTAGGACTTATTGGTGGAGGTTGGGTTCACCATGCGAGTCTTTTCCTCCCTCCGCCTAGAAACCTTAGGCCAGCGTTGCGGCTTCGGAGGCGGGGGCCATCTTTTCGATTAACCACCGTCTCCGAGCCACTCAGCCTACCACTAGGCGAGGGCGAAGGAGCAGAAGCTCCTTTGTTGCTGTCCTCCTTTCAGGGGACAGCTTTATGAACCCCGGAAGATGGCCTGGCGACCAACTTCAGGGGTGTTGCCTCTTGTGAGTCTAACGACTCGGTGGAGGCGCGTGGCCGTTTCGCCTTATGGGAAACGGTCACGCTGGGGGAAGAGGGGGAAGCCCTGGTTTTAGCCGGGGCTGGGTATGAACCCTTTTTGCCGCCAGCTTTACCATGGGAGCGCCCAGGTTGAGTGGAGCAAGCAGAAGGGCTCTGAATTGGCGCGGAAACAACCGTGCTCGTTGGCCTGGATGGACCAGGAGCAGAGTGGGCCTTTATAACTATTGAGGCATAAGACGTCCCAGGCAGAGCGGGGCGCGCCAGGACCAGGTCCATAGCCTCGCGGAATGAGAGTCGATCCTGGGCTTGAACGGCCAGGATTTTATTCTCAAGGAGATATGCACCACATTGCTTCGAAGAAGCGGGGTGCGGCTCTCCGCAATTGACACACTTGGCCACACACGGTTTAGACTTATCGTGTACGGCTTTGAAGCAATTTACACAGACTTCGGGTGACCCCGACTTTGCACGTCTACAAGAACGATTCCTATGGCCGAATCGGTGACAGTAATAGCAGCACCGCGGCAGTGGCACAAATGCCTTCACGCGGTAGCGGTACCAACCGGCACGCGCCTACTCAGGGAGCTTGTCACAGTCGAACTTGACGAAAAGTGTAGGGGTGGGTCTCGAGGCCCCTCCCTGTTTTCTCATCACACGTTCGATCTTGACCACCCGTAACTACTCTATGGAGTAGTTACGAGTTCCCTTGCATAAACTACTCCTTTCACAAAGTTTATGGTAGAGTGCGGCGTCACACTCACCGGGGGGTCATCAAGTGTCCGAAGAGCACTTATCTTGGCCACCTCGGCGGGATGCGCCGCATTCGCCAGAAGGCTCCCGTCCGCAAACGGGTCACCTTCGGCTCTCTACCAATTGCACTCGCTAATGCTCTCCTCTGATGGATCATGTTGCCCTTGGCCAACATGCTTCTATCTGTGGAGCGAATAACGAGGGGGCGTTTGAAGCCAGCGGGCTCGAAAATGCCAGGTAACCTCCTTATGATGGGCCCCGATGTTATATAGGCTCCGGCCTGTGCACTTTTGATTTTAGTCATAGTCAGGGGCTCCGCACACGGGGGGGGGTAGAGGGGCGGATGTGCCGATCTTGGCTTGGTCGATTGCCAAAGTGGCAGCAGAACCATCCGTCCCCGCAGCCCCCACGGATGGAGAGGAACCTCGAGTCGTCCTAGTCTTTTTTTGTTCTTTTTCTTTTTTGGAGAGGAGGGCGGGGAATGAACCCGCTTTTCACCTCCGTTGGTACGAGCCCCCTGGCCAGATGGACCGGCCTCAGCCAGGTCCTGCTCCAAAATGGAGAAGGTCCTGGCAGTCTTAGGGGCACCGCTCGGAGGAGATCCCTCCCCTCTTTTTACTGCCTCGGAAACCCTGGCCATTTGAGGAGGAACTTGGTTCGGTGCTTGGCGCCGAGCCCGGATTCCCCACCATGAAAGGCCCTACCGTCTCAAGCTGGGTTGCCTCAAGTACCATGTCTTTCACAGGAGGGGCCTCCAGTTTACCATCCCCTCCCAGGAATCGCAGGTCCCGTTGACAGCGTCACCAGTCATATGTGGGGAGGCACAGGCTAGGTTCAATATTCTCGCCAGCAGGTCTTTTGAGGAAAGCGACCAAAGGGGCTTGGCTTCCCTCTCCCCTCCTAAGGGGGTTTGTCCTACCAAGCCGATTTAATGGGGAGCGGTCGGCAATGAGCTGCCTGCTGGCTTTCTTGGAAGTCCCCTTGGATAGAAAAGAGGGGACTGCCGCGGGAAAAGTGGATGTGCCCGAAAGCACCTCCAGGAAGGGGGTGAGAGGGAGTCCCCTATACCCGTAGTTATAGTAGAGGAGTAAGCCCCCTCTCCGGTTAGAGAAATATGGTGGCTGGTCCCCTGCGCAAGCACAGGGGGATGGGAACCTCCATTTTTTCGGTGGAGCTGCCCGAGGGCGGCTCCGTCGTTGGTACAGGAGGGATTAAGGGTATTTTTGTTTTATACTCATCATTGAGCATGGTGACCCTCTTTTTATTACGGGATGCACTAGCACATCACCACTCTCAGTAGCCCGCTCTGCAAGCGGTGCTTACGGGCCAGGTTCCGCCATTTAAGCCCACCCCTCCCACCTGGTGACCTGGCAGCCCTTCAGCATGGCGGCTCCACCTTGAGCACGGCGTAAAATCAAGGATAGATGATGAAGTGAGAAGCAAAAGGGATGTGACGAAGGTATGGGTGGGGATGAAGCAAGTTGTTAAAAAACAGCCATCCCAACCGGAGCTCAAGGGTTAGGGAACGTTGTCCCCTCTCCCCCTCAGCCCTGATCCGGGACGGTTGGCCGAGAAGAAGGTCAGCATCTACCCTGTGAAATTAGAGGCTGACCAGAGAAAGTTGTGGTAGAGGTTGTATGAAAAGCGAGGAAACAAGTGTTTTGAAGGAAGCAGAAGAGGCTAAGCTGGGGTCGGACGGGGTGCTGAGTTCCTTCAGCACGGCGGCCAGGATGGCAAATCGCCGCGCCCCTTACGGGGTTATTTAAACAAAAAGCACCAGGTCAAAGAAGCATAACAAAGTCACATCTGATAAATGCTCTTGGAAATGTGCATGAATCGATAGTGAAGACTTTCAATGTCTGCCTTAATATTGGGTACTTTTCCCAAACCTTTAAAATGGCAAAGATGATCTTCCTACCGGAGCCGGGAAAACAAAAACACCAAGTCAGAAGATTCCACCCGATCTCGCTATTGGAATTTCTGGGTAAAATCCTAGAAAAAAAAACCTAAACGACAGGTTAATTAAACACCTTGCTTAAAATAACCTGTACAACTCACAACAACACTTGTTTATGAGCAAGAGAGGAACGATACCGCGCAAGCGATTATAACAGAAAGTTGCTATAAAAACAGCGCGAGGCAATAGCGTAGACATAGTACTCTGCGACGTTGCTAAAGCCTTCAACATGGTGTGGTTGCCAGGCCTAAAAGCAAAGATCTGCAGCTTTAATCTGCAAATAAATGTTTGCAAAAAATTATGCAGCTACCTGGATGAAAGAAAAGCCGTACTACAAATATATAGCCTAACAGGCGACCATATCGACATGCAAACGGGTGTCCCCCAGGGAGGATTCCTCTCTCCAACGCTGTATATAGTTTACACCAGATACCTTAAACAACCAACCCAGGAATGTGCGATATACATATCTTACTAGCGGATGACATCACACAAATAATCACCAGAAACAGGAAGAACCCTCGAGACGTAGGTCAAAGAAAAGCGAAGGAAATAAAGAACCTGAATGACTACGAAAAAAAGAAACAAAATCAAAACAAACAAAGATAAATTAAAATTAATACCCGTTAACAGACGGAAAACAGCTGCAGTACGAGTTGATGGAGAAGCATATCCATACGCCACTGAAGGACGCATCCTCGGTCTAAAACTAACAACAACAGGGTACACGAGCCAGATAACGCAGAAAATCAACGAGACAAAAATTACCATGTCGGCGCTATACAGATTAAAAAAAACTCTAACAAAAACAAAAGAAAATTATACATGGCCCTAGTTCGTTCCAAGCTCCTTTACCCAATAGTACCGATGAATACGTTAGATAACTCACAAATAAAAAAGAACCAACGTATTCAAAATCAAGACACAAGATTCATTACAAAGTCAAAGAGACAGGATCGCATACCATCAGAGTACTCCATCGAAGAACTGCAATAGAACCCGTAAATATAACTACAAAAACGTACAACGAAAATGTGGTAAAATATAAAAAAACATAATTTCCCCAAATGAAATACAGCGAATACACTACAAACAACGATTTAACGGCAGCTTAAAACAACGTTATATAACATCAACCCAATCTATAGATAAAATAAAAGATTACCGAAGAAACTACCGACCATACAGTCAATGAGAAACCAAATAAATATGAGGAACCGAATAAGACTACCGATTATACAAGCAAAATGAGAAATGAGAAACCCGATGAGTAAGAGAAATATCGAGATTAATAAAGAAGAAAACCACTTAAAAGTATATATATATATATATATATATATATATATATATATATATATATATATATATATATATATATATATATATATATATATATATAAAAGTGAGTGCAATAAATATCCGATACATGGTCAAAAGTTAATTTACCATAGTTACACAACAGCAAAGTAATCGAAAATTGAACATCTTATGTATTTTGTACGTTGAATACAAATTGGTACCATATTGCAAAAATAGTAAAACATTACTATGATTACAGCAAAAATATCAAACGAACGTTTCAAAAAGTATCCGATACATCTATGAAAACCAGTTAGTATTTGTTGATATGACCTTTCCTCGCTAGTACAGCTTCCAACCGTTTGGGATATTTACTTAAGAGGTTCTTACAAATATTTGTAGGTATCTTGGCTCATTCTTCTTGGCATATTCTTTTTAAATCTTTTAGATTTCTTGGGTTATAGCATTTATAGCAATGCCCTCTGGGCATTCCTATAATAAAATCCTCCTGGGAAACATATATATATATATATATATATATATATATATATATATATATATATATATATATATATATATATATATATATATATATATATATATATATATATATATATATATATCAGGAATATGAAGACCCAGGTGATTATACTAATCATTTATTGGCCGGACGTTTCGGACCTTTACTAGGACCATCTTCAGCGACTATATCGTCTAATGAGAAAGGGAAGGAACATTAATTGATAACACTTAAAAGAATGCCTTAAAAAAAAAAGCGGAAGAAGGCAAGTTAAAATTATAAAATTGACAATAATTAAAATTAAAGTAAAAACACTAATAATATATAGAATTAAATAATATTACCCAGTCGTATTTAAAAAAAAAAATAGAAAGTGAAATTATAACAAACTGACTTGATTATCACGTATTAAAAGTTACTGAAGTAAACAAAAAATAACATTATATTAAATTGTAAAAACACACACAAAAAAAGACAAAAAACCCGAGAATAAATCAGAATGAACAAGGGAACTGGCCTTTAACGTGGGAGTTAGGAAATCAACTAACTAAACATTTAAAATTACTGACGAAATTTATTCGGTTGGTCGGTTGGCTAGTTAATCTATTGCAGTGTTGGTTGGTTATATTGTGAATAATTTAATTGAGGAGGCGTAATTATTTAACTTTGGATTTATTTTAATGATATATAGTGACTCTAAGATTTTCAAATCGAGAGAAGTTAAGGCTGAAGATTATATAGTAAATGAATTAGAATTAAGAGGATGATGGTGATACTCTGAATGTTGCCTGATGGAAGAGGCTTCAGGTTTAGAAATGGGAATACCAGTCCTATGAGACAAACCCATATATATATATATATATATATATATATATATATATATATATATATATATATATATATATATATATATATATATCACTTATTATGTATAAAATTTACATCATGCAATTCTTTTACATAACTATTTTACTTAACTTTTGTAAATTAAATCATATTTTATGTACAACTTAATAATTAATTAATTAATTTATTTTACTTGTCAATTCATTTAACGTACTACTGTTTCAAACAACATCTCTTAGAATTTCAAACACAAACAAACAAACACACGCTTTCAGCTCGACCAAATGGAATACTATTCTTTCCCATTCGACTCTCGCCATTCTCCGCATAAAGGTCCGTAATCATTCCTTCTACAATTAGTCATTTACCTCCAAACAATCATACTTAGTTTAATTCCACATTCTCTCACAATTCTCTGCAAACTGCCATACGTGAGTAGGTCCTAATTCTATTTACTTCTCGTATTGCAGGCTCCTAATTCACAGTCCACCGTAGTCCCTATATTATTTCATATTTATTTCACTTACTTCATTTCACTTCACATCTTGTTACTGTAAATCATATTTTACCATATCTTACATTGTATAGCTAATCCAACTTATCTCATTTTGCATTCGTTGATTCTATGAATATATTTATATTTGTTTAATTGTTTTTCTTAAAACCGAGTTCAGAATTCCAAATTTATTTCACTTTGTTCGTAGGCCTAAAAACTAGCAGACGACTAACTTTCATCAAACAAATTTATGGTAATGGTTTTCGAAATGCTATTTAGGCTGATTTATTAACCAAAAATAACTACCATTAATAACCATATACTATAGGGTCTCTTTTGTGAATCTTTAGAAATAATTCTCACCACAGGTTCTCGATAGGATTTAGGTCTGGCGACTGACTTGGCCATCCCATAAACTTTATTTTCTTCTGCTGAAACCACGATGCAGTGCCCTTGGTTCTATGTTTTGGATCGTTGTCCTGCTGGAATGTCCATCCTCTTGGGAACTTCACGTCGTCTGCAGACTGTAAGAGTTTATTATCCAGAATCCTGCGATATATATGAACATTCAGTTTCCCTTCAATAATATGGAGTCTTCCAGGACCTCCAGTGGAGAAACAGCCCTATACCATTATGTTTCCTCCTCCAAACATCACTGTCAGGATTGTATTTTTAGGAAAATTAGCTCAGGTTTTCTGCCCAAATAACTCAATCTTCGTCTCGTCAGATAATAGTACAGCCTCCCAAAAACTTACAGGCTTCTCTAAATGTTCCTTAACAAAATTCAGACGATTTATGACATGAATTGGTTTCAACAAAGGTGTCTTTCTTGGTGTGCGAGAATGGAATCCCTGGTTGCTAAGAACTTCTCTAATTGTATTTTTGCTTAATTTATCCCAACTGCTTCCAAATCTTTCTGAAGTTCAGATCGAGTCACTCGAGGATTCCTCTTTACTTTACGGACTACATGTTTACCCACACGGTTTGCGATTTTAGATGGACGCCTTGAACGTGGTAGACTTGCAGTGGACGGATATGAGGTGAACCGGCGAATCGTGTCACCAATGGCTGAGATTGGTATTTTTAGCATAGATGAAATTTTTCTATAGCCCCAAACACATTTATGTAACTAAACAATTAGTTCTCTGCTCCTCTTTGGTAATTCTTTAGTCTTTGACATATTGCAATTAGAGTGTTGAAGGATGACCTTCTCATGCAGCTCTCAGACACTGACTGAGGTCCGCTGTTTCACGTGGACGAAGTAAATTATTTTTCTAGAAAGTTCTACAGCATTCCTGTGGCGTAAACCACTCTGGAATGTTCACAAACTATTTATTATTGCTTTAAAACTACTTTTGTGGGTGTGTTGGATACTTTTTGAGTAGATAATCTAACAATTTTGTCGATATAATATCAATGCTTTACTATTTGTCTCTCTAATACCGAATTTGTATTCAACGTACAAAATACATAAGATGTTCAATTTTCGATTACTTTGCTGTTGTGCAACTATGGTAAATAAACTTTTGACCATGTATCCGATTTTTATTGCACCCACTATATATATATATATATATATATATATATATATATATATATATATATATATATATATATATATATATATATATATATATATATATATATATATATATATATATAGGTTGAGGATAAATCCCAAAGTGAAACATGTAAAATTTCTCATTTAATTAAATACAACGTTCTAGACAACGTTCTATAGACCATCTTCTGGTCTATAAGATAGATTTAGAACAAGTTTAAAATTACGAAAATTATAATGCACACAAGGATTATAAATTAATTATTTAGTTAATCGAAATTTTGACAGATCATTTGAAAACTATTGAAACTTTAGATATGGATCAATTATGGGTACTTTAAATATGGATAAATATAACACTAGTTGATGCAAATATTGGTTGACACCGTATTAGTCACTTAGTGAAGCGAAAATAGTAATAAATTATTTAATTAATTGAATATGTGAAAAAATCATTCGAAAACTGTTGACACTAAATATAGATGCTATAAATATGGATAAATATAAAACAGTAATTGGGGCAATTCATTGGTACACAAAAATATTAGTCACCTTTAGTGGACGGCAAAAGCGTAGAGACTGAAGAAAGATTATAGAAGAAACTGATTAAAGATTGGTAGGTTGTGAAAAATTCTGAGTGATTTATGAAATTAAAAGGGGAAAAGCAGTTGAATCAGAATTTAAACTGGAATTTAGTTAAATAATGATTCAAGAATGCGGAGGGAAGTGGAGTCCTTTGAAAGGTCCTATAATTTGAAAGTTTTGGGGGGAAATTTCTGTCTAATAGGACATGCAAAGGACTCCACTTCCCTCCACAATCTTGAATCATTATTTATAAAACAACTAAATCCTAGTTTAAATTCTGATTCAACTTACTCCTTACTCCTCCCCAGGAGGAGTAAGGGTAGCTTGTCCACCCAAGTGATGTTGAGGTCAGTGGAGCGTAAGCTTGTAAACGTTCCACCTTAGAGTTACTCTGGGGATGGTAGCTAGTGGTACGGAGACGAAAGGAGCCAAGCACTGACATGAGTGCATCCCATTTGTGGGATTCAAATTGGCTAACTCGATCAGTTATGATCGTTGATGGGACACCTAAACGAACAACCCATGCTGAGACGAAGGTTCGAGTTACAGTGGAAGCTCTGATGTCCGGGATAGGAACTGCCTCTGACCAAGATTTTTTTTTTTAGGAGGCTATCTGGCGACTCCTCAGGCCAAGAGGTAAAACGATCGATCAGGGTGAAAAGCTAAGTGCAACCACGCATACAGGGCAGAGGACCAACCAGATCGATGTGAACGGCGTCAAAACGTGCCGATGGAAGTGAAAAAGCAGCCAGAGGGGACTTTGTGAGGCGTTGAACTTTTGCACGTTGACAAGGCAGACATGCGCGGGTCCATTTGGCCACGTAGGTGTTCATACCTGGCCACACATAACGTTGTGTGATGAGCTTGCGAGTTGCTCGAATGTCAGGATGAGAGAGACCGTGAGTCTGGTCAAAAATGTCCCGACGGTAAGTGAGAGGAATGAGTGGACGAGGACAGTCGGGCAATGAATATTCAACCAGGATACACCTGGAGGGACTGTCCGGTTAGTCGATTTCGCGAACAATAAGCTGAGAAGAGTAACGCAGTGTTTGCGTGTCTTCATCTTGTTCATGGGCAAGCGCTATTGTTGCGTAAATGATGAGCGACGTTTGGGAGAATTGCGTGCCTGAAATCGATGAAATGCGAGAGAGCGCATCTGGTACGACGTTTGAAGAACCAGGAACGTAGCGAATATCGTTTGTCATCTGCAGGATGAAGTCAAGGTGATGAGTATCAACTGCAGAGTGCACATGGGAAGTGCCACTAGAGGCGAACGCACAACGAAAGGCTTGTGGTCGGTAAGGGCAGTGAAATCACTCCCTTCCAAGTATTTTTGAAGGTGACGGAGGGCGAGGTATATGCTAAGTAATTCGCGAGAAAATGTACTGTACCTCTATTGGGAAGGAAGAACAGCCTTAGAGAAGAAGGTGAGAGGTTGCCAAGAGTCACTAACCTTTTGCTGTAGCGTCTCACCCACATGAGTAGCGGACGTGTTCGAAGCAACGCTTATGGGAGCTCCTGGGCAAGGATGGGCCAGGGTGACAGCGGAAGCCATTGCCTCTTTGGTGCGAGAGAAAGCCTCGCAAGCTTTGGAGGAACAGGAAAGAGGAAAGTTCTTCTTGGACTTGGAAAGTAATTCGTATAGAGGTTGCATAATGTTGGAGATGTTGGAAATGAACCTGTGGTAAAAGTTTACCATCCCACAGAATCTACTAGGTTGCTTTAGCGGAGAAAGTCAGAAAAAAACCGGATAACTTCAACTTTGTCCTCGAGAGAACGAATTCCCTCAGGGGAAATGTGGTGTCCGAAAAAGGAGAGCTGTGTGACACCAAAGATACACTTAGAAGTGTTGAGTACGATAACATACTTATCTAAACATGCAAAAACCTGGCGAAGGTAAGAAAAATGCTCCTCTAAAGACGAAGATGCTATCAGGTGGTCGTCTATATAGCAAAATACGAAGGGAAGACCTCTCAGAACCTGATCCTTGAAGTGTTGGAAGCTCTGACCACTGCTACGAAACCCGTAAGGCATTTGGTTCATGATGGAGGAACCGAATGGAGTGGTGATAGCCGTCTTAAGGATATCATCAGGGTGAATCGGGATTTTGGTTGAAAGCGCGAACCAAATTGAAGCGAGAAAAAATGGAACAACCGAAGAGAGCGGAGTTAAAATCCGATAAGAAAGGCAGACAATACCTATCCGGAACTGTACAGGCAATGAGTCGCCTGTAGTCACCTACAGCCCTGAATTTCCCCCGAGTAGACTTAGGTACTACATGAAGCGGTGAAGCCCATAGAGAGGTTGATGGGGAAACGACCCTGGCCTTCATCATGAACCTAAATTCCTCTTCATTCGGGCAAATCTATCCGGGGCCGGTCGACGGGGACGTGACAAAATTTCCCCTCCTGCCGTTTCTATTTTGTGCACCAAATTGTGCTTAATATGTCAGTCATTA
Source organism: Ceratothoa steindachneri (assembly GCA_963969495.1). Classification (NCBI taxonomy): domain Eukaryota; kingdom Metazoa; phylum Arthropoda; class Malacostraca; order Isopoda; family Cymothoidae; genus Ceratothoa; species Ceratothoa steindachneri. The sequence goes on along the minus strand of OZ018338.1, from coordinate 69,691,303 downwards.
AGAAAGAGGCAGACAGAGGCGTATGAAATCCCGCAAAAGTTGTTGGACCTGGAGGGCAGTTGCAGGGAGACAAACAGAGAGGAGAGAGCTGGTAAAAAGAAAGAATGAACCAGCAACAGTTAGGGTCGTGGTTCTGTCGGTAAGCTTGTGGTGACGAGAATCGACGAGAATGTCGTGCTGCGCGGAAAGAAAATCTAGGCCTAAAATTTGCATGTCGACGTCAGCAATGATAAACCCCCATGGGAAAACACGACGTAACCCGAGAGAGAGCTCGAGGATCCGCTTCCCATAAGTCCTTATGCCCGTTGAATTGGCAGCTTTAAGGACAAGATCAGAAGAAGTGCAAGCTTTCTCGAATGAAGAGGCCTGAATGACACTGCATTGAGCGCCAGTATCAACCAGCAAGGATAAATTAGAGAGTGGGTCATGAACACTAAAAGGAGAGTCGGCCTGAAGAGATGAGGTTGCAGAGGTGACAGACCCACGTATCATTTGCGAAATCAGTTTAAAGTTCCCTGTTGTGAAGGTGAAAGTTGAGCAAGGGAACCCGTAGAGTTTTGTAAGATAAGAGTTGGTGAGGTAAGGTTAGGTTGAGATTGAGGTGCAAATTGAGCATTTTGCTGGTGGTGCATGGAGCAGAGCATTTTTTTGCTCTTGATCCAAATTTGAGGTGATACCAAGGCTCAAGCCTGAAGGCTGAAATATAGCAGTATGAGCATCACGACCAGAATGAAGGTCAAAATTGTGGGCATGAAATGATACACGGTAAAAACTGCAAGGCTGAACACAGCGGACAGCGTTGCTCCCATAATTAAAATGGTACCTGAGAGATGTCAGGATACGGGGAATTAGGTCTAGGTTGGAAATGAAACTGCTGTGCCTCACCTCTTGTGCTGCTGTTTCCTCGTTGGTGTTGCTTTTTTCGTAAGGAGGAACGACGTCTGACTACTCCGTCCTGCTCACGATTGTGCTCTCGGTAAAGACCCGTCCGCACGAATATCCATCTCTATCTCCTCTAGAATTGATAAAAGACCCGGAGCCTGGGAGGATGCACCCTGATGGAGTTCTGGCGGGTTGTAAGGAGTCTCGCCCGGTGACTTAACCTATGAAATGGATACATGTGAGTCGTTTTTAACATTAGAGTTGTATGATGTGCTACGCCCCCTATTTACATTGCTAAAAGTCCTGGTGTCTGCATTCCCCCAGCTGACGAATGAATTGTTATACAAGGCGTCAGCCGCTTCTGCCATCTTCTCCACGTTCGCAGGTGAGAACATTAGTATAAGGACTTAATTTGGTCCTGCATCTCACGCATGAATATTTCTGTTATGAGTGGCTCGAGTTGGTCGAGTTGTGCTCCCTTGGTATGTGCCAGGGCCTTGATATGGTCCAGAAAGTGCGTGGGGCGCCTGTCCCCCATCCCCTGCGTATCAAGAAAGATACGCAGATCTTCCATTTGCGACCTCTCAAATTCCTCCATGAACGCTCTCTTGAACCTTCCCTAAGATCCAGAAATACACCTATCAAGTAGAATACTTTTAAAAGTTGTAAAAATACTTGTAAAAATCTCTGAGCTACGATGATTGTCCTTTGATCCTCAGGAACTGCCTGGTTTAGGAGGATGAGTTCCACCATTTACCACCAGCCAATGGGATTTTGTGTGTCGAATGGCGGAAGCTGAACCGAAGAAGGAGGGGGGGAGGGGCGTTGTTGGGGGGTAGGCGAATGAGGGAGGATGCTTGCGTGCGCGCCAAACGTGGTTGAATATGTCGTTGTTGTTGCGCGGGAGGATGATTGGGTAATTGTTACTGTGCCTGAAGTTCGGGCGTAGCTCGGGGCTCCGTTATAATCCATTTACAAAAAAAAATAAAATGTGTGTTTGTTTATGCACAAATTAGATTCACGCGCTTAAACGTAAAATTTTGAAAAAAAAATTATTGAAAATTGGTCACTTTTTGTATTTATTACAATCTATTATAATTAAGTTTATGAAATTACTAAGGAATCACTTAAGGATGTTAAGGTCAACTAAGGATTGAAAACGAGTACGTGTCGACAGTCTACGCGAGAAAAATAATGGAACTTAGTGAGACGGAATGCGACCTCCGAAAAATACAACACACGTGACAGTGAAAATTAATTTAATTTTACAAATAAATAAATTGAGATAATTAAACTCTTCTGGGCACCATTAATAGGTTTTAAATGAATATTGCAGCAATATCCTAGATAGCTCTTAGACCACAATAAACTTAAAAACCTATATTTCGTATTCAAAGGAATGAATTGTTAAACGCTAACGCGAGTCTAAATTTGCAGACGAATTCCTTAGACCTAATCTAGGCGACGTTGGGAAAATACCTAAACTAAAACAAAGAGTTTTAGGAAAATATATATTATAGAATAAACAGTTAGATTATATATGGGTGAATTTATCAAGTAACAATTTATGATTGGATTGAGAATTACACGTGAATTAAATTTGAATGAGTTAATGGGAATCGAATTACAATTGATAAATATGGTTTGGACAATTAGAGTATACAAATGATGATTGATTATAAGTAAATTGGATTGTGAGTAATTGGTTTAGAAATTGGATAAATAGTTAATAAGTAAATTGGATTGGTGAGAAATAGGATGATAAGTAATTGTATTATAAGTAATTGTATTATAAGTAATTGTATTATAAGTAAATTGGATGAATAGTTTGGCAAATAGAGTATAACAATTAATGATTGATAATTAGATTGGGTAAATAGTAATTGGAATTATAGTAATTTGGGTTATTGTAATTTGGATTATACCCGAGTTGAATGGGTCTGTAAATGAGACAAAAGAATCAAGCATTAATTCGGGATTCTTTTGGAAAATATTTAGCCTAAGTTACAATTACAATTCAAATATTTACAGACCTGTTCACCGTTGCAGCCCAGCTAAGCGAATGAAGCCTCATGGGTTTTTTTAAGACGCTTGGGAGAGCGGGTGTACCAATCTCCCGATTTAAGTCAGGGTTACCAACCCTTCTTGAATTTATATATATATATATATATATATATATATATATATATATATATATATATATATATATATATATATATATATATATATATATATATATATATATATATATAAATAAATATATATATATATATATATATATATATATATATATATATATATATATATATATATATATATATATATATATATATATATACATATATATATATATATATATATATATATATATATATATATATAGAGAGAGAGAGAGAGAGAGAGAGAGAGAGAAAGAGAGAGATAGAGAGAGAGAGAAGGAGAGTAAGAAATAAATATTTACTTTTGTAAGGGTGTAGACCGCTACAAGAGAACACACCATAAGCTGTAAAACTGACATTTCTATTGATAATTTTCAAGTATTAGCCTTTACCAACAACCAACATTGCCTAAGAACCCTCGAATCTTTATATATCAAGCACTACAAACCTACACTCAATGAAGATTTAAGTGCAATATCTTTATTAATTAACTAATTTTAACTATAGTTTGTTAGTTGGTTTCTTTTTTTAACTACTGTTTGGTTAGTTGGTGTTCCTCTCTCCCAAGCGTCACTGTAACCTTTAAATACTAGCCCCTTGTTAAACACACCATTCACTCTCTAGGATGGATCTACTCTAGTAGAGTACCAAAATTTACCGTTTTTATATTAAATGTTTTTAACTCTTACGGTGTTTACAAAATTAAAAACAAGGTTTAAATTTATTATCTTTTACTATTGCCAGGTCAATGTCTCTTATAGTTTTTAATTAATTTCTGAAATAAATTTTAAATTTATTAACTACTTTTTTAAGTCAGTTTTAAAGCAAATTTAACTATTGCCAATACATATTTAAAATTTTAACTTATAGTACATTTTATTGATATTTTATAATTGGTCACCTTTTAAAATAATTCAATGACTTGCTGGCCTTTGCATGATTTCTTCAAATGTATTAAATTTAGTAAACTTATTCTAGCCTGAAGATGAAACTTGTAGTTTTCAAAACGCAGTAAGAAATTCAAAGAATTTGCTTCCGTTTCTGGTGGCTCTGGGATTTATCCTCAATATTAAATGCAGTCTTCAATGCCAAGCTCCATATATAAATATATATATATATATATATATATATATATATATATATATATATATATATATATATATATATATATATATATGATGAAAATTAATGCAATATCGCAAGAAAAGATGAGGAATTAAACCACATTCTCCAAAGACAATTTAATTCAGAACAGTTTCGGTGTATCTCACACCCTTTTTCAACTGACACTGGATAGAAAATATAAGAAAAGTGCATACAAGCATAAAACAATCCCCTACTTGTGGCAAATCTGGGGGGGGGGGGGGGTTAGGCCTAAACATATTGATGGGCTGACATTTTACTATTTTGTTTATTTGCTTTCTTATTACAGGATTAAAAGAAAATTGACCCTCAGATAGATTAGCTCGATTCTACGATTCTTCTCTTAACATAGTTAGCCGATTTAAACACCATTTTACTTCCATTGAAATCGATCGTATGATTCTTGTCTCTAACATGGCAAAATATTCCACTGCTTTCACTGCCCACTCTAATATATCTTTTGTGTTCATACAATCTCTTGTCTAGATTTCTCCCCGTTTCCCCTATATAAACTTTATGGCAATCGTTGCATGGTATTGCATATACTCCTATGTTATGATGTTCTTTGGGTTTCCTGGCAATCATCAATTGGTTTAAGAAATTATTATATTTAAAGGCTAGATTAATACCCGCTTTTCCAAATATGTCCTTTAAACTATTTAATTTATAATTAAATGGCAATGTTATACAGTGGTTGAAGTCATATTACTGTGCTAATAATAGGCCGCATAGGGTTGTTTTCTTTGTGTGTTTTTACCAACCCGTATAAGTAAGGTAACGAGGGAGATTTTTCTGACAAAACACCTATTAAATCCTTCTTATTTTTAAGGATTTTTTCAGTATACTATTGAAATGTTAAATAACTTGATCTAAGGGGTTCCTTGTTAATTTTCTGTAAGTCACACCGTCAGCCAGTAGGGCATGCATGCGCGATATGTAATCATTTTTATCAAGAATTACCATACTATTCGACTTATCGGCTTTTGTGATATGTAATGTGTTATCTTTTTTAAGATCGGCCAAACTTTTTTATACCGAGCGGGGAAATTACTTTCATGACTAACATTGGTGGTCCCATAAACAATACCTTTAATTATGTCAACCTATTCGGCCTATTATTAGCACAGTTGGTTCAGTTTCATATAAATTATCAAAATACATTACAAAACTGTTGTCCCCTTTACTTGGAACAATATCCGGCTCTCATATACTAAACTCCTTTGACTTAGTAGAAAAATTAAATAAAATTACTATTTGCCCCAATGATAGGTTAGTAAGTTTTGACGTTTGCTCTCTCATTACCAAAGTCCCTATTGATTCCATTTTAGATTATCTTAGTAATGAGCTTACTCATCATGAATTACCTCTATCTGTAAGTCATATTATTTCACTCATTAAGTTGTGCATTTGTGACTGTAAGTTCGTTTTTAATGGTGAATATTACCAACAAATATTTGTTAAGGCAATGGGCAACCCCTTATCTCCCCTACTCTCAAATTTGTATATGGAATTCTTTGAAAAACAATATTTACCTAATATCATTGATATCCCCTTAAAGTGGTATAGATATGTTGATGACATTTTAATTATTTTGCCTTTTAATATTGATGTAAATAATTTGCTTTCCAATTTAAATAACCAGGTACCTTCCATAAAATTTACTGTTGAATTAGAGAAGGACAATTGCCTTCCATTCTTAGATGTCTTAATACATAGGGAATCATTTAATTGCAATTTTAGTATTTATAGGAAACCAACCAACAACTTAACCTATGTCCATTTTTATTCAGGCCACCCTCTTAATATTAAGATATCAATTTTTTCCTCTATGTTTTTACGTGCGTTGCGCATTGTCAGTCCTCAATATTTGGATCAGGAAATTGAATTTATAAGAAAAATTGGTGCAGACTTGTGTTATCCAGAAAATATACTTGATATTTGTTATAATAAAGCCAAAAAAAAGTTTTATAACGAAAGTACTATTGAGAAGGAAGTGCCCAAGAATATCCTCATTTTACCTTATTTTAATGGCTTTGAAACCGTAAAAACACTTAATGTAAATCTTGTTTTCTCTTATACTAATACTTTAAAAAGAATGTTAATAAAGAATTGCCCTAATGAAACAAATAACGTAATTTATAAAATCCCTTGTTTGGATTGCCCTTCATTTTATATTGGGCAAACTAGCAAGGATCTGAATGTACGTATTAAGCAACATAAGTACTCTGTAAACACTGGGCAAACATCAAACGCCATTTTTATCCATTTGAGTGAAAATTCCCATCGTATTAATTGGAAGGAGAGTTCTGTGATTGCCAAATCAAATGACTTTTTTTCACGAAATTTTTTAGAATTGGCATTTATACAACTGACTTCAAATTTTAATCTCAGCCCTGGAATGTATTTTTTAGACCTTTGTATCAAAAGAATGTTTAAGAATGATTTTAAAGATAAAATTTCTGAATTAATGATTACCACCTAGAAGTTATTTTAGCTTATTTATAAAAAAACCTTTCCTCATATTTTTCTTTTGTCATATTTTCTAGTTATCATGTGTAAACTTTTTTTGTTTTCATATTGCATATGTGATTCCTAAACATTGCCTCCCCCCCTTTCTTTTGTAACCCGTAAACTTTTTTTTTTTTTTAACCCTGACGGCTCATCTCGTTAATAGGATTTTTCCAGGTATCTGCTAATCCCACCCCTTTTAATCTGTATATCCCATATTTTCATTAATCATGTGTATAAATATCCTTCTCTTTTTCCCTGTCTTTTAGTCTGCTTAGTAAAGGACCATTAGTCGAAAGGCCTCGCAGTTCTCCGTTGTTTCATTTTCCTCGTGGCTGTAACGTTATTCATAAATTCCTCACGTTCCTTATTTTCGTGATTCAGTTATATATATATATATATATATATATATATATATATATATATATATATATATATATATATATATATATAATAAAAAACTACTGTAAAAAGCGAAAGAAGCACAAAAAACTAATAAAACAAATATAGATGCTCAATAGAGCAAAATTAAACAAAGGCTCGAATGCTAAATTGTTATACCTATTTCACTTAAAATCACATCAAAGAGCAAAAAAAAAGTGTTATCCAGGCAACCTGGTACAAATCATTATCATCCGCACCTTATCACCCTCATCGTTCAACCTACATTCATTATCATCCCATCATCACATACACTTTTTACAAAATGTTTTATATCTATCCTATCATTCTCTCCACATTCTAACTTTATGCTATCTTATCTTATCTATATATCAGTCAGTTGATTTAGTAAAGTGCATATATTTTTTTTTAGATTTTACTTGTGAACCATGTCAATTCAGAAATCTCGGGCTCAAAAACGAAAAGAAAGAAAGCTACATTAAGAGAATGAAACAAGAGGGGAAAGTCCCTCCAATGACCTGCGCCTCTTTTGTGATAAGATAATAAATGGTTATTGCATTGATGGTTTCTCATGGTTCAAACCACTTACAAGTATCTTAAAATGTCTAAATTGTTTTATGATGCTTCTGCCACTAGATCGTGCCACTGTAGCGTACGAGAAGTGCAGGCGAGCGGCTTAAAGCTTTGCTTGAATGAGTTATTTTTTGAGACTCAGGATGGCCGAGTGGATTCACCGCTGGCTAACAGTGATCCAGCGACGCGAGAAGCTGTTCGCAATTTGCAAACGCTATTATTTTTTCTTTGCCCCTTGTCTTACTCTCCTTTATCTACAATGGTGCCCAGACCGGGGAGGGAAAGCGTTTGCCCTTGGGTAACATTTCCAAACGGGTTCTCTTCATTTCTTCATTCACGCTCCGCTTCTATGAGGGGGGTTGTGTAGCGTACGAGAAGTGCAGGCAAGCGGCTTAAAAGATTTGCTTGAATGAGTCTTTTTTGAAACTCAGGATGGCCAAGTGGATTCTCCGCTGGCTAACAGTGGTCCAGCGACGCAACTCGCATACGCTATTATTTTTTCTTTGCCCCTTTTCCAACTTTCCTCTATCTCCACCACCCAGCGCCAAATTTAATGGCAGATTTGAAATCTCCAAAGTGAATAACCTTCTGTCCCATGGCAATTTCATGGCTCTAAATTGGTATCATTTAACTTTACTCCTTTTGAAAAAGTTACTCCTTAACCTGAGGCTTCGCTGCAGGTAAAAAAGAAATGCAAACTCTCTTTCTAGTAAGTGTAAGAAAGCTTGTTGACATCAATACAGATCTCGAACAAAATGCTGAGCAACAATATGCTGAAGTTGCTGCAGTAAGTCAGATAACTGAAGATGATCAAATAACAAAAGTGGCACCTGCTAGTGCAGTATTCAGAAAAAAGACAAATAATTCTGCGCTTTCTTCTGCAAGAACAATGAGAGGCTGTATACCAGATGTGTGTGTTAATATTAGTGTTCATGAGAAATTAACCGCGGAGATAGTTAAAGAATGTGTCAGAAAGGCCCATCTCAATTTCCCAACTTCATTTCCACATAACAGTAATCAACAAGCATTCCCTGAGAGTATACTCTCTGTGCGAAATCAAAATATTGAAATTTCAAGACGAGATTGGCTGATATGGAGTCCATCACAAAAGGCCCTCTATTGTTTTCCGTGCCGTCTTTTTCAAAAAGAAACCAAAACTTCAAAATCGTATTCGCGTCTAGCAACATCATAGGGCTACCTGCTAGCGAACAATTGAGAAAACCACCTAACAGAATTCCTAAACATGAAAGATGCAATGCCCATAAGGAGTGTTATTTGTTCTAGCGTGATTTTGAAAGATGAGTGAATTCAGAAAACTGCATTGAAAATCTTTTGGAAACTTCCATTGAATCTGAAGCAGCAAGATGGCACAATCTTTTGAGGCGGATCATAGACATTGTTCTTTTTCTGGGGAAGAGAGGCATAGCATTTCGAGGATCTTCGCAAAGAAATAGAGATGAAAGAAATGGAAACTTTTTGAGCTTAGTAGAACTATTGATACGGTGGGATCCTGTTATGAAAAAAACATGTGCTAATTGGGAAGTAATTGCAACATAAAGGAGGGAGACTACAACAGAGACTCAAAATGAATTCGTTTCTCTTTGCTCAGAACTTTTTGCAAAACAAATTCTCTTTGAAAGACGCTGCTTGAAATACTTTTCAATTATGGTGGATTCAACACAAGACTCCTCTCATGTTGAATAAACCACCTTTATATTACGATATCTTGTTAAAGTTGATTTTGCATATGTTATCGAGGACCGAATTTGAACTTTGTTGATTGCAGTAACAAAACTGGAAACTCTATTGAGAAAATGGTACAGGAAACAGTGAAAGAGAACAACAATCCTTTCTCACATTGCAGGGAAAAAGCTACGACAATGGATCCGATATAGCTGAAAAATACATAGGAGTACAGGCACGTCTTATGTTTGAAAATGATTTGGCACTCTTTTCACCATGTTGATGCCATACTCGTACTTTAAATTTATGTGGAACAGACTCTGCTGAGTATTGCCCTGAAGCCATCACCCTTTCCGGAACAATTCAGACAACATACAATGTCTTCAGCTCCTGTACACGACGTTGGGAGATTCATTTGAATGAGACAGGAAGTCAATTGCTTCACAAGTCCGATACAAGATGGTCTTCGAGAATAGATTGTTTAAAAGCATTTACAGCAAACTTAACCAGCATTCGGGCTGCACTTGAAGAACTGCTAACATTGAATTTGACACCAAAAATAAGGACTGAAATACATGGCGATATTAAGTAGGTCTCATCGTCTACTTGTGTGATTATTCAACAATTTGGTTAAAGATTTTGGCACCAATTTACATCTGCAACAAGATTCTGCAAGCAAGACATGTTACAGTTGATGTTGAAGTAACAAATGTCAATGAGTTGATAGTAAGATGGAAGATCTTCGTGGGAACTGGAAGAAAATCTAGAATGAAAAAAAACATGTTTCATCAAACATGGGGATTGAGGTGAATCTAAATGTGAAGAGACAGGGAAGGTGATGATTTTATAGAAGAGGCAATATTCAGGAAATATGTGTTTTACAAGATCCTCGACAACGTCTTTGGTGGTTTGACTCTTCGGTTTGACGCTTCAAGAAACTTGTCAGAAACCTTTTATTTTCTGTGGAACTACATGGTACCTTCTGAACCGGAAGAATTAGAATGCTGGCCCCAAAGAGCCTCTAATTTCGTTGAGAAATACAAAGATGATATCAACAGTGAGATCATTCGTGACCTGGAGTCCTTGAAAATGGTGCCCCAAGGCAACTTTGGAAATATTCCATTGAAAAAAATTACGGAATTACAGCTTGAGAACATATTCCCGAATATTTGCATTGCGCTTCGTATTTTTGAGGCCACCCCTACAACTGCCGCGTCAGCTGAGCGATCTTTCAGTAAACTGAAAATATTCAGACTATCTGCGTAGTCCTATGGCACAAGACCGGCTTTTTGATTTAGCAAGAATTGGTTAGCATTAAATGCAAACTTGCGCGAAAAATCCAATTTGATGATGTCATAAAAGATTTTGCAGCCAAGAATGCTCGAAAAACATTATTAGGTATATGATAATTTTATTCTCCGTCGTACAGGATAGCCCAGAAGTCGCGCTACTACTAAAATAAATTGTTACTAATGATATTTTTCGTTCTGAATTTTATGATTTTTTAAGTAAAGAAATTTGTTACTAATATCCAGTATGAGCACCTGCAAAAAGAAATCAATATTTCCTACCTTGAAAAATGAAGTTTATATGCTTTTAATCTTTTGAAACCAGAGGAGAGGGCTCAAATTTTGTCTTGTTCCGTGTACTATTTATACTCTCGGCGGCCCAGGAATTTTGGCAATGAAAATTAGTCTATTTACTTTCGTTTTGTGTGCGTACACATGCAGATACACTTAGTGAATTAAATATGTATCGGCCTACTAAATACAAAGTTTATTCATTCGTAACCATCGTCAACAAGCAAAACAGATGCATTAAGGGCGAAGTGGCGTAAGAATTACTAAAAAGTGCCGAACCTAAAGGCATGACTAAGCAAGGCCTAGGATACGCAACCTATTCAAACTACGGCAAAAAGCAGAAAATGGTGCATAAAGGGAACAACATAATTTCACGGATGACAAAAGCCACAAGGGCCTATCAAAGGTCATCCGTATCTGTCAAAACCTACTCACAAAATGCATCCATAGGATTGTGTTAAATCATGCATCTACAATATACAATTTAAACAATCCATAGGATTGTGTCAGATCATGCATCTACAATATACAATTTAAACAATCCATAGTATTGTGTCAGATCATGCATCTACAATATACAATTCGAACCATACACAGGAATGTGTCAAAAACAAAAAGCATCATCATCAAGACTCGTCAAAATCCAAATCAATCGTAATATACAATAATAAAAAAATTGCAAACACAGGAATGAGTCCAGAATACCCACCCAAAGTTAATCCTCCCTCCCCATATAATCATCTAATCTTCGTTTGAATACATTCAAGTTTGGACTGTCTACTGTCTCAGATGGCAAACTATTACAGTAATCTATTACTCTATTGGTGAAAAATATTTTCTAACATCCAACCTGCACCTGTTTTTTAAATTTTTAAGTGGTGACCCTAGTCCTATTATTACCTTCCAATTCAAATAACTTGCTAAAATTCAACCTATCCATCCCAGAACAGATTTTAAAAAGTTCAATCATATCTCCCCTCACACATCTTCTCTCAAATGAAAACATATTTAGTACCCTCAGTGTATCTTCCCTGCACTTTAAAGCTACCCTCAACTTCTTTGACTACACCTGCCAATTTAGTGTCATCAGCAAAAATTAACACTTTGGGGGGTTTGGGAGTGCATGCGCAATATATAACCTTAAGTCTTAGAAGATAAGGTTACTTAACCTCGTGCAGCATATGATTTTGCTAGTGTTTCAGACTGTTCACAGTTGGTGTCCGACCATACTCATCATGCTGGTAACTGACTCGACTTAGTACTTACGGATGTACCTGATATTGTTAAAACAGAAATTAATGCACTCATAGGTACATCCGATCACTCTGCCATCAGTATCAAACTTGATCTTAGGCAACCTGTCCCTTCTTATACTATTACGAAGGAGATTTATCTAAAAAACAGGGTTAACTGGAATAATGTCCGTGATGATGTTTCCAGGATCCGATTAGGGGCTATTCTTTACAGTGCTGAGCCCATGTCCGCTTTCAATGAACAGATACTTAATATTATTTCTCGCCGAGTCCCTGTTAAAAGGATCTCATACTGGTTCGATGATCAATCCTGGTTTACAGTGGAATGCAAAACTGCTTGGGATGCCAAACAGGCAGCATACCGCCACTGGTCTCAGCTACTCAAAGGGAAATCGTGGAACAAGTATGTTCTAGCAAGATCTCAAGCAGAGAGGATTTATCATGATGCGGAAAGGAAATATCTCAGCTCTGCCAAGGATAAATTGTTAAATGCCACTGATCCACATAAATGGTGGTCCACCCTTAAATCAGTGGTCTTTGGCTGCAGCTCATCACTTCCCCCACTACTCTCTGAGAACGGTCAACTTATCACAGGTCCAAAGGTAAAAGCTGATCTTTTGATGAAGCACTTTGACTCTAAACTTAGTAGAGAGCAATTAATTTTAAATCAAGAAATGGCCATTATGCCTACTCTTAATAAAATTACATCCCGGTCCAAAGAAGTGGAGAAGCTACTCAATGCTCTTGATCCATATAGGAGCACAGATCCCCTTAAGATGTTTCCTTTTGTTTTTCAAAGAAACTTCTGCTGTAATCATAAAGCAACTGAGTGCAGTATTTAGATGCCTCATGCGATCTGGATCGTTCTCCGAGTGCTGGAGGGTGGCTCACATTACGCCTATTCCTAAGGGCACTCGTCCTCCTGATCCCTCCAATTATCGTCCAATCTCTATTACACCAATACTTTCTAAAGTTTTTGAGCACTTCTTTGCAGCTCGCCTTTCCAGCTTTTGTGCGAGATCAGGTGTTCTCCCTTGTAATCAATTTGCTTATCGAAAAAAAGCTTGGTACAACGGTTGCACTTCTTACGATCTCTTACAAGATCCAGTTAGCACTAGACCTAGGGCATGAGGTTCACATAGTTCAACTGGGTCTCCCAGCTGCCTATGATAGAGTAAGTCATAATGGCTTGCTCGAGAAGCTAAGAGATATTGGTGTTGGTGAGTGGATTCGATCTATTTTAGAGCAATTTCTGGTGGGTCGCACCCACAGGGTTTGTGTTAATGCCAACTTCAGTGACTATCATCCTGTCCACTCGGGTGTTCTGCAGGGCAGTGTTCTCGGACATCTGCTCTTCAATATTTACACTGCTGACCTCGTTAGCATCACAAACTATATTATGTATGGTTATGCAGATGATGTAACTCTCCTCGCGACTATTGACTCCCCTCACTCTCGCAGAATTGCATCTAATTCCTTCAATGAAGATCTTTGATGCATTTCTATATGGTGCCATACATGGAACATGAAGCTTAACATCGCTAAATCTAAATGTATGTGTATCTCACGATCTCGTAGCCCTTTTCCTCAACATGAACCTCTCCATGTTGATGGTTTAGCATTGAACGATGTGGACGAACTGGACATTTAGGGCGTTAAATTTGATTCCAAATTAACTTTTGAGTGTCACATCAGATCTCTTGTGACTACTGCTTCACAGAATTTGGGAATCATGAGAAAGGCCTATGCCACCTTCAATGATGCTTCCGTGTCCGCCACTTGCTTCCGAAGCTTTATTCTTCCAGCTTTGGAATATTGTGCCCCTGCCTGGTCGTCTGCTGTTACATCACACTTGCATCTTATTGAGAGAGTTCATTATACTGCCAGCTTTCTTTGTGGCGGTAATGTCCAATGAAACCTTGCACATCGCCGGAAGATCAGCAATGTGTGCATGTTCTATAAGATACAATCCAATCTGTATCACTCGCTGTATATTTCCTTGCTAAATCGCTTTGTAGCAAGGAGAAACACTCGCCAGGCTTTGGCCCGGCATCCTCTTTGTTTTCAGTCTATCAGATACCGTACTAGTTCAGCCTCGCTTTCTGACAAGTGTTGTCCATTTTGGAATTCCTTGGACGAAGAGACTTGTGCATCGAATAGTGTAGATGCCTTCAAAAAGAAAGCTAATAGGATCTTGTGTTCATCATGAGCCATTATCCAGTTATTTTGTTATTTGTTTTGTTTTTTTCTTGTTTGAATATTCTATATACAGTATATCTTGTTTTGTTTGAATGTTGCTATATACTGTTTTTCCATTTTTTATTTAATTTTATTACTCAATTTAATTTAACTGGATCTATAGATGACTGGAAGCCTTGAGGTTTTTCTTTACCTATCTTTTACCAGTTTGTTCTTCTATCCCACTTCCTTTTCTTCTTACTGTCGTTCCCTCTTCGACGTTGCAGGTGTGCGGGGATTGCTAATTGCAATCTATAGTGCTTGCACTCCTCCCGTTCTACCTGTCTCATCTTGTGTAATAATAATAAAAGATCATTTATATAAACTATGAATAATAAAGGGCCTAGAACGGATCCCTGAGGTACGCTACTGATAACGTCCCTCCACTGTGACCTCACCCCATTCAGCACAACTCTCTGTTTCCTGTCTTTCAGTCACTCAGTTATCCAATTCAAAACCCTACGGCATATCCCATGTATTTTTAATTTGTGAACTAAAATCTAAGTAAATTACATCAGCATTCTCACCCTTATCTAATTGTTTAGTAACATTATCCATAAAATCCAGTAAATTTGTTAAACGCGATCTATCTCTTCAAAACCCATGCTGAGCATCATTTATTAACCTATCACACTCTAGATAGTCAGAAATCCCCTTCTTAAAAATCTTCTCAAGAATTTTACAAACGATAGAAGTTAAGCATACCGGCCTAAAGTTATTTGAACTTACCATCCCCGCCTTGGGGATGAAATCACTCCAAAGGCGGACAGTTGATGACTGGGGTAGAAAGCCTTCGCTGGCTTTTGAAATGCCCCCCTCCCCCCCCCATATGCCTGAATAATTTCTCTATTCGATTCTTAAATGTATTTGTTGTATTTGGGTCCTATTTACTTCCCTTTTTAAAAATTGGCACTACATTCATAAATTTCCAATCATTAGGTGGGGAAACGGCCCATAACAAGCTGAAAATAAAAGCTATGGGCGCACATGTTTGAACAGAAGTTACAAATAGTAAACAGTTTTCACGAGGAAGGTATTGAAAATACTCCCCACCCCAAAGAATCCTAAAAAAACGCAACTACAGCAAAGGAATATTTCAAAGACTTACAAAAAAAAGGATTGCATAGTTACCCTCCAAAACTAAATACTGCCAAAGAAAACTGCAACTGTGTAGGAGAATTTATGTAGCCATAAAATAAACACAGGCAAATACACCCGACAGCAAAAGAAGGTTTAGTGCGTGTTCTGTTGTGGTCGTTCCCTCCTCCCTCATAACCTTACTTGCCAACATTGGGTTGTGAAAAATAGGGAGATTTTTTCCCTCGGTGTATCGGCCCAAGAAAAAAGGTTCCTTCGCCAAGTTTGCCTATAAATTGTCGTCATTTCTTGTCTTGTATTTTAAACCTGATGAAGGAAACTTGTTCTGAAAATGTTGTTTATTTGATATTCAATAAATGATTCTGTTTTCCATTGAGGACAATGAAAAAATAGTAGTTTTAATTGTTGAAATGAGTACCAGAAGACTGAATAATAAGGTGGTTACACTGGAATGCATTTACTATGCAGTATTTATTGCACATTAAAAGAAGTGCACATAAAAAAGTGTATAGAAATACAATATTGTACACAATGTGTAAAAGAGTTAAAAATAACAAACAACAAGAAACGACAAGTAGCTGGACGCTGAATTGTGTGCATCTGAGTATGTGAATATCCAAGCCTTAATCATTGTTCCCTTTGTCACTCATGGACTTATACTCGTAGGTGGAATGCTTGGCAGCGGCGAGAACTTCCTTCGAGGGAAGGATTCCATTTTTTTGGTATTTCCCTCTGTCCTTCAATGACTACTTTATGTTTAGCAGTGGTAGCATGTTTATCAAATCATTTTTTACGCCATACTCCATTCTAAAATCAGCATTGCACTCCTTGCAATACACATGGTGGGTATTACACTGGTTTACACTAACCCACGCTCTATTGAATTTGGAAGCATATCTCTTTTTTGCTCTTCGGAGGAGTGTCACAGTCAGGTGTCATCCATCTCTGTCCGAAAGCTGAACTGAGAAACTAACCGCCAGCGAGTGACTTCTTCTTCGTCGTCGTCTTCTAAATTTCCGGCACTATCAACGCTGCTTGGCCTATCACTGCCTCCAGCGAGTGACTGAGTCACGTCACCAGCTTGCCTCATAGGCGTAGGCAGGCCAGGGTTACCAGATACTGTGACAAATAACCGACACAATCTTACTTTTGACTTCACTCTAGAGTACGACGGCGAAGAATTCTCGGTTAAATACAGCTCCGACATCATCTTTCTTTCTAGCGGCCCCACTTAAGCAGATGACTGCCTAAGTCCCCGGCCCCGCCCCCCTGCGTGAACGGGCGTCAGATGTGAGGGGGATTTGCCATTCATGTTTCGTCCCAACTATGGCTAGCAGTTGCATTGGCATAATTGGGGGCATTGGAGGAAGCTAGTTTGAGGATTAGCCCACAGTAGAGAACAATGTCAGAAATATTCCGGAGAAGGGACGGACCGCAACCTTCGGTGCCCATTACGGCGAAGGCCCCTTCCAGGACCATAGAGGGACATACAACCGTTTCTATGGTATGTTGGGGAGTGGTCGCGATTTAAAACCCTTGGGGGGGCGTTGTCAATAAGTTCGCCATACAATCACCCCCCCTCCCCGAGAGGATCCCACCCGGACTCATCTTATCCATCTTTCATCATCCACCCAAAGGCAAATCCCTTTTTACGTCCGGGCGGCGGTTTTTACGAGGGGAAACCCTCTTCTCCCAAAAAGGAAAAACCGAACATTTTTTAGGAAAAATAACCACAATTCTTCCATAAATTAAAACACATAATAGAGAGTCCCGAATAAAGAAAAAGTCCATCTACCCAAGGAAAAGTGTGCCCCCTCTTCAAGGGGAGCCCACCCGGAATAATGACGGCACAGAATGCACCAAGGGTGCCGCTTAGGTGTATTAGCGGTCAAGCAAAACCGGACAAGGGTACTGTCTATAAGACCCTGTTCGGTAAGCTCAGCGTGGGCGTGTTCAGGTTGATCGACACTCCAGTCGGTTATGTCGCTGTGTGCGAAAAAGAGAAGGATATTGAGACGCTCACGAACAAAGAAGGGGTAAGGCATCTAATGGAGATAAACCTCCAACCAACCACGCCTCCCCAAATACAGGCGCACAGGAGCGTCGTGTGCAGAAGGCTGGACCCATGTGTCGGCCAGCACACAAAGGACGAAATCAAGGAGGAAGTAGAGAAGAACCAGAAGTGGGCAAAAGTGTCCGAGGTCATAAAGTTCCGTAATAAAAGGGACAACTCGCAGTACTCCCACGTCTTCAAGGTTGTCTTCACAGACACGGAGATGGCGTCGAAGGCGAAAGAGAGAGGTTTACTTCTCTTCAACGCCAAGATCAGTGGGGATCAGGTAGAACGCGAGGAGTACATCCCCGTGCAGATCTGCTTTAATTGCTATCGCCTGGAGCATCACACGACCAAAGATTGCAAGAAGCAGGAGGCAACCTGTTCAAAGTGCAGCCAAAAAGGACACGGCTGGCGCGAATGCCAGGCCAAGGAGGAAAAGTGTCCAAACTGTGGCCAAAGGCATGGGGCAATGGCGATGTCATGCCCCGAAGAAGAAGGATATTATCCGAAAAAAGACTGAAGCAAGGAGGGCGGAAGGTATTAGGAGGGCAAACACCTCCTATGCTCAAGCAGCAAAAAACACCGCCTCAGCAAGCGCCTTGAACAGCCAGGCCCCAAGAACTTACGTCAAGGTAGAATTCTGATGACAAGGACGCCACGAAAATACTTACGTGCATCCTCTATGCGCACGTAAGAAATCTGACCAGCCCAGGCTGCTTTGCTAGAGAGGTCAACAATATGTTGAAGAACAATGATCTTGCAGAAATGTGGTTCCTGGAGAGCCCCCCTTCAGGGGATGTCCTTCAAGTTCAAATCGGAACTCAAAAAGAGGCGCCCGTGACCCCCTTCCCACGGGAGACCGAGGAGAGAGAGGGTAGCACCAAAGAAATAAAAAAGAAGCTCACCCCACCGAGGTCCCCTAACAAGGAGCCAAGATTAGCTGCGATGAAGAAGAGGGAAGAGAGTGCTAAGAGAGCAGCCAGACGTCTCAAGCAGGCAGAAGGAAATCTCTTAAGCTCGGCTTCGTCATCCGAGGACGAACGGGAGATCTCTTAACCCATTAAGAACAGGAGCAGGAGTAGGAATCTAAAGAAAGTAAGGGAATTTGATGGAGAAGACCTCAACATCAAATTCTTCAGAACGGAAGAAACTTCCTTTCCGAAAAGCCCCAAGGTGGGGGAAATCATTGAAGGAGTGAAGACGAGACTACTGAAATGGTCCTATGATTTCCCAGACCGTGAAGCGCTGGTAGTAGCGGCGCTCATGGAGGCCAGGATAAAAATATACAGGGACTCCTGCCTCGCCGTAAGCGAAGCAGAGTTCAAAAGAATTCGGAACGAGAAAAACACACACAGCGAAAACCACTAATCGGGACAAACCAACACACACATACACAACAGAACATAAACATGGAGAACACCGACAACAAACTAAAGATATAAACAATTAACGTCAACGGATGGGTAGGGAAACACATTCCTTACGGAAACATTTTTCGTAAAGTGGATTCCGACCTAATCCTCATCACAGAACATGGCGCTAGCACAAACATGAACAGCATAAAAATTCCCTAATTACACAATCATCAGCAAAAACCATACACAAGAACGGTTCGATGGCGCTGCCATCGCGATCCGGAACAACCTAACATATAAAACACTTCCAGGTCTAGATGGATCATTCGTGGCAGTAGCAATACCTACCCTAGCTGGAGACCTGACCGTAGCGGCAGCCTATCAACCATCGCGACGCGATTGCCTGCCGATCCCTTACTTTTAAAACCTCTTCGGGCGTGGGAAATTGACATTGCTTGGCGGTGATCTTAATGCCAGATGATGTGCATCAGGCTACGGAAGCACCGATCAAAGGGGAAGAAACCTGGAAATGCTACTCGTAAGAGACAGACTCCAGGGGGCCGGGCCAGATTTACCGACCTTCATAACACAACGTTCGAAAACAAAGCCGGACATTGTGTTGACATCCAAAAACTTTCCCTTCAACATTGTCAATGAGCCCGTACAAGTGGTTCCGAGCGATCACATCCCGATTCTCACTACCATCTCGCTAGCGCCAATACTCAAGCCCGTTACACTTAGGAAAAGTTACGCGAAAGCTGACTGAGAGCTATATAGAGAAATACTCAGTACATACCAACGAACTGATATGGGAGACGCTAATCTCGAAGAAATTGATGAGGAGATCAACAAGATCACCGATCTCCTCATTCAAGCCGACGAGAGATGTGTTCCCAGAATCTCCTATAAAATGCTCCCACAACCTGAGTGGACGGACGAGATGAGAGAAATCGCCCGAGAACATATAGCAATCTATGATGAGATCGGCAGGACAGGTACCAATAGGGAAAGGACGGCCAGAATGAGGCATCTAGGCATGGAAATGAAAGACATCACAATAGAAAAACAAAGAACGATGTGGAATGACATCATTGGGAGACTAGACAGGGAGAGTGATCCCGTAAAATTCTGGAATAACATCCGGAGAATTAGGGGATTACCTCCCAGACCCAGAATCCAAATCAAGGAAGGAGAAGACATCATAGAGGACCCAGAGTCTCTCGAAAGAAGATTTAGATCGCACTGGCAAACGATTTTCGCTATATCACCCGAGGAGAACGACGACTTCGACCAGGACTTCGAAGACCAACTGCTTGACGACCTCGGCACAATGATACATAGAACTCACCCCCATCCGCAAGTATCACAGGAAAGAGTGATGGCTGACCACGGATGCCCGATAACTGTAAAAGAGACCTTGAACACCGTAAGGTCCTTCAAGCAGAGGGCTCCAGGCTGGTCTGGGATTACAAAAAATAACCTCGTAAATGCCCTAAGGCAAATTATTCAGGGATTGGCAAACACGATGAATGCCGCTCTGAATACAGGCTACTTACCGGATGGATATAAGATGGCCAAAATCATCTTTATCCCAAAGGAGAATAAGCCCCCAGACCAGGTGGCAAGCTATCGCCCCATCTCTCTTCTTGAGATGCAGGGTAAAATCTTTGAAAAGATTTTAGCGAACAGGCTACAAGCCCAACTGAGCAAGTTAGGAGCGCACAACCCACAATAACACGGGTTCAACAAAAAAGGGCACAGACACCGCCCTGGCGCTCCTAACTGAGAAAGTAGCATACACCCAAGCGAACAGGTTCTATGTAGACATTGTGTTGAGGGACGTGCAAAAGGCCTTCGATAAAGTCTAGCTGAAAGGACTTCAATACAAGATCCTAAACCTCCAGCTAGACCCAATCCTAGGAAGGATCCTCTGTGACTTCATCATGGACAGAAGGGCTTGTCTCATGATTGAAGGGCACAGAGGCCCCGAATTCTAATTAAAGTCGGGCGTCCCTCAGGAAAGCTGCCTGAGTCTTCTGCTTTACTTGGTCTTCACCATCGACCTTCCAACTCCGGTGCACAGGGACACGATGTATCTGCAATACGCAGATGATGTCACACAAATTGTCCCGTGCCCGGAGAGGAAAGCAAGGGCGCAGGCGGCCCGCACTATAGCGGAAATCAATAACATCAGCCGATTCGAGAGACGATGGAAAATCAGGACCAACAGGGACAAGTTCAAAATTGTCCCGTTGAACCGCGAGTTGACATGGCCCATCATGATAGATGGGAGGAGGTACGGCTATTCCGCCGAAGGCACCGTCCTGGGCTTAAAATCACCGACCATGGATACTCGAGACACCACACGGAGAGGCGGAACCTGGCGAAGAGAGAAATCTCCAAGCTCTACATGCTTAGAGATCTTAGCTCGGCCAACATCAGAAAATTATTTATGATGTATGTCCGGGCTATGCTGATCTACCCCGCAGTGGTGTCCCCAAGCGGCTAATAAAACCTCGATGAAAAGGCTCCAACGTATCTAGAACACTGTCTCTCTGCTTATCAACAAAGTAAGAAGGCGGGACCGAATCAGGCAAAGCGTCCTGCATCGGAGGAAATGCTTGGAGCCCATCAATGTCGTCACCCAAAAACTGGGCAAAAAGATCTGGTCCACTCTAACAGGTGATGTCATTCCAAAACCCTAGGAAGCAGGCGGCAGGTTGAAAATACCCGTGTGGCTACGGGCGAAAGCCTCACGCAGAAGCCGGTTCTCGAGCACAAAACTGTGTACACGAAATAATATCACTCTAATATACACATAAAAAGCGTCACAACATATCACATCAAGTCCCATACATTTACTCACGATAAATGAGACAACAGACAACACTAACATAGCATTGTCGGCAAGAAAAGCTATAAAAGGCTTGAATGCTACAAATACCATTATTACACTAAAAGTCAAAAGACAGAGAAGAAGAAACAAAATACAATAAGAAGAACATTACAAACATATGAAGATACAAATAGACATTAAAAAACACAAAATAACAACACAAATAAAGGAAAAATTAAATAGTACAAAGTGATGCCCTCCCTACTAGGGCAAAATCCGTCCCCCCACCACCATCTTTAATTTTTTTCACCCACTATATCTTCCACTATACCATCTCTCTTCGAAAAATTGAGTACATCATCACTTCACTCTAAAATCGGGAGATTAGTGAGAGAAATTACTAAGCGAGAGCATCGCGGGAGAGAGGGTTAAAAATCGGGAGTCTCCGCGTGAATCGGGAGAGTTGGCAAGTATGCATAACGCACACCCATACACAGGGCGATTCACCTCAAAGATACTGTGAACTACCCCAAAGAAAGAGACCCAACATAAGACCAGTACAAAAATCAAACAATCACCAAGAAAAAGTACAAAAAAACAAACAAACCATAAGTGACCCTAGGAAGGCAGCGTGTAGTCCTAACTGGCACAGGAGTCTCAAAGGGGAGTTCGTACCTACAATTTCCCCGCAGGACTAACGAACATCCCGCGGAGAAGCTGCAAACAACTAAAAATAGGCTACAAAAAAGGCTCACTCGACGTTGCGGGGGACTAAAACGGTTCACATAAAACAGAAACGCAGTGGCATAGCGAAGGGAGTGGGGCCACCAACGAGTGTCCCATCCCTTTTTTGAATGACAAAAACAGTTAAAAATACAGCCAAATATTAGCTGAAGCAAAATAGAAGAAGTCACTTCCTTTGTTTGTGTCTGTCTCAGACTGATGGATTGGATCACTATGAATTTTGACGGAGTCGTTTTGTTCAATATTTCGGTTTCACATTTTGGAATTTATTTTTTAATCTTACATAAGTATTCCCTTTTAAAGTGTCCTACTTATGTTTATTGTTTTATTTGACACACTACCAGACATACCAGAGTGAGCAAAAATATTGCAGGAGTCGTTGTTTTCATGTCATTCATGAGATCAAATATTCGTATGTTGGGGGACCCAAAGGAGATAATGCCTCCAGGCCCACAAATCCTTAGCTACGACACTGCAGAAGAGGGTGGTTTTCTGTGTGGTGCAACGCCTAAAACACCCCACAACATCATTACAAAGCCACAGTGTCTCAAAAGAAACTGTGCACCCCAAACGGTAAACGAAATAAGCCCCGCAACAAAAGACAGATTCTACGTGTAAATAAAATGTACCCAGAAAAACATTGAAAAGGACCCCTAGGAAGGCAACACAAATCCCTAGCTAGCCAAGCAACCCCCCCCCCCCCTAAAGGAGTTCGTACTTCCTAGCAGCCGAAGGAAAAATGGTTTAAATATGAGACAAGCGGTACACAGAAATACTGTTTCGGGAAAAAAAGGCCAAAATGAGTTCTCTGAGGGAGTACTACCCCCACAACTACACATACCCAACATACAAACACAGCTATAATGTCTCAAAAGAAACTGTGCACCCGAAACGGTGAACGGAGTGCGCCTCCTGAAAAAAAGGTCCACCTGCAAAATGTTAGCGCGCAAAAGAATGCAAATGGCCCCTATGAAGGCAACGCCATTCCCAGATGGGGAAGCCCACGCCCAAAAGGTAGTACGCGTCTCCGAGCCGACGTAGGACTAACGAACACACCGCAGAAAAGGCGAAAATCAAAGAAATGGCGCAACAAGCGCACATAAGCCGTTTCAGGGCTAAATAAATGAACACTTTCTATAGAAAAATTAGTTCGCATTCCCAGTCTTGAGAGAAACTCCTCTCAAAAAATGGAGGCACACCTCCCATAGTCAGAAATACTAGCGAAAACCCCTTAGAAAATGGTTAAATAGCAAGAAAACCGGAATAAATGCCTGAAAAAGTTGTTGGGTAAATTAGTTTTGCTTTTTCATTTTTCGTGTGTGTAAGGGGAGGGGGTCACTCCGTCTACCCCCCCCCCCCAAACCCCCAAGAAATTCCTTGTTTGTCCCAAAAGAAACAGTGCGCCTTCAAGAACCTTCCATATTAAGCATCGATAAAATTACATGGCCTAGGAAATTAAGTTTATGTGGCAAAAAAAACGAAGGAAAATGACTAGAAAAATTAATTCACGCTCCTAGCAAGAGGAAAACAGTAAAAACCTGGGAGGAACTGGATAAATAGCAAGAAAATTAGAAACGAATGAGAAAAACGGCTGGCAATTTCTTTTTCTGACATTTTCTCCCTTTCTAGCGGCTATATCGAACCTAGACGAGGCGATGCTGCTAGGGAAAGCCGTCTAGTTTTAGGTTCTAGAAGCTATGGTACCAAATCGCAGCCATTCCAAGCCCAAAGATGGGTTTTGGAGGGAGAGAGAGAGAGAGAGGGAGAGAAAAGGGGGCTAAAAATCTGCACGCAACAACTTCAGGGCTATAGCGACTATAGCCCTGAAGTGGTATAGCTAACACTTTTGAACCCTCTTAGTGAAGTCATGCATTTTCAAACTGTATGATGTGCTATGTTTTGGCGGTTCCTTTTTCGAAAATCGGGGTATTTGGTTCATTTATATGGCCGCTGATATGTTTATGGAACACTCCAGCAGAGTGCTATTATTCAAAGCTAAAGAAAAAGCAAGTAGTTTCCTGACCCACCTGCAAACTCTTGTGATTGGCTGAAATGAAGTATTGGTTTGTAGCTTGATTTTGTTTTCGATATTGCATTTGGTCTTTCCCTCTTTATTGAATTAATTCGCTACGAATATATTGTATGCTCTTACAAATATGTTCCGCGTGACAGACTGTAATTATTTTTATTAAGGATCCAGCTCATGAACACGGTCGTGACGTCACTGGAGTACTTTTGTGATTGGCTGCTATAGAATAGGGTATTGTGGCCTTCTTTTAAATTTAATATTGCATTTATTGTCCCTCTCTTTTTAGTTAGTATTCTATTACTATTTGGCCGAGCTACTAACCTCATCACGCGCTCTTCCACTGGTATATGCGCGAATAAAGTGATGATATCTTTGTGGTATTCGTGACATCACTAGCAAACGTTTGTCATCGGTTGAAATATCTGAGGTTTTTTATTAACTATTTCTGTCAGATAACGGACAAAAATTGGAATCCAACATCAAAAAAACAAATAAATTTGACAAGCATAAACGGCAATATTACAGCCATTGCGGAGCAACGAACGTAAAAAAAACAAAAAATACTTGGAAGAGCATGATAGAGAAACATAATGCGGTGAACTACAAATTATACAAAAAGTCTTCATCCCGACATGAATTAGATCGGTTGCAATATAGTTTCCAAAAACAAAAATTTCTCCGCTCAGGAAAATAATCAATTCTATAGATGGGTGAAAATAGTGTCTACAAATATTATATACTTAACCCGTATTTTAGCTTCAATTATGAAGTTTGTTCAGAAATTGTTAATAATTTTAATTTTTCCTATTTTTTTTAAAATCTCTTGTTAGTTTAGAGATCTGTATGTGTGTGTGTTTTTTCTCTGTTCCGCCCTAATTAATTGAATGGTGACTTTATATATTTGTTGACCATTTATCAGAGTATTTTATTTATCCATTTTTTGTGCACACATTTAACTGATTGCGATTACCTCCCCCCCCCCCCCCAAATAATCAAGGTATAACGGTGCTACATAAACAGACTCGCAGTACACTCAGATTAAATAAACCTAGGTACATCAATACTATTGAAGGATACAGTATTTGCAGACTGAAATTGGGTTAAGACGATATGCTTGAGAGCGGAATCCTACGAGAAGAAGCCTCCCCAAAGGAGCACAAGTTTACAATTATATTTAGAGTAAAGCCAAAATAAAGATTTGTTTGCAATTTAGAATTAATTCTAAATAGAGAAAATATAAGAAATGCGATAACCTTTCTTTTTTCCGTACTCTACATCTGGGAACAGCGGGGCCCTCACCTGTATATGTATATGTACGTATATATATATATATATATATATATATATATATATATATATATATATATATATATATATTGTACCTTACCCCCACCCCACCTCTTTTCCTCTGCAGAGAGGAAAAAAAATTATCTGAGGAATTTAAAAGAACTGTTGGTATGGCAGAGAGGACTCAACAGAAAAAGCAGGGTTTTATTTTGTACGCTTTTCATTCCTTTTTTAAAGAACAACACCGTGTACTTCTATAACATAATGCTAGTGAAGTTTTTTATATGTTTATTATATATAGTAATATCATGTATATAATATCTCTCGAAGTAGCGCGAGAGAATGATGAAAATGAATGCAATAAACCACATTGAAAGAGAAAACGGAATAATTTTTCCTACAGTAATATTTATTACCTTTTTTCGAAAAAGTCCGTGCAGGGAAGCGATTCGAATCATGCACACTGAGGCAGCAAACACCGCTTTGATCACAGTTAAAAGTATGCCGTTAGTACACTATGCTAAGCAGAGAACCAAAAGGTCCTCTGAATAGAATAGTTATTAAGGAACACTTTCGCAAGTTCGAACGGGGACTATGAAAGAAATAGAAAATTAATTGGGAATTCAAAGAATAAATGAGGAATAGTTAAACGCAGGGTAAATAAACAAATGTATTTAATATCTCTCAAAGTAGCGCGAGAGAATGATGAAAATGAATGCAATAAACCACATTGAAAGAGAAAACATATAATAATAAAATAAAAAATCAGGAAAATGAATAATTATTTTGTTTCGGCCTTCTGTGCCTAAGGCAAAAACTATATTATAACTTACTTTTAATACCCCCGCAGTGCCCCCTGAAGCTCGGGGCCCGTAGCAAGTGCTACATGAGCTATTAGGTTGAACCGGCACTGCCTCTGGGGTGAGGAAACCCTCACCTGCGGGCGAAATATCCCCCGCGAGCCCAATTTTCATTGCCCTCTGAGTGGTATATTTGTATCCACAAATTTTCAATACTGAAATTTAAATAATATTTGTATGTCCAATTTCTGTGGTGGCTGTCAATAAAAATGTTGCCTATTAATCTTTTTCGGCATTAAATCATTGGTCTATCGCACCATGTAATAAATTCAAACAACATTCACAAAAAATACAAGTTAAATTTTATTTATCGCCCACCGACTTCTTTCATTACAATCTTTCGCCCACGGCTCCAAAAAATTTCCCCACCCCTGTTCGACCTAATTTTCTGGTTCTAAGCCTCAAATTAGGGTTCCTTTGTGTATTTGAAGATTGAATTGAAAGCAGTTGAGCCGAAGGTGTCACTCTACGGCGAGGAGAGGTGGATTGTAATATATTCTATGTAGGTCAAACTTCTAAAAATATCTCTGTAAGAATTAAACAACATCAAACTGCAGTATCTAAGGGATATATAAATAATGCTTTGGCCGTCCACAGGGTCAACAAATTAACTGGTTAAAAGCAGATACCATTATAAATATAAATGATAATGATTTTATTAGCAAAAATATCTTTGAATCGTTCCTAATCTCCAGCACATAGGAGAGAAATGTAAATATTAGCCCCGCTTTGTTTTCTTTAGATCCAGTCTTATCTTTCTTTCTCAAATCAAACTTATCAGAGGCCATAGAAAATATCTGACCATGTGATTTTATAGAGAAAACATTGCTTTGTATAAATGCAGTGTCTCTTTATTTCATAAACCATTGTGAGTTCGAAAAAAATGTTAAGCTGACGAAAGTACTAGCTCCAATCAATCTCTCTTTTTCCTTACGTGGTACAACCAAATATATATATATTAATATATATATATATATATATATATATATATATATATATATATATATATATATAATCAAGCTAATGGGCCAATTTCTCGGAAAGCGCAAGCGCAATACTAAGAGTAAAGCCAACACGACGAATTGGAACATTTAATAGAGATATCTGAACGTTTCCTACGTCGACTTTCTACATCATTAATATGTAGAGTATTCTGTCAATTTTTCAAAAATTAGAATAAATATTTAAAGCCAGACTTAAAATATAACAGAGTTAATTGGGCAACAGGAAGAGAAAAAAAAGTACAAAAACCTAGCTAACACACACAAAAAAAAACAAGTTAATGGGAAAGGGAAAATTGAATTACCAGGCAGAGGTTCCTGTATAGAATAATGCTTCTTTGCAGACTGTGGTGAATGTGGGGGAAATTAGACTGAAATAACTATTGGTGGCATGTTAGTTGGTTGTGTAAAGAAGGGAATAGTTGGTTGGATTTGAAAAAATTAATAGGGGATTGGAAGACTGTTGGTAGTTGAGTTTAGAGGTGAGTTTGTGAATGTATAAAGACTACAAAATATCCAGATCAAGACGATTTGGACACGAGTGTCTGAAATATTGTGTGTTGCAAGGAATGGAATGGTTTCGAATATAAAAAAGTCAGGCGTAGTTAATGGTCTGTTAATAGTGCGATGGTAGGTTTGTCGTATACAGACATGGATAAATGACTATTAATGCGGGTAATGTGCACGTCTAAAATGAAAATTCGTCATTGGACTCATGTTCAACAGTGAAATTTATATTTGGATGTTGACTATTTAAATAATTATGAACTGAACGACATCCTCTTTTTCTCTGAAGAAGATAAAGCAACGTCGACATACCGTTTATAAATGACGGGTTTAAATGATTCTGAGCGTTTTTCATGATAACAGATATACATATAACTAGTTATATGTAAACCTGACAAAGGCAAAGGTGTTATTTTATAGAGAAAGAGATTGTTATGTAAGCAAAATTCTGACCATACTTGCCATTATCTTGATGGTAGGTTTAGATTTCAGTGCAGCCTTTGATCGTGTGAATCATAGAGCACTCATCTTCAAGTTTAGATTAGCAGGGATTGGTGGCTCTTCATCCTCATCACAAACTCTATAATTTAAGAAGGGGATTTGTTTGAGTATTTGAATAATAATTTCATCTTAGTTTGGTTATGACTTATGTTTTTTATCAAAGTTATTTCTAATAATTCTTTTACAATATAAAAAAAATTGATGAAGTTCAGAAATCAATATAAGTATCGAAATTTTGTGAATTTCTTAAAATCCAAAGAATTACAAATGGTGAAGTTCAGAAAATTTATTTTGTATATATCTTCTTCTATAACTATATTTTAGCAACGTGATATTTTGAAAGGGCTGAAATTTAGTTTAGAGTTTCCTTTTAAAATTATTATAATTGGCGAAGTTCAGAAAATTTATAAAAATTTAACTATGGCTGCATATTTTTAGATTTTAAGTTTTAATCTTAGTAGCGAAGCGCAAGCTCACCACGGGGAAAGTGGCGAAGCGATTGCTTTTTTTTTTAATACTTTAAGTGAATTCTTGCTTGGCAGAACCTAGAGGGTCTGTGTTGATGGCCAGTATAGTAGTGTTAGAAATGTAATCTCAGGTGTTCCTCAGGGTAGCGTTCTTGGTCCCTTGCTATTTATTATTTATACAAGTGACATGTGTCATTGTTTGAAAAACAAACTGATTACATATGCTGATAATGCAACTCTTTTGGCTGTTATTCTTTCTCCTCGCCTAAGGAATGCAGTTGCAGATTCCATGAATAGAGACCTAGCACGTATCTATGAGTGGTATAAGCTTTGGGGCATGAAACTTAACCCTTCTATGCATTCTGATCTAAATATTGATGTAACAGTATTAAATACCAGTGACTATTTTAAGGTTTTGGGCGTTACTTTTGACAAGAAATTGACTTTTGAATAACAAGGAGTAACAAGGAAAGAAAGCACCCTAGAAGACCTTACGGTCCATTCAATGAAGGTACCTTTGGACTAACAGTCGAGCGGGCACATCTCTGCTCAATAACTTTACGTCCTTAAACGGCTACTTTTCAAGACCCTGTCTAGTCTTGTATGGAACTGGTCAACAGAATTGCTGTTGACAACCTCCATCGGAAGTACGTTCCACTACCGCAGATACCGTACGTGGAAAATTTCCCACATAGATCGCGATTGTAACGCTTTAGCTCAAGTTTAAGGCCGTGATTCCTTGTTCTGCTCTCATTGAGGCTGAAAATATCCCTGTGGTCAACATTGTCGAACCCTCGAAGTATTTTGAAAACTTCGATGAGCTGACCACGCAGTCTAAGGGTTTCCAACGAGAACAGATATAATTCCCTTAATCTATCTTCATAATTTTTATGTCTGATAGAGGGAATCAGTTTGGTTGCCCTGGCTTGCACGCGTTACAACCTCGCGGTCTTTTCTAAATGGAGGACTCCAAAATTGTACGGCATACTCCAGGTGTAGTCAGACGAGGGAGTTGTACAGACAGAGTACTATCTCCTTGTTCCGATATCCAAACTGTTGCTTTATATACCCTAACATCCTTTAGGCTTTCTTCTCCACCTCAATACACTGTTTCGAGAACTTGAGGTCACTGGTGACGTTACACCCAAGTCCTTCTCAGTGTTGGTTGATTCAAGAGCAGTGCCATTAAGGATATAGGGTAATTGGGGATTTCGGTGGCCGATATGCGTCACTTAGCATTTGTTTACGTTGAAAGGCCTTTGCCACGTATCAGACCACTCCCCAATCTTCCGAAGATCATCTTGCAGGCGGGCAGTATTTCCATCCTTTGCAACGTTCATACCAAGCTTGGTATCGTCGGCAAATTTAAAAAATCTTAGCAACCATGCCACCGTTCATGTCGTTGACATAGATGATGAATAGTAGTGGTCCCAGGACAGAACCTTGAGGCACTCCGCTAGTAATGGGCACCCACTCAAAAGCCTGTCTATTCACCACCACCCGTTGCCGTCTGTCATTTAGCCAGTTCTCTATCCAGCCGGCTACTTTTCCGTCTATGCCCAGCGCTCGCACTTTCCGGAGAAGGCGGCGGTGTAATAACTTATCAAAGGCTTTCTTAAAGTCTAAGTACACCACATCCACCGCCTTGTCCCGATCGTGCTCACTGAAAACGAAGTGGAAGAATTCCACAAGGTTCGTTAGGCATGACCGTTGCCTTCGGAAGCCGTGCTGGGAACTCTTCAGTAGCAGGTTTGACTCTAAATACAATGTCATTTTGTCCACCATCATGCTTTCCATGAGTTTACCGACTATCGAAGTCAGACTGATAAGTCTGTAGTTCGACGGTTGGCTACGGTCTCCTTTCTTGAAGATAGGAGTCACCTCCGCCTCACGCCAGTCTCTAGGAACGCATTCGGTCCGGATTGACATGTTGAAGATTGCGCTCAGGTGTCGTGACACTTAATCGCGCACTTCTTTCAACACTTTAGGTAAAAACCCATCCGGGCCAGGTGACTTATTCTTCATTAGGTAGGTAAACAGTGAAGAGAAGTAGTCGTTGAGGATGTTAGCATTTTCTGCATCTGAGTGCTTTAATTTCCCCTCCTCATTCTTCAAAGGGCCATTCGTTCGACGGATTGGTTTACGGCTGTTCACATATCCAAAAAACTCCTTGGGATTCTCTTTACAGAGTCTCGCCACTCGGAGTTCCTCAGACCGCTTAGCCGCCCTTATGCTGGACTTCACTCTCCTGGCTAGCCTCCGGTATTCGTCAAAGTCGCCCGAGATCTTCGATTGCCGGTACACAGTTCTCTTCTCCCTAAGCAGTTGGCCGACTTCTCGATTAAACCACTTTGGTTGAACAAAAGACCGACGGGGACTTTTCAGAGGGATGAAACGTGATTGAAGACTCATGAACTTATTTTTGAAACTGTTCCACGAGTCTTCAACAACATCGCACACTTCTAGCCTCACGTCAGTCAGTCCAGCACGAAGACCTGCAAAGTCTGCTCTTCTCAAATCAAGTTGTTCGCGAACTCCAAGAGTAGTGCGTTCTCGCCACAGGGTTCTCTGGTTTCCCAGTCAACATGGGTATTGAAGCCACCCATGGTGATACACACTCTGTCTTTTACAAGTTCGCCCAACAGCTGCTACTGACTCCTGTCCTGTTCTAAGAGTTAGACAGTGGGTCCTTTAAGCACCAGGGTCCTGTATCTGGCAGGACCTATCTCTAGGTCAACAGCTAGTAGTTCATAGTCGGATACGATGTTGCAATTCATCGAGTTGAGAGTATCCTTGATATACAACATCACACCGCCACCCTCTCTGTCTGGCCTATCTTTCAGGAAGAGCTGGTAACCGGGAATCGAGAATTCATCTTCAAAATGTCGGATTGAGGTTTTTATCCACGACTCCGTTATGGCCACCATCTCCGGTTCTTCTTTTGCTACGAGGCCACGGAGCTCAAGAAACCTATTCCTGATTCACCTCGCATTGAACAGAAGAACTTTGATGGAGTCCCCGAGTGTAGGACTCCCTACAATCTTCCGTTTCATGGCTTCTTTTGTGTGACAGTACCCCCTCTTTGCCACATCTGAGAAGCTCGTTCCAGGAGTGACACGGGCATACTGTCTTACGTTCGCCTTCACTCTGGGTCTGACGCTCCTCTGCGTTCGCTCCACGACATCCTGGATTAAGTTACAGAGTACAGCCTTTCCCTGGAATGAGAGATGCACTCCGTCCGTTTGGTAGAGGTCGTTTCAACCGTAAAAGGTGCTGTAAGGTTCCAGAAAGAAGAATTCCTCCGCCGTACAGAGGTCAGCCAGGCGCTGGTTCAAGGTCACGTTCCTTGAGTGAGGTGTCCGGCTAGGACCTCTTCTTGAGAGCATCCCTACAATGACACGTCTGCGAGTTTTCAATCCGCAGTCGTAAACGGCTCCCATGACCGTGCTGAGAATTTTCTCATTGGGGCCTACTTTTCCTCCTCGGAGATAGAGGTCATTGCCACTCACCATCAGGGCAACGACTGAATTCTCGGAGATCTGAGATTTCTCAGCCTCTACCCTGATGTGGTGGTTTCCCCGTCCTGGCTGGTAGTATACCTTCACACTAGTGCGAAGGCGGGCCGCTAACAGGGGCTTCAAACCTCGTGCTTGGGAATCGCTCACAAGGGTGACCCTCGGACATTTCCCTGCAGTGGTTTGAGGCTTTCCTTCCGGAAGTGAACTCTCGGTTCCCTCTTTCTTCTCCATCTTATTTTTCTTGCTCTTCTTTTTCTCCTTCTTCTTTTTCTTATTCATCTTTTCCCCCTATCTTACTTTGTTATATACTCTTCTATTTCTACCTTTTCTTCTTCTGCTTCTACTTTATCTTCTGTTTCAACTTTCTCTTCTTCCTTCTTCTTTCTCTTCTTCTTCTTTTTCTCCGCTGGTTTATTCGTTTTTAGCATGCAAACCTAGCTCTGGGGGTAATACTGCAGATGCAGTGTTTAGTACAGGGCTTGAGGTTAGCTCTGCTATCCTGACCTCGAGCCTGCGAATCAGTCCGGCGTGTTCCAATTCTAGGTTCTTTATTTTCTCCTCCAACTTCCTAGACCTCTCCTCGGAAGCCCTGCATGTTTCTTTTAACTCCTTAATTTGGCCGTTTAGAATGCAGTCGGTGTAGGAACTGGCCGGTTAGCATTTTAAATAGCACCCCTCCGGAAAGTCCACGCACCACTTATCTATCTGGCATATTGCGCACGTGCGTGTATTTGAGTGCTCCTGGTCTTTTCTTGCCGGTCATTTTGAACAATTTATGACAGTAGAAGCTTTGCGACCAATCAGTAAATAAAAAGGGGTGAAGGTGGAGATTTCGCCCCGCGTGAGTCGCTCCCGGCTATCCTTTGAAGACTTTTCGGATCTTTCAGAGGGTACGCTCCATGTGCTGCTCTTCGTCCGACCAAGTCGTCAAACTTCGGCGTGTCGTGGCTCCCAACCAAGCAGCACTGACGGTCCCCGAAGGGGCCATCGATTTCTCACCGGGTGAACAACAAAGCACGCCCCGTACTAAACTCCTACTAGTTCCCTTCACGACAGCCAGGATCTCGGAGTAGCGTTTAATAGATATCCCGAGACACCAAGAGACTCCACCCAAGGCTTTCTATTGGCCTGGCAACCAGCCTGGGAACAAAGGCCGTCACCTCGGACTGATGCTACCAGAGGCACCCCTCACGGTCTCTGGGAATGGTCAATAATTACGCGCCAGGAAAGTGGTTAACGGGGCACTACCCTCATCCCATTCATCGTACCCCAACGCCTAGGACACCTCTAGTCCTAGTCTCTCGCAACCGGTGAGCGTCGATTGGCGTTGTTTATACAGGTTCCAAAGCCTCTCTTCTGACGTATGAGGTAGTTGCTAGGTAGAAAGAAAGATGGAAAAAAGGGTAAGAGTAACATGATAGGAGAAGGATAGAGTAGAAAAAAGAAGGACGCACTTAGTCCGGACCTAGTTTCCGACCAAATCGACAAGGGAAGCCCTACCAGGAGTACCCAGAAGAGAGGTAACCCCGCCGACATAGTTCGAAAAGTCAAAGGTACACACAAGCTCTCTTCCTCGCGATAAGGGGGCGTCACCTCCCCCTCTACGAGAGAGGCATATACGTACTATTGCCTCCTCTCTTTCCCAGAAAGTTGGTATCTTGAGGAGATGTATTAGAATGTTTGGAGAGGAAGCTATTATAACTAAGTGTTTTAATTCCTTCCTTCTTCCTTGTTTGGAGTACTGCTCTCCTATGTGGCCCTCAGGTGCAGATTCTCATCTTAAGCTCCCGGATAGAATTAAGTCATCAGTCAAGTTTATTTTACCAAGTGTTAATGTTGACTTATGGCATAGGCATAAAGGAATTATTTTATGCTTGTTGCATAAAATGTACTACAGTGATAGACATCCTTTGCATTTGTCTTTACCTGATCTAGCTGATTTTGCTCGTAATACAAGGCAGGCAGCCACTTCTAATAGTGTGACATTTTGTACTATCAGATATTGTAATAACCAGTTTGCTAGGAGTTTTATTGTGGCTGCAACTGTGATGTGCCCTTTATTAGAAATATATATTACTTTGCATAATGTCTAAAAAATTGATATTTTCTTTTATCTAATGATATTTTTATGTAAACTAATGGAATCAATCATTGATTTAAAATTACGCAATCATCTGGAGAGAAATCAACTCTTAGTAAAAAGTCAGCATGGTTTCAGGAAATGGCGGTCTTGTGTCACTAGTCTGATCACATTTTATGATCACATTCTAGTTTCGATGTGGTGTATCTAAATTTTTCCTA
Organism: Ceratothoa steindachneri; assembly: GCA_963969495.1. Classification (NCBI taxonomy): domain Eukaryota; kingdom Metazoa; phylum Arthropoda; class Malacostraca; order Isopoda; family Cymothoidae; genus Ceratothoa; species Ceratothoa steindachneri. The sequence continues at coordinate 69,656,322 of OZ018338.1, read as the reverse complement.
AGCCTTTGATAAACTCCCATTCAATATTCTACTTTCAAAGCTAAAAATTATTTATATCCATGAGAAAATGATAACTTGGATTAAAAAGTGGTTGACAGATCGTAAGGAGAGGGTAATTTTAAATCGGGTAACATCCGATTGGCTGCTTATAAACGGTAGATTTCCTCAAGGTTTCGTTTTGGGACCCCTACTCTTTATAATTTTCGTAAACACCTTAGGTTCTGGAATGAATTGCCAAGTGAATTCATTCGCGGACGATACAAAACTTTGGCAGATAATAAAGGATAAGGAAGACTCAAGCTGTTTACAAAACTGCCTGAATATGTTAACTAAATGGTGCAACGAATCTGGCATGAAGCTTAATAGTTCCAAATGCGGCATTTTAAACTTTGGAAAAAATAATCCTAAATTTAAATATTATCTCCAAGACGCCGAGATTATAGAAGTAAAAGAGCAAGTCGATATAGGAGTTAAAATAGATAATAAATTAAATTTCTGCAGTCAATGCGTTGTAATTAGAAATAAAGCAACAAGAGTTGCATCTTTTATCAGGCAATCCGTCTCAACGCGTAATTCAGAGACCATGTTAAAACTATATACGTCATTAGTCAGAGCTATATTAGATTATGCTGCTCCCTTCTGGTCTCCACAATTAACTAGAGATGTAAATATAATATGTAGAACAAGTACAGCGTCGCTTTACGAAAATGATAAGGGGAATTAAACATCTTAGCTACAATGATAGGCTTAAAAAACTCAATCTCTTTCCCCTCGAACATAGAAGTAAAAGGGGTGAACAAATAGAAACATATAAATTATTGATAAATATGCCTGATACTGCAGAAAATCTTTTTAATTTGGCAGGCGTGTCAGCGACGCGAGGACACGACAAGAAGATGAAGAAGTGGAAATTCAAAACATCAATGGGAAAATTTGCCTTTAGCAATCGCACCGTTCAAGTCTAGAACAATCTACTACAAGAAGTAGTCAGCGCTCCAAACACAGAATTTATGAAGACGAAATTTGATCAATACTTAAAAGAAAATAAAGTTAAAATAGCTTACAATTATTAGAGGGGGTTCCACCTAATTTAGCCTTATTCTTAATAGGGCCTACCATGTATGAGCTCTTGTGGCTCCCTGTAGGCGCCAATAAATTGCTTGTTTGTTTGTTTATTTAATGAATCTAATTCAGAGTTAGCATTTAGAAGCATATGATTCAATATTGCTTCAAACTTCATACACTTTATGGCCTAAGAGATAATGGTAAATGTGCCGTTAGCAGTGGAACAATAAAGTCATATATTTCGAAAATTAATTCGCGTACAATTCTTCTTCTGTCCTTCCAAGATTTTTTTTTTTTGCAGAACATAAATATTCACCCTCATATTATGTGATCAACAATGCTACCAGAAAAATAAAACAAAGCAAAACGTCCACTTCATTTTCTTTCTATGAAAATTTATCAGAAATAGTGGTCGATGGGGCATTTCCAGAATTAATGTCCAAAATTTACTTCACATTTAAAAAAATTAATAACACAAAAAATAATTAAGTTATAAAAATGGGTGATATATAAAATGAAAGAAGAAATCTTGGAGTTTAATTTTGGTATAAAACTTACTTCACATTTTTATTGTGTAGCTATAAAAAGTATATAAATATTCAAATACCCAATAAATTTCGACTAATTATTTGCCCATAATGTAAAGATACTGCAAAGAACAGCGAGCAAGAATTGTGACAACTTATTTCAACCATAATGGATTAATTGTTACTTTCCAGAGGGAATTTAGACAGTATTTAATCGAAGAAACAGTACCTCGAGGCATTGCACTCTTGCAATGGTATGAAGGTAGAGAGAACCCGGGTCTACAGGTGATAAAGAACGCTCTGCTAGACCAAGATCTGCGCGAAATTCATGTGTCCTTCAACGTGTGTTAACCAGTGTTCATCAACAAACACAAACGTCAACTAGGATATGTTCCAGTCAATTAGGAATTTTCTCGAACATGATTGCAACGCATTCGAACAAAAGAATTGAAACTATCAAAAATGAAGAAATTGTACGTGCATTTATCGGAAGAAGAAATGATCCGAGTTTTACTTCGCCCCGAATCATCTCCGATGAACCCCATCTTAACATTACCGGATACGTTAATTTAAAAAAATTACTGATTCTGGTGTGCTTTAAAATCCCATGGTAATTCGCGAGCAGCCTCTTCATGCGTTACGGTCTGGTGCGGCAAAACCAGTTCGAGATCATTGGACCCTAATTCTTCGAGGATGCTGAGGCAAAGACAGCGGCAGTAACAGGGGACACGTCCAGATAAATGATCCAAGATTATTTAGTGCCAGAAATGTAAGATTTTAATATGCATGATTCGTGCTTTCAACAAGATGCGGCGACACCACACACAGGGGTTTACAGGGGAAAGGGCCAAGCAATAACAGGGAATAGAAAAAAAGAAAATAAAAGTACTACACACTTTTTAAAAAGTGTGTAAAACTTTTACTCTCCACCTATTTCTCTACCCTTCCTATTTCCATTCCCCGTCTCCCTCTAAACCTCATTCTCTGTCCCACGATATGACACAGTCCACCCGGGAGGTGGTGGTGAGGGGGTCTAGGACATTTCGGCGCACACCTTGTTGAAAATTTTAAATTCAACAGATCAACTTAAAAAAAAAATCTGGAAAAAAAGGTTATTGTTAGAAATCTCTGACAAGGAAGTCGGAAATTATGTGATCGACGGTTTTCGTTCGTGTTCAAATTTAATCAAAAAGTAGTGGATCGATTTCTACAGAATTTGGTGGAACACTAGAGCTTAGCCTAGAAGGAAACGATTAGTTTTTGACCAAGACCTGGTTAGTATATCCGGATGTTTCCGAATAAGTATTTTTTCATTACTAACTTTTGAAGCAAAGTTATATTGGGAAGTTCCACACCTTAGTTAATATTGAGTCTCTAAATAGATTAGGAAATTATTACCCACTATAAAATATTAAACCTAGAAATATAAAAAAAAAATTAAAATTAATAACTGCATACAGACTTTATATTGCCATACATAAATAATGCGTATTGAATGAATACATTACTATTAATAATTTTAACAATAATACATACAGTCATACAGCGCGCCTTCTCGTTTTCCCAAACGCACCTCTCGCCTGCCTCGAATTCTCCGTCGCCCTTTTTCGCACCGCCGTAAAATCCTAGATGGCTCGAAGCCGTGAATGACATATCGTCAGCCCAAAGATGAAAAAGGGTCTTTCGCGCGACGATGCGGATTTTACGATAATTCGATTCTCTTCCTCGATTTTTCTCGTGGGAGAAATAAAAGGAAGACTTCTTCCTGGAATCAGACAGAAGCCCTTGGACCTACATCGAGTTTGTGGGAAACTCGATCCACATAAGAAACCGTTCGCCCGCTGCAAGGAAGGAACTTCTTGGGGAATTGGTTGTTGCCGTCACGGTACTTGTAGGTGCCAAACTTCTCGCAGCCTCCCCCCCCTCCTTCAGAGTCTGAGGTTACACAGGACCTCCCTCTGCGGATTACCCTAGACGTATCTAGGTAATTGGTTTTGGCTACCCATTCCAGGAGCCGAATAATGGGACAGGTACTTCGAGGAAGAAGTCCTATTGAGTCACCGCTTGGCTCACCTTCGTAATCCGGCAAAGTATTATCTTCTCATTCGGTAACCTCGAACGGCCGGACTAGGTGCGATCATCGTCACCAGAAGAAGATCTTCACCGACCCCCCCACTTCAAAAATACGTACGAACTCAAAGGTATCGTTAATTGAATTATCCCCTCCCCTAACTTCACCAGTTTATGTGTGTACTAGAATTCTCATCCTGAGCCCATACCCTCAAATATTAGAAGTGCTTACTTAATTCAGTGCTTAACTCAATAATAATATTCCCTTCGTTCTGTCTTGTGTCATTAAGACGCAAACATCCCAGTGAGTAATCTGCAAGTAATCCCCACGACATTTTTGTAGACTTATTTATTCAGTGCAAGATTAATCCTATTTATATTTATATACGCTGTGCTTATTTCAAATTCATTTACATTAAGGATTATTTTTGTAGATGTGTGTTTAACTAATTTAGACGATCCCTTGACAATTATTAAGCAATCCACTCGGCTTAAAACTCATTATTCCACCGACTCACCCATGGTTGGCTTATACTGAGTGGAGAACACACTCAGGGGATCGTCATCTTAGATTTGATCAAAAGGGTACGCACCGGGGTTATTCTTATTTACCGGAAGTGGCTAAGGTAGGCGTATTGGATAAGCTTCACCTCCGCTTCACCTCGGTGCGGTAATAAAATATATGTCCAGGAAGTGGGACTGGGATTACCAACTCACTAAACCTCGACAGAGATATTGCTATATACATATTGTTAAGCTAAGCTTTATTAATGTGTGTAATTATATTTTGAACTAAATGTTAGAAATTTAAGGAGCATATCTTGGCGGAGATGTGCGCTCGATGAGTGCTATTGCTTTGCAAAACTAAATTCTTTAGGAATGTCTGAAAAATGATTTGAAATTACTAAATCATTCTACCAGGAAGAATTAGTTATCTCTTATCCTTGAGGGCACAAGAATTGATACGAAAGCAATATATCATTTGGTAGTGAAAAGACAACTGAAAACCTTTGGGGACACTATTTTGGTCTTAGGATAATGGTTGACAGTTAAATATTAATTGGGGATTTGGAAGGATCCCACACAATGGTCATTTTCCAAATATGGTGCTTTAAACTCTTGGAATATAATGTTCTTAACAGGATTTAAAAAGATAAGAAAAAAAATTATAAATAGGGGTATGAATTTTAAATAACAACCCCAAAAGCGTTGTAAAAATGGCAATAGACCCAGTATTTTGGCTTTAGGAAAACGGTTGACCTGTTATAAATATTTAGAAGATATATTGAATATTTTAAAGTTTTTAAATTAAGTCAATTTTTGATGGAACTCACAGACAAACAACCTATGTCCATTTTACCCTAGAAATACTGATCAGGCCTGGTTTCAAACAAAGTTTGCGACATATATTTCTAAATATTTATGGGGGAAAGATTTCAGGGGATTCTAAAAATTGCTCCTCTTCCAGCATCAACATGTGCACTTGTAACCATCAAAGAATGTGAGATTATAGTCTTTTCAGCATTGAAGTGTATAAAGAGAAAAACTTTTTATCAGTTTCACTTTAATAATTTCAAGTGATTTATTTATTTAACTATATAAAATGTTCAAGTATTTCATTGATTAAACTTTTCGTAAAACCTAAATATGGCAGCGAATATAATATCAGAACGTGGAAAACCAAAATTTGAAAATGATGGATTTATCTATGTTTTTGATAGATATATTATGGATAAGGAAACAAAATTTTATAGGTGTGAAAGAGAAGATTCCTATAAATCAAGAATTCCTGTTTAAAAACAAAGAAATCATGAAATATATTAATGACAATTCACACGATCTTTTTCCAGCCAAAATTGAGAGAGAGTGCATTTTATCTCCAATAAAGACGTGTGCAAGCAACGCAGGAGAAGGAATTGCTATAAGTGTCGACGAATGCTTAGGTAATTTATGTCAAACTTGCCAAGGAGCTATACCAGATAATAGATGTTTGATCCGTCGATAAAGAAACAATGTAGGATCATACCCGATGAACACAATCGATTTCTCCAGTCTTGTTATTCCAGAAGAATTCAAAACATATCTTTTAGTGGAGAACAAACGAAAGAATTTTTGCTTGCAGAAAGTGGATGTTCTGAAACTTCTTGTAGAATTAAATATTTAGACGTAAAAATTACCTGAGATTATTAAATGAGTGTGAAAATATATTGTTGATTGTAATTTTAAAATCGCACCCCCTCCTTTTCCCATGTGTTTGTAATTTCAAGTGAATAATACAGGGGTGTACATCTCTTGCTCTACGATCCTCTCCTTAATATAGTTCGTGGAAATTATTCGACATGATTTTAAAAATTACACCTAGATTTAGACCAGCAATTATCAACTGTGACTATGAATTTGTAAATTTCAATAGCTTAAAAGTGTATTTCCCTTCAGCAGATATCAGAGGAATTTTTTTCAATTTGTGTCAAAATATGAAAAAGCATGTTTGTGATTTAGAAAATTCTCTTCAATACAGAAATGATTGGGAGTTTAACTTAAAATACAAAATAGTCTGTGTTTTAGCTTTTCTTTCAAATAAACACATTAATGAAGCAATCTTGCAGTTAAGTCACCAATTACCGGATGATCTACAAGAACTTCTCAATTGGTTTGAAGACATTTTGTAGGAAGAATGGACAGAAGAACAAAGAACATAAGAGAGCCTCGTTTACTTCATGCTATGTAGAATCTATATGAGCGAGTACTGAACGAAGAAAACAGGACAAACAATCAAGCAAAGCAGTAAACATGAGGTTGCAATCGGAACTTGAAATGCAGATTTATTGACAGTTTGCGTAAAATACAGAGATGAAGAATTTATGATGAAAAACTATTTGTTGGCCATAATCCTCCCTTAAAATTGAAAAAGTTCAGCGATGGAAATGAACGCATTCGCTGAGTGGTGGGGAATTTTGAGAATATTTCGTACATTAAATATTTAAGAAGAATTTCTCACAATTATGAATAGTGTGCATTTTTAAAGTATACGTTTAATTAGCGTCATATATGTATGTCAATATTAATTCTGTGTAGAGTTATTAGTTGTTATTCTACCTTTACATATTTCTAGTTTTAAAATATCGAGATGCTTAATAAATTTCCAACATTTAGTTGTATATAAAATTTCACGAATTAAGAAGGCTTATCTTTGCAATGTATACATGTAAATAACGTTAGCAAGATTCCAATAGGCGTTCAATATGCTTCATTAATATATTAGGTAATTAATGATCGTGCAATTTTGTTTAAAAACAAATTAAAACATTTTAGCGATTACATAATCTCCACCAAGTTACCCTAGCAAAAAAAACAAATAGTTTTCTTCTCGGCTAAGTTTCTAGTACTCCAAAAAATTTGGTAGAAATTGGTTTAATATTTTTTGAGTGTTTGAACACGAACGAAAGAACGAACGCCGTTGATCACATAATTTCCGACTTCATTATCAAAGATTTATAACAAAAAAAAAATTTCAATTTTTTTTTAAAGTAGATCTTGTTGAGTTAAAAAAAATATATTAACAAGATCTGCGCCGAAAAGGCTCTTGCGCAGAAACAGGTCTTGCGGCGAAACGGGTCTGCGCCGAGCTGGGCTATTCTTTCCACGTAGTGATTTGTGAGCGCTAGGGATGGACGACCTCCATACGACGCCCTCTCTTCTCTTCTCTCGCTCTCGCTCACAATAGAGAGAGGCAAGAGGGATCGGTAGGATCCGAAAGCCTATTATTTTACTCTCTCCTAATTTTTTCTTTTATCTAAGTCGTTTTTCCCCGGAAGGATAGGCGATTGAGAGGCGCCAAGATCGGCCAGAGTTTGAAGCTCATCGAAGATAGTCAGAGATTATCAAAATTTCGCTTTATTATCTGACTACCATTTTCCTCCAAAAAGTAGATGTATCGATCCAACTCGTCCCGGTACCGGGACCGGTAATGAGCGCGAAGATCACCTAGACTGGGACATTCAACAAGAATGTGCCGAACAGTCTGGAGGACAACGCAGTCTTCAAAGTATGGCGCAGGCGAGCACATCCTAAGGTCACGAGTGAGCGGGGAAGAGGATCTTCGGTAGGTACCCGGGGGTTAGGGCGAGAGGCCCTTATCTGCTTTCTTCTGAGTGTATTGCAAGGCGGGATGGATCGCTTGTGTCAGACGTATTTGGCAAAAGTTGTAGTCCTTGTTCAAGGACCCAGGCTTGGTGTCAGTTGACTTGTTTTCAGTTATGGTGTTGGGGGTAAAAAAAACCCTGTCACAGTAAGAAGGCCTCTTCTTACTGTCCTTGCCTCCTGTACCGCGTTGCTGCAGCCGAGGCAAGAATTGTGGATCGAACTCTGTCTTATATATCTTTTCTCTCCTCCCCCAAGGTTATGGAAGTCCGCAAAGGCTTGATATGCCCGTGTTGCGGACACAGGATATCGAGAAACTGGCATCATCGAAGGATTAACGTCGTGAAGGGAATAGGATCGATCCCAAGGATTCACCCACAAATCGAAGCCAACCGTTCGGTTCGCAGTGATCAAATTTTTGACCAAGGAAGGCAAGAATGCAAAAGAGATCCATGAATGCATGGTTGCAGTGTAAACCGACACCGCCCCTTCCTATGCAACCATTGCTCGTTGGAATAGGGAGTTCCGCCAAGGTCGTGAGTCCCTTGAAAATTACCCCCGTCCAGGACGCCCGTCAGACGTGACCAACGAGGACAATGTGGCCCGTGTGGAGAGGATGATCCTCGAAAATCGACGGGTGAAGGTCGAAGAAATCGAGCGAGAACTTGGAATATCACATGGAAGTGTTATCAACATCATCCACGACAATTTGGCCATGACCAAGGTCTCTGCCCGTTGGGTCCCTAGAAACCTCACGCCCCATGCTCGACTTAAACGTTGTCAAAGTCCACAAGGCCAGAGTTGCACAAGCTGCCCCGCGCGAGTGTGGATTCGAGGAGCTTAACCATCCCCTGTACAGTCCAGATATGGCCCCTAACGACTACTTTTTATTCCGCCAGCCCAAGGCTGCACTGCGTGGATGCCGGTTTGGGGACGATGAAGATTTCCAGCTCGCTGTTCAGGCGTGGATTGAACAGCAGTCGGCAGATTTCTGATTGTCGGGAACTCGAAGCCTCAGGGACAAGTGGCGCAAGTGCATTGAAGTCGATGGTAGTTATATTGAAAAATAATAAAACACTTTTCCTCATATCTCGTTTCCTTATATCCGAATTGCAAAACTTATTGACCGCCCCTCGTATACAATCAATTGATGCGAGCAGTCAATATTTATAATGATGTCCCTTGTTTTTCAGGACTGTTTCGCTTCGTTTTGGCCTGCTAAAGACCACATTTGTGATGATGTCTTGACTGATATTGCTCCATTTTTGTTCATTAAGCGACCGCAGCAGCTCACAATTGGATCGCTTCTGTTTATCAACCGCTGTAGTTTAATTATAATCACCACAAATTCCAAGGCCAATGTCCAAAAGGTTCGACGTTAGTTCCAGCCAAGACTTTGTTACGATTTCTGTTCTATGACAAGGTGCGGTATCATGCTAAAAATTAAATTTATCATAACCAAATTGATCCTGAACTGTTAGGAAAGATGCTGATGAAGCAGGTTTTGGTACCATTTCGAGAACATGGCGGTGTTCTTGGGCAAAATCGTTACTGCTCCAGTTCCTTCCATCAAAACAATATTTATTTCCATTTTACACCGGCCTAAAATCAATTATTTCCATTCAAAATAACAAAATTTATTACAAAATTTAGTTTATAAATACAATCATAAATAAATGTTGTTTTTTAAATTAACTCAAATTTTACTTAAGAAGCAAACGTGGTGAGAATAGAAAATGGGCAAAATAAATACAAAATATTTTAATCATAAAATCTAAGAACAGTTGAATACACAAAAATAAGCATCAACAAATAGTGTAATAATTGGAGAAATATGGGTATAATAAGAAATCTAATAGTAGGTAGGTCAAAAAGGACAAGTAAATAATAAAATGAAATTAAATCATATTATGTCATTAATAATTTTAAACCACGAGTTTTTAAGGAATATTCCAATTCATCAACGGTGAAATCGAATGTAAAATAACTACGTTTCAAATGTCTCGCGATGGATGGAATCATTATTATTTAAGTTTTGTTAAAATTGAGACGTGAAAACTTCAAATCTGGCAGAATGTTGACTTCTGCTCTCTTTCGTAACCTCATGATTTGCTCCTCCTCTTTTTTAACGCCAATTGGGATTTATTCTTTCTCTCTTCCATAAATTCTCCAAACCTTAAACAATCGTCTAAAGCAATCCAGTAATCCATAACCCTATATTTTAAGAACGAGATTTTTTGAAGGTTTGAATAAGATTTTTTCATTTAGTTCGGTTGTAACCTAAGTATATTTAATTTTTTTACCAAAGTTATTTCTAATAATTCCTTTATAAGAAGAACTACAGAACTACAGAATCTAGGACCAGCAAAGACCCTAAGTTCCGTTCGAGGCTAGTCCGCTACACTAAATCCATAACTACGATACACACTTATCTACGAGTGTATCTCTAACATGCTATATATTTATTTTTTTATTTTTTATTATTTTTATTTTTTTTTAAATATATAATCTACTGTACACACTTATCTAGTGGTGAAAATCTAATTTTAGGATAGTAAGACTATTTATAGGATAGGCGGAAAAGAAAATGGATATCTAAACTACACATGCAAGAGAAATCGCTGGCATCATTTTTACTCTCGTTGTTCCTCCGCTCCAAACTCCTTTTGCAAAGACGTTTTTATTTACCGTGCTCAGACTACGTTATATTTATACTATTTAAATGCGCGTCGAGACGGTTTTTAAACATATTTACCGACGTACTATCTACTACGTGAGTGGGTAGCCTATTCCAAATTTGAGTAATTTTAAACGTAAAATAGTTTTGGGCTATACTAGTGTTAAATCGCTTGTTCACTAATTTTAATCCGTGTTGGCGAGTGTTTTCCCTATGATCCAATTCGAACAAATTCCTATAATCAACGTTTGAAAATCCTCTCAATATTTTAAATACTTCTATTAGCTGGCCACGTAATATTCTGCCTTCGAGAGATGGCAAATCTAATGCCCTGACTCTTTCCTCGCACGGCCTATTTCTCAGCTCGGGAATTAATTTTGTAGCCCTACGCTGCACTCTTTCTAGTTGCGCGATATCTTTGTTTAAGTATGGAGCCCAAAATTGAACCACATATTCGAGCAGTGGACGCACAAGTGATTTATATAACGGTAAAATTATATCTTTGGATTTGAACGTGAAATTACGCGCGATATAACCCAGCACACGATTTGCTTTTTTACATGCATCCGCGCATTGTTTCGTGACTTTGAAGTCATCCGAGACTAAAACTCCCAGGTCTTTTTCCAATTAAACCACGTCGAGGACCTGGCCTTTCATGGTATACTCTACCCTCAAATTATGGCAACCCAAATGCATCACCTTGCATTTACTTAAATTAAACTGCATTTGCCACTTATCCGCCCATCTGACAATCAAGTTTAGGTCCTTTTGTAATTTATCTACATCCGATCTTACATAGGCACGGTTGCCCAGCTTCGTGTCGTCAGCAAATTTAGAAATCGTACTAAATACGCCATTATCCAAATCGTTTATATATATTAGAAACAATAATGGGCCAAGAACGGAGTCTTGTGGCACTCCACTACTGACGTTAACCCAATCAGAACATTCACCATTTATAACTACTCGCTGCGAACGATCCTTGAGCCAATTTCTAATCCAATTTAATATCTTACCCTTCACACCGATTGCTTTAACTTTCATTAATAATCTCTCGTGCGGAACGGTGTCAAACGCCTTTTTAAAGTCTAGATAGATTACATCTACAGCTTTGCTTTCGTCGTAAACGCAAATCATTTTATGGAAGAATTCGAGCAAATTTGTCAAGCACGATCTCGCCCGCCTAAACCCATGTTGGGAATCTTTAATCAGATTATTTAGCTCGAGGTGGCTCACTATTCTATCTCTAATTACCGATTCTAAAAGCTTTCCAACTACCGAAGTTAGACTAATAGGACGAAAATTCGTTGCTTCGTATCTATTCCCATTCTTAAATATTGGTGTAACGTTTGCACGCTTGAAGTCTAAAGGGACTACGCCAACTTCTAATGAGCGATTGAAAATTGCACGCAACGGCTTCGCAAGCTCATTCTTAAGTTCCTTTAAATGAGTGGGGTAAACGCCATCGGGCCCGGGTGATTTCGACTTTTTCATCAGGTTAATATATTTAAGGATTTCCTCTTCATTAACTGTTATATCGGATATGCAAATATCACTATTATCTACTTCTTCAACTAACGATCCTAATTCGGACGAATCTTCAACAGTAAAGACGCTTGTGAAATGTTCATTTAAAATTTTAGACATTTCCGCCGGAAATTCCGTCAAACGACCATCTTTGTCTTTAATCGGTCCTATTGAGCCTTTTAAGGTTTTCCTACTGTTTACATAGCCGTAAAACCGTTTCGGTTCATTCTTCGAATCCTTCGCGAGTTTTATTTCATATTTCCAAGAAGAAGAAGAAGAAGAAGAAGAAGAAGAAGAAGAAGATGATGATGAAGATGAAGAAGAAGAAGATGATGAAGATGAAGATGAAGAAGAAGATGAAGATGAAGAAGATGGAGATGAAGAAGATGAAGATGAACTACAGAACTACAGAATCTACAGAATCTAGGACCAGCAAAGACCCTAAGGTCCGCTCGAGGCTAGTCCGCTACACTAAATCAAAAACTACGATACACCCTTATCTACGAGTGTATCTCTAACATGCTATTTTTTTTTATTTATTTATTTTTTTTTAATACTATCTACTGTACACACTTATCTACATGTGTACATTATCGTGCAATTTTAACTAATCAAACTAGGGGTCGGAGGAGATAGAAAGTTTTTCTTCTCATCTTCCGCAGCCACTCGACTGCTAGTGGTGAAAAGCTAATTTAGGGATAGAGACTACTTATAGGATAGGCGGAAAAGAAATGGGACATCTAAGCTACACATGCAGAGAATCGCCGGCATCATTTTTAGTCATCATAATTTCATATCCTTAAACCTCCGCTCCAAACTCTCTCTCTGCAAAGGACGTTTAAATTCACAGTGCTCAACTACGTTATATTTAAACTATTCAAATGCACGTCGAGACGATTTTTGAACATATTAACCGAAGTGCTATCTACTACGTGGGTGGGCAGCCGATTCCAATTTTGAGTAACTTTAAATGTAAAATAGTTTTGGGCTATACTAGTGTTAAAACGCTTGTTCACTAATTTTAACCCGTGCTGACGAGTATTTCCCCTATGATCCAGTTCGAACAGATTGCGAAAGTCAACGTTTGAGAAACCCTTTAGTATTTTAAATACTTCTATTAGCTGGCCACGTAATCTTCTGCGTTCTAGCGATGGCAAATCTAAAGCCCTGAGCCTTTCCTCGTATGATCTATTCCTCAGCTCTGGAATTAATTTCGTAGCCCTACGCTGCACTCTTTCTAATTGCGCGATATCTTTCATTAAATATGGAGCCCAAAATTGAACAGCGTATTCGAGAAGTGGCCGCACAAGGGATTTATATAAAGGTAAAATTACATCCTTAGATTTGAAGGTGAAATTACGCGCGATATAACCCAAAACGCGATTTGCTTTTTTACACGCATCCGCGCATTGCTTCGAGAATTTAAAATCGTCTGAGACTAATACTCCCAAGTCTTTTTCTAATTTAACCGCGTCGAGGACTTGGCCTTTCATGGTATATTCTACTCTTAAATTATGGCAACCCAAGTGCATTACCTTGCATTTGCTTAAATTAAATTCCATTTGCCACTTGTCCGCCCAATTGGCAATCGAGTTTAGGTCCCCCTGCAATTTATCGACATCCGATCTTACATAGGCACGATTACCCAGCTTCGTGTCGTCCGCAAATTTCGAAATCAGACTAAGTATGCCTTTATCTAAATCGTTAATATAAATTAAAAACAATAAAGGGCCTAAAACAGAGCCCTGCGGTACCCCACTACTAACGCTAGCCCAATCTGAACATTCCCCATTTATTACCACCCGCTGCGAGCGATCTTTCAGCCAATTTCTAATCCAGTTTAAAATCTTATGAAGATGAAGATGAAGATGAAGAAGAAGATGAAGAATAAGAAAAAGAAGATGATGAAGATGAAGAAGAAGGTGATGATGATGAAGATGAAGAAGAAGGTGATGATGATGAAGATGATGAAGATGAAGATGGTAAAGATTAAAATTATGAAGATTAAGATGAAGATGAAAATGAAGAAGATGAATATGAAGAAGATGAAGAAGAAGAAGAAGAAGAAGAAGAAGAAGAAGAAGAAGAAGAAGAAGAAAAGGGTGTTAAAATTAAGAGTCTATAAAGGGGATTAAAAAAGGCGGTTAAGATTAGCAAATAAGGCCGTAGGCCACACCCCGCAAGGGTGCCTGTGTAGCCAAGCTCCTCCTGTTAAGGAAGAGAACAGCGGCTTGTTTGTTATTATATGAATGCATAAAATAAAAATCGGATGTTTTCATTATGTCTTGAGCGATCGTGATTTGCATTTGCTTCGAGACGGTGGAATGATCTGCCGCCTTGAACGCAAGCAACTATTTCCAAAGTTGATAGATAGAGAGCAGCTCTATAAAGGTTTTTCTTTAAACAACGCAATAACTTATTGCTAATTTTTATAATACGCATTATTTTCTTTGTAGGATAGCGGTAGGTGAAGATCGCTCTTACACTATTTCAGAGCAAACATGATAAAAACCACTGTCTATGACTCAGCTAAACAGCCATAGGATTTCGTGCATACAATATGTTTTCATTGTTTTTTTATTCAGAATACATTTAAAATATGATGTAAATAAATAAATTAATTATAAAAACCAATATTAATAAGTAAAAACTCATAGCTGAAATAATCAAAGGTAAAGTGAGACGACGATAGCGCCACCTACTTTAGGCTATTTCGGCCTAAAATTATCATTTTTAAGGTAATTTCAAAATGGGAGGCATACCCCCCCCCCCACTTAATTGTGCCCCCTCCACCGCATTTTTTGCAAATAAACTAATAATATTCCTAATTCGGAAACCTAATAATAGATTCGAATTCAAAAGGCGAATGCTAAATGTCGTTAGGTCTCTAGTTTTTCCACCGCGTTCCTTGACATCAGACATATAAGCTTTACCCACAAATTTGATTTAAATCAATCATATTTTCTTTAAAATTGATTAATATGAAATGCCATATTTTAATTCTGAAAAAAAATCCGTTTCAAATGACATATAATATGATGCGATTCCAATTAACACTGTGGCTCCTAAGATGGCGGCCTTTGCATTCTTTTGTCCGAACTTCGAAAAAGTAACGAAGTATCGGTAAACTTAATTTCATCCGGATTCCACCACAAACGAGGATTCCTTTGTAATTTAATGAGCTGAATAACATTTCTGCTATAACTTTTATTAATTATAGACTCTAAAAGCCTGGGAATAAGGGCGCTATCGTCATCTCAATTTACCTAATCAAAAGAGCTCTTGCTAGCCGAGTGGATAATGCGTTGCTCTCCCAATGTCACGGTAACTGGTTTGGTCCCGGCATGAGCGGATGCAAACGTCAGCGCACGTAGGGATCTGGACGCTCACCCCTGTATTGGGGTGGGTAGATCTTACAATTCTCAATTACAACACTGCTCTCTTTCCCCTCTCGTCTTCGCCGCACAACACACTTGTTTCAAAGAATCCAGCCGATGGGTATCTTATAACAAGGACTCAAGTCGTGAAGAAAAGAAAGGGCGGTGGCCTCTATTGGTGAGGTGGGGGCTCGTATTCGAGCCGGAGACCGACGACGACTTTGGAAGGAAGGTTGTCGCAGGCGGACTCGCGCCGCTCATTCGCCCCTATCACCACGAAGCGCCAATGGCGACATTGCAGCACAAATGCCACATTTGTTGATGAAATCACATTAGAGATGGGGGAGGGGGCAGTTTTAGAAGGGAGATGATTTTGACCACCTTTATTTCATGAGGGAATGCCATCCCCCCCTCAACTAGACCCTTGTTAAATATATCCACATACCTCTGACTCGGAACAGGTCCCTCTGCCCTGCGACGATGAAGGTTCTACCTGAACGCTGCTTAGTGTCAAAAGCAAAATGCTTCCTGGCACGTCTCTTCCAAAAGCACCGGTGATTGTCATACAGACCTTTATTTCTATTTCATTATCTGGTCTGGGATACTCCTGGATGAAGAAAGGTTGGCGAACCACCACTACTACAACTACCTAATCAATTTTTTCGTCAAATTTATTTAACGTTTATTTATTAAAATTATATTTTAATTTGCTGGTAACGAAAAAAAATTATCTGAGATACTCCGCCTCCTCCCAATTAAGTTCTTCGAACGTAGGTATGTGAGGGAATAGATGCCCCCCCCCCTCACAAGCGAGCCTCTGTTCGTTAACCACAACATCCTGGCAGGGTAGACGATGTAGCCCAAACTCGTGACCACCTCTCTCTCTCGCCCCTTGTCTCGAAAAGAAGCTGAACGGTTAAAACAGCAAGATTTCCCCTAAGAGCGGGTATTCAATTTCACCTCGGAGGCGAAATTAGAGGAGCGTCGCCCTAAAGCCAAAAGGTCCCTCCGGGCCATCTGTACGACGCCCTGAGAAAAACCGTTGAAAGAGGAGACTTAATGCGGCATGTCCACGCATCGCCCCCTTCCCTTCCTGCCCCTACCCCAGTGGGGTGACGACCTATAAAAGCGAATATATTTGGAAAAACAGGATAGAATACGTGAGTCAGCCAGGCTACGAAGTCCCCGGCAACAGGCCGGGCTACCAACAGAAGGAACTAAAGAGAAGCCTATCCGGAACTAGTTCCTGGTGATCATACCGAACTTTAAGTTAACTTGATCAAGTTCAACTTACGCTCGTCAGAGAAAACCCCCCTCTCTCGGTGGCCCCCTAAAGCACCGAGATAGTCCTCGCCCTTGAGGAATACTATAACTAAGAAGCTCATCCTCGAGCTAGTTCTTGGTGGTCACACCGAACTTTAAGTTAACTTGATTTAAGAATCAAGTTCAACTTACTCTCGTGAGAGAAACCCTCCTATCCTGGTTTATCCCAAAGCACCGAGATAGTCCTCGCCCTTGAAGAATATCGGAACGAAGAATAAGCTCATCCTCGAGCCCGTTCCTGGTAGGCACACCGAAATTTAAGTTAACTTGATTTAAGAAGCAAGTTCAACTTACTCTCGCCAGAGAAATCCCTCTATCCTTGTGTATATATATATATACATATATCTCGTGGTGATATCATTTCCTGCCGAAGGCGTGTGGCTCCCCCATGTGCCACACGCGACAAAAGCCTCCGTGGCTTTAAAGTTATTTTGCCCGTACAAATACATATGGACAAGCGGCATGCGTCATCCAAGCAACAACATTATTGAGGTGACGTAACCATTGAGTTCAAGGTCCGACTCAAACCCGATTCTAGTAGGAAGCTACAAAAGGTATTTAAACCTCGGTATCCGTTTCTGTAAAGTCCGTTTGCATTTTTTATATTAAAGTGAGCTATGGGTCAACCACCTCTATAATTTCAAGTATGTCATTTTAGAAAGCCTTACTTGAATTTATTGAATTCATTTCTGTGCATTTAAGGTGTCAAATTTCGATGGTTCATGTTTTAGTTTTTTTTTTAATTAAAGTTTTAGTTTTTTTAACAAACTTTTATTCAATCCTCGAAACGCTAAGCAAGGCATTAGGAACCCTCCAAGTTTAAAGATACTAATAATAATTAATCATAATCAAATATATACATATAGCACTCTTAGAGATAAAACGTAATAACATAGTTTCGTGAAGTACGTAACCAACCTATACTTACGAACTCCTGCCATTACTCGGTCCTTCCTATACCACGACACATGGATTATATCTTAGAATTTCCCCATCGTGGAGAAGAGAAGCCCAACGCTGATTCTAAGCTGACCTAACTTGATTATAATTAGTTAAATCAATTCCAATGATTCCATTGCATTAGGTAATTATAAATGCAGTATAAATATCTAAGGGAATAAAGACACACTAACAAAACTAGTGTCACTTAGGCTGAGAATTGACCCAAGGAAAAATAAAAACCAATTCCATTCATGTTGACCTTTATTTATCCACCCTTCTATGAGGCAATGTGCATTACCAAGTAAAAGAAAAACATAATAAATTCAGTACCGTCGCAAACAGATTCTAACGTTTGTATTTTTATCCTTCCATCACTTTTGCATTTACGCTAATAATAATTATAATAATAATAATGCTATCATTTCAATAGAGAAAATTGTTAAGCAGATTTCGTTCTTTTTACCTAGAGTATTAAAGGACTTGGCGCTAATATTAGGAGAGGAGCGCGATCTTCAAGTCCTTACATTCACATGCCAAACTTTGGCCATAAAATCGATTTTAACGAGGTAAAAATTATATACAAGCCTAATAATTACATTAAAAGACGTATTGAAGAGTCTATCTAAATTGTCGTATGGACGATTAGATACCTCAGAAGGACAATACAAATTTACTGAATACATATCTAATATAGTCGCCTCCTCAATTCAGAAGCCGCCAAAACTCGCCAATCCAAGGGATTAATAGCGCCTATCTTATAGCCATCGGTCCAAATTCCAGCAGTTAAATTCCATAATGCTCTTATATATTTTATTGTATTGTACCCCTTTTATTAATGTTCGTTTGATCAAGGTCTTATACAGCTTGGTCGCACTGTACATACTTCAAATTTATCCTTGCCTTTTAGAATTAAGGAAACTTGCCGTTGAATTTCCTTTATTCTGAAGAAGAAAGTGGAAGAATATTGCTTGGATCAATTGTAGAATCCCGTCCCCCCCACTCCGTTGTGCTTAGGGTGGAGATTCGAAGATTGACTGTTGCTGGGTTGGACATTCTACAAATAATCATCGCTCTTGATACAAATTACCTCGTTAGCGATCTACTCAATAGTGGAAGAAGATAGATGGGGAAAGAAGAAAGAGGAATGGGCCACGTCCAACAGCGTCTCAACGGGACGATGTTGAACTTATCCCTGTTAACTCTGATCTTCCATTTCCTCTCATACTGTTTAATGTTAGAGATTTCCGCTATAGTTTGAGCTGTGTGAGTCCTTGCCTTCCTTTCCGTTCATGGGGCGCTTTTAGTTTGAACTAGGGTCTCTGAAACCCTTGATCACGAGACAAGCCCTTCGGTTCATAATGAAGTCGCATAGGACCCTTTCCAGGATTAGGTCTAGCTAGAGGCTTAGGATCTTGTATTGGACTAAATCCAGCCAGACCTTATCGAATGTCTACATAGTCTCATTGGCTCGACAATATGCAATTTTCTCGGCACGACACTGTGCCCCTCTTTTTTATGGAACCCAGGTTGTTGAATGTTGTGCTCTCCTAACTCGACCAGTTGATCTTGACGTCTTTCGGCTACGATCTTCTCGAATATCTCCAGATGAAAGATTGGTTGGCAGTTAGCCATTTCGTCTGGCGGCTTATTCCTTTTCGGGATGAAAGTGATTTCAGCCATCCTATACCTGTGTGGGAAGCAGCCTTTATTCAGGGCATCATTCATGGTTTTACGAGACCCTGAATAATTTGCCGAGGTGCATGCACCAGGTCCAGACCAGCCAAGTGCTCTCTTTTTTGAAAGATCTTATGATGGTCATGGTCTCTTCAAACATGATGGGCTGTTCACGCGTACCCATCTCTCTTTTTTTGAACACATGGGGATGCGAATGGGTCTTATGTACCATCGTGGTGAGGTCATCGAGCAGTTGATCTTCGAATTCCTGCTTGAATTCGTCGTTCTCATCAGGGAATATTTCAAAAATCTCTTTCCAGTGTTTTTTTTATGTTCTTTCGAGGGATTTTGGATACTCTATGAGCTCCTCACCGTCTTTAACTCGTGTTCTGGATTTTGAAGACAATCCTATAAGTTTTCGGATGTTCGTTCAAAACTTTACAGGATCGGTCTTCCTGTCTAGCCTACCGATAATTTCATTCCAGTTCTCTCTGTTTGTAGAAGATTGTTGTTTTGAGCCACTTGCTCAGTTGTCGCATTCCGGCTCTTTATTCCTGTAGAGGAAAATCTCAAAAATGATTATGAAATTTATTATTATACTTTAGGTGACCCTGCTAAACTACAATAGCACAATTCATAATTTTCTGATGTGGGGAAAAAAATTGGATATGAGAGAGTTAGTGCTCACTCCTGTGTGAGTTGCTGTTATTTATTACATTGTGTAACAAAATTTAACTTATTTCATGTCATTGGGTTAAAAGTGTTATTTCCCTTTTGTTTGTGGCTCTATTAAATGAAAAATGTCAATTTTAATCCCCAAACCTTGCTTTTGTGGCTAAGACATTGAATTTTAAATAAGCCCATATATAGTAAATAACATTATTTTGATGCAAATAGTAAAAATATATTCAAAGTTTCAACTGTTATGTTTTTTCTAGTTGCGGTGTAAACATAATATAGTGTATTTAAAAAGTTATAAGAAACTAATACAATATTAATACCTATTATTTCCCTTATATTTTGTTTTTGGCGACCTGAACAGCAATGGTAGTTCTCTTAAATTCCACATAGATTCGGCACTAATTTTGGTAAAAAATAAACTGTAGAGCTTTCTAGAACTTTCGAGAATTTTTTATATGCTTAAAGAATTTATAGAACATATAGGTAACGTAGATGACTATAAATACAAAGAAAGTCTACTCAACAGATCAGTTTAACTCTAGCTGTCATAGCGCAAAAATCGTCACTAGTCATTGATAGAAGCATTTCTCACACATGGTATCAAGAGGTTTTAATCATCCGACAGAGGCATTTTGCTATGTCTACGGCAGATTATTAAGACACAAGCGAAAAAGTACTCTGTAGAGAGATCTGCTAAAATGTGTGAGGCTTACAAGGCATATTTCAGCATGCCAGTCGGAGATCAAGACAATCTTAGGCACCTTATTTCACCTCCTCTCTCTGCAAAAGAACTCTGGAAGGTAATATATATATATATATATATATATATATATATATATATATATATATATATATATATATGAAAATTAATGCAATATCGCAAGAAAAGATGAGGAATTAAACCACATTCTCCGAAGACAATTTAATTTAGAACAGTTTCGGTGTATCTCACACTCTTTTTCAACTGACACTGGATAGAAAATATAAGAAAAGTGCATACAAGCATAACACAAGGTCAGGTCGTGAAAGATCCCCTCTTTTATCGCCAATCCCCTACTTGTGGCTAATCTGGGAGGGGGGGGGTTAGGCCTAAACATATTGAAGGGCTGACATTTTACTATTTTGTTTATTTGCTTTCTTATTACAGGATTAAAAGAAAATTGACCCTCAGATAGATTTAAATTAGGAACTGACGATATCAAGCTCGATTCTACGATTCTTCTCTTAACATAGTTAGCCGATTTAAATACCATTTTACTTCCATTGAAATCGATCGTATGATTCTTGTCTCTAACATGGCAAAATATTCCACTGCTTTCGCTGCCCACTCTAATATCTCTTTTGTGTTCATACAATCTCTTGTCTAGATTTCTCCCCGTTTCCCCTATATAAACTTTATGGCAATCGTTGCATGGTATTGCATATACTCCTATGTTAATATGTTCTTTGGGTTTCCTGGCAATCATCAATTGGTTTAAGGAATTATTATATTTAAAGGCTAGATTAATACCCGCTTTTCCAAATATGTCCTTTAAACTATTTAATTTATTATTAAATGGCAATGTTATACATTTGTTGAAGTCATTAGTGCGGGAGGGCTTATTACCATAGAATGTTTTCCTAGCTGCAAAATGGGCAGACGATATGAACCAATCGGGGTAATACAAATTAGAAAAAATGGTCCTGATAATGACAATTTCTTCATCTAAATAGGAAGGATGACATATTTTGTATGCTCTAAGGAAAAGGTTAGAAATCACCGATTTTTTAACAGTATTATCGTGAAACGAAAAATAATGTATATAGGCATTCGAGTGGGTTGGTTCCCTATACACGTCAAGTGTATAGCATCGGCACTCGGGAGGTCCCACCCCTTCCCAGCTCTTCCACCCCGTGGGATCACAATCCTGCCGACGCACGAAGAGTGCTAGGCTTTGAAGAACCCATCCTTGGGTTCCAGCCCAACCAAGGTATTCCCCAAATTGTTGAGGCCCGCCGGGTTACCCCGGACTGGGCCCTCGTGGTGACCCACCTACGGGCACACGTAACCACCCCATCCACCCCATCTGTGTTCCGTACTCGTGATATCGAGGAATTACAATTGTTGTTCATTGTATATAGGTTCAAGGACCAACTCCTAGAGGAGGAGACCTCATGTCTGCGCACCAGGCTGAGGCTCTACTATTTAGTCTCTTACGTTGGGTGGGGGTATGCTCTGGAGGACTACCTCCTCCAGGCTACCCAGGGTGCGGGAATTCCCATTGACCCTGTTATCTATAACAGAACCGTTCTGAGGGAGTCTTGGGCGCGTCCCGCCCCTACCCGTCCCCAGCCGGCTGCTCCGGCTGCCCGCCCTCGTCGTCGCCCTAGGGCAAGGAGTAAGGCCAAGGATGGCCGGAAATGAGTCGCCCATCGACTCATGAGAGGACGAGGTGTGGGCTGTGCGGGATATTTTCAACTTTGTCCCTAGCCCCCCCTTCTCCCCTTCTTCCTCCCCTCCCTGGGTTCTTGGTTCCCCTGGGGTTGGGGCAGACCTCCCTCTCGCCGTGGGTTCAGGAGATGGTGAGGTCGCTGATTTCGGATTTAATATTGATACCCTCCCGGAGTGGGGCGCCGAAATCCTTCCCGAGGATCGGGACCTGGAGGACTTCGCTCTGTCATATTAGGAGCGCCTCCTTGCGGCTGACCCAGGACTAGCTGCTGCCGTCGACGCCATTAACATGGCCATCCCCCTGGACGATAAAACCCAGGATCTAATCGACGCTGACCCCCAACTGCGGGATGTGCTCGAACTCATCGAGAACGTACCGGTCCCGGTGACGAACGACTTCCCTGCTTCGCCGGATGTGGAGGCTCCTCCTCAGGATGCGCCCCCGGCAGCCAGGGTTGAGTCTGGTCAGGACCAGGGCGACGGTGACGACGCCGACGAAGAAGACAACAACGAGGGTGAGGCTGGGAGCGTTTTCGACCCGCTGGCGCGGGCCCGAAACGATCCCCTGCAGTGCATATCTGCGACTTCATCCCTGGAAATGTGTGTCACCACGTGTCCCTTCCCTCTAATGTGGTGAAAGCTGCTGGAGGTAAAGGGGTCCGGGTGTTCCTAGGTCAATACCGTCATTTCGCTCCAAGCAGTAAGCTTATGCTCCAGGTGATGCAGACCCTTCTGCGCGCTGGCGTTGTTGAACGCCCGGAGCAGATCAGGTGCGCCCATCAGGTGTTCCTGGTCCCCAAAAATGAGACCAAGGATAGGCTCATTTATGACATATCTCCTTTGGGCGTGTCGGGTTGTTATACCCCCCCCCCCTCCCTCCTTTCCAGCTACCCTCCCTTGAAAAGGTTCTGCGTGATGCAGGAGAGGCCACGTGGGCCATAAAACTCGATCTACAACATGGGTTTTATCATATTCCTCTACATCGGAATGCCCGGCCTTAGTTCGGCGTGCTCTGTGAAACCGATCGCTTCTGCTTTAAGCGTTTGCCCATGGGGTTCGCGGGATCTCCCTACATCATGCAGGCTTGCATGGCGCCGATCTTCGCGGAGTTTGACAGACTAGCGGGTATCTCGGTGTATACGTACATCGACGATATCCTGGGCCTAGGTTGTCCTGACGCCCTCCTCAGATTTATTGAGCTAGTCCGCAGCTCCTCCATTAAAATTAATGAAAAGAAGTCGGTGCTTGCCCCCACGCGCCACCTCGTGTATCTTGGCGTTGATATAGACCTGCGTTCCAGCCTCACACGATTGACCCCGAAGATGAGGAAGAAAAACTGCACCGCCTTCGAATGGGCTCCCCGTGTTCCAGCGTCTTTCCTCTTTTGGGCCCGGTTGGGTGGCCTGCTTAATTTTTTAGGAATGGTTATAGGCCTACCACGATTTGGGGCACAGCTGGCCTACGCGCGGTCCTCCTGGGTTGCCCTTCTGGCGATCCTCCTCCCCTCTGGTTGGGAGAATGTGGTTTAATTCCTCATATATATATATATATATATATATATATATATATATATATATATATATATATATATATATATATAGGCATGTTTTATTAAAGATCAAGTCTAGTTGAGCCTTAATTAGCTTCTTTAGATAAGTGTTCCGATATTCATGGTTTATTTTTAGCTAGCTCACTTTCGGTCACGTTTAACCATCTTCAGAGCAAATTAATTTTACACTAGTTAAACATTTAAAGGCATTAAATTTATATACTAAAGATAATTTAGATAATGAAAAGAAGAGGGAATGTGGTTGACAGTAAGTAGTTAGAAGAATGTACATTTGGGAATGGGATTTCGGTCATTATTGACCTTTAATCCGTAAAGAGTCTTAAGGTTCGCTGGGTGGCGGTTAATTGGGCATTAATTTTCGGTTTTTCTTCGTGGATTAGAATCGCTTCCTGGATATGAAGGCGTGTGCGGTCACTTCTTCTTTTGTTAATGGCGTTTGGTACTAAATTTCTCGTGTTAGTTGAATTCCATGTTGCCTGTAGTAGTTCTTGATGGCGCCGTTTTGCAGATGCATGGTGAGTCTACGAGATAGGGATGTGGTTGTCATTCCAATGTATTTATTTGAATTATGAAGTTTGCAATATTCATGCGGACAGGTGAATTCATAATTCCCTTTGAAGTTTTCAATTCTTTTTTCGTACTCGTGTCGTTGATAATGACGTGATTACTTATTTGGGGGGGGGGGTTATAATATATTGTGACTTGTAGCGTTTCTTTTGGATTCGTCATTTTGTATTTTGGTGTATAATATTCTTGATTGTTCTTTCGTCGATTTGATACGATTCACTCATTTGGTTCATATAGAAGATATTTATTGGGTGTTTCTTATCTTCTTCATTTTTATTATTGTTATTTTCATGTAAGTTTTTCAGGAATGTATTTGTTTCTTTGTCCACCATAGTGTTGGAGAAACCATTTGTAGAAATCTAAATATCACGTACATTAGTGTACGCAGTTATACCCCGACACAAGCTGCGCGTCCCTCCCGTATTCCAAATTCGCCTTTCGCCTCGAATTTCCTCCGCCTCTTTTCGCACCAAAGAGATAACCAAATTTGAGGCCGGTCGCTCAGGAAAATGTCGGCCTCGAAGGACACCTGCTAGCCGACCAAGGTCCGAGTTTTCGCGCCGTCGTAAACCGCGACGTATAGCAAGAAATAGCTCGAAGGTGTGAAAGATTTACTGTGTCTGGCAGCAGATGAAAAGGTATTTCGCGCAGCGATACGGATTTTATGATAATTCGGTGCTCTCTCCCGATTTTTGCTCGTGAGGGAAATAAAAGGGAAAATTATCCCTGGAGTCAGGCAGAAGCCTTTGGACCTACGTTGTGAGGAGAGCTCGTCCCACAAAGAAAACAGTTCAGAGGTTACACAGGACCTCCCTCTGCGGATTACCCTAGATGTAGCTAGGTAATCGGCTTTGGCTACCCACACCAGGAGCTGAATAATCGGACAGTCACTTCGAGGAAGAAGAAGTCTGATTTGAGCCACAGTTTGGCTCGCCTTCGTGATCCGGCATAGGATTATTTAATCACCGGTCTAGGATTACCTTCTCATTCGGTAACCTCGGACGGCCGGACTAAGTGCGATCATCGTCACCAGTAGAAGATCTTCACCGTCATTCTCAAAAATACTTACGAACTCAAAGGTATCGTTTAAGTGAATTATCCCCTCCCCTAACTTCACCAGTTTATTCGTTAACTAGAATTCCCATCCCGAGCCCATAACCTCGAGTATTAGAAGTGATTAATTTAATGCTTAATTCAATAATATTATTCCATTCATTCGGTCGGGTGCCATTGAGACGCAAGCATCCTAGTGAGTAATTTTCAAGTATAATCCCCACGACATTATGTAGACTTACTTATTCAGTGCAAAGATTAATTCTATTTATACCTATATACGCTGTTTCATATTTCTAATTCATGTACATTAAAAATTATTTTTGTACTGTGTTTTTAACTATTTTGGACGATCCTTTGGCAATTAATAAGCAATCCACTCGGCTTAAATCTCAACATTACACATGTCCACCCATGACTGGCTTTTACTGAGTGAAGACACACTCAGGAAATCATTATCCTAATTTTGATCAAAAGGGATGCACTGGGTTTATTCTTATTCACCGAAAGTGCCTACGGTAGGTGTATTGGATACACTTCACCTCCGCTTCACCTTGGTGCAGTAATAAAATATATGTTCAGGAAGTGGGACTGGGATTACCCACCCACTAAACCTCGACACCATTATTGATGAGGACTTGGTTTATTCTTTGAATTTCATATGGAACAATGCCCATGACGAACTGCATTTGTATGCGCGTCTAATGTATGTTCTTATGACACGTTTTTTTATATCTTTCTGGACATTCGCCATCTCCATTGAGACAGTTCCCAGAATTCGTTTGTTTAGTATATACCTGGGTTGTGTATTTATTTTCACTTGCTGTCACTTCAATATCAAAGAACGGTAATGTTCCATTAGAATTGAGTTCATACGTAAATTTCAGTACAGAGTGCTCTTCCATTCGTGTTTTAAGTCTTTTCAGTTGATTTTCATCTTTAATTACAGGATATAAATCGTCAATGAAACGGCAGTAGGTTGAAGGTTTGAGATGATTCTCCGTCAATATTTCTTTTTCTAGGTGACCCATGTAGAAGTTTGCAAAAGTGTGTCCGAGTGGTGAGACCATGTCAACTCCGTTATTTTTTTGTAGAGTTTTCCGTTAGGTGCGCTAAATGGTGTTTGCATTGTGCACGCCTTCAAAAGATTCTTCAATATGTTGGGGTCTAATTTGGGAGCAGGTTTGTTCGAGTTTTTATATACTTCGTCAATTATTATATTTACTGTTTCTTCGGTGGGTACGTTTGTGGAGAGGCTTTCTACGTCCAATGAGGCTATGATTCCATAATATTATTCAATTCATTCGGTCGGGTGCAATTAAGACGCAGGCATCCTAGTACGTAGAATTCAAGTGTAACCCCCACGACATTATATATAGACTTACCTGTTCAGTGCAAAGACTAATCCTTTTTATATCTGTATATGCTATTTCATATTTCTAATTCATGTATATTAAAGATTATTTTTGTATCTGTGTGTTTAACTTTTTTGGACGATCCTTTGGCAATTAATAAGCAATCCACTCGGTTTAATTCTCAATATTACATAAGTCCACCCATGACTGGCTTTTACTGAGTGAGAACACACTCAGGGGATCATTATTTTGATTTTGATCAAAAGGGACGAACCAGGGTTATTCTTATTCACCGGAAGTGGCTACGGTAGATGTATTGGCTACACTTGACCTCCACTTCACCTTGGTGCGGGATTATAATATATGCCTAGGAAGTGGAACTGGGATTACCCACTCACTAATCCTCGACAATAGTATATTTATTTGAGAGAAAAAAATAATAGTACAAATTAGCGTTACAAAAAATAGTTAATAGTGGTGAAAAATTTTGAGCGGAGAAGAGAAAGTTATAAGTAAGAAAAGAAATGGGTTTTCCAGGTACACAACCGGTCATATTTTATATATTTACACAGAGTTATTTCAATCTTTCATAATATATTGAGTTGAGTTCTCCAGGACATACTGGAGGTCAAATTTTTGAGATTTTACAATCAAGAATTTTTTTTTAGGACAGAAAATTATATCTAAGAAAGTGCAATTATTTTAATATAGTGTTGTCGTATGTACAAATTTCACGAAATCTTTGTGCTTACTACCAAATGTTCATTATTAATCACGGTTTATTAAATGTTTTATTATTAATATTCTTAATCACTAAACTTTGTTATTAGCCACTAAATATTATATTCATTATTAACCGCAGAACTATTATCATTATTAACAACTAATTATTCAATATTGATCACTGTTTATTTAATGTTTTTATTAATACTTCGTTTAGTCGTTGAACTTTATTATTATTTTTGACCACTAAATATTATATTCTCCAGTACATACTGAAGGTCAAATTTTTTTAAATTTTTACAGTCAGGAAATTTTTCCAAGACAGAGAATTATATCTAAAACCTGCATTTATTTTAACATACTGTTGTCTTATGTACAAATTTCACGAAGTCCTTGTGCTTACTACTAAGAATTCATTATTAATCACTGTTTATTAATATGCTTAATCACTGAACTTTGTTATTAGCCACTAAATATTATATTCATTATTAACCACTGAACTATTATTACTATTAACTACTAATATTCAGTATTGATCACTGTTTATTTAATGTTATTAATTTGCTTAATCGCTTAACTTTGTTATACTTACTAGTCATTAAATATTATGTTGTTTATTAACCACTGTTTTTATTATTAATTCGCTTAACCACTGTCTCTTGAATGTTTTATTATTAATCGCTTAACCTTTGAGCTTTAGTATTATTATACTTTTTATTAACAGTTTGTTAAATTAATTCGCTTAATCGATGGATTTTATTATTAACTGTAGGGATGCGAAGATGTATCAGAGAAAAATATTCCTTCCAAATCGATAATATAAATAGCCCATTAAATTACGAATCCAGTACGAACTCAGCCGTAGCGTAATGGCTAAGAGCATTGTCGTTTAGATCTAAAGATACCACTTTCGAAGCTCAAAGTCCACAACTTTTACGAAGAAATCACCAGAAGAAAACGGAAACCAAGAAAAACGCTTTAAGGATAACTCAAGAAGACTCAAAATAAATGGATCGCCTCAGGAAAGAAAAACGGAAGAAAACGACTTCAAGGGCTGACTTATCAAATCATCAAGAATGAAGAAGGAATTATCAACTCAACGGGAATCAAGAAGGAATCATCAACAACAAGATAAAATGAAAAAATATGAAGAGGCATCAAGAAAGGAACGATACGAAGATCAAGAATTAACCCGGCCAAGAAGAATATTAAGTCGACATAAATGGAAGTCAATGTTTGAAGGGCCAACTTAAAGATAAAAGGAAATTCAGAAGAAATAAATAGATTCAAATATAAAGTAAAAATCGAGATGAAGCAATGATATTGATAAATAAATATAAACTATAATAAGAATAAGGCCCCACCCCCCTAACTGGTGACCCTTAAAGGCCTAACAATCTTCTGATCTTCGTTACAACTGCACCTGCTATCCAACTAGAGATTAAGAAAAGGTGCTGCTGGGAACTTCAGGAGATCCAAGAAGGAGATGCTATTACTCATTGATTAAGAGACAAGACTTTCTTCGTTCACTCTCCTCAATCCCACTGAATTAACTCTACTCATCCCGCAGACTCGAAGGCCGGGGAGGGAGAGTTACTAGTAACTCCTCGATTAAGGTATCCAAGACTAGTTTTTCCCCAATACTCAAACTCGCTCCGCGTTCTAGAAAGGGACCTGTGTAGGGGGGCGAAGATGTATCAGAGAAAAATATTCCTTCCAAATCGATAATATAAATAGCCCATTAAATTACCAACTCAACACGGACTCCGCCGTAGCGTAATGGCTAAGAGCATAGGCGTTTAGATCTAAAGGTACCGCGTTCGAAACTCAGAGTCTACAACCTTTTATGAAGAAAACGGAAATCAAGGAAAACGCTTTAAGACAACTCAACTAGAATCAAGAAGACTCAAGATAAAATGGATCGCCTCAAGAAAGAAAAACGGAAGAAAACGACTTCAAGGACTAACTCATCAAGAATCAAGAAGGAATCATCAACTAAAGATAAATGGGAATAAACTGAAGATGCATCAAGAAAGAAATCGAAGATCAAGAACCAACCCAGCCAATAAGAATACCTAAGTCAGATAAATGGAAAGACCAATGTTTGAAGGTGAAGAAAAAAAAGGAATTTCAGTCAAGGAAGAAGTAAATAGATTCGATAAAGATAAAAAATTCTAGATAAATACATAAGCGGAAAATAAGGATTTTCCCCCACCCCCATCCATATAACCACTAAATATTATATTCATTATTAATCGCTGTTTATTATTTATAATTCGTTTAGTCACTGTACTTTATTATTAACCACTAAATATTGATTATTATCCACTGTTTATTAAACGTTTTTATTATTACTTCGTTTAATCACTGAATTTTATAATTGTTAACTATCATTCACTTTTACATATTTTTTCACTAATCGATCTCTGACAGTTCCGGCAATTTCACAAATTGCTACATTATATAGAGTAATTTATGCGAACATAAGTATTATAAAAATTGGCCGATCATGGGGCGGGAAATTTTAAGCGGATACTAAGCGCTACAAGAAACGTATAAAATTGGAAAGCTCAGATGAAAAATAAAAGAAAAATCTATCTTGAACTAGGAAGAGAGGTACTACTATACCCGCCAATCCCTATCAACTGGGAAGCAAGGACTAAAAAATTGGAACTCCAGAGAATACAAAATAAAGCTCTCTACCTAATCACCAACACCCGTAGGAGAGAGAGGAGAAGACTACAGGATCTGCATCAAGAAGCAGGATTAGAAACGCTCAATATCAACATTTGGAACAGAGCGGAGAAAATATGGAGGAAGATAGACGATCCACCTCCGATATTTGCAGAGCACACGAACACCAGAGCTGGACTCCTCTTTAGCACTCGATTTCCCAGCAGCAGACAACAGCTGAGAATCGAGGAGGTACCCATGTTTACTTAAGTAGAAATTCAAAAATAGAGAAGGAACAAGAATAATGATATAACCAACGAAATAACCCACCAATACACCAGATTGATACCCTAATATGACAACCGAATTTAAACAACTAAAATAGGAAGAAACAACCGACTAAGAAGACAACACAGATCAAAAGTGTAAACAGAAATAATATGAACAAAATGAACTAAAGGTGAAGTGAAAGTTAACAGGAAAAACAGAAATAAAACGAACATAGTAAACTAAAAGTGTAATAAGTGAACTATAGTATTAAAAAGTTTAAAAAAAATGATAGTGAAGTGAAAGTTAATTGTAAAACAAGTGATCAAAGTGAAACTAAAGTGAAATAGCGAAAAAAGTGATAACAACAAGAGAAAGTGAAACAAAGTAAGGAAAGTAAAAACAAGTAACATAACATTACATAAACAAAACTCAGAGCTAAAATAACTCAAAACGGCAAGAATGCTACAATAAACACATGAATGAAAGATGAAGAGAATAAAGGAACAGAGATTAGGCGGTCCTTCCGCTTCTGTATGAGGAACATAGGTGCTAAAAGTGTGAGAAAGGAAGTAAGAATGATGAGTAAATACATGATGGTGGTTCAGAATCAACGTTAATCAGCAGGTCTCCCTTGTCCTTCAGGCAAGGACATTCCACCATTTCCGCCTTTGACTACCGAGGTTGCTCAATCTGATTCCTCACTAATCTGCCCTCTTTTAACTCAAAACTGTCCGTCTCCCACTATAAACCCTCTTCTAAAGCTTGTTCCAGACTTCCCATTAAGAACTTTACTATTGCTTCACTTGAACTGAGAGTCAGAAGTGTGGGGAATTTCTCCAGGAGCAAGTCGGCCGCGGGCCTCCTTTTCTGTGCCCCCTCGATCGTGGGAGGGGTACAGAGATGAGAAGTAACCGCGAGCCGTACCTTTTCTACCCCCCCAAAAAGGACGACGAAAAGCAGAAGATCTTCGGATACAACGTTCTCCAAAGGAACGTCACAGGAAAGAGATTCGACGGAACTATATTAGCAGTCAAGAAAGATCTGCAGTACAGACCAGGGAATCCAATGGACGGATCGTTTCTATCGATCATACTGAAGTGCTCTCTGGGTGACATCGAATTAGGCGCGGGTTACCAACCTCCCCACCGTTCATACTTGCCCTACCACTATATGTATATCCTTTTCAGGAAAGAACACCCAGTGTTGTTCGCTGGGGACCTGAACGCCAGGAACAGAGCTGCGGGCTATGCAAGGAAAACGCAATAGGCAGGAATCTTGACCTCTTGCTAGAAAGAGATATCGCTGAGCGCATCGGGCCGGACTTCCCTACATTTTTGTATCCAGGGTCGGCCCCCCAAGCCTGATGTAGTTCTCAAAAAACCCGGCTTCACCTTCCACCAGCTCGTCAGTCCAGGACCGCTAACACCTAGTGATCATATTCCCATGTTAATCACCATAGCAGCTGCTCCTTTTCTAGTTCCTATTTCTCCAAGAAGAGACTTCTCGAAGACCAACTGGGAAGCATACAGGAGGGCATTCCCATTGGACCTCCCTAACCTGGACGGTGCATCCGAAGTAGACCTCGGCGATGAGCTTACTGCTATTAATGTCCTACAAAATCACACTGCCAACAACCCCTACAAAAGAGAGACTTGTGCTCCAACAGCGCTTCGCTGATGTCTACAACCGCATCCTCGACATGGGTTACACTAGGCCCATGGATTTCCGACTCGTTTAACACCTCAGGGGACATCTGACCACCACGCTGGTGCACGAAATGAGGGAGAAGTGGAACCATTTAATGGAAAATTTAGACACTGACAGGAATCCGAAATCTTTCTGGGAAAGAGTCAACAGACTAAAGGGAAACTCCCGTTCCCATGGCTCAACTGCAATTTCGTACGAAGCTACCACGGCGATCACTCCCAGAGTGAATGAGAGGCTGTGCCGTGAAGTCTGGAAAAACGTTTTCAAAATCTCGGACGAAGAGGAGGAAAACTTTGACATAGGCTTCGATGATCAGGTTCTCGAGTACATGGAGATGAGAGAGGGAAAGTTCGACCCTTATGGAACCTCTTACCTCCACCGTCTACATGGCAACTCTCAAAAGCGGAACGCCCATCACCAGTGCAAAATTGCGGAAAGCAATTGCTCATTTAAGCCTAAATCCTCAGTCAAATAACCATCAGGCACCTGAAGGAGCCACCCGAAATATTTCGGACTAGGCTGTTGAACCTACTCAATTCATCCCTAGCAATGGGATGTTTCCCAGATGGCCTGAAAATCTCGAAAATGATTTTCATTCCTAAGTCTGGGAAGCCAGCCAACCAGGTCAAGAATTTCAGACCTATCTCATTGCTGGAGACCATTGGGAAGGTTTTTGAGAAAATTCTTAACAGCAGACTATTAAGACACCTGTCAGAGCACTCTCTGTTGAACGAGGAACAGCACGGATTTAGAAGACACCGAAGCACGGAAACAGCTATAGACCACATGCTTCAACACGCAACGGCAAGGCGGGCCAGGGAGTGCTGGATCGACATGGTTTGCAGAGAAAGCTTTCGACAAAGTTTGGATCGAAGGCCTGAGGTACAAAATCTAGCGACTTAGACTCACCTCCCACTTCGAAAAGATCCTCTGTAGCTTTTTGACCATAGGCAAGCTGTCATTGCCTTCAAGGGGTATACAGAGGAAGCCTTCGAGCTCCTGTCCGGCGTCCCTCAGGGAGGATGCCTCAGCCCCATTCTCTACACCATCTTTACAACATCCAATATGCGGACGATATTGCCCAAGTTGTGGTTCGGAGAACAAATTCTGCAAGGATGATGGCCAGAGCCACGACAGCAGAAGCTGAAAGAATATCGAGGTTAGAGAAACGCTGGAAAATATAGACCAACGTATCAAAATTCTCAGCAACCGCAATAGGGAGACGTCGTTCCGTCCCTCTCTATCTAGAAAACTCCGAAATTGACTACTCACCGCACGTGTCAGTCCTCGGCTATAAACCTGCCAGTACTAGCATGAACAGACACGTCAGCTTCCGGATTGGATACGCCAAAACTGAACACGACAAACTCCTCCGATTCAGAAACTTCAGCACAACCAATAAAAAGAAGTTGTACCCCAGTCTTGTCAGATCGAAACTTGTGTACCCTGCTATTCTGCTCAGCGCGGCGCCAAGGAAAAATATGACAAGACTCCAGAGAGTGCAAAATCAAGGCGTCCAGTTTATTACCACGCTAAGTGGTATAAGAATCACACCTCGAGAAGCCTCAATGAAGAAGCATGTATGGAACCGCTAAACACATACCTCTATAAAAAAGGTCGAAACATCTAAGCAAGACTAAAGGCTATTCTCCCTATGGAGACTGTAGCGGCTCTAGCCCCAGAGGCAGAGGGAGGTGTAAACAAAATATACCTCTCCAGCACCAGAACAACGGAACCTGTACCAAAGTACAACTAAAAGGAAAGAAAAAAATGCGAACAAATAATATAAAAAATATCGCCAAATGGGACAAATTAGTATGTCAATAACAAGTACAAAATAATAAAAAGATCCGACAATGGGACAACATCAGCAAATACGAAAAAATAAACAAAATAACAAATGCAGATGGCCCGTTTACCGGGCACCCACACACATACATATCTGACTACCACTTTCTTCCTTTTCTCACTATTATCCTCCACCCTCTC
This sequence comes from Ceratothoa steindachneri, assembly GCA_963969495.1. NCBI lineage: Eukaryota > Metazoa > Arthropoda > Malacostraca > Isopoda > Cymothoidae > Ceratothoa > Ceratothoa steindachneri. Next base: position 69,621,981 of record OZ018338.1, on the reverse strand, counting down.
TTCCCAACTCCTCCCCCTTTTATTCTATCTTTCTCTTTCAAGATTTAAAATTTTGTTAGCCTTATCTCGTCAAATTCCCATTGCTCCCGTGAAGACTGTGTAAGTTTTGACAGTCCTTTTAAGAAATTCACTTACGAATTTTTTGGCATTTTAAATTATGATATCTTTCACTCTCTTTCGTGCGCTCGTGGCGTGGAGTGAATTTGTTTCCCAGCTCTGGCTCCCAGCTCTTTATCGAGTCTCCTTGGTCGGACAACAACCTATAGGTATTCGAAAAGCTATATATATATTTTATTTTTTTTTTTTGGGGGGGGGGGGAATTGGGACAGCTTTCTTGGAAACTCTTTTCTGTAAAACCTGGTGATAAAGTCTCTCTCAAACTACACACACACACACACACACACACACACACAAACACACACACACAAACACACACAATTACTCCGTGGGGATTTTCCGTTTATTTTTCCAATCCTCACATATGAGGATATGGAAGGATAAATGAGGGAGGACCAGCGGATACCGGTGAAGACCCTTTCCGATGGCCCCAAGCCTGATCGGCGGAGGGTTTTCGCTAAAATTTATGGGGATTGCACTCATGAGACTAATCGATATTCATAATGGATACGCGGCTATTCGCTCGCAGGAGAGTGATTGCGAAGCACTCACCTCTACTAAAGCAGCAGAATGCCTAAAACCACACACACTACCTCAAATTAAGAGACACAGAAGCATTATCCTTTGCCGCCTCGATCCATGGGTTGGGGTGGGGGCACACCATTGAAGAGATTTATGCAGAGGTGGAAAAATACACACCTGAGCGAAGGTAGCTGAAATTCTAAAATTTAAAGAGTACACACACGTATTCAAAATAGTATATAGTGATATGACAATGGTGGTTAAGGCTACGTAGGGAGATGTGCTCCTCTTTAACGTCCGTGTCCGCCCTGAGCAGATCGAACGTGAGGAGTTTATCGACCTCCGGATGTGTTTCAAGTGCCATAAATACGAGGAGCACACCGTGGCCACGTTCTTTTGTGCTCTATTTGCTTGTCAGATGCAGATTCTTGGAGAAGCTATAATAGCACCTCTATGAAGTGCCTGAAGTATGCAGGACAACATAAGACGCTCTCCATGACTTGTCGGATCAAAAAAGATCTTTTTAAGAGAAAAGCTAGTCAAAGGAAATAGGAAGAGGAAAACAAGGTGAACAGTACCTACACCAAGGTTGCTAAAACTGCTGTTGCTGAGTCTTGGGGAAATCCAACATACCTCCACGTCAGGAACGAAAACTCAACAAAAATTATGTGTTGCATCTAATATGTTCACATCGCAAATCTCTCCGCCCGGGGGTGCTTTGCGGATGAACTAAAAAGAATGCTGACGCATAACGGGATGGACAAAATGTGGTTTCCCCGAAACCCACGGTCGAAGGAGATTCTTAAGGTTACTCTCAAACCACAGTGCGAGACTAGTTGCCCATCCCCAGCAGCAACCCAGCTCTCTCCAGGGATCCTAGGATCCAGGCTCAGACAGCAAAGCAGGCAAAAACACGCACTGAGAAGCAGAACGACAAGCAAACTACACACAAACAAACTTAATCACACACACAGAAGGATAATGAGGTTACGATGACTGAGACAGTGAGACCTGAGGGAGGGGGGCACGCTCGCCCCGCTCACGGAAAACCTCACAGCCTCAGAGACGTCCGAGCTCGTCCTCTTCTTGTAAGAGGGAATCTAGGCACGCTTACCATTTGATAAAAGTTAACTTGAAGGTATTCGCTGCCGAAAGGTCCCAGTTCCCTAAGGAGATGGATGTCCTTGATGTATCAGAAGGAGTAATATATGGAAGATACAAATAGGAATTCACCTCGGACACTGCAGTGAAAAATAAGTCGAGGAGCCTTTACTTCAAGGCTTAATCAAACTGGCACCCGAAAACTTTATTATTCTAACGGACAGCGAATACAGAAGAAAATGTACAGGAAAAACAATCACACCACCAAAACTCCACAAGGACCTAAGCTCGTAAGAGAATAAGTCCAAAAAACAACACGGCCACACACAGGAATCTTTAGAGAACAAGACAATGGAGACATTAAAAATATTACATTTTAACTCAGACGGTTGGATGAACAAAAATACTATACGGTAACGAAATACGACAATGTGACCCAGACGTAATATTTATCTCAGAACATGGAATGAAAGACACATACAGGATAAAACTTTCCCCTACGAAGTCTTAACCAAAAATCACAGTGGAGAACGATTCGACGGATGCGCGATAGCTGTGAAAATAGGTATTGACTTCAGATCAATAAGTGGACTTGAAGTTGAAGAGTCATACCTCGCTGTTGAGGTCCGCACGGCAGTGGGCCCCCTGTTCCTGGCACAGGGCACCAGACCCCAATGAGAGGGTACTTGCCCCTTCACAATTTCCTGCAACTTTGTGGTCACGGCAGAACTGTTCTTTTTGCCGGCGACTCCAATGCGAGGAGTGCTGCCTCAGATTACACGTCGAACAACGCAGCAGGTAGAAATCTTGAGACACTTATTGAAAGGCAAATTATGACAAGAATTGGACCAAACTTCCCCACATACATTTTACAGAGAGCAGCCAAAAACCCAGACATAGTGCTCACTAGCACTGTGTTCCCCTACAACTACTTCATTGAACCGGGCCCTCCTATCCCCAGCGACCACCAGGCTATCCTTATTAAAATATCGACCTCCCTATCCAATTCAAGTCCCTATACCAGAACGCAAGAGCTACGCTCGAGCCAACTGGGATACTTATAAACAACTCCTCAAAAATTATAACCCTTACCCCTTAATTAATGCTACTCTAGAAGAGATTAACGAGTAGTTGGATAAAATTATTGATAACACAGGGGAACAATTTTAATCACATTTTCTTTAGACTTAGATTTATCTGCCAATTTTAATTCGTTTTTTCATGCTGATTTTAAATATATAATCCATTTTTACCTACATACTATAGTTATTCTGTGATTTCTATTTCCTCGTTTCCTCGAAAGCTGCCCTCCAAACGGACACAGAGGGTGCTTGTAGAAAGCAAATACTTCACAGTACATAGTAGTAAGATAGTAATAAGTATTATTGTGCAAAATATTGACATTATTGTTTCTTTTTTCAGGTATCATGCTAGAGTGATGGCTTCGTCAAGAGGAAATTGCGTTAGTGATCCAGACACCTTTTGCTACATATGTGGCTGTTAAATGCTAGTTCGTCAAAGGAGCAATATCAAACTTTGTGATCCACACTTATAAGGCATATTTTGATGTTCCTCTTGGCGATCAAGATAAGAAGTGGGCCCCACATGTTGTTTGCCATAGTTGTGTGGAACATCTTCGTGAGTGGACAAAAGGAAAGAGAAATGATCTTCCTTTTGGAATCCCCATGGTGTGGCGAGAGCCAAAAGATCATGTATCGAACTGTTATTTCTGTCTGGTGAATACTAAAGGAATTGGCAAGAAAAATCGACACAAGATCGACTCCCCCAACATTCCTTCGATGATTCGGCCAATACCTCATTCTGAGTCTTTACCAGTTCCGATTTTCAGTGGATATGCTTCCTCCGAGGATGAAAATTATGTACATGATATAAAGGTCCACGGAATGGATTCAGAGTCTGCAGATTCATCATCAGATGCTGAACAGTCATTAGCTCCTCATTGTTTCAATCAAGAGGATTTGAATAACTTGATACGTGATTTGGTGCTCTCCAAGAAAGGCAAATATATCACACTCAGGTTGCTTTCTGTCGTCTCCTAATTGGATACTCTCGCGCGACGCACAGTTATTTGATGAAGCGCTCGCCAGCGCCTTACTCTGACAACTGAGTTGTTCCTGCACCGGAGTGAGGCAAGCCTGCCCCCTATTTCAGAGCGTGCTTCCCTCTTTTTGCCCTTTTTTCTTCTCTTTTCTTTTGTTATTGTTTTCCTTTTTTTTGCATATTTATTTTTAACTTAGTTTACCTAATATTAGGGTGTGTTATGTATGGGAACTTATGCCGAATTAGGCAGTCGCCAGATGAGCTACCACAATGAAAAAAGAATCAAGAAGAAATAGCTCCCTGGACTTATTGATATTGCTATAAATAATAATAGAACATTAAAATTAAATCTTTATTAAGTATCAGGTTGGAATATAAGTAATGTCTAATTTTAGAATATATATAACATAACCATATCTTTCTAAAACACGAGTCCATCTATCAACAAGCTTATAAATGCCGCACTGGTAAATTTCTTTATTTTGATGCAAAATATGAATCCAACTCATTTTCAACCTCTTCTCTTGATGTCAACCTAAGACCATTCAAATGGTTCTGTAATCCTCTCAACCAGTAATAATCCGAAGGGGGAAGGTCACGAGAATATGGAGGTTGAAGCAATCTTTTCCAACTAAGCTCCTCCGAGAGATCTTTGTTTATTCGAGATGAGTGGGAATGGACATTAGAGTGATGGGGTATCACAAACCTTCTAAGGATGATCCCCTCTGAAACAAATCAGCATTACAATTTCTTTGAATGACTACTTGTATTTTACCTCCTAATAACCTTATTCACCTGCTATATTTCTCCCTTTCCATATAATCCTATTAGACAGACATCAAATGTTCTCACTATAGACGAGGCATTGTCTGCAACCACCTTCATCACCTTGCCACAAATTCCGAATTTGGTGACTATATCATCATATGCTGTAGCGATGTTCACAGCCGTATCTTGTTCTATAAACTGATCAAATGCATTGTTGCGCGACTTTAGCTCCCATGATGAGTTGATGAAGTGTACAGTGACAGCAAGAAACGACATCATTTACCGATTCGTCCAGAGGTTCAATGTCAGGTACATACGAATGAGATGTTCGAATTTTGTCATCAATTGCGACTCGATGTCTTTTTCTCTCTGCAGAAGTAAACTGTTTCTAAGTGCAATTTGACTCGGAAACACGAAACAAGGTTCTGCTTCGTGCAGAATAGCTCTAAAAGTCTTACTTTCAACAAAACTCAAAGGCAGTTGGTAACATGCGATGGAGTCTAAGAGTGTCTTTATTATAGACCGTTGTTTGATGTGATTAGCGTAAAGTTTTTTCTCTTGTGCAGGTTTGACTTTGAAGAACGAGGTCATTTTGATCTGTGAGTGTGACGCAGAGCTCTCACGCTTCTTATTTTCCTCTGCAGCTCTCATGCTCTCATATTCATAATACTGGACGTGGTGAACATTTTCAAGGTGGACAACTAGATTAGATGTTGCCTTCTTTGCTGCTGACTACAACTTCTTGCACATCAAACTGTCGGCGCTGTGATTCTTGTCCGTAGACTTGACATTGGCAGAATAAAACCTTGCCAGTGCAGCTGATAGTTGAGGTATTTGTACGTCCTCCCGGACCTCCTCATGCCCGATTGAAGGGTTATCTGGTGTAACAATGTCTTCGTAATCCACCTGCAATGTTCTCAGTTGTCTGAGAACCTTCTTGGCGAGTGGATCGATGCGCTTATCTGTGGCTCTTTCTACGGTTCAAGTTATCTTTTTTCATGACGCCTGTCACGTTTGTGCTGTGTTTTAATTTTTTTTTGCAGTGTTATTGTCTGTGTTTTCACCATTTGCTGTGTTGCTTTTTTGTGCTTTTAGGCATTGTTTACTAGCCTGCCCCTCTTAGCACCCACGTGTTTTTTTTTCAAGCCGCCTCGTTGTTACCTCCGCTCTGTCTTCCCGCACCCACGTGTTTTTTCAAGCCGCCTCGTTGTTACCTCCGCTCTGTCTTCCCGTCCACGCCCCCCCCCCTCCCCTCACCAACCAATAATTCTGATTGGTCACTATTTTTTTTCCTTCGTTTCTTGTTTCTATCGTCATTTTATTTGTTCACACTATTCTATTACTCTTTATTTTGTCTCGATTGTTGTTTCTCCCGTTATTGTGTTGCTTAAGCCACTCTACTTATACAGTTAATTTGCTTTTCTCCCATTATTGTGTCGCTTAGCCACTATGATTGATAGGTTAACGATTCTTGCCCTCAATGGAACTGCTACAAGTGTTTCTCAAAACACCCTTACACACATTAATGAATGGGAATTTCTCGTTCCCGCCGCCAGACTAAACGTGGTTTCCGTTTAGCTCCTGCTCTTAGAAAACTTTTTTACTTGAATCACTCCCCCCCCCTCCCCCACTTACCCCTGATTCTTATTCACCTGCCCCTTCACCCGTTCTCTCAGCGTCTCTCCTCAATGTCAGAAGCCTCTCAAAGAAGGATGACTACATTCATGACCTGCTCGTTAACACTCGAGTCACTCTCCTTGGACTCACAGAAACTTGGCTTGCCCCTTCTGCTTGCTGTTTAAATCTCGCTACCCCTGATGGTTACGTCCACTCCCAAACCTCCCGTAACTCTCGCGGTGGTGGAGTTGCTCTCATTCACAGTGCCTCCTTCCCTCTGAATAATCTGCCCTCTTCCCCTCTTCTTTCTTTTGAGGCGCTCATCAATGTCTCTGATTCCACCCCCTCCCTAACTATCTTAGTGCTCTACCGACCCCCCAGCTCCTCCCTCTGGCTTTTTCTTGTTGAATTTAGTAACCTCCTCGCTGGCATCTCTCCAACTGGTTCTCTGCTAATCATCGGTGATTTCAACCTTCCTGGCCACAATCCTAATTTCAAAGCCTTTTCTGAAATCCTTGATTTCTTCTCCCTCACCCAACACGTTTCTTCCCCTACCCACTCTCACGGTAACATTTTAGACCTTGTAATCTCTGACTGTCTTATTTCCAACCTGACGACTACAAATTTGTCCAATGCTATATCTGATCACTTCCTTATCAACTTCAACTTCTCTATCCCATTCCATGTACCTCCCCAGCTGTCTCATAATCCTAAGCCTTTCCGTCGACTAGCCTCCATTGATATTTCCTCCCTATCTAATGATGTGGACTCCAAACTTCCTCCCATTGATGCTTCTGCCTCTCCTGACCAGATTCTCTCTTCTTTGGAGCAACCCCTTCTCACTTGTCTTGATGCCCACTCTTCTGACCGCACCTGGAGTATGCCGTACAACTTTGGAGTCCTTCATTGCGAAAGGACATCGCGAGATTGGAACGCGTACAAGCTAGGGCAACCAAACTGATTCCCTCTATCCGACATAAAAGTTATGAGGATAGACTAAGGGAATTAGATCTGTTCTCGCTGGAAACCCGTAGACTGCGTGGTCAGCTCATCGAGGTCTTCAAAATACTTCGAGGGTTCGACAATGTTGACTACCGGGATATTTTCACACTGAGTGAGAACAGAACGCGCAATCACGGCTTCAAACTTGAACTGAAGCGTTACAACCGCAATCTGTGTTGAAACTTTTTCACCTACAGTATCTGCGGTAAGTGGAACGCACTTTCAGTGGAAGTTGTCAACAGTGAATTTGTTGACCAGTTCAAGTCAAGACTAGACAAAGTCTTGAAAAGAGGCCGTTTAGGGACGCAAAACAATTGAGCAGCCATGTGCCTGCTCGATTGCTAGTCCAAAGGTACCCTCTTTGAATGGACCGTAAGGTCTCCTAGGGTACTTACTTTCCTTGTTACTCCTTGTTACTCCTTCGAACCCCCGTTGTCACCGTGCCCCTTGGTACTATATGGAACTCCTCCGTGCTAGGCAGTCCATGCGTGCCCATGAAAGAGTCCTTAGAAAGGCTCGCTCCCGTGGGTAAGACACGACCCCTCTCTCGCTGGCGTTCCGACATGTGACAGCTTCCTATGTGGCAAAATTAAAATCTGCTCGTGAAGCCTACTCACGTAATCTGCTTACTGATAATAGGAATGATCCCCGTACCGTCTTCCACCTGCTCTCCCGTCTTACTTCCCCAGCCCAGGTCTCCTCACCCATTAGCCCTACTACTCTCTCGAATTTTTTTGCAGATAAGGTAACTAACCTCCGTGCCTCCCTCCCTCAGCCTTCTGCCCCGGCTCCTGCCATTATCCCTGACTTCCCGCCTCAGCCGCTTATCGTTTTCCCCGCTGTGACCGGGTTGGAGGTTACAGCCCTGCTCTCGCGTTCCAAGAAATCGGGCTCCCCAAAGGACATTTTTCCGCCTAAACTGTTATGTAAAATTCTGTCTGCTATCCTCCCAACGCTTCTTCACCTGTTCAACACTTCATTTGCAACTGGTCTTGTGCCCTCTTCCTTCAAACGTGCCCACATCCGTCCGATTCTTAAAAAGTCTCAACTGAACCCCACTGACCCTTCCAATTATCGCCCGATTTCGCAACTTCCTTTCCTCTCTAAGGTTCTGGAGAGAGTGGTTGCTTCACGCATCAACAGTCACATGGTGGCCTGTAACATTGATGAAACCTATCAATCTGGTTTCAAGTCAGGTCACTCCACAGAAACCGCCCTTTTCAATGTGTCCGATTGCTTACGAAGAGTCGCGGACAGGGGTTGTGCCTCCATCCTCGTTCTACTCGACCTCTCCTCTGCCTTCGATACTATTGACCATACCGTCCTACTTGATCGTCTCCCCTCTTTCCTCGGCATATCAGGCCCCGTGCTTGACTGGTTCCGCTCTTACGTCTCGTCTTGTACCCAATCCGTTGTGATTGACGACGTTTCATCCGACTCTACCCCCATTCGCTTTGGAGTGCCACAAGGCTCTGTCCTTGGTCCCCTACTATTTCGTATCTACCTTCTCCCTATTAGTTCCCTTCTTCGTATTCTCGGTCTATCATTCCACCTCTATGCTGATGACACTCAAATTTTCGTTTCCTCATCCCCCACGTCTCTTGCCTACTCTATCACTGACCTCCTGGCTGAAAACTCCTCCATTTCTGACTGGCTCTCTACCAACTTCCTCAGGCTTAATCACTCCAAAACTGAGGTCCTCCTCGTTGGCACCCCTGCTCTTGTCAAAAAATCCAAATCTCTTTTTCCCTCGCTTACTCTGGGTGGTAATACTATAATTTTCTCTGACTGCGTTAGGAATCTGGGTGGGTTTTTTTTGATGAGCATCTCTCCTTTAAGCCTCATATCCGCAATGTCAGCAAATCCTCTCTATGTTTTCTTCGTAACTTCTCTCGCATTCGCTCTCACTTTGATCGCCAAAGTCTTGAGACTGCTGTTCATGCCTTCATCACCTCACGCCTTGACTACTGTAACTCTCTGCTTGTGAATCTGCCATTCTTCTCTCTCCGCCCCCTTTAACTTGTACAGAACTATGCCGCTCGGCTTCTCCTCCGTCGCCCTCTCTTCTCTTCCTCGAAACCCTTGCTGCATGAACTGCACTGGCTCCCTGTCACTTCAAGATACTTCTCTTCACATTTAAGGCCGTAAACAACAAGGCCCCGTCTCATCTCTCTTCTGCCCTCTCACCAAGCCATGTCCCTCGGGCCCTTCGGTCATCACATGCACCTCCTTTGAATATTCCTCGTTCATCCCTCTGCTGAATGGGGGACTGCTCTTTCTCAATCTGCCCCCTAAGTTGTGGAATGCTCTTCCTGCTGAAATCAGGTCTTCTCCCTCTCTAATCCCATTTAAGCGTCTCCTGAAAACGCATCTTTTCAGTATTGCCTTCTCCTCCTCTTGAATTTCCATTGAATTTCCAATCTCATCTCAGAACAACGTGCACTCTGGGAAGGCCTCAGGCCTTGAAGAGCGCATTACAAAAGACTTATTGGTATTATTATTATTAAAAATGAGAAGCAATTAACGTTCACGTATTTATTATTTTTTTATTTAAATATTGTAGATTCGGATTTTATATATTTACTGTTTTTTTTCATTTACCAATTTAGTAGAAGGTTATATAATAAATATGAGCTATATGTAAGTTAAATTTAAATTTGGGTTATATTTTAATTCCTATATTATTATAAATAAACATATATACTTCTTTTCTTTTAAATTTACCTTATCATAAATCATATATCTGAGTACTAAAACAGAATGTTGAGAAAGTAAAAAAATAAAATTGAAACATCACAGTAAATAAACAAAAGTATAAAGTGGTTAATAACAAATAAAAAAAATAAGAGCAATTTAAAAAAACAACATAAAACATTAAGTGAAAAAAACAAAAAATAACAATTAAATAATATAAAAATAATGATAATAAAGTGGTTAAAACAAACAACCTAATAGATTAAAAGTAACTTAAAAATATATACAAATATCTGTGAAAATAAAAAAAAAGATCGAAAACCTGTTGATTATAAAATTTAACTAGTACTTTAAGTCATACCCTTAAAATTAAACTTAAAAAAAGAGAAACAGAAAAATAAATCAATGGGTTAACCCAGGAGAATATCTTTTTCAATAATTAAACATTCAATTAACACAAATAATATTATTATGTGTGTTATTATTATGATAATAAACCCACCTAACAAGAGAGAGAGACAGTATCCTTTAGACAGCAGTATTCAAATAAGTACAATTCAAATACAATTCCTGAACGTTTGAGAATGCTCATAGCGCATGTAGGCACAACGCTTCGGTTTGAGTACTGTCTCACACTCCGCTGACCACCACGGGAGCGGTCGGAATGCAAAACAACCAGACGCTCTAGGAATAGTAGTTAGGCGTATGACGATGATGTTGCCAGAGAAGAATTCAATGGCCTCATCTATCGACCTAAACTCCTCGACTGAGACGGAGAAATCAGTTATTTCCTGAAATGCGGACAACCGCGACCGTGCCGAGCACCACTGGGGCGGGCTCTCGGGCGGCAGCGGCCCAGAAAATGATATTTGAATGGGAAAGTGATCACTACTATGGATCTCATCGACCATCTTCCACTCAAAATCAGGCTGTACAAAGATAAATCGAGGCAGGAAAATGAAGCGGTTCTCGGGCAGTGATGCGTAAACTCATCCACATTTAGGACACCCATCTCAAGCTCGTCGATCAGGTCGGCAAGGACTTGACCCCGGGATTAATCGAGTACTCTCCCCAGGGAAGGGGGATTATACCGTTCAGATCTCCGAGCAAGAGAGAGGGCCTTGGCAACCGTGCCAAGACGCGGCGGAAGTCCACCACCTTGAAGTCGGCTGACGGTGGAATGTAGGCGGAAGTAAAAGTATAACTTATATTTAGGTGCCTCTGCACAGCTACTGCCTCCGCCCCTATATCTTAGGCAGGCGGGAGTCCCTCTTTTGGAGAATCCCCCGCCTTCGAGTCAACCAGCCTTGCACTCATTGTAGTCATAGGAGCCGAATCTCCTTTAGTAATGTTTTCCTTTCGGAGAGCATCTGTAAAAACCTCGGAACCAACTTCAGGGGCGTTGCCTCCTGTGAGTTTAAAGATTCAGTGGAGGTGCGCAGCCGTTGGGCCTTACTGGAAATGGTCAGGCTGGGAAAAGGGGGGCATCTCTGGTTTAAGCCGGGGCTGGTTGTGAATCCTTTGCGTCGCCAGCTGTACCGATGGAGAATCTGTGATGGGTAGATCTCGTAGAAGGACTCTGAATCGGCGTGGAAACGACCATGCTCGTAGGCCTGAAGGGGCAAGGAACATAGGGTCTTTTTTAACAGTAAGACACAAGGCATCCCAAGCAGTGCAGGTACACCAGGATCAAATCCTTAGCCTCACGAAATTGGAGACAATCCTAGGCCTGAAAAGCCAAGATTCCCTTCCCAAGCAGATGCGCACCACATTGCTTCGAAGAAGTGGGTTGCGGCTTTCTGAATTTGACACACTTGGCCAAACCCGATTTGGACTTATTGTGTGCGGCCTTCGAGCAACTTACACAGATTTCTGGTAACCCGAACTTTCCACCTCTACAAGAGCGATTAGTATGGCCGAAGTTGTGACACTAGTAGCACTTCCGCGCGGTGGCATGAATGCCATCACTCACTAGCGATAACAATCGGCTACCACCGACTCAGGGAGCTTGTCAGTGGAACGTGACGAAGAGTGCGGGTCTCGAGTCCTCTCCCTGTTTTCTCATCACGGGTTCGACATTGACTGCTCCATGGCTAGCAAGCTCTAAGGTGATGTCATCTATGGAGTAATCCACGAGTTCCCTCGCATAAACCACTCCTTTCACGAAGTTCATAGTAGAGTCTGGCATCACACCCACCGGTCTGCCATCAAGTATCCGAAGGGCACTAATCATTACTGCCTCAGAGGGATTTAACGCATTTGCGAAAAGGCTCCCATCCGAGAAACAGGTCACCTTCAGCTCTGCTTAGGGTAAATACGGGGCCGGCAAAGCCAGGTGCCGCTATTTAAGACCACTTCTCTCACCTGCTGGCCAGGCAGCCATTTAGCATGGCGGCTCCACCTTGGGCTGGGCATAAAATTCATACACCATGAAAGGAAAGAGAAAGGGTATGTAAGGCAGGTTGTTAAAAAAACACCAACCCAAACCGAAGCTCAGGAAGAATGAGGCGTTGTACCCTCGCACCTCAGCCCAGATCCAGGGGAATTGGGTGAGAGAAAGTTGGTCAGTGTCCAACCTCTAAAATTAGAGGGTGACTAGAGAAAGTTTTGTAAAGGTTGTATGGAAAGTGAGGAAGCAAGTTAAGAGGACAGGGTATGGGAAAGGAGAAGAGGTTAAGCTGGGATCAAACGGGGCATGGTCACAGAGCTTCAAGGTCAAAGCAGACGCAGTTTATTTGAGGTGCTGGAGGCTGTGGTCTAGTCTTGGATAAACCATGTAGCCATAGGAATGCCTTACACCACTGGTCCTCAGACTTATTGCCCCCCAGCTCCCTTGACCGCAACCCCCTTAGATTATTTTATATGAATAGTTGTTGAGAAAGATGTCAAAAAGGAGCTCAAAAGGTGGCAGTCTTTGCTTGGTCACTTGATGAATTGGCAATGGAATCATCCATTCCAAAAGCCCCCATAGCGCGAGAAGAACCCATATTTGTCTTCCTTTACCTTACCAACTCCTATGGATGGGCCAACAAGGCTGAACAAACCAGCTTCAACCATATCCTCCAAAATGGGAGAGTTCATTGCTGACAAGGGAACACCAGCTGGGAGAGAATGTCTCTCTTCTTCTGAGCCACTGATGCCTCAGTAGGATCTTGGAAACGGGTGAACTTTGGCTTGGGTGACCTCCAAATCTACTCAAAGAGATTGCATAATAAATCCATATTGTGTAGTGCCAAGTGTGTGAATTGTGGCCATGTGCACCCTGCTTCCTTGAGGCAATGTAGCTTATATCTTTTCAACAAGGAGGTCCTAGACATTAAGAATGTAAACCTACTCTCTTTTCTTAAGCTTAATGACTTGTTCCTGCCACACCCATCACTACTTTTGTTGTCTTGTGCATCAATTCTCAAAAAAACACCTTCTACTCCTGGTCCCTCCAGGCCTACACGCACAAGCGATTCCCCACCCATTAAGACCCATTTAGGTAGATTTACCCCCTCTTCCCTATTATATCTGGTGGCACAAAGGGTTCACACCCAGCCTTGGCTAAAACCGGGACCACCCACACTATCTTCATATTATTGTTTCTCATTAGGCAAAATGGTCATGTGCCTCCATCACTCACAGGAGGCAAAGCCACTGAAGGTGGTTGTATGAGTCTTCAGGGGGGACTCATAAAGGTCTCCCATAAAGGATGAAAGCACCATTGTAGCTTCAGATTCCCCACTCCCAACCAAGCATGGCCCAGACAGAGAGAGACAAAGACTTGCATGGTGAGCGCAACCTCCCCCAATAAGTGCTCATAGGCGATAGTGCCTTTGATGGCCATAAGCTCTCTGCGTTCTACCTCGGCTTGAGGAGTCATTGGCCATTCAAGAAATCTTTTTCACCCCTTCCCCTCTAACGCTCCCCCTCCGAGACTTTTTGTTCCTAGCCTTGGGGGACACCTGCTTCTCACCGTGCAGGTCAGCGCGGATGATCCCTCTGGTATTTCTGCAGTGGGCGAATTGTTCGAACCATTCTCCCCTCCGGCCGAGATCTGAATCGACGCGCTCACCTCCGAGCATCTGGAGTGATGAGAACCTGGATGACTTCGACCTTGGAGAGCAGTAGAGACTGCTGGTTGTCGACCCTGGCTTGGCCACCAGGGTAGAGGCCCTTAACTTTATTATTCCTCCCCCAAGCAGGATTCTCAAGAACATCTTTTGGATGAGGATCCCGACCTTCGTACAGCCTGATGTCGCCACCGAGCTCGATGTTCCTCCTTCAGAGGGGGCTCCTAGTCAGGATGCACCTCTTGAACCTAAGCTCGAGTCTGGGGAGGACGAGGCTATGATGATGGTGAGAGCGCCACGGAGGTCAGCGTGTTCGACCCTCTTGTTGCGCTAGGATCCATTACAAAGGCGAATATGTCACTTCATCCCTGAGCACGTGTGCGGTGGTCTTCCTCACCCTCCCAACATCACACGGGTAAAGGGGTGAAAGTATACCTGGGTAATTACCACCACTTTGCCATAACATGACCCGACGTGGAAGCCGTCTGGGAGACCCTTGTCATGGCTGAAGTTCTTGAGGTCAGCAATAATAACCGCTGTGCCTATCGTGTCTTCATGGTTCATAAAAAAATCTGAGGAGGTACGTCTTGTTTATGATATGTCCGCCCTTACTAGTTCGGAGCGTTATTCCCCTCCTTTGGTAAGGTTCTGAGGAATACCCCGTCTGATTCCTGAGCAGTAAAGATCAACCTGTCTCATTCTGAGCATTCATTTTCCCTTCAATAATATGGACCTGCATTATGCTGCCTCCTCCAAACTTCACTGTTGGGATTGTATTTTTAGGATCATGCGCTGAGCTTTTCTGCTCCCAAACGTGACTATAGCAATGCCTCTGGGCATTCCTATAATAAAAACCTCTTGGGAAACTTAAATATATATATACATCAATTATTATGTAAAATTCATATTATGCAATCCTTTAACTTTGTCAATTTAATCTTTCAATTAATTTACTTAACTTTTGTAAACTAAATCATTTTATGTACAACTTAATAATTAATTAATTCATTTATTTTACTTGTCAATTCATTTAACGTAATACTGTTCCAAACAACATCTCTTAAAATTTCACACACACACAAACAAACAAACACACGCTTTCAGCTCGACCAAATAGCACACTATTCTGCCCCAGTCGACTCGCAACATTCTTCGTATAAAGGTAACAAGGGGTAACAAGGAGTAACAAGAAAAAGAAGTACCCTAGGAGACCTTACGGTCCATTCAAAGAGGGTACCTTTGGACTAGCAATCGAGCAGGCACATGGCTGCTCAATTGTTTTGCGTCCCTAAACGGCCACTTTTCAAGACTGTCTAGTCTTGACTTGAACTGGTCAACAGATTCACTGTTGACAACTTCCACTGGAAGTGCGTTCCACTTACCGCAGATACTGTAAGTGAAAAAAATTCCACAGAGATTGCGGGTGTAACGCTTCAGTTCAAGTTTGAAGCCGTGATTGCGCGTTCTGTTCTCACTCAGGGTGAAAATATCCCGGTAGTCAACATTGTCGAACCCTCGAAGTATTTTGAAAACTTCGATGAGCTGACCACGCAGTCTACGGGTTTCCAGCGAGAACAGATTTAATTCCATTAGTCTATCCTCATAACTTTTATGTCGGATAGAGGGAATCAGCTTGGTTGCCCTGGCTTGTACGCGTTCCAACCTTGCGATATCCTTTCGAAACTAAGGACTCCAAAATTGTACGGCATACTCCAGCTGCGGCCGAACAAGGAAGTTGTACAGACAAAGTACTATCTCCTTGTTACGGTATCCAAACTGACGCTTTATGTAGCCTAACATCCTTTGGGCTTTCTTCTCTGCCTCGATGCACTGTTTTGAGAACTTGAGGTCACTAGTGATTGTTACACCCAAGTCCTTCTCAGTGTCGGTGGATTCAATAGCAGTGCCTTTAAGGATATACTGAGATTGGGGGTTTCTGTGGCCGATATGCATCACTTTGCATTTGTTCACGTTAAAAGGCCTTTGCCACATGTCCAACCACTCTCCAATCTTCCCAAGATCTTCCTGCAGGCGGGCAGTATTTCCATCCTTTGCAACGTTCATACCAAGCTTGGTATCGTCGGCAAATTTGGAAATCTTGGCAACCATGTCACCGTCCATGTCGTTGACGTAGATGATGAATAGTAGTGGTCCCAGGACAGAACCTTGAGGCACCCCGCTAGTAACGGGCACCCACTCAGAAGCCTGTCCATTCACCACCACCAGTTGCCGTCTGCCACTTAGCCAGTTCTCGATCCAGCCGGCTACTTTTCCGTCTATGCCCAAACAAATCATACTTAGTTAATTCCACTTTCTCTCACAATTCTTTGCAAACGACCATACGAGAGTAGGTCCTAATTATATTTACTTCTCATATTGCAGCCCCTAATTCACAGTCCATCATAGTCACCATATTATTCACCATATTATTTCACCATATTATTCCACTATATTATTTCATATTTATTTCACATACTTCAATTCTCTTCGCATCTTGTTACTGTAAATCATATGTTACAATATCTTACATTGTATACCTAATCTACTTATCTCATTGTACATTCGTTGATTCTATAAATATATTTATATTTGTTTAATTGTTTTTCTTAAAACCCAGTTCATTATTTACAAATTTATTTCGCTGTCGTCTTAGGCCTAAAAACTATCGGCTGACAACTTCGATCAAACAAATTTATGGTTAGGGTTTTCGAAACGCTATTTATGATGATTTATTAACAGAAAATAAATCACATGAATAACCATATACAATAAGACTAACACTATTCCGCCCAAATAACTCAATCTTCGTCTTGTCAGACCATAGTAAAGCGTCCCCAAAACTTGCAGGCTTCTCTAAATAATCCTTGGCAAAATTCACACGATTTCTGACATGAATTTGTTTCAACAAAGGTGTCTCTCTTGGTGTGCGAGAATGGAATCCCTCGTTCCTAAGAACTTAACTAATTGTATTTTTGCATACATTTATCCAAGCTGCTTCCAAATCTTTCTGAAGTTCAGATCGAGTCACTCGAGGATTCCTCTTTACTTTACGGACTACATGTTTAGCCGCACGGTTTAAAATTTTAGATGGACGCCTTAAACGTGGTAGACTTGCAGTGGACTGATATGAGGTGAACCGGCGAATCGTGTCACCAATGGTTGAGATTGGTATTTTTAGCATAGATGAAATTTTTCTATGGCCCAAACTACTTTTATGTAACTGAACAATTAGTTATCTGCTCTTTTTTAGCAATTCTTTAGTCTTGGCCATATTGGAATTTGAGTATTGAACGATGACCTCCTTCTCATGCACCTCTAGGAACACTGAGTGAGGTCTTCTGTTTCACGTGGACGAAGTAGATTATTTTTCTAGAAAGTTCTACAGCATTCCTGTGAGGTAAACCACTTTGGAATGTTCGAGAACTATTTATTATCGCTTTTAACTAATTTTGTGGGTGTGTTAGATACTTTTTGAGGTGATAATCTAACACTTTTGTCGATATAAATCAATGCTTTACTATTGGTGTATTCTAATACCGAATTTGTATTCAACGTACAAAATACATAAGATGTTTAATTTTTGATTACTTTGCTGTTGTGTAACTATGGTAAATAAACTTTTGACCATGTATAGGATATTTATTGCTCCCACTGTACATACATATATATATATATATATATATATATATATATATATATATATATATATATATATATATATATATATATATATATATATATATATATATATATATATATATATATATATATATATATATATATATATATATATATATATATATATATATATATATATATATATATATATATATATATATATATATATATATATATATATATATGAGAATGGGTAGAGGAAGTAAAAAACCGGAAAACACTATGGAGTTCTTTATTAACGTCAATAAAGAACTCCATATTGTTTTCTGGTTTTTTACTTCCTCCACCCATTCTCACCTATACGTCCTGAAATCTAGTATATATATATATATATATATATATATATATATATATATATATATATATATATATATATATATATATATATATATATGATACAAAGAATTGGAACATTTAATAGAGCTATCTGAACGTTTCGTGCATCGTCAATTTTACAAAGATTAGATTAAATATTAAAATAAATATTAATAAGGGAGTTGAAGACTGTTGGCAGTTGAGTTTAAGGGTGAGTTTGGAAATATATAAAGACTTCAAAATATCTAGATCGCAACTATTAGGACACGAATCACAAATAGAGAAGTCAGCGTCTGAATCTTTTGAAGTGCAAGACATGGAATGGTTTTGAATAGAAGAAATTTCAGTTGTAGTAAATTGTCTCCTAGTATAGTGGGAGAAACCTCGATGCTTACTAATCCTCAATGTGAGTTGGAGAGGGGTTTTATCCACGTAGCAGGCATGACAGCCTGCACACAAAAATTGGTAAGCCAATGAGGGCTGAACGAAGAATTTTGGAGAGTTTTTCGTTATGGTTGAGAAAAGTGTTAATAATTAGAGTGTTGATGAGAATTAAGTAAAACTGACATTGAGGGTATCTCTTAACTAACGCCGACTATAATTCATTTTTTAATTTGGATGTAATAGGCCCAATGCAAGGTATTTTAAATAAAGAGCCATTTTCTCAGGCTTAATGTTGCTATTTGAGCTATTATACAATTTATCTAAAAGTCGTTTCGTAAGTTTGTCAAGAACTTGGGAAGGAAACAAATTAAAATGACAAAACTTTCTAAGGTAAATGAGTTCTTGGTGGAACAAAGCTCAGTTAGAGCATATTTTTTGGCTCGGAAAAGTCTATAAGAAATGGAAGAAACATAAATTTAAGTAAAGTAAAACTGAACAAATTAGTGACAAGTAGTGTGGGGTTAGGTTTGCAGTATGCACACGTGGATAGACGACTATTAATGGGGCTAATGTGTACGTCCAAAAATGAAAATTTGTCATTCCCCTCCGTGAAAGCGTAGGAAAATACACGGCGTTCCCCACCTAGAAAGAACTCATGCAGTTCAAGCGCCTCCCCTTCGAATTTATAAATGCATATATAGCGTACGAGAAGTGCAAGCGAGCGTCTTAAAAAGCTTCGTTTAAATGAGGGGTTTTTTAGACTCAGGATAGCCGAGTGGATTCGCCGCTGGCTAACAGTGGTCCACGACGCGGGAAGCTGCTCGCAACTCGCCTACGCTATTGTTTTTTCTTTGCCCCTTTTCTCACTCCTCTCTATCTACAATGGTGCTCAGACCCTGGAGGCAGAGCGTTAGCCCTTGGATAACATTTCCCGACGGGCTCTCTTCATTTCTTCAAAATACGCTCCGCTTCTAGGAGGGGTCTGTATAGCGTACGAGAAGTGCAGGCGAGCGGCTTAAAAAGCTTCGTTTGAATGAGTCTTTTTTGAGACTCGGGATGGCCGAGCGGATTCCCCGCTGGCTAAAAGTGGTCCAGCGACGCGGGAAGCTGTTCGCAACTCGCCTACGCTATTATTTTTTCTTTGCCCCTTTTCCCACTCCCTCTATCTACACATGTAGCAAATACAACTAGATGGTACGAAGAATTGTGGACGAACTGACACATCTGTCATTTTACTCTGACAATCTATACGTCTACCACTACATGGGACCAGTAATTGATCGTCCTTCGAGCCCTCTTGACGGACTCACATTTGGCGCCAATAAGTGCCACTTCGCTTACGATACCTTAAAATACCTCGGCTTTCATATCGGGAAGAACCGAATTGGCCCCTAGGAAGAAAAGTTTCGGGCCATAAGCAAAATGCCCCACTCCCGCAGTAAGAAGCAGTTCCGATCATTTATGGGATTAGCCTTGTTCTACCGCAGGACCATTCCCAATTTTGCATCCATTTCTGCCTCCCTCCCTTGTGTGCAATATTGCAGAAAAGGTCCCCGGATGGCCTAGTCTGGAACCCCCAAGGCTACTTCCAGGCTAGGGCAATTAAAACAGGTCCACATTTTAGGCTCCTAAACCCCATTAAGCCCTTCGGCATCCGTATGAATGCCAACGACGAAGGCCTTTGATGCTAATAGCGAAGAAAGCCACCCTGTGGCATACTCTAGTCGAAAGCTATTACCGCGTAAGAAAAACTACTCGATAATAGAACTAGATAGCAAAAATAGCAATTTTATATGGACAAACAACGTGGTCGAGCCATGTGAGCGCATTCCTGCGCATTAGTATTACCCAAACCGCGGTAAAAGAGACCGGTGCTAGATAAACAGAATAGCGATACACCCCAATTAAATTAACCTAGATACATCACTACTATTGAAGGATTCAGTATTTGCAGACTGAAAATCAAAGAAGCTCATTACTGACTTCGAGTAATCAACAAAGAATTTTATTTAGGGGTGGAGCTCAAAAGGAAAGCCATAATTTAAATTTAGTACCATCAGAAAGAGTGCAAAAATACAGTTAAGTGGATATGCTTGAGAGCTGAATTCTGGGAGAACAAGCCCCACCCAAAAATAATTAGTTGGAATTAATACAAAAAATTAGGCCTACGGCCAGATACAGTTTTTCTGCGATTTGGAAAACCAAGGTATGTAAAGAAAGAAAAGAAATCCGATTGTATTTTTTTTCTTGCTTAATTTACCTAATTTCCTTGTTCTAAGCCTAGAAATTGGGTTTCGTTGTGTATTTTTTTTTACATAAAAATAGGCATTTTATATTGACTAAAAACGTGGCCGAGCCATGTGAGGGCATTAGTATTACCCAAGTCCCGGTAAAAGAAACCGGTGCTAGATAAACAGAATTGCAATACACCCAACTTAAACCAACCTAGATACATCAATACCATTGAATGATACAGTATTTGGAGAATGAAAATCAAAGAAACATTGTACTGACCTTCGAATAATCAACACAGAATCTTAATTTTGGGGGCCTTAAAACGAAAGCCACAATCTTAAATTTAGTAAAATCGGAAAGAGTGCAAAATGCTGTTAAGAAGATAATATATAGTATGCTGTATTCTGACGTTATATGTCCTTTTTATGTTAAATACGAAAAGGGAAGCTCTTTTCGTGTAGCAGGCTGGATTATGTAATCACACGAAGCTTCCTCATGATAAAGGAAAATATTGAGCTGGATTCTTTATTCGGTGGTAAATTGCGGAAAAAGTCTGGAAAGGGCGAACGGTAAGGATAACTTCGTTATTCTTCTTGAAATAGTGGTGTATTAGAATAGTGCGGTTTGGGAATAGTGGTGAAAATAAGGAAGTCTTAGGGTTGCAAAATTTGGAAAGGTGCCTGGAGATCAGGCTAATTTCTTTTATTGTTTATTTTGTTTGTTTTAATAATGTTGTTATATATATATATATATATATATATATATATATATATATATATATATATATATATATATATATATATATATAAATATAAAATATATATATTACTATAAGGCGTTCGAACCTTTGGATTCGTGTGCTAATTGAGCTTTTAATGTTAACTTGACGTGTAATTTGGTTGTTTAGGTTCCTTTTATGTTTTTTTTACATCATTTCTTACGTGTGTCTTATTGATTTTTTTTAATGTTTTGGTTTTATTCATCATTGGTTGTTTGTATTCGTTTTTTGTGTGTTCTGTTTCGTACTTACTTATTTTCTTCATTTTTATTTTTCCTTGTCATCACTAGGTATTGTGGTCTTTTTTGGTTTTGAGGCAAAATCGATTTGTTTCTTCGTTATCGGTTGCTTTTCATTGTCGGTTTGGGTCGATAATTTTTTCCTAGGCAAAAAATGAGACAATTGCATTTCCAAGCTTGGATCTCGTTGGTTTTCTGCGATGAGTGCTCTAATTTCATATCTGACGCTCTTTCCTTTAAGATCGTATTGAGCGGTTTGATGTCCACCTCTCTGTGCAGATCCACTTGCTTCCTCTTATCCTTCCTTCGTATATTGGTGATGATATACATACACCTGTTTAGTATCCTCTGCATTTCTTCTTTTGATGTTTTGTGGACGCTAAACAGAGATGCTGATTGGTAGATTGGGGTGGGTCTGATTAGTGTTAGATACAGTTTCTTTTTATTCTTTTGTCTGAGGTTTCTCAAGCTATAGAGGTTTCTGACTGCCGAAGATGGTTTTTGGATCCGTTTTGTGACGTGCTTCCTTTACCCGTTAGAAGTAACCTTCATCCCGAGTGCATTGCACTCGTTCGTGTAGGGATAATCTTTATCCCCCACTCTCACATCTCCTGTTTTCTTCTTCATAATGCGACGATCTTGAATTTGTAGCCATTAGTTCGTAATTTTCATTTTAGATTACTTACATGCCCTTGTTCCACTTTGACTTTTCTTATTTGCTTGGCATTCATTCGAGCTTGCCAAGGCGCGTTTCTATATCCACTAACTATGAGTTGACTTATGTTATCGGCGAACTGGATGTTTATGCCTCAAGGCACCCGCATTGAGGCAGTCCTGCCTGTAGATTAAAGGTGGGGCCGTCTTTGTGCCCTATACTGATGTAGGCCGATCTCTCCATGACATATTCACAGAGGATTTTTTCAAGCTTTGCGCTCAAACCCAGATGGAGGATCTTGTATTGCATCCCCCTTAGCCATACTTTATCAAATACCTTTGACACGTCCCTGCATACTATGTCGATATAACTACTGTTTTTCTTCGCTTGAGCAATCTTTTACGTGATGACATTTATTGCCATCTCGGTGATTCTCTTCTTTCTGAAGCCGTATTGCTGTTCGTTGTAGAGCGAATTTTCCTACAAGTGCTCGACGAGTCTTCTGTTCGAGATTTTCTCGAAGAGTTTTCCCTCAATTTCCATAAGGGATATTGGGCGAAAACTCTCCTTCCTCGACATGGGCTTTCCAGATTTGACAATAAAGATCATTTTTGCCGGGAAAGTAGCCTACATTTCCACACGCATATCGGTGCTTTGACGAAGTTTAACTTTGTCAAACCTGACCGTCCTGGAGCTTTTTCTTAGAGGAGTGGAGCGTGCTTTCTAGTTCTTCTAGCATCACTCTTTCTTCTTCTCCTTCCTCTTTGTTGATTTGTTGGTTAGGATGTGTCCTTTCAATGATTTCGTTCAGCTCGTCTATAATCGGAATTTCAAAATTAATGTCAAAGTCTTCATTTTCTTCTTGACTGATTCTGAAAATCTGTTCCCAGTGCTGCCTGAGAATCTCCTCCATTTCATTCTCCTCTGATTTAATTTCACCTTGGTCGTCTCTAATTCCATCTTTTCTTCTGGGGCTTTACTCTCATTCTCTTGATTTTCGCCCAGAATTCATTCAGTAATGCTTCGCTATCTAGTTCTTCGATAGCTTCATTCCATTTCTCATCTTGTTGTTCGTAAATTAGAATTTTTACTTCTTCCTTTATTTTTCTTATATGGTACATTGTATCATGGGATGTACATGTGTTGATGCTCATTTTATACAATCCCTTCAGCTCACGGTGTAAACCAGTCATACGATCGGTCCATTTGTATGCAGAGATCGTTCTGTATGTACTTTTGGGAATCGACTCTCAGTCGGCCTCGATCATCTGGGTCTCTAGCCGCTCCATTTCTTCGTCTATTTACTCGAGCGTTGCTCCTAATTAGCCCAATTCGCCCTGCTGTAATTCTTCCTTGTATGTGATGGTATCAATATAGGGTTAACGTTGGTATAAATATTAATCCATATATGGTCGCTACAGGGTATCACTTCAGGGCTCATGTGATAATTAAAGGGTAAGAGGAAGTTGGCCAAGCAGATGTCCGGCTTGGTGGCGCACCTTTCCGTGATGAAGGTCGGAAAGTCGGGGCCCAGTCTCTGGACGATGTTCCTATCCATGATAGTAGTCAAGCATCTGCCTATACCTTTGCTTTGAGTATACCCGGCCTCGGCATATCGTGCGTTCAGGTCCCCCATAAATATCGTAGGGACCCTTCGCCCGAGTATACTCGTGATAGTGTGGTTCAGCAAATAGTCGCGTCTTAGGGGTTGGTATCCTGTGGCAACGACTATCTTCCCTGGGATTATTTCTACCTCTATGGTGATGTATGATTCTTCTAAGTTCCTGAGTTGCTTGAATTTTATTCCCATTTATCGTAATGGTTGCTCCGTCGTATTGTTCTTGATATTGGTTCACTGTCAGCACTTAATAGTTCCATATCTTGATTATGTCCCTATCCATGTAAACTCCGTGTTCCGAAATGAATATTATGTCAGCATCGATTTGTTGGAAAATTTTACCGTAGTGCACTATTTTCCTGGTCCATCCATGAGTGTTGATACTCAAGATTTTTAAGCTGTCTCTTTGCATTATGAGGATTAATCTACCGTTTCTTCAGTCCGGGGTCCCTGTTGGAGACCTTTTGGGGAGCAGGGGATGGATTTTCAGTAGTTTTCAGTAGAAAGGGGGTATCCCCCGCCATAGTGCGGCTCCGTGCTTCCGTGAACTAGAATGTAATTGATGGGGTGATGGACCGATGAAGAGATGGACCCGGGAAAGAATCCTCCCAAGGGGTGAGTTATGGCGGACTTGATGATGGGTGAAGGCTGTATCAACTTCCTTCATCGGGGGGGGGGGGGCGCCCCCTTGGTGTGTTTTTAAATTCGCGACTGCATCCTCCATAGCATAGAGACGGTTGCTTGTCACTCTTTGATATTAGGCGCTAACCCCCATCGATAAAGCTAAAAGCTAAATCAACGGAGTTCGCAGTCCGTCCCTTTTTCCAGGCAGCCTCTGAAATTGATTTCTGCTGTGGGCTAATCCTCAAACCAGCTTCCGTCAATTCTCCCAATTAGGCCATATCACAGTCGACTGGCATAGTTGGAACGAGGGTTATGAGCAGTCCAGGTCCACGATTGCACTGTGCCCGTCGGCGGGGGACGATTAAGGGAGCTTAAGCGTTCATGTCAGTTTTACGTGACCAATAAAAAGGTGGTATTTTCTCTTTCCAAAGACAACCCTAGGTAGGGCTGTTAAAAGAGGCTCTGGCTCGGCACGGGTGTCCTTACTTCAAACGTACGAATGCGGAAAAGCACAAATATTATACGTCGAGAGTTTACAGTGAATAACGTTCCGTCTATATATATTTGTTGGACATTGGACATAACAAGTTAGGAAGTCTAGATTAGTAGAGCAAAGTTAAGAGAGTATAGTAGTGAAAGGGTTTTGAAAAAAGATAGTAAGGTAAGTTTAGTATAAGTTTGAAGGGGTTTTTTCCTGGTGGAAGGGTATTTCCATCAAAAGTAGACAGTATAGTAAAAAAATAGTACGCAAAAGTATAGATGAATAGATCCTTGTTCAAAGGGTAGTTATGGTAATGTTAATCTCGTGTTGTGTTATTTTGGGGGTCGAAATTGATTGGCATTCAAGCCTTTGTAGTAACTATTGAACTTGTTACTGCGGTAGGTAAAGTTTCGGTAAAAAGTTGTCGTAAATTGGGTTGTCATAATCGGTGAGAGTGTTACATGTTAAGGTTGATGTTTCCGTTCGGGTAATGTCTACTTCAATTTTTCGGCTAGCTTTTGATACTACGCTCGCAATGTAGCGTAGATGTTATGGCGAGGAGTGTTTTATTCTCGGTCTACATTTGCTCCTTGGGGAGGACGAAGGAGTCTTTCCCTTGCCGGATCTCTTCTTACAGAACTCTGCGTCCGTGAGAACAACATAAGTGTCGGTTGAGAATTGGACAAGGTCGCTGAAGAGAGCCTTCTTTAACAGATCTTCAGCTATATCAGCCTCGTAGTCCAATTTGTATTGACCTGCCCACAGGGCATTGACAATATCTTCTGGGCCTGCGTCGTCAGGAAAATGGTTCCCTTCGGCAGCATTATTCTGAGGTTTAACATCTTCGAGAACTACATGTACCTGGAAGCCCGATTCTTTGAAGATGAGGACCTAGTCGGTCGACGTGACTGCGAGACCTTTTGGGGGCGGGGCGAATGCTCCACCTTCTTAGGCCTCACAGCAACGGCTTCCTTCCGCTCAACCTGAGCTCCTGTTGGGGTAGTTGGGTGTTTCTGTGAGTCCGTTTGTGCTTTCTGCCGGGCAGTCATAGCTTGCACTCGAGGATCCCGTGGAAGGGCATTACTCGTGTCCGGAGCTTTCTGGCTGCTCTTCTCGGTCTGCGATTGGAGATTCACTCGAAGTACCTCGTTTGACGGAGGGTTTTTCGGGAACCACATTTTTTCCATGCCGTTATTCACGAACATGCTGTTCAGTTCCTTCGCGAATGTGTCAGGCTTGGTCAAGTTAGAAATGTGTGCATAATATATGCAACACGTTATTTTGGTCGACCTTTCGTTTTCAATATGCAGGTAAGTAGGTACAGTGGCAACACTATTCTCTGCGACCGTTGCCTTGGCAACCTTCGTGTAGATGACGTTAGCCTTCCTTTCCTTCTCTTTTCTGCCTTTCTTCTTGTTTTTTTTTTATTTGCTCCTTCTTTATTGGACAAGTCATTGGCATGGTTCTGTGTGGGCCACCACAATTGAGGCATTTCTGGAACGAACCTTTACATTCGCGCCTGAATAGTCTTGGCCAGCGCACACAGAACAAACTGTGAGTGTAAGTTGAGCCAAGTGGCAGTGGTGTGTTTGTTGTGCCTGTAGCACCTGATGCACATTTGCAGGGCAACGAACTCCTCACGCTCAATCTGTTGGGGAAGATGCGGACATTAAAGAGGAGAAGGCCGTTTCCTTTTGCCTTAATTGCAATCGCGATTTCAGTAAAGACAACTTTAAAAACGTGGGTGTAGTCTGTGAATTTGATTATTTCGGCTACTTTTAACCGCTTATGATTCCGAGGAATCTCATCCTTGATTTGGTCAATCGAATGTCCTCCAACCCTGGGGTCGAAGCATCGGCAGATCAAAATTCTCTGGGTGCATATTTATGGCGGTGTCTGAGGTATGAGATAAATTTTTCGAAAGGTGTCTAGGGCACACGGTGAGGAGAGGGCTTCGATGTCCGCTTTCCTCGCCCAGATAGCCGCGTAGCCATTGAGCCCGCCGTAAATTCTCTCGAAGATCTTGCTCCTGTCCGGTTTTTGTTGGCCTGGCAAGGTCCTCAGGGCAATACTTCGCGTCTCCTTCAGATCTCCGTCATTACACCCAAGGGAGTAATTTGAGAGGGAATCAGAGGGAAGGGGGGAGTCTGTAAGTGAGTGTAATTGCGTGTGTATGTAGTTTTAGAGATCAGTTATGAAAATAAGGAAGAGTGGATGGGGAGAAGGCGGAAAATGTCCAATGAACAAAAGGCCACTTCACCTTCAGCCAACGCAGAAGAGTCATCCTTCCTTTTTCTCAACTAGTCTACAACAAGGCCAGCCAAGGAGAAAATCGCCACTTACGAATGTATCACTGCTGGCGGAATATCCGGTCACGCACAACAAAGCGGTATCCAATCAACCTCACTCGAATGAAATCCAGCCCCAATTTAAACAAATTTACCTTACCGATACACGAGTATGCAAGAGAACAATCCATGCCAAAGATGCACAAACAACGGTCAACGGTTTATTAAGAGAATTACATACATATATGTAAAATAGCGAACAGTGGGGGATGGGGTAATAGAATTTAGCAGAAAAGAGATAGTTGATAGTACAAGTAAGAAGATAGAGGTTCCCGGATACAGGGAATTCAATTAGTTAGTGATGTAGTGGTTTAACCCCTACGAAATGTAATAAATTTCCCGCAAACAATATATATATATATATACAAGCCGGTGTTCTCTTGCTTAATAGGAAGAGCTTGGTTACACAGGTACCCCTGCGGGGTGTGGCCTACGGCCTTATTTGCTAATCTTAACCGCCTTTTTTAATCCCCTTTATAGACGCTTTATTTTTTCACCCTGAACACCCTTTTCTTCTTCTTCTTCTTCTTCTTCTTCTTCTTCTTCTTCTTCTTTATTTTTCTTCTTCTTCTTCTTCTTCTTCTTCTTCTTCTTCTTCTTCTTCTTCTTCTTCTTCTTCTTCTTTTTCTTCTTAAGGAATTATTAGAAATAACTTTGATAAAAAATTAAATATACTTAGGTGACAACCGAACTAAAATAAAAAATCTTATTAAAACACCTTAAAAATCTCGTTCTTAAAATATAGGGTTTTTATATATATATATATATATATATATATATATATATATATATATATATATATATATATATATATATATATATATATATATGAGGAATTAAACCACATTCTCCGAAGACAATTTAATTCATAACAGTTTCGGTGTATCTCACACCTTTTTTCAACTGACACGGGATATAAAATATAAGAAAAGTGCATACAAGCATAACACAATCCCTTACTTGTGGCTAGTCTGGGGGGGGGGGGTTAGGCCTAAACATATTGAAGGGCTGACATTTTACTATTTTGTTTATTTGCTTTCTTATTACAGGATTAAAATAAAATTGACCCTCAGATAGCTTGATATCGTCAGTTCCTAATTTAAATCTATCTGAGGGTCAATTTTCTTTTAATCCTGTAATAAGGAAGCAAATAACCAAATAGTAAAATGTCAGCCCTTCAATATGTTTAGGCTTCCCCCCCCCCCCAAATTAGCCACAAGTAGAGGATTGTGTTATGCTTGTATCTGAATTAAATTGTCTTCGGAGAATGTGGTTTAATTCCTCATCTTTTCTTGCGATATTGCAATAA
The DNA here is from genome assembly GCA_963969495.1 of Ceratothoa steindachneri. Classification (NCBI taxonomy): domain Eukaryota; kingdom Metazoa; phylum Arthropoda; class Malacostraca; order Isopoda; family Cymothoidae; genus Ceratothoa; species Ceratothoa steindachneri. The sequence goes on along the minus strand of OZ018338.1, from coordinate 69,593,380 downwards.
TTTTCATCATATATATATATATATATATATATATATATATATATATATATATATATATATATATATATATATATATATATATATATATATATATATATATATGTATATATATGAGGAATTAAACCACATTCTCCGAAGACAATTTAATTCAGAACAGTTTCGGTGTATCTCACACCCTTTTTCAACTGAAAAAGGGTGTGAGATACACCGAAACTGTTCTGAATTAAATTGTCTTCGGAGAATGTGGTTTAATTCCTCATCTTTTCTTGCGATATTGCATTAATTTTCATCATGTATATATTTTATATATATATATATATATATATATATATATATATATATATATATATATATATATATATATATATATATAGTTATAGTTATAGGTATATCAGGAAATATATAAAATGGAAACATTTCCTTTTCACTATGTAAACGTAAATTCAGCAAATGGTCTATTTCAATCGTGCTCCGCTATTAACAGGTTGGTAAAAAGATTTACGTACAATCTTAGTTTGTTTTGCCCCTTTGTATCAAATTCATTATGGCGGAGTTTTTTCATTTCCAGACCCTTTAATCACGTTAACCATTAGTATAGATGTTCCCTTCACTCCAAATCATTAGCACAGATCTATCCTTCATCCCAAATCATTATCATCTAACTTCCTACACTCCCAAACTAAATTTTCGTATAACCGCCGTTACTCTAGAATTAATTCATCCCCAAATTATTTACATGTCACATAGTTCTAATTAATCAATAGCCACTGCTATTTAATAATTTTCCACAATCATTCATCGCCATTTTTTTTAGTCTCTCTTATTAAGTTTTGTATTCATTGATAAGACGTTTCCTGTTTATATAAAACATATTGTCGTGCTGTGCAATTCTTAATTTTGTAATTTAAAGGACATAATTTACGCTCTCCCCATATTATACGCTAGTTAGTCCAGCTATTAATTTAAATCACATCGCATTTCTATGTTAATTTACAGTCTTTTAATACACTCTATTAACTTAATTTTAGTTAGATTGTTTCTAGTTTCTAAGTCGCTAATTATTTCAGACTGAGTTAGCTTATTTGTTTTATTTCTATTAATATACGCACACTAAATATTTTTCTCACTTTTACGGATTAAAGCTTCTTTTCGTCACATATAATTATTTTATTTATCTCATTCACTTATTGGGCTCGTTATTATTATTTTAACCGCTTGAACTTTTAGTCACTTAACACTTTACTTCGTTATTTTATTTCAGATGTTTTTTGACCACTTTTGATGTTTTTAAAGGTTGTCATATTCACTGCTTGTACACAATTTGGGTATGTACATTGTGCCCTTCAAAACCAGTGCTGCCACTTCCTCGGGTGAGATGGGTCCCTTATAGGTGAACTTGAACTGTCCTGTGGCTATCCCATGCAATAGTAGTTCTGAGTCCTCGTTTGGGGGCGGGCACAGGGGTGAACCAAACACCTTGATGCCCACGTCCGCACCGTCAAAGAAGTACACTTGTTCGAGGATCTCCTTATTTTTAGTGAGGAGTACCTCCACTTAATTAGTTTCCAGTTCCTCCTCTTCACCTGTGGTTGTTTGTTCGTTGTGTTTCCTGCTGTCTTCTTTTTTCCTTTCGTTCTCTTTGTCTTCACTCCTTTCATCGTTTCTTCTTCCTATTCAGAATTTTCTCCTTTTCCTTACCTTTTCTTTTTGGGGTCTTCCGTTGGGCTCTGTTTTGCTTCTTCTTTTGAAAGTTGTTCCACTTGAGGCACATCAATGAGCTGAATGTTCAAAACTTCTGCCAAGGGCGGGTTTTCGGGGAACCAAACCTTTTTCTGGGTTCTGTTCTTCGCGAGGAGATGGTTAAGTTCCTCAGAGAAAGAGCCGGGATTAGCCAGGTTTGCCAGATGAGCGTAGATGATCATAGCTATGACTTCTCTACCCTCCTTTGGCATCACTACCTTCGGGGTATTGGTTCTCTCGTTATTCTTCAAGGTAGCTGTTTCCGCGTAGCTCTTATTTGTTTTTGCCTCCTTTTCTTTTCGGTTTTGCTCTATTTTTGCATGGCTGGCTTCCTTGCAGAAGGGGCACTTCATGGCCAAGGCCCTGTGCTTCCCTCCACAGTTAACCTAATTTTGTTTCCTTTCCTTGCATGTTTTCCATCTCTGCCGGTTTTGGCACAGTTGGAGCAGGCCACTTCAGTTTCCGTGCAGTCTATTGTATGATGCTTTTCGACTACAAAGCACTTATAGCAGAAGTCGATGGGGATAAATTCTTTTGTTTGTATTTATTCGGGTGATGCCTTTAGGTAAAACCGAGCAGCCCTTGATTTTTTGGGGGGGCTTTCGCCATTTCTATATTAGAAAAAATTACTTTAACGATGATTTGGCCTTCCCCGAACTTTTTCCACCTTGGTGATGTTGGCCCAGGGTTGCTTAGCGGTGAGCTCTTCTTTAATTTCTTCGCAAGAGTGCTCCGTGAAAAGAGGGTCCAAGCTCTGTAGGATTATTGCCCGTTGGACTAGTATCTCCTGGGGGATACTAGCCTCCAGCCCAATTTTGTTCAGGTAGTACTTTGCTTCGTCAGAGACCAGCCGCTCCACATCCTGCATAGAGTGGCAGATGGTCGCATAACCGGTAGGGGTGTCGATGATTCTTATGAGCAAGATTTTAAGGTTACGGTAAATACTTTCGATGACGGCTGTCCTCGTAGGTTTGCCCCCCTTCCTCCCAGATGGTGCGGAGGGGAACCCCCTTGCAGTCTTGATGGACTGACCGCATTGGGCCCCCTTGGGTATAGTACTCTTCCCCCTTGGGCTCCTTGCTTCTTCTCGTTTGTCAAGAAGTTCCCGTTATACGGGCGGAAAAAAAAGGTTGTCCTGGTCTTCTCAATTTAAACCACCTTTTCCACGACCCAATGAGTGTTCACTCTCATCGTAAAATGCACAAGTTCAAGTTAATGGAAGGGATGAAATGTGTGGTAGGTTTTCATAGGTGCGAAATTTTTACTAGTTTGCCCTAGTGTTGAAGGTATCACCAGCATACATTCTTCTTATTGTTTGATTATTTTTTTTTTATCCTCCGTCAATAATACTGCTGACCAAGACGGTCAGGTTGTTCCATTGTTTTATAACTTTTGTTCATTCTTTTAGTAGGTTCTTACGTCGTAGCTTTAAAGCCTTTCAATTAGTTTGTTGTTGTTTTTTTGCTAACTAGTCTTTTCTAGATTCATATGGGTATTTTTTCCTCTTTTATTTGTACTTTGTAACTTTATTTATTTATTCTTTATTTTCGCTCTACTTAAATTTTATTTTGAGCACTTTGCCTATTTGTTATATGTGCTTGTTGTTATTGAGTTTAATTTATCTTTTATTTTATTTTCGTTTACTTTTTATTTAATTATTCAATTCTTGTTTTTATTTCAAATCTTAGGTTGGGCACTTCGCCTCTTTTTGTTTATGTATTTTTATCATTGCTGTTAGACTATCTTATCTTCTTATTATTTTAGTTGACTTTGTTGATTATTTATTCTTCTCTTCTTTTTATTTTAATTTAATTTTAGATTGGGCACTTTGCCTCTTTTTTTCTTTATATTTTTTATTGTTCTTTCTCCTCTTTTTGTTCTAGTAAAAGTTTGATTTGGGCACTTTGCCTCTTTATATTAAAGTTTATTGCCTTTTTTATTGTTTTTCTTTGTCTTGTGTCGATTTTTGTATCATTGTTAGGTGTAGATAGGTCTTATATTTTCTTGCGCACTGTTTCTTCCGCTGGGGAATAGAGCTGTTCTCTCTACTGTGCTTTCTCTGAATTTGGGTATGTCTAGGTTATTGTTGATTGTTGGGAGTCTTTCTTCTCCTACTTTGCCCCATGGTAGCGGTCTATACCTCTACAAATGAATTATTTATTCCTAACTATATCGTCGACATTCTAATTTTAGGCCTCGACTTCCTTTCCGCGCACGACATTCTCGTCGATTCTCGTCGCCGCAAGCTCCTCGACAGAACCACTACACTAACTGTTACTGGTTCATTCTTTCCTTTCACCAGCTCTCTCCTCTCTGTTCGTCTTCCTGTAACTGCTACCCACTTCCAGCAACTTTTGCGGGAGACCCAAGCCTCTGTCTGCCTCCTTCTAAGGACAGACATACTAAGGACAATGTGATGCACAGAATAGAAACGAGAGGAGGACCAGTTTTCTTACGTCCCTTTCGACTGGCCCCGGTTAGACTTGCCCTAATGAAGCGGAAATTTAATTCGTGATGGAGGCCGGGATCGCTTCCCCATCCACCTTCCCATGGGCTTCACCGCTTCATGTAGTACCTAACTCTACTCCGTGGGAATTTAGAGCTGTAGGTGACTACAGGCGACTCTATGTCTGTACAGTTCCGTATATGTATCCTCGGCTGTTCTTATGAGATTTTAACTCCACGCTGTTCGGTTGCTCCATTTTTTCTCGGCTCGATTTGGTTCACGCTTTCAACCAAATCCCGATTCACCCTGATGATATCCCTAAGACGGCTATCACCACTCCATTCGGTTCCTTCGTCATGAACCGAATGCCTTACGGGCTTCGTAACAGTAGTCAGACCTGCCAACGCTTTATGAATCAGGTTCTGAGAGGTCTTCACTTCGTATTTTGTTATATAGACGATCTCTTGATAGCATCTTCGTCTTTAGAGGAGCATTTTTCTCACATTCGCCAGATTTTGGCACGTTTAGATGAGTATGGTATCGTACTCAACACTTCTAAGTTTATCTTTGGTGTCACACAGCTCTTCTTTTTGGGACACCAAATTTCCCCTGAGGAAATTCGTCCTCTCGAAAACAAGGCTAAAGTAATCCGGCCTTTCTCCCGGCCTTCTTCGCTAAAGCAACTTTGTAGATTCTGTGGGATGGTAAACTTTTACCACAGGTTCATTTACAACATATCCCACATTCTGCAACCTCTCTACGAATTGCTTTCCAAGTCCAAGAAGAACCTTCCTCTTTCCTGGTCCCCCGAAGCTTGCGAGGCTTTCTCTAACACCAAAAAGGCTATGGGTTCCGCTGTCGCCAGGGCCCATCCTTGCTCAGGAGCTCCCATAAGCGTTACTTCGGACGCGTCCGCTACTTATGTCGGTGAGACATACAACATAAGGTTGGTTACTCTTGGCAACCCCTCGCCTTCTTCTCTAAGGCTGTTCTTCCTTCCCATAAGAGGTACACTACGTTTTCTCGCGAATTACTGAGCATATACTTCGCCCTCGGTCACTTCCAACAATACTTGGAAGGACGTAATTTTACTGTTTTTACCGACCACAAGCCATTGGTTGGTGCGTTCGCCTCTAGTAGCACCTCCTCTGTGCACTCTGCAATTGATACTCGTCACCTTGACTTCATCCTGCAGATGACAAACGATATTCGCTACGTTCCTGGTTCTTCAAACATTGTACCAGATGCGCTCTCTCGCATTTCATCGATTTAGGGCACGCAACTCTCCCAAACTGCCCCTATCGATCCTGCAACTATAGCGCTTGCCCAGACACAAGATCAAGACACGCCAACACTGCCTCACTCTTCTCAGCCTATCGTTCGCGAAAACGACTTGCCGGACAGTCCCTCCGGGCGTATCTTGGTTGAATATTCATTGCCCGACTGTACTCGTCCACTCATTCCTCTCGCTTACCGTCGGGACATTTTTGACCAGACTCACGGTCTCTCTCATCCTGGCATTCGAGCAACTTGCAAGCTCATCACACAACGTTATGTGTGGCCAGGTATGAACGCCGACGCAGCCAAATGGACCCGCGCATGTCTGCTTTATCAACGTGCAAAGGTTCAACGCCATACAAAGTCCCCTCTAGTTACTTTTCCACTTCCATCGGCACGTTTTGACGCCGTTCACATCGATCTGGTTGGTCCTTGCCCTTTTTGCGTGGTTGCACTTACCTTCTCACCACGATCGATCGTTTTACCTCTTGGTCAGAGGCAGTTCCTCTCCCCGATATCAGAGCTTCCACTGTAACTCGAGCCTTTTTCTCAGCATGGGTTGCTCGTTTTGGCGTCCCATCAACGATCATGACTGATCGAGGTAGACAATTTGAATCCCACCAATGGGATGCACTCATGTCAGTGCTTGACTCCTTTTGTCTCCGTACTACTAGCTACTATCCTCAGAGTAACTCTAAGGTTGAACATTTTCATAGGACTCTCAAGGGAAGCTTACGCTACACTGACTCGATCATCACTTGGGTGGACAAGCTACCCTTAATTCTCGAGGGAATTCACGCCTCCTTGAGAGAAGATTTGAAAAGCTCTGCTGCGGAACTCGTCTATGATACCCAACTTCATCTTCCAGGTAATTTTTTTTCCGCTTACTGTCCTTTTCCTTCCGACATACGTCCTGCTGCATACGTACACAATTTAGTACGGGCGATTCTCTGAGGTAAAGCCAATCGTTATAAGAGTGCCTGCTAATCAGAAACCTTTCGTGCCAAAGTAGATGGCAACTTGCTCTCATGTATTTGTCTGTCGCGATTCCACTCACGCATCTTTGCATCCTGTCTACGACGGACCCTTTCTCGTCCTTTCCAGGAAGCCGAAATTCTTTGTACTGCAGCTTGGCACCAAACAGGATACGGTTTCCATAGATCGGCTTAAACCCGCTTTCATAGAGGTCGTTCATCTGGAACAGCAACTACCTTTCTCTTCCACTAATATAGGTCCAGTCGTCATCCCAGCCTACCTTCCGCACCCAACTATTCCTTCAACACTTTCCAACCAACTAACTCTAATTCCGAACCCTTCTTCGGCTCTTTCAAATCAAACTGCAACTTTTCCTCCTACCTCTTTACTCGCAAACCCTCCGCCAACCATCTATACACCCCCAATTCTTTTTCTCAACTGCTGCCGCCTCCTTTTTTGTTGCAAGACCACTCATAAGCAGCTGGAGAACACCAAGCGACCAACGTGCAACTCCCGACAGTCGCCTTTTCGGGGTGTCCAAAACAATCCTTGCCCGACCTTCCGGTCCTTGCTCGCGACAATCTTCCGCATCAATCGAATGGCACTACTAATCGCCACCTGACCCGCAATCTGAGTCAGCCAATTGGCACCATAATCCGTTCTGGACGCGTTGTAAGGAGGCCTCGCCGCTATATAGACTAAAATGTATGTAAATACCTTGTGGTGTGTGATCTTTTTTCCCTCGTTGGGGCAGTATTGTAGCGGTCTATACCTCTGCAAATGAAATATTTATTCCTTAATAAATATATATATATATATATATATATATATATATATATATATATATATATATATATATATATATATATATATATATATATATATATATATATATATATATATTATATATATATATATATATATATATATAATTTCAAGAAGGGTTTGTAACCATGACTTAAATCGAGATTGGTACACCCACTCTCCCAAGCGTCTTAAAATTTACCATGAGGCTCATTCGCATTGCTGTCATCGTTTCGGTAAATCAGGTCTCTAACTATTGGAATAGTAATTGTTTAGCCAAAAATTTCCCAAAAGAATCCCGATTTAATGTGTGATTCTTTTCTCATTTACAGACCCTTCTAACTCCGTTATAATCTATTTATCAATCCCATGTAACTATTTATCAATTAATTTAACAATATAATCTATTTACACAATTAAATATTTATCATCCCATTTAACTAGAATCCAATTTAACTAATTATACAATTTTACTCTTTATCCAATTTAACTATTCATCCATTTAACTATTTATCCAACTCAACTATTTATTCAATTTAACTGTAATCACTTATCATTCAATTACCTACAAATCCATTTACCAATTTATACTCTAATTAATATTAAACCATTTAACATTTTACCAATTACTGTTTATAAATTATCAATCTATTTATCAAACTATTTACAAATTACTATTCAACCATTCTCGTTAACTTATGCAAATTTAATTCGCACGCGTAATTCAATCCAATCATAACTGTCACTGTATAATTTCTCTTTTCAATAATAACTGTTTATTCAATAATATATATTTTTCTTAACTCTTTGTTTTAAATACACGTATTTCCCCAACGTCGCCCAGATTTTGGCCTAACGAAGTTCGTCTACAAAAATTTAGATTTCGCGTTAGCATTTAACTTTATTCCCTTGAATATCGAAATATAAGTTTTTAAGTTTATTGTGATTGGAACTATCTAGAATATTGACGCAATATTCATCCAAAATTCTATACCATGTCTTTCCCCCTGGCCTTTGGATCTCCATATTGATCGGTTTGAGTCCGGTTCTATCGTGCAGAACCGATTGACGAATATGGTTGATCCTTTTCGTGACAGTTATATGCAGTGTGGCTTGATTCTGTACCCTCTGCTTCGTCCTATGAGAGCTAAAACTTGCCATTTGCATGAGCATGGCCGGGTAGACCAGGACGGGGTGTAAAAGGCCGTGTAGAGTTTCCTTTTATTTGACAGGTTGAAGCTTCGGAAATGGTACAGTTTGTTCAGCTCTCTTATGGCTAGGGAGACTATGTTGTTTATGAGGGCCTTTTATCCTGTTTTGGAAAGACGTAAGCCCAGGACCTTTCCCACGTAAGAGTATGGATAAATTTCATCCTCAGCGATAACGTCGTCTGATTTCCGGTGGTTCATCGCATTTATTTGGAATTTCTGGCGGTTAGTCTTCATTTTCCACTTTTTTTTAATAAGGATTGATGTTATAAATCTCGGCAGCTGTCGCCCTTGCTTGGACTCCAGCGTTCTTGATGACACTTAGAATGATTTGTGTGATATCATCTGCGAATTGCAGATACATTGAATGGTCCCTCACTGGAGCAGGGAGGTCTATGTGTACACGAGGTACAGCAACGTACTCAGAGAGGTGCCTTGTGGAACTCCCGCCTCGAGTTCGAATTAGGGTCATTTGTAGACCTCGATTGCGGTTTGTTCTTTCCTCTCCATGACATAGTCATAAAGGACCCTTTCCAGGATTAGGTTTAGTCGGAGGTTCAGGATTTTGAATCGTAGCCTTCTCAGCAAAAACTTATCAAAGGCCTTCTTTACATCGATCTGTGGTGATCATAATAAAGCGTCAATACCTTTTTCTAAGCTTTATTCAACTAACAAAACATCAATACAGTCTGGAAATAAAAGAGAAACAATATAAGTAAACATACCCATTCTAATCAGGTTAAGTAAACAAAGTAATGTAGCGTAACCCATTAGGCAATTATACATATAAGGTTACATGAAGCTTAGATCACAACAATCTCCCCTCCCTTGAAGAATCATTGTTCCATATAGCGAAGAGGCTTGTGGCGTTCCCGCGTAGATCGGCGCAGTTGTTCCGGGCCAGCATGCGCAGGAGTAGAGAGTTCATCCCTACGTTGGAGATTAGCTGGAGCACCAGACCGTTCCCGCGTAGATTGGCTCAGTTGTTCCGAACCAGCATGCACAGGGGTGGAGGGTTCATGCCCACGTTGAAGATTAGCTCGAGCAGCAGATACTCGGGCCGGAAGAGAATCCACCTTCATATCTCCTTCATGAATATACTCTCCGCCAAACAGGTCTCTGTAAAAAGATCGAGGTTGAGATCCTCTTGCCTTTCATATAATGATACGTTACCAGTCAGAGCCAAGTCATGCACTGATATCGTTGATTCCTGTCCATCGGCAAATCTTACATGAGCGTATTGTGGGTTTGCCTCTAACAACTAAACCTCATCAACGAGGGGTTCATATTTACTGCGCGAACGTGACGTCGTAGTAAGATGGGTCCAGAAACAGATAACCAAGTTGGTAACGAATGGCCACTGGGAGATCGACGTTGGTACGAGAAGAGCCTCTCATGTGGCGTAGAATTGGTGGTTGTGCAGAGAAGAGATCTAATAGAATGAAGGGTGTCAGGAAGCACTGTTTACCATTGACATTTTTGAAGGTTCTTGGATGCCAGAGCAAGGGTTATGTGCTTAAAGATTATAGCATTATACCTCTCACACTGCCCATTCCCTTGAGGATATAAGGGTCGTTCGACTAGTGGCAATGCCTAGATTAGGCAAGAATTGACATAGATCCTTGGCCATAAACGAGGATCCGCGATCAGAATGAAGGTAGGAAGGCATACCAAATATCGCAAGAATCTGATTTAGACAATGGATTATAGTACTAGCAGCCATGTTCTGACAGGCAGATGCAAACGGAAAACGAGAATACTCATCCACCACCGTGAGCATATAGCGGTTTCTGGAGTTCGAAGGTAGAGGCCCCTTGAAGTCCAAACTAAGACGTTCAAAGGGGAGTTTTGGGCGGTTTGTAGAACCGAGGCTTCAATCGGGCACACTAAAGGGATTCAGGGCACACCCTCCTCACATCTTCCATGGAATAAGGAAGATTTTTCACTCTGACAAAGTGAGCAAGTCTTGTTGCACCAGGATAGCAAAGTCGAGTGTGAAGCTCAGATAGTTTCTCTTTATTGACAGTAGCTCCACAGTGAGCACATGAGAGAGTGTTTGTAGGAATGTTGTATTTACCAGGACGGTACACGATGTCATAATTGTAGAACCCAACTCGATCCTCCATCGTTAAATTTGATCATTCTTGATTTTTCCAAGCCGATTCGTACAGAACATTAAGCTGACAGCCTGTTGGTCCGTAACTAAAGTGAAACGTCGTCCTGTTAAGTAATGAGACCACCTCTTTGCAGATTCCACAATTGCACATGCCTCCTTTTCTACTGCAGATTGTTTGCGTTCAGTAGGTGTGAGGGTGCGAGAGAAAAAGGCAACTGGACGGCTTGCCTGGTTCAGAGTCGCAGCAATGGCTGTATCGGAGGCATCAGTCTCAACTACCAAAGGAATAGTTTCATCAATCGAGTGCACAACAGCCTTTCCAATCTCTTCTTTGAGGTCATCGATGGCTTTTAGGGCCTCTGGACTCAGAGGAAAAGTGTCAGTGGAAACAAGAGGTCTGATCTTGTCTGAGAATCGGCAAACCCACTGTGAATAATAGGAAAACATACCAATAACACGGCGTAAGGAAGTACGGTCTTTAGAAATCAGTAATTCCTTTAATGGACGTAAACGTTCAGAATCTGGTTTGAAAGAGCTGTGGGTTATTGTGTAACCAAGAAAATCTATTGATTTTTTTTTAAATGACAGATTTAGTCTCGTTGAAGGTGAGGTTGTGGAACCGGGCAGCCTCTTGAAATTTCGCCAAGCTCTCATCGTGCTCCAGCTGGGTTTTCCCTGCCACAATAATAATGTCCACATAATCATAAGTTCCATGCAGATCGTGTTACTTGATGATGTTGTCAATAGTCTTTTGGAAGCAAGCAACGCCGTTCGTAACCCCGAATGGCAATCTGCGAAATTGATATAACTTGCCATGCGCTTCAAAAGCAGGATATGGCTTGTCCTCTTCCCGTATAGGTATCTGGTGATAAGCACTTTTCAGGTCCAGTGAATTATAGTACTTGCAATGAGACAGTTCTGTGACAAGGTCGTCTATTCTTGGAAGAGGGTACGCATCCAAACGAGTGAATCTATTAATGGTCTCTCCATAGTCAAAAACTAATCTCTTTCGGTAGCCTTCATTCGACACAACAAGAACTTGAGCCCTCCATGGAGGTGTGCACCCCGCAATAACACCATCATGTAGCATCTTGTTAATTTCAGACCTTATGAACTTCTTATCATTATCTCCAAACCTGCGAGATTTTGTTGCAACAGATTTGCAATGAGTTGCTAGACTTGTAAAGAGACGAGGTGTATCTACCAAAGCAGACGTACAATGCAAGTGGCAGGGTTGGAGATATTTAGATCTTTCTTGGATCCACCAAAGTCCACAGTAACACTAGAGTGCTGGCTCATAAAGTCTTGACCAAGAATGACATCACAGCACAAGTCTGGCAGCACAGAAATCCTTATATTGTAGCAGCACTCACCCTTCAAATTGATGTCAACCGTGCAGCGTCCCTTCATAGGAGACCTGAGTGATGAAGAGGCCATAAATACGCTTCCAGTCGCTGGAACAACCTTCAACTTGTGCTTCTTGGCATAACCATGTGAGATGAAGTATTCAGTGCTCCATGTGTCGATAAGAGCGGTCGCTTCATTATCACCAACCAAAAGATACAAAGTAGCTCCTTGTAGTAGTCCCCGGGAAGAAGTAGAGATTACGACCAGTGTATAAGACTGAGTGGATGCAGAAGTAGAAAATGTAGTAGACCGGCACACCTTAACAAAGTGCCCCTGCTCATTACACTTATGGCAAGTTATGTTTGTTGCAGGGCACTTTCCACGATTGTGACCGGGACCACCACAGAAATAGCATTGGAACTTTAAATTAGCAGATACATTATAACGAGAATAAGACTCTGAGGTCTTCTAAGCAATATCAAGTGCCCTAGCCTGATCAACCACCGTACTTAGGTCCAAAGTTTTGTTTTCAAGTAATCGTTGCCTGATTGTATGAGAGCACGCCATTGATGAAAGAATCCCGTATGTAGTCATCCCGAATCTGTGAAGCAGTAGCACCCTTAAAGTTGGAATCCTTGCTGAGCACCTGAAACTCTTGTAGATACTCATCTATTGTCTCATCTTCATGCTGCCTACGAGTAGCCAATAAATGTATCGTGAACAGTTCATTTTGGGGCTTGCCATAAAGGTCTTTGAGAAGATCTATAGCTGAATCATAGGCAGTACACTCTGCAATGTAACCATATACGGTTGGAAAGACAAAATTGATCAATGTATCCTTCTTGTTAGGATTAGGCTTGCGATGGATCCTAGGAATGCAGTGAAAGTACGATTGCAGTGATTCCATTCTCGAGCAGCAGTAGACGAGTTGGGGGGTACATCAAGGAGTTCAGGTCTCAGGAATTTATCCATATTTAGATCAGACGCAGCTTGTTTTTATTTTTATGAAGCTATGACAGAGCTCCTACTATTTATTTAAAGCACCAGTACAGCCTTTGGATCGGCACTGGCGGGATTCTTAGTTGAATAAATTGTGGTAATCATAATAAAGCGTCAATACCTTTCTCTAGGCTTTATTCAACTAACAAAACATCAATACAGTCTGGAAATAAAAGAGAAACAATATAAGTAAACATACCCATTCTAATCAGGTTAAGTAAACAAAGTAATGCAGTGTAACCCATTAGACAATTATACATATAAGGTTACATGAAGCTTAGATCACCACAGATTGGCCCATCAGTATCCTGGCATTCCATCATGCCAGTTTCAGTTTCATTTGTTTGTGGTTTCGACCGCGCCAGAGAGATGCCTTGTTGGGTGCGGTTGCCCACCACAGGTTTGGTGAGAGATGAACAATGTTTTGGCCTCCTTTTCTCGGCCCATCTATAGCGTACGAGAAGTGCATGCGAGTGGCTTAAAAGCTTCGTTTAGAATGAATCTTTTTTGAGACTCAGGATGGCCGAGTGGTTTCGCCACTGGCTAAAAGTGATCTAGCCACGCGGGAAGCTGTTCGCAACTCGCCTACGCTATTATTTTTTTCTCTGCCCCCTTTCCTACTCTGCTCTATTTACAATGGTGCCCAGACCCGGGAGGGGGAGCGTTAGCCCTTGGATAACATTTACAAACGGGATCTCTTCATTTCTTCAAAATACGCCCCGCTTTTAGGAGGGGGGTTGTATAGCGTACGAGAAGTGCAGGCGAGCGGCTTAAAAGCTTCGTTTTAATGAGTCTTTTTTTAGATTCAGGATGGCCGAGTGGATTCGCCGCTGGCTAACAGTGGTCCAGCGACGCAGGAAGCTGTTCGCAACTCGCCTACGCTATTACTTTTTCTTTGCGCCATTTCCTACTCTCCTCTATCTACACCTTCTCCATGGAGGTGAGCAGTGTGGCTCCCTGAAAAGGGCTGCTCAGTCATACAGTCTAATGCCTCAGGGCGGTATCATCTCCGTTGTTGCCTAACCCCCTACAACTATCAAGACAGTAGCGCCGTGCGTGCAAGAGGGGAGCTAAGAACTTCCAGACACATCTATGTCCTCTCCCCGTCAAAGCACAACTCTTGGTTGAAGGTAGGAAAAAGTGAAATATAAGGAGATAAACAGTAAAAAGGAAAAGGAAACATGCGCAAGGGAGAAATTTAGGTGCATAAACGGCTGCACCCTCCAGCAGCTGCACACACTGGACCACAACAACTAGTACCTGATGGCATAGCTAACCTAAGACAATTCAGTAGTTTTGTGTGGCTGTAATGCCATGCCAGGGCTCCGGTCAGTAGATGGAGACTGCATAATGGGTGGCACACCACGGGTAAGTGGAGGCTTAGTTATAAAGGCGTCTCAAACTCGCCTGATAATCCCGTTAGAGAGCTTTAGGGAAATATTTAGTGACTAGGTATTGCCATTATCCATACCTTTCCACTCAACGGAGCTACTGCCAGTTTTTCCGCGACTACTTATTTGCAATTTCCAAAAGGTCATTGCCTTATTCGCAGCTAGCCGTACTATCGTATGGCCGATTCCCTATCTGCAACCCTGCGGACGTGCCCGATGTGAGATGGTCGCCCCACACGGGATCTTTTTCCTAATGTGTGTATGTTTGTATATTAGCGTGAGCACACAGCGATTTCACTTGCATCATTACAAAATAGTAAATTGAGATTAAACATTACTTACAAGTATTTGTTTGTTTTAGATTAATTAATTTTTACAAGTTGGTATATTATTTCAATTTTCGAGTTGTGTGCCCAGTTTCAAGATTTCATAGGGCCAACGGGGTGCTCATTTGTGATGTTCCTTGCTGGCTCTATTGTACTCCACCTTACAAGTGGGCGCCAAAACTTTCTTTTGTAAAAATGACTGGGTAAAATAAAGGTAAAATAAAACTAAAATAGGAAAAAGAAAAACATAAACTGCACCGCAAAAAAATTAAAAATATTTCAAGTTGAACTACATGGAGCCGCGACTGCTCTTAGGTTAGTTACTATATTTTGTAAAAATGACGGGGTAAAAATGAATTCATGCACGTTGAACAAAACATAAAAAACACGAGTCCCAATATGGCAATACATTTGCGCTCGGAAAGTACGAAAACAACAACAATCGCTGCTATTTAGCGTATTTTCAGGTCTACCCGTAATTTTTATCGAACAACGCTTTTCATTTTAATAGTAAAAAAAAAAATGCCAGTTATTCAACGAATTGTGTAAGTATTTACCTGTCTTCAAATGATCAGAAATACCCTTTTCAAGAATTTTACAAACTATTAATGTTATGCATACAGGTATAAAGTTATTTGGGTCCTCTTTACTTCCCTTAAAAATTGGCACTATATTTGCCATTTTACAATAATTAGGTATTCAAACTCGAGTGGAAGTTGGGATAATTGTGTAGAGTAGGCGAATCCAAGTCATATCTTATTTTGGGCTATTTTTCTGGTAAATATGTAGATTATCGGCGCGAACGATGGGACGTACTATTTCGTCTGTGTTCCAAAATGTTTCACGTTTTTGGAGTACATTTAAGTTGACGGCTCGTGTGGGGGTAAATACAATGGGGGTACTACACTACGATGATCCTGAGTTTCATTAAATTGGGGGGGATCTGGGGGACACAGCCCCCCAGTATATAATCCTAATTGTTTATAGAATAATAATTTGAAAAGGACTCAAACGCGCATGAATATTCCCACACGAGTGAACGATAATATTTACACAAATTTTTTGTTCAGCCGGGCCGCTAATCTACATATTTACCATTTTTCCTAGCTACTTTGGTAAATATGTAGATTATCGGTAGATTTTGAGCGTCGGCTCGTTGTTGGGTACGGATCGCCGCGGGGATAACACTGCAATGACCCTGAGTTACAATTTTGGGCTACAGCATATCTCCTATAATGTCAGACGGTAGCGTCACATGTGAACAATATCGGCGTAATATTTTTTTATATATGAGTATATACTGGGGGGCTATGCCCCCCAGACGCCCCCCCAATTGATTGAAACTCAGGATTATTGCAGGGTGTTCTCCCTGCAGTGATATCTCCCCCACGAGCAGTCCCCTTGAATTTACTGGGGGGTTTTCTCCCCAACAGCTTTTTATTGGCAGAAAAACCTAACCTAATAACAAACAACTCTACTTTTATAGGTTTCTTGATTGTTCGTGGTAAACAAAAAATATAAAAACAAAACAATAAAAGATATCAAGCAACCTTACCTAACTTAGAAAAAAAACTATAAACGAGCAGAGCGCAGATATTTAGTAAATAATAGACTAAAAGTTACAAATCCCCAAAAGAATAAAAAAAATATAATGCAGTGATTGTCACATCTGACGCTACCGTCTGACGTCATAAGAGATATGCTGTAGCCCAAAATTACCTGGTTCTATTACCTGGTAGGGCCCTACCACTCTAGTCCAGCCAGACCGGATAGGAGAGGGACCGGCCCAAAAGTCCAAGACAGATACTCCAGTCAGGCTACACGGGAGGTTTACTCAAATATATCATTAATGACTGGCTAAGTGTATCCTCCATATAAAATACCTTGAAAATATAACAAATTGAGATTGAAATGAACTGGCAGTAGGTCAAAGGTGGAACAATTCTTCACCGAGAAAGTACTGCAGTCTAGACTTAAACGCAGTGAGGCTCGGAGCATCAACAATATCTTGGGGTAGAGAATTCCATTTTTGGATAATTCGACAAGAGAAAAATCGTCTACGAGCTTCCAACTGACAATGCTGCATCTGAATCTTAAATTTATGACCTCTTGTGCCAACAGTAGGTGCAATTGCGAAGATGTCGGAAGGGGAGATGATGGTTAAATCGTGGAATATACGATAGCAATAAATAAGGTCCTGCCTTAAAAGCCTACCCTTCACGGAGAATAATCCCAAAGTTGTCAGCCTGTCAAGGTATGGAAGATCAGTCAGACCAGCAACCTGTTTTGTCCATCTGCGTTGAACAGATTCCAGAAGCTGATTTTGGCCCTGGAACCCAAGATTCCAAATTGGAGATGCAAAATCTAGAATCGGTCGGACATCAGAGATGAAAAGGGTTGACATGAAGATAGCCGAGTGAGTAACAGTTGATTTTAAAAGATTAGTGGCAATACCTCCGGCTTTAGCAGTTGCACAGCTTATGTGCTGGTGGAATTTCAGCTTCCTATCCACAGTTATTCCCAAATCCTTGTGAGAGAAGCATTGATTTATAGGAATGTCATTTAGGGTGTCCAGTCAGGAGATCATCTGACTGGACACAGCGCTGTCTAGCAAAGCAGGGAAGGACACATTTGCTGGTAGAAAACCTTAGCCCCCAAGAAGCAGCAGTGGAAGATAGTAAATCAATATTATCCTGCATACCTGGAAGAGATAAGGAGCAGCCAAGGGATGGGGCTAAGGAGTGAAAATATAATTTGAGGTCATCAGCAAACATCTTAAAGTTGCACTGAATTTGGAAGCAGGTGTGATTTATGAATATGAGAAACAACAATGGGCCCAGAACTGAACCCTGGGGAACTCCACTTAAGACTGGTTTTGCCAGGCTTGTGTATCCATTTATTGAGACCTTCATTGAGCGGCCAAGTAGAAAACTGCTGATCCACTGTAAAAGATTGCCGGAGATACCAATCGCCACTAGTTTGTCAATGAGTGTCTGGTGATGCACTCGGTCAAACGCCTTAACAAAGTCAAATAGAATTAAATCAACCACTTGTCCTTGATCATACCAGTAAGTTATGTAGTCGTAAGTGAGTAAAAGTTGGTCAGTGACTGAATGGTTGGGCCTAAAACCAAATTGGGACTCATCAAAAATTAGATGATCTTCTATGAATCCAAATAGTGACTTGCAAATAATGCGTTCCATTGTCTTGCAGGGAGTGGGGTTTAAACTAATCGGGCGATAGTTCAGTGGATCACTACGGGATCCTTTCTTATAGATTGGGCAAACATGAGATGTTTTCCAAGTCTGAGGTACGGCACCAGATGACATAGACTTATTGAAAATGATGGACAGAGGGTAAGCCAGTTCTGATGCGCATTCTTTTAGAATGCCAAGTGTAGGCCATGAATGGTCTTTTGCAGTCTCCTTCTTTTCTTATGTTCTTAAGGCGTGGATGGAGGTTATCAGGACCCATGGCACTATCAACATCAAGTGATTTGAGTTGGGATACAACATCTTCGGGGTGAAATTGGACAGATGAAATAATGCCCTGGCACGCTTGATGTGGAAAAGGGTTCAAAGATGTCTCAACAACAAACACTGTAGAGAACGCTTCGACAAAAGTATTGGCCATGGTGATAGGATCATCAGATAGTTCACCGTCAACCCTAAGGGGGCCAACTCTAGGTCTATTGAGTTTTTTGTTCCGAATATAGGAATGAAATAGTTTAGGTTTAGTAGCCCTGTTCTGCACAAGATTTTCTTCATATTTAATTTGGGCGGTTAATATTTCAAATCTTAGCGCAGAATTAGCTTCATTAAACTTAAATAGTTTTTGTAGTGCCAAGTAAGAATGTCTGCCATAAGTCTGTCTCGTTAATTTGAATTCATTCCACATTTTGGTACGCTGCTTGTAGAGGTTACGGGGGATGGACTTCAACCATGGGGATGTTTTTTTCCTGTAGGACCTCATAGGGATGTGCTGCTGAACAAGTTTAGTTAAAATGTTGACAAAAACTTGTGATGCGTCGTCAATATTAAGGTATAGTAGTTCGAAGTCCCAGTCGTACTGTCTTAGGGACACTCGTATTTTGTCATATTTTCCCTTAGGCCAGTCATAAGTTGGGGCAGAAGTCACATCAGGTGGAGGCTCACTTTGGAATAAGTAAGATGCTTTGATAGTTACGTGTCCGCACTTGGGGAAAGGCGGATACACACTCACATCCTGAATCCGGTCAGGGTCAGATGTAAAGACAAGGTCTAAAATATTGCCGGATGAAACAAAGGTGGGCTCACAAACCCACTGATGGAGACCGAGCGACTGGAATAGTTCAAGGAACATGGAGTCAAAAGGTGAAATATTTATATGAAGATTGTCATTTTGCCATGAGATTGAGGGGAGGTTAAAATCACCCAAAAGTACGAATTCCTTGCCAGTGCTAAATTCACAGATGAAGTCAATAAGAGCAACATTCTCCTCATATGTATAGGAGGGAGGACGATAAACTGTTAGAACATAGAGGTTGAAAGTAGGAAGGTAGAGTACCAAAGTATTTGGAAAACTCCCAGAGTTGACATCCACACAAACCTTAATGTTATTCTTTACATAAACACAAACGCCAAATTTAGGAACGAGGGAATCAAAGTCATGCCTAAATATAGAGTACCCATCGATATTTACAACAGAGTCATTTACCACAGGTTGAAGCCAAGACTCAGTAATCGAGAAAAGAGCGATTTCCTCATTACAACAAAACTATTCGACATAAGAAACCTTATTAGACAAACAATTTAAATTAGTAAGTGCAATATTTAACAAAAAATGGTGAGGTTGGGTTGTGAGGCTGCGCGTTAGTTTTTTGTGACATGGCCAGCAATGGTGCCGCGTGTAGAGCCAGAAGCAGCAGCAGTGGCATTGGCAGCAGTAGTTAGGGGGGTGCTGGTATCATTGTTGCGGGAAGCAAAGCGTGCTTTTAGTTCCTCCCTCTGTTTGTATGTTAAATCTCTGGTTATATAGACTGAGTTGTAGTTAGAGTTTTTCAGGTTTTTAGCGTCAGATAGAAGCTCTTTCCTTAGTGTAGGGTTTTTAATCTTAGCCCAAACTAAATCACGCTTTATGGGAACTATTTCCTCAATCTGAATAACTTTATTACTGTTGAAAAGATGAGACACAATTTCATTAAACTTGGTAGTTACTGTATCTGCATCGGAACCAAGGCCTCTAATTATCACAGATTCAGCTCTCTTTTCCCTCTCTCTTATCTCCATTGCCTCTTCATGAAGAATAGTTCTAATCTCAGATGTACTGGGGACAGCAGACTGAGCAGAGGGGGAGGGATTAGTAGAGCTATGGCCGCCAGCAAGTCCATTTGATTTTAGATCTCTTAATTGATTTGCCATAATTGATACATCATGGGATAGTGCTTTGACAGTATCAAAAAGCTGTACGAACTCCCTACCGCCAGTACCAGAAGCAGATCTATTTACACCCCGGCTACGAGCAAGACGACAGGCAGTACACACATAGGTGGCGCCCTTGTTAGAATACTCAACAATAATCTTAAAGGCATTATATGGAAGACCAGAACACTTTTGAGCGCCGTGGGTCCAAACAGAACATATCTCACACTCCAAGGAGTCTTCGTTACCAATTATTATGCCACAAGTACCACATGGACTATCATCATCATCAGTGACTGGTACAACGTCAACACCACCCGCGGCAACCAAACTGGATCCAGGGTCACGACCTTTTTTGTCCAGTTGACCCCGACCCCTACCTCTCTCACCAGTCATGGCAGTAGGACAGATGGCTTATACCAGACAATACCAGGGCCGGGTGTGATTGTGGAGGAGAAATCGTGGCAGGTGACGGTGGTGAAGCGACGATAAACAAGTTCACAAAGCGGATCTCAGAGAGGCACGTCCGACTTCCACCGTGGTGAGAGCACATGAGAGGCTATGTGTTATGACCCCAACAACTTTTATCAGAAATCTAATTTTACATTCAAGTGCCTCAATGCAACTAATGCACCCAATGCACTTCAAGTTACCTATGCAAACAAAATCCCTATTTGGGTTTCCCCACGGGTCGACCCCTCAGACGGAAGGAATTCCCAAACAAGTCCCTATTCACTTATATCACTTGGGTAAACTGTTATTATTAGCAGCTTTCTTATGGTTTACAGTATAATTTGCTAAAAATATTTACACAAAGTAATATTCAACAATTCATACTCGATACAATCCGTTTGGGCGGCGAATCGGGAGAGTTAGGCCGCCGATAATTGATCGTTCCTTATTTAAAATAGGAGCAATTAACGGAACTCAATTAATATTCCACAGTGTGCAAAAAACATTAAGTAATAGTTACTTTACTAAAAAAAAAATATATATGTTTTAAACGATTCGATTATATTTCGAAAGCAAACTGTAAAATAAATCAGGAGCGATTGTAAACACGTCTTTTCATCAGCAAGTCAGTTTGACATAAAATTGTAGCTGACTAACAGCGGCATCTACCGTCCGCCTCAAATCTGAAGTATTACCAAAAAATTATTTTGTGTAAATATTATCGTTCACCCGTGTCTGAATATTCATGCGCGTTTGAGTCTTCTTTGAATTATAGCTGTCGCCATTTTTTTAATAAAAAAATGCCCGAAAGTAAACAAACGGAAAACGCTGTTTACGTAAGACTTTTTTTTTTACAAAAATACCTGAAAATAACCAAACAAAAAAGGCTGTTTACGTACTTTAGTGCAGTGGTTATACTTCTGAAATAGCAAAGAGGAAAGCCTATTTATTTCTTGCGTCTGCATCCTATTCAAAACACGTTTTATTTTAGAGCATCTAAATTCAAACTGAGGGGTCATATCTAATGCCCGGCCTCAAATGTCGCATTCGCTTTTTAATTTTAACTAAATTATGAACATCCAAAAAGGTGAACAATTTATCTTTATCAGAAACTAATAATTCCAAAATGGAGGACGGACAAAGTGCATAATTCGATACCATTTTCAACCTGCTTAAAAGATGTCTGTAGGAGTCATTTGCACACTGCGTAAAAGGGAGGAGTGTAAGCAATAAGAGTGCTGAAGTCATTCTAAAACTGTATCTGGCGCTAGTTAGGCCTCATCTAGACTATGCAGTACAATTTTGGTCACCATATTATAGGAAGGATGTTGATTTGCTTGAGTCTGTGCAGAGAAGGATGACAAAGATGATTGGTGGGCTAAGGAACTTACCTTATGGTGAAAGGCTCAGAAAACTAAATCTACATACATTGGAAAGGAGAAGAGTCAGAGGGGAATTGATTGAAGTCTTCAAATGGGTAAAAGGATATAATAAAGGGGATCTGGGTAACGTTCTTATACCTAGTGAACATGACAGGACACAGAAGATTTGAAGCTTCATTACTAAGATTTGGTGGTCTGTATAATACATATTTACCCCTATTTGAAATGTACCCAGCACCATTTTGTTTATAAAAATGCTCGAAACTAACCAAACGAAAAACGCTATACTGTGGGACTGAAACCCAGATCCTCCCAATTGATTTAAACTCAGGATCATCTTAGGGTGGTCCCCCCCATTTTATTTACCCCCACACAAGCCGTCCTCTTAAATTTACTCCCAAAACTTGAAACATATTGGAATACAGACAAAATAGGGTAAATATGTAAATTGGTGGCTCGGCCGAAAAAGTGGATTTTTGTTTTTTTATATTTTGTTCACCCCTTGCCTGAATATTCATGCACTCAACAAAAAGTACTTCCTTTAAATGATCTAGCTAACTATATTTAAATGTATAAAAAAAGGTAATAAAAATAGTAAAATGGGGAAAAATATATTGACAAATAAAAATGACTCCAAATGAGGCAAATAAAAAGATATTAAGTAAAAAACAAAATTAAAATTCAATTTAGTCATTTCTTACATCAAACCCCACCCCCACCCCCATTATAATTTGCAAAACGATTAAAGACGCTGAAATAATTTGGTGGTTAAATCATCCACTTCTGTAAACGTTAGATCATTATTCTATAAACAATTAGGATTATATACTGGAGGGCTATGCCCTCCAGACTCCTCAATTAGTTGAAACTCAGGATCATCGTAGGGTGGTCCCCCATTGTATTTACCCCCACACCAGCCATCCCCTTAAATTTACTCCAAAAATGTGAAACATATTGGAGTACGGATGAAATAGTTTGTCAAATTGTTTGAGCTGCCAATCTACATATTTACCAAATTGGAGGTAAACCTGAAGATCAGTGGCACACATGAAAAAGTGTATTTTATTTAACCAAACATGCATGAATATTCATGCGCGGGTGAATGAAACATAAATGCAATTTAGTGTCGTTTCAGTTGAAAAAAAAAGGTAAATATGAAGATTGGCGCTGTGCCGAAAAAGTGGGCTTTATTTTTGCGTCTATGTTTCATTCATCTGCGCATGCATATTCATGCGTGTTTGGTTAAATAAAAATGTTAGAACATTATTTTATAAACAACTATGATTATATACTGGGAGGCAGGGATAAACACCCCCCATGGACAGTCCCCTTCAATTTACTCCTAAAAGGTGAAACTTATTGGAACAGGGATGAAATATTTTGTGTCCCATCATTTGCGCTGCCAATCTTCATGTTTACTGGAAAGAAATACACTTATTCAGGCACGCTGCCGATCTTCAGGTTTACCAAATTGGGGACCTGATGATTACTTAGAGGGATGTTAAGGTGGGTTTCATTACTCAAACCTTTCTCTGCTATAGACCAGATGAGGTTCATCCCAGTTTTTAAAAGCCTCCATTGACCAGTTGACATATCCTCTGATTCAGAGCTTACCTGCAAGGGCAGCTCCCTAAGTCTTGGAAAAGTTCCTTATGGTCCCTATTTTAAAAGCCTCCATTGACCAGTTGACATATCTTCTGATTCAGAGCTTACATAACATAAAACATAACATAATTACACGGATGACAAAAGCCACAAGGGCCTATCAAAGGTCATCCGCCTCCGTCAAAACCCACCCACAAAAGGCACCATCACCAGGGGAAGACAAAATCAAAGTCCCCCACAATATAATATAACAGATGACAAAAGCCACAAGGGCTCATCATAGGTCATCCAAGTCAAGCGGCCTCTTTTTCAAGGCACCCAAACTCCCAGGAAAACTACATCCAGAGGATTGCATCCAGAAACAAGGGTATCACCAATCAAGGCTTGTCAAGATCTAAATCATGCAGCTATAGATATATACAAACAATATTAATATATACAAAACTTAGGAACCATCACAACCTTCCCTTCCCATAAACTCATCCAACCTACTCTTAAATACATTTAGATTTGGACTACCTACTACCCTCTGTGGCAATTTGTTCCAGAAGTCTACCACTCTATTGGTGAAAAAATATTTTCTTAAATCCAACCTACACCCTTGCTTTTTAATTTTCAAGTGGTGACCTCTAGTCCGATATTCATCATCTAACTCAAAAAACTTGCTAACATCCAATTTATCTATCCCGGAAAAAATTTTAAAGAGCTCAATCATATCCCCTCTCACACACCTCCTTTCGAACGAGAACATATTTAATACCCTCAGTCTATCTTCATATTCAAGGTGCCTCAAGGAAGGAATAATCTTTTTTGCCCTCCGTTGCACTGACTCAAGAAGGTTAATATCGTGTCTAAAATGTGGGGACCATGCCTGTATACAGTACTCTAGATGTGGCCTAACATAAGAGTTATAGAATTTAAGAATAACCTCCTTACTTTTGTAACTGACATTTCTCTTAATAAAACCCAGCACTCTATTTGCCCTATTTCTTGCTTCAATACACTGCTTAGAAAACCTTAATGACTTATCTATTACTACTCCTAGATCTTTCTCATCCTCTACTGAGCTCAGCCAATGCCCATCCATTTCATAGTTAAATTCTCTATTATCTTTTCCCATGTTAATAACTTTGCACTTATCAAGGTTGAAAGTCATTTGCCACTTATGTGCCCAGGATAACAATTTATTTAAGTCCCCCTGCACTTTAAAATTATCATCAATATCTCTAACTACAGCTGCTAATTTGGTATCATCCGCAAAAATTGACACTTTATTATTAACTGCCTCCCCAAGATCGTTTATATAGATGACAAATAATAATGGACCGAGAACTCATCCCTGAGGAACCCCACTGATAACATCCCTCCACTCTGACTTTACACCATTTAGCACTACCCTTTGCTTCCTGTCTTTCAGCCACTCAGCTATCCAATTTGAAACACCCCCACATATCCCAATCATTTTTAATTTATGAACTAGTCTCCTGTGTGGTACCTTATCAAATGCTTTACTAAAATCTAAGTAAATTATATCTACATTCTCTCCCTTATCTACTTGATCAGTTACAAACTCCAGAAAGTCTAGTAAGTTAGTCAAACATGATCTACCTGATCTAAACCCATGCTGAGCATCGCTGATTAACCCCTCCCTCTCTAGATGTTGGCAAATGCCTTTTTTAACTATTTTCTCAAGAATTTTACAGACTACAGGAGTTAGGCTAACCGGTCTAAAGTTATTTGGATCCTCTTTACTACCCTTCTTGAAAATGGGGACTACATTCGCTCTCTTCCAATCATCGGGTATTTCTCCATATTCCAATGACCTAGTATATAACTTGTCCAGAGCTATTGAGATACTTTCTACCCCTTCTTTAAGTATCCTAGAAAGAATATTATCAGGGCCGGAAGCCTTGGTAGTATCTAAATCAGCTATTAGTCCTTTTATCATCCTCCGATCCACACAAATGTTAGTAAACACCTCTTTTCCTGACCTATGAGTACTATACATAGGACTATTTAGTTTCTCTTTTGTAAATACTGATGCAAAATGACCATTTAGTACCTCAACTATTTCCTCATCAGTTTCTCTCACAAACCCTTCATATTTGATAGGTCCTATTTTAACTCTGCCAGACTTGTTAATAATTTTATAGTAACTAAAGAACTTTCTAGGATCTTTGTTGCTATCCTGAGCTAATTTAATTTCTGACACCCTTTTGTTCTTCTTTATAATCTTATTTAACTCATTCCTAGCCATTCTATAATCACTTAAATTTTGAATATTATTTTCTACCTGTAATTTTTTATATGCCCTTTTCTTCTCTGAAATTTTTCTAGCTATCTCCTGATTCCACCATAATGGTTTCCTACTTTTGTTCCTAATGGCCTTCATTGGGATACATTGTTCTTGGACTACATTTATTATATGCTTGAAAGTATCCCACATCCCATAAGCATTTTTACCTCTGAATTCTATATCCCAGTCTACCAAATTTAGCAAGCTTCGAAGTTTTACATAATCTCCCTTATGAAAATTTGGAACTTTTTCAGCATTCTCAGTTATTTTACCCTTGTCAATTCCCAAGTTAAAACGAACTATCTGATGGTCACTATTTCCCAATGCTTCCCCAACAGTCAATTCTTGAACTAAATGATCACTGTTAGAAAGTACTAAATCTAATATATTGTCCCCCCTCGTTGGCTCATTAACAAATTGATTCAAAAAATTAACCTCAAAGCATTCTATGAACCTGCCACTTCTTCTATCCCTACCTATCATATTTTCCCAGTTCACAGAGTTTAAGTTGAAGTCCCCAATAATAACTGCATCTGTTTCACATCCCTTACTTATTTCCCTTATCATTAGTTCATCTATATCATCAGTCTGCCCAGGTGGCCTGTAAAAAGCTCCCAAATGCACCATTCTATTTTTACTGAACCTAATATCTATCCAAAGTGACTCAACTCCATCCTGCTTTATTGAAGTATTTAAACTTGAAACAATGTTGTTTTTTATATAGATAATTATTCCTCCACCAATCCTACCTGTCCTTTGACTAATGTACATATTATAGCCCTGTAAATCAAATTCACTTATAGTGTCACTAAATTCTATTTCATTAACCCATGATTCAGTAATGCATAATATATCTATATCCTCATTGCTAATATAACTAAATAGCTCATCCTTCTTGTTTCTAAGACTACGAGCATTTGTATAGAAACAATTTAACCCCCCTATCCCTGAAGCACCTCTTGAAACTTGAATGACCTCACCTCTATCGCCTTGGAACCTATTTCTGTTATCTGCCAAGTCCATTCTACTTTCAGTACTATAATGTCCTCTCATAATTCCCTGACCACTATTAGTATCTAGTTTCCCGCCTGCAAAGACCTAATAACACGATCATACTCCTCCCACAACACATCTACCCCCCTCCTACTCAAATGCAGTCCATCCATCGCATACATTTCTTTCATTCCAACAAACCTATCCCACACATCCACAAACATGACACCTTCCATCTCACACATCCTCCTCACATAATCATTCAGCCCAATTGCACGAGACATCCATTCTTGGAAGCACACCTGTCACAACACCTTTCATTCTACTTTCTTTCACCTTTTCAATCAACCTCTTGTACCTCTCATGTAACTCACATGCACCCACTTTCTTCACATCATTCACTCCTACATGTGTAATCACAACCGCATCCCTTGCACAGCCAGACACCAGCTCCTCATACCTATCAGACAGATCTCTCACTCCAGCACCCGGCAAACACACCCTCAAACCATTCAATCTACTTGCATTCAACTTCCTATCTAAATATCTAACTCGCGAATCACCCATCACAAGCACTTCAGTCAGACTCCTATTCCTAACCCCCACAGATCTAACTCCATCCCCACTCCTATTCTCATTCAAACTACCAGTCATTCGAACTCCACCCCCACCCCCATCAGTCATATCACTTCCAGTTACTTCCTCTCTTAGGGCACTGAATCTATTAGTCAAGCTAATAGGTTCTGTGTCCCTCTGACTCACACACCTATTCTCCCCCTGGCTAACCACCTCAACAGAGGCAACCCTATTCTCACAAAGAACAGGAGAAGCCTCCCTAGCTTCATGTTTCCTAACCACTCTCCACTGTCCCCCATCCTCACTAGGCCTATTTCTAACTAATCTAAGGGGGCTAACTTCACTATCACTAGAACTATCATATCCTACCTCCTCCACCGGCCCTCTACCTTCACCTGAAACATCTAACTGGCCTACCTCACCACCTAACCTATTCCCAAATCTAGGCCTAACACTAAGTTCCCTCCTGAGCTCAGCAACTAACCCCTCCAGCCTACATATCCTGTCTAAATCCTGCCTTCTCATCCCCTCTAAATCTACAATGCATTCACGCAGCCCACATACAACACATGTATAGCCCTCACCTAATACACCACAACCAATGCATACATTCCGACACTCATGCTCACTTTCATCCCCAAACTCCATCACTTATTCAAACAAAGAAAGAACTTAAGTAGCAATAAGAAAAAAAAGAAGAGCAACTTAGCTTTCGCTGATTGTGGTGAGAAAAAAACAAAAAACAAACAAACTATAGAAAAATCTGAAAAATAGATCAACAGACTGAGAGCTCTATAAAACACGTGCTACCTGTTCGAAGGTCAGTCGAAGACTGACCTGCAAGGGCATCTCCCTAAGTCTTGGAAAAGTTCCTTATGGTCCCTATTTTTAAAAAAATTTCAAGAGCTGCCCCTCTCAAATACAGACCTGTCTCCTTAACATTTATATGTTGTAAACAACTGGAGAGAATAATATCTAAACTTGTACTTGAGTACATTGAAAGTTATGGTTTGTTAACCCCCAGATCAGTTTGGTTTCCACCCAGGAAGATCTACAGAAGACCAATTATTTCTTATATGTGAAGATGTAACTAAATCATGGGATGCTGGTAACATGGTTGATTTAATATTATTTAACTACTTGCGTGCTTTTGATGTTATTTTTCATAACATACTACTTGATAAGCTGGTACAATTGGGTATTACTGGTAACATCCTAACATGGATTAAGGATTTTCTTTCTGATCGGTAAATGAATGTGATGGTGGTTTACAAAGTGTGACCCACCATGTTAGCAGTGGTGTACCTACTGCAAGCATCGGTGTTGGGACCCTTGCTCTTTTTACTGTACATAAAATTTATAATATAACATAATTCCATGGATGAGAAAACCCACAAGGGTCTATCAAAGGTCATCCGTATCTGTCAAAACCCACCCACAAAAAGCATCCATAGGATTGTTTCAGATCATGCATCTACAATATACAATTCAAATAATCCATACGATTGTGTCAGATCATTCATCTACAATATACATTTAGAACCATACACAGGAATGTGTGGACGCAATCCTCTGGATGTAGTTTTCTTGGGAGTTTAGGTGCCTTAAAAAAGAGGCTGTTTGACTCGGATGACCTTTGATGGGCCCTTGTGGCTTTTGTCATCTGTTATATTATGTTGGGGGGGGGGGTTGACGGATGCGGATGACCTTTGATAGGCCCTTGTGGCTTTTGTCATCGGTGAAATTGTTATGTTAAAAAACAAAAAGCATCATCATCAGTGCCCCACAGTCTAAACCAAGTATTTGCTGCTCGAAGGCAGGGGTCTCACTGTGTACCCATCCCTCTTAATTTCACCTGTCGTGGAACACAGCTCGATATTCACAGACAACCTGAAGCAGGAAATGGAGCTGATCCTCCTCCTTGGTCAGGAGCTTGTACTCTTGAATCTTAGTGACTTCTCTCTCTGCAGTGTGGTTGTTTCAGACAACACAGATAACTTCCAGGCTGTTTCTTGGAAGGATCCCTTCTCTTGCCATGGGGCTGGCTGGATCAGTTCCCAGGACATCATCCAAGTTAAACCTTTTGAGAGACTCCTTGGTCCTCTTGGAGATGATGAACAAGACCATCCTCTGCTGGATGTTGCATAGATTGAGCAGTGGTTTCTTTATATGATCATCATGGCCCTTTTTCTCCAGCGCGGCCACCATGGCCATCCTCTCTGAAACCGGGACCCCAGTGTCAAAAAAGGCCAGAGCCACTAGGACCTCTGACATGTAGCAGAGTTGATGGCAGAACTTCTCTGAAGTGGCTTTGGAGATCACTGTATTAACCCCAGTGTATTGAATCAAACTCTTCATAAAGGTCAGGTCTCGACAAGGAACCTTTTGTTTGAATAGGGCTGGACATCAAGCTTCCAGGTAGACCATCACAATGAAGAAAGCCACCTCCCCAATACTTTGCTCTTCATAAGCTGTGAGCTGAATTTGTGCTTGTAACAACCTGATCTTGATGCTGTAGAGAGCTTTGGACAGCCAGAGGGAATGATGGTACACTCTGAGTGTCATGTAGAAAATTTGGTTTCATATAATGCCAATGTTCAGGAGATATAGGCTCATGAGTGCAGCATTGGTTGGTGCTATAGGTCATTTTTTTGCATTTTAAATCTCAGTTTGTGAGAAAACTAAGCCACCTAGTTCAAAACTGATTTTATTTTTGAAACCCTTGCAAAAAATTAGTCCAGACTAGTCATTTTCAGCACCTCAAAGCATATAGCAACTGAGTAAAGGCCCCCTTCTAAATGCCTCTGTGAAACTGCCAGTCCCTTTTCCAGTGTTTGGGGTCAAAACAGTTGTAGTGTATCTTGGAAACTAGAGGAGCTACATAGCTGAAATTTTGCACAGGTGTGTTTGGGCCAAGTACCAACTTGTGTACCAAATTTCATCAAAATCTGAGATAGAGAGGTAGGGAGCATTGGACCACTTGACATATGAAGCATATGAAGGACCACCACCCCTTCATATTTAATAGGCCCTATTTTTTATCTGCTAGATTTGTTATTGATTTTATAATAGTGAAAGAATTTTCTTGGGTTTACTGCTACTTTCTTGCTTCTCTTAATTTTCTTAGATGAAACTTTAGGAAAGCTATGCCATGTTTTTAGTATTAAAAACTACTAATGGTGTTTTTAGGCATTGTATTCATCTATATATGGTTTTGCATGGTAAAATCTTATTGAAAAATTGTTTTCTTGTGACTTTATAAGGGGTGATAGAGCCCTTCCACCATAAAAATATTATTCCTAGGACACTATCATAAAGCTATGAAATATTACAGGCCTTAGTAGCTTAAAATGATTGCACCCCTCTTATTTAATATTACCCAGATTGAAAATTTATTTTTAAAAAAATGTAACCTTACTTTGCTGTATAAATAAAACCAAAGTTCCTAGAAAATTGCATAAAATACAATTTGAACAAGTTAGGGCATTGTTTTGCACAAATAAAAGTAGTCATTTGTAGTTCATTCAGTGCTGTCATCCTAGTTAGAAGATGCACCTCATCTCCAATGGAAGAGTAAAAGTTGAGTCAGTTACTGAATTCAATATATTCTTCAGGCTTTTATTTAAATTCTTCACAATACTCTCTCACATACATTTCTGCTTTGTGGAAGTTGTACCAAAAGTTCTTATTTAGGGCAAGATGAGAGCGAAACTGTAGGTGTCAGAAAAGATTATTGATGATATAAACTCTGCCAGATGTTTGGTAGTTTGCAAGAATCCTCCAAGGAAGCCCAATGCTGAATAACAGCAATGAAAAAAGAATTGTAATGTATATTCTCTCATGGACCAAATTCTAGACTAAATGATTTGCCTGAATATTTGATTTTACCCTTAAAAAAACAAACATGTTTTGCTTGGATTGCCAAAGTATTATTTGCTGTACACTCAGGGCCATGAAGAATACAGCTCCCTAATTTAGTTTTTGATTGACCTGGCCTAAAGTTGAGCTTTTTTGTAATTTCCATGCAAGTGGTGCTGGAAGTGATAGTAAAATAGTTTATAATCAGAAAATTTCTCACATTGATACTTTCATTCATTTTTAATATTAATATCCTATAAATTCTTTTAATTTCAGGAAGGCTAAAACCAGCAGAGGCAAAAGGTATCTACTCTCAAGGGAACCCCAAATAGTTGAGAATACTAAGACAGCCATTCTCATTAAAGGCCATGCTACAAGTGATATAGGACGGAAATTCTTACTAAATTTGGTGAGAACCGGAGGAAAATATTTTTTCTTGTCTTTTTTGAGTATTTTTCTTAACTGTAAACTCATGATAGTGTCATTAACCTAATGATTGGCTTCAATTCCTTGCATTGTGTTCTTGGGCATTTAATTGATTGTTTCTTTTCATCTAGAAGACTGCTCCTTGGAAGGGGTATGGGGAGCCACAGCTTATCCTCTCTTTTGTTAACATCTCATTTATATACCAACTCCTCAACTTGCTCCAGTAGATAGCCTGTGTACACTGTTACACTTGGTAACTGGGTGTAAATTAGGGAAGCCCCATCACTGGGTTGACTTGAACACTCTGACTGGGTTGTGTTAAGTTGTGCTTCCTCTTCATTCCCTCAGCCTTTTTTTTTTTTTTTCCCTACCCTCAACCTGGGTGGGTGTTCAGTCTGTTAGGGTGCTTGTTTGGTTTGCTAAACATGTTGTCTCTGTGGATTGCATGCCATCCCAAGATAACCTATCACAGAGGTATGATAATAATAGGTCAGCGATGGCAAACCTTTAATAGTTCCCAGGTCACTTTAAAAGTTTTAGAAACACAAATGGGTCACACAATTTACTTACCAATATATTTTTAATCCAAGACTTGTGCTACTTTTTATTAGCCAATGATTTAATTTGAGGTTTATATTTTGTCTTCATTTTAATGCAAGCGCCACCCATCTCCATTTCCTCATAGTTGATTTTATATAATTCATGGATGAAAAACAATGCTTCACATGAATAAGTCGAGCTAAACTTTGTCAGTATTGCTAAGGCCAGTTTTTTCATTGATGCAAAAGAGTTATGCAAGGAATTACATTTTGCAAGAATAACATTCTCAGTCATGCTTTCCTATCAATTGTGTTCACACAATTTTTAGTCTGATTGTTTTACTTCATTCATTTTGCAATTTCGAGTTAAGGTCAATAATTTTGTCTTATACCCTACACTTTCTTGGAAATTATTAAATCCATTTCCAAGTTACTAAGATCAAGCCAATCAGACATTTAATTGAAAATCTTAGAGCTGAATTATATGAGGGATTTTGGATAAACTGTAAGGCATAATCAGGTTCTCAGAATTGAGAAAACTTCTGTGAAGGTAAAGTTTGATCATTATTTATTCTGAATGGATGCTTACTAAGTATAATTCTTTTTCCTCCTACGTTCTCAATTGCAAAATTAGAATTTAGGTAAGTGCTTTTCTCATAATGGAAAATATTTTAGCTCGTTTGCTTCCAGATCTTTAAAATATTTCTAGTTTTCTTCCAAAAGCTTTAATATGCCTAAACATGATGGAACAAGACTTCCAATAACTTGTAATTTCTTATTTAAGATATTGTAATGAAGTGTGATATCACCAAAAAATGTAAGAAATTTAACACCAATATTTCAACGAGACATTACAGTGGCGGCAACAAAAAAAGTGACATTGAATATTGGTAATAGAAATCGATACATAAAATCGCTTTCACGATTTTACTTGCCAACAAGCCAATGAAAAGGGGCGGGGCTTATGCCACGAGTGGATGACTCTCCTGAGCTAAGACAACAGAACTGCGCTTTATTGGAACTCACTGTCTCGTTTGAGCTCGTACAGTGAGGTTTTGGTGTACAACGCTCCAGCGTGCTGATTTCCTGCATTCGTGCCTACATTTGACGTGCTATAACTTCTGTGCAAGTGGATACAATGGGGCGGAAAAAGCTTTCTATGACAGAGAAAAGCCGTGCCTTGACCCTATTAGAGCAGGGAAAGTCTTTTATTGATGTAGCAGCAGATTTAGGAACCTCAAGAAATACGATTTATCGCCTAAAACGGGCAGCTGAGTTATTGCCACCAGGTACCATACCAAAGAGGAAGGAGGGCACTGGTGCAGCTAGGAAGACATCTCCAAGGACTGATAATATCCTAAGGCGTGAAGTGATGTCAGACCCTTCTGTAACCTCCGCTTCAATCAAGAAAAAACACCCAGACCTTCTCCAGAACGTCGCCCTCAGGACCATCCGTCATCGCTTACAGAAGGACTTAGGCCTACCGGCTCGCCGCGCTGCCAAGAAGCCACTTCTTACCAAGGCTATGAAGATAAAAAGGCTCAATTTTTGCAAGACCTATAAACATTGGACAGCTGCCCATTGGAAGAAGGTGATGTTCAGTGATGAGAGCACCTTTAGGCTGGTCAGAGGAGAGTCAAAGATCGTGCGTCGTCCCAGCAATGTGTCTCGGTATGACCCAAAATATACCGTGAAAACTGTGAAGCATCCTGATAGTGTGATGGTGTGGGGTGCCTTTAGTGGAAACAAGGGCAGAGGAGGTCTGTACTTCCTTCCCAAGAATGTAACCATGAGGGGGACTAACTATCTCGAAGTTTTGAAGCAGCACATGCTGCCATTTTGGGAAATTCATCGGTGTGAATTTTTCATGCATGATGGTGCCCCTGCTCACAGGTCCCAGTTAGTAAAAAGGTTCTTCAATGATAATAATATTAGTGTTTTGGAGTGGCCAGGTAATTCCCCGGACCTAAATCCTATTGAGAATGCTTGGAATCTGATGAAATCCAAAGTTCAAGAGACAGCATCCGGCAGCATCAAGGACCTGATAGAATCACTGAAGAAGATCTGGGTTACGATCGACCCCACCTACTTCGCAAACCTCGCTGAATCAATGCCCAATCGACTCAGAATGGTCATCAAGTGCAAGGGCAACATGACCAAGTATTAACTTTCATGAAATATTCATAATAAAATATGTAAGTTACATTTTCCCCGAATTGTCACATGTCACTTTTTTTGTTGCCGCCACTGTATATGCTCACTAGAGTTAAAAAGGGCAAATTGTTGGAGATCAAATTGCAGGAGCTTCCTTGGTTTTTCGAGAGCTATCATATCAAGGACCATGACAGAATTCAAGAAGCAGGACAAAACCTCCAGCAGAAGGAGTAATTCCGGCAGGACTTCGAAGCTCGCTGAAAGAGAATGACAATTGATGAAAAATCCCCGGACAACTGCCCTAAAGTGATTGCAGAGTTGAATCAACATCTTCTAACTAGCCCAGTTTCAACAAAAACTGTTCACCGTGAGCTCAATAAAGCAGAATATCATGCAAGAGCCGCCATCAAGAAATCTCTGCTTTCTCATCAAAGCATTCAGAAAAGGCTCAACTGGTGTAGAGATCACAAGGGCTGGTCGACAGACCAATGGAAGCAAGTACAATAAACCCTCGATATAACAAACTATATAACCTGATGGGCGTTAAAAGCAATGTGCAATTTATACCTGGCATGATGTCTCCGTTCTTCTCTTCACTTTAGATACTTCCTTTCAGGCAGTAGCTGTGCCGCTGCACCTTGATAGGAGGTATACTATTATTTCCGCGTACATTCCACTGTCAGCCAACCTCAACTCGGGGGGGGGGGGGACTTCTGCCGTGTTGTAACACGGTTGCTGAGGCCCTTTCTCTTACTCAGAGATCTAAACTGTAGACACCCCCTCTGTGGAGACTACTCTCTTAATGCCCGAAGTCAATTCCTTGCTGACCTGATCAACGAGTTTACGCATCTCTGCCGAGAACCGCTTCATTTTCCTGCCTCGATCTATCTTTGTGCTCTCCAGGTGCACAGTCTGATTTCGATTGGGGGGGTCACGATGACCTCCATAGTAGTGTTCACTTTCCCATTAAAATATCATTTTCTGGTCGCTGCTAACTGAGAGCCCATTCCAGTGGTGCTTGGCACGGGCACGGTGGTCTGAATTTCAGGAAATGACTGAATTCTCCTCATTCAGGGAGTTTATTTAGGTCAGTAGATGAGGCCATTGAATTCTTCTCCAGCAACCTCATCGCCACGGGCCTAGCTACTATTCCTAGAAGGTCTGGCCATTTTGCATGTTGACCGATCCCGTGGTGGTCAGCTGAGTGTGAGATGGCCATCAAGTAAAAGCTCTATAAGTGTCGCCCGAACGATTTCACTGTCGGTGAATTTCGTCAGGCTAGGTTCCAGCATACGTATCTTCACTTAATGGGAAGGCCCCTCTAGCAGATGAACGGTTGATGTGGGAGGATGTGTTGGAACTGTTAGAAGATGGACGATTTGATGATGAAAGCGATCTAGAAGAGGATGGATGGTACAATGTGAATGTTGGGGGTAAGAAGCCCAGGAGCTTTCATCCACCCCAGCAGTTTGTCAGCTACAGGGATGCCCTGAAGGCTGCACCAGCTGGAGTGATGTCGAACTTCCTGGGCCGGCAAAATGGAAGGTGGTCGAACGGAAGGGGGCAGATGAATTTCAAGCGTGGGAATGGATATATGAGAGAGAAACTGAGGTATGTCCCAGCAAACGAGAGACCGAATGGTGGGAGAAAGATTGTGGAATGTCGTCGGTGTGGAAGGAAAGGTCATATGTTGGCAGAATGTAGGTGGACATCTGGTGCATGTTTTGGGTGTGGTAAGAAAGAGCATATGATAAAGGATTGCCAGGAAAGTGTGAAAGAGTGCTTCGAGTGTAAAGAAATAAGCCATTTGAAGAAAGATTGTCCAAGGTTGAATGGTGGGGCAACTGGTGGGGAAAGTGTGAAGTATGCATGTGTTAATTGTGGAAAGGCTGGTCACTATGCAAGGATGTGTCGTGACCAGAGGAATGTATGTAGCTATTGTGCGATGGAAGGACATAAGAGTGAAAAGTGTTGGATTAGACTGAGAGCGCAAGGTGTGAATGGGAAGTCTGAAGCGGGAAACTGAATGGGAAGAGGGTACCTGCTGAAGTATCCTCTGGGTGCATGAGTGTGAGTAATGTGTTGGTAAGTCTGTCTAGTGTGAAAGTGCTGTCTGGTAGGAAGTACGAGTGTCTGAGTGTGAAGGTGGAATTGAATGGAATTCAGTGTTTGGCTTTAATAGATTCTGGATGCAAGGCGAGCTTGGTGTATAAAGATGTGTAGGACAAGGTTAGCGAGAAAGCCCTCCTGTCTGAGTGCAAGGGTAGTTTGGTAGGTATTGGTAATAGGAGAGTGCCTGTGATTGGAATGATAAGGTCACCTGATAAGGTCACCTGTTCGAATGCATGGTATGATGATGAATGAATGTGAATTTTCTGTGATTGATAAGGTGAGTAGTGAATATGGTGGGATTTTGGGGTATGATTTTATGAAAATGAATCGTATGGTTGT
This sequence comes from Ceratothoa steindachneri, assembly GCA_963969495.1. Lineage (NCBI taxonomy): Eukaryota > Metazoa > Arthropoda > Malacostraca > Isopoda > Cymothoidae > Ceratothoa > Ceratothoa steindachneri. Next base: position 69,556,618 of record OZ018338.1, on the reverse strand, counting down.
ACATCCTGCGAGTGATCAGATTGAGAGAAAGATTGGTAAAAATGGGGTGTATAAGTTGTATGTAGGGAAAGATGGTAGTGTTTTGAGGAGTGTGTTTACTGGTATTGAGGTGACTGCTATGGAGAATGTAAGGCTTGTGAAGGGTGAAAGGGTTTTTGTTAGAGTGAGTTGGAGTAAGGATGTTAGTTTGAATGTGGGTGAGAACACTGTGATATTGGATTGAAAGGATGCGTGTTATAAGGTAAGGCGTGTTGCTTGTGTGTTTGATGGCTTGATGAGAATGAATGATTTCTCTCCAGGTGAACAACGGAGCATGCCCCATACTAAACTCCTACTAGTTTCCTTTACGACGGCCAGGATCCTGGAACAGCGTTCAATGGATATCCCGCCACACCAAGAGACTCGACCCAAGGCTTTTTATTGGCCTGGGAACAAAAGACCGTCACCTCGGACCGATGCTACCAGAAGCACCCATCAACGGGCACTGGGAATGGTCAATAATTACGCACCAGGGAAGGGGTCAACGGGGCACTACCCTCATCCCATTCATCGTGCCCCAACGCCTAGGACACCTCTAGTCCTAGTCTCTCGCAACCAGTGAGCGTTGATTGGCATTGTTTATAGAGGTTCCAAAGCCTCTCTTCTGACATGTGAGGTAGCTGCCAGGTCCTTATATGTAGACAGCAGGGAAAAAGGGAAAGAGTGATATGATAGGAGTAGGTTTTTTTTTGTTGTTATTTTTGTTTTTGTATAATTGGGAGAGATAGGATAAAAGTAAAAAAGGAAAAGGCTAGAGTAGAAAAAGGAAGGAATGACGTACATAGTCTGGAACCTCGTTTCCGACCAAATTGACAAGGGAAGCCCTACCAGGGGTCCAACATAGCTCAAAAAGTCAAAGGTACACACAAGCTCTCTTCCCGCAACAAGGGGGCGTCACCTCTCCCTCTACTTTCTTCATGAGAGAGAGAGTTTGTCACTTCTATTTTTCACCTTATGCTTTTGCATAAAATTAAAGTACTATTTCATTTTTATTTCTCATTTTTCCATTCTTTTTCAGTATGCATTCAAGAAAAGTAATTGCCGCAAACTGGAGAGAAACAATTTTTTTTTACCATTTGAGGACATTACACCCATTGAGAGATTGTGCTATAAATTTGATTGCTCTCTATTTGCTTCTATAAATCATTCCAAGAAACGTCCCCACAATTTTATCTTTGGTAAGTATGATTTCTAACATGGCTCAGTAGACTAAGATGCTTTTCTGTGATAGTTTGAGTGTAGAAAATTATTCTCAATGTGTGTGTTGTATAATATCCCACGAGCGATTTGTTCCCACTCAAGTCGTAGCTGTCAGGACTTTCCTTCCCTTTGGTACCTTGTGAGGCCTTTTCTTTTTGTAGTTGAACTCGTGAATACTTTTTTTGTTCGATTTTACATAGAATTGTTTTTTCCGATTGGTAGTTGTTGTTTTTTTCTTCAAATATAATAGCCTGAGTGTTTACATATATTGATTGATAGTATTCATAAGATAGGATTAATTATATATAAATAAGTAACAAGATCTCTTGTAAATATTTGCCCCATATTTTTGGTCAGTAAAGGACTGTACATGCAATCCGTTTCATTTCTCCCTCGGTTTCTGATGTCCGAATTAGTGTAGAAAGTGGGTTGGATCAACTGGGGTTAGAGTCTAGATTTTTGGCCCGATGCAATGTCAGGCTTATTGGCCGTTATGTGCTTGAGCTTTGTTGGTTACCCCTTTTAAAGATCGGTTATCGTTTGTTTAAACTCTTTCAGGTGGTGAGGATGGATCAAATCCAGACTTGGCAATTTGCTTAGCTTTAAATTTTTTATTGTTTGATTACGTCTTCTTCTGTTACTTAAATACTAGTCATAAATGATGATTCTTCAGTAACTATTGGTGCATCAATGCTGGAATGGTGTCCAGTTTTCTGTTGTAAAAACTGACACACAAAAAATGGTTTAAAATCTTGCCAATGGAACCTGGGTCAGATATCGTCTCCATTTTGGTTTTTCAGTGGGCCAATTGAGTCCTTTTCCATGTTTCTGTTGTTTACATACTGGTAGAACATCTTTGGATTTTCTTTTCCATTTCTAACTAGCTTGATTTCGTAATTCTTCTTTAATTTTCTAATTAGCTTTTTGACACCACATCTTAGTTCTATGTATTCATCTGGATGTGCTCCAAGAGTATCCCTTTTATGATGTCTTGGGACATGTATTTGGTCCGCATTTCTGAATTTTGTTATGAAATCATTCCACATTTTAGTGATGCTGTTGGTAGTATTAGTCCTAGAACTACGGGCATTCTTCAACACACGATCAGTCTTTAAAATTAGCCTTATTAAAGTTAGGTACCAACATACGATATAAGTTTGTGTTTGAACCTGTAGCAATTTTAAATCTGAAAGAACTGTGATTGCTGTCTCCGAGGGGTTCGCTAAATTTAACATTTTTCACAAAGTTTTTGTTTCTCATTAAAATATCTAAAGTGACAGCTGTCATGAAGGCAACCCATATTGGGACTCCAGTCATTGACATGTGATATGGCTTAATTTACTTCCTTGTAATTAGAAATATTGTTTACATTTAGCTAGTCTGTAGCCTATTGCTATGCAAGGCTTATGGTAAACTAGAAAGGATTCGATGGCTTTATTCTTAATTAGACACAGCAATTTGCTTTCCTTGTTCGCTGTGCTGATGGGACTCAGTGCCCCATCTGCCCCCAACTTAGCCTCTTCTGCTTTCTGACATCCTGTCTTGTTACCTTGCTTCCTCACTTTCCATAGAACCTTCTGTGGTCGGCATCAGCCCCAGATTGTGGCTGATGGGGGGGGGGGCAATGCTCCATCCCTAAGCTCCGGTTTGGGGTGGTGGGGTTTCAACAACCTGCTTCATCCCTACCCACACCTTCCTCACATGCCCTTTCTTTCTACTTTCACTATCCATTTTACACCTCACCTAAGGTTGAGCCGCCATGCCGATGGGTTGCCAAGTCATTAGGCAGAGAGAGTGGCCTGAAATGGTGGCAGCTGTTTCTGCTGGCTGCATGTTTACCCCTCGCAGAATGGGTTACTGCATGGGGTGATGAGCATTTGCGTTCTGTGCTACAAAAAGGCTCACCATGCCCAGTGCTGATTTTTTAAAAAATTATACATCCTCTCAACCATGATTAGAGGCACCCTTGGGCAGGTCCGCTGAAAAAATGGAGCCCTCCCTCCCTCTGTTCTTTCACAGGGTACCTTCTATACCTCTTTGACCAGAGAGGAGGTTTACTTCTCTCCTTTGCAGCAGGGGAGTCATCCTTGGGCAACTCACCTTTTCCAACTGCAGGCCCCCCTTTGCTTTCCAAGGGGACTGCCAAGAAAGCATGCAAGCAACCCATAATTGACTGCTCCATGGGGCCAACCCCCTTAGGGGGTGAAGAATAAAAGGGACGTTGGCCTGCGCCCTCCAAAGTCCGGCTAGCGTGCATAACAAGCTTACTGGGTGTCACAGTGTAGCGGGCCCAAAATCTATACTCTAATCCCAATCATTCCAACCCACTTTCTACACTAATTTGGATGTGAGAAATCGAAGGAGAATTAAACGGATTGTATGTACAGTCTTTTATTTACAAGAAAAATATGGAGTAAATATTTATAATAGATCTCTTATTTACACAACAAAAAAAAAGGCTTGATCAATTTGCAATTTCAATATCCAATCACAGGCCTATAACCCAACCAAGAGACAAGAAGAAACAAAAGAAAGAAGATAAATATGCAAACAAAACCAGTATAATTGAGGTCTAACTAACACTTTGGATCCGACAAAATGCAAAAAAGAAAAGTCCTCATGTGGTATCCCAAGCTGGGTGGGAGGGTCCTGCAGGCTGCCACTTGACTATTTATAACTTTCAGAGGACTAACAAGGCTGGCGCCTCCGAGAGTCTTACAGAAAAAAAAAAAGCTGGTGCCTCCGAGCTCGATACAATATATAGTAATCTGGTCATGTCTTGAAGCTATCAAAGAAAAAGCCCTCCCTTCAAATGGGACAGACAATTATTTAAATTTGTAATACTCCAAATCAGACAACACCAGTCACTCTTTACAAAAACAGTATGTGACCCTCCTCCTGGATAGATGCTGTTTTGCCGGCCCAGAATATGACAAAAGATACCTTGAAGGGGACCTGTTATGTCTTAGGGGGAGATGGCCACATGGAAGCTCCCTCTGAGATGGACATGCTCCCTGAGGTGACCCCACCCCACAACCCACATGGTAGGATCTTCAATGGGGTTGAACCCGGGCTCGGTGCCAAGCACACAACCTGTATCTGCCCCTATGCAAGCTCCTCCTCAGACGGCTTGGTTCCCTAAGGCCTCACAAAGAGAGGAGTCATCTCCTTCTCCGACTGGTGCTCTTGTGACAGCCAAGACCTCCATTTCAGATAAGGATCTTGCTGAGGGCGGTCCATCTGGCCTAGGGGCTCCTGCCGGCAGAGGGTAGAAGGTGTTATTTCCCACCCTCCTCTCATAAAAATAGGAAAAAAGATTCGGGGGCGGGGGTCCTCTCCCTCTGCAGGGAGCCACTGCCTTTTCTGTATGGAACCAAGCCAAGAACGGCACATCTGGCCCTGTTGCACCCCCAGGTAGAGTCCCAGACTAGGAACAAAAGTGCGCCGAGCAGTGTTGATGCTCAGATTGAGTCTTGGGTCAGTGGAGCACCTGGCTCTCCCCAGGATGCTGATGAGGGACCCTACGATCAAGACAACCGCAGATAATCCTATCCCCTGTGCTGGTCGCGATAGACAATGAATGGATATCCCCAACACCGTCAGCTAAAATGTTCCCCAAGAGGAAAGTAATCCCAATCCACGACCCCGAGCACAGAAGCAGGATGGCAAGCTGCAAGTAATGAGAATTAGCCTCAATAAAGCAAAATAGGTAAGGAAGAGAGATGAATTAGACTGAATAACTAAGCTCAATAAAGGTACGCACTGGTAAGTTGCAGTATGGTACCACACCTATGGCCCGTGAACGATAAATCGCATGATGACATACATGAGATTTTATGCGAGAAATGGTAATAAAAGGATTAATTACTTAAATTAATATACTTAACAACAGTAACTTAGAAGATAATACAGGTCAAGTGTATGGACAAAAATAATATATATATATACAAATAAATTAATCAAACTTAAACAGGAGAAACGGAAAGAAATCTCACCCTCTCCCCCCTAATATCAGTAAATATACAAGACTCAAATAGTACACTAGTCAATCCATAATAAATCTAGCTGAATTCAACACAATAAAGTAGAGAGGGGTAAGGATGAGAAAGGATATGTTAGTCAGGTACTGGGAATAGGATAAGGTATGTCGAAGGGTTGACAATGGTATGGTCACGGGGACACAATGAGTTGGTAAGGTGACCTTGAGCTTTACACAGCGAGTACCGTCCTTAGACTGTCCCCACACTGAGGCACTGGTGTCGAGGAAATGCAGTAGGCATGAACCAGGGAGTGCAGAATGGAGCCAGTCAAGCAAGGGAAGACATCAAGGCTCACACACCAGATAGCGATAGGAGGGGTGACATATAGACACCTCCGGTCATCCGTGCTTAAAACAGGTATGAATCCAAATGTGCAGGAAAGAAGTTATGTTGGAATTTAAGGCACGTTACAAAAAAACGCACATACAAATATTACTGTGCAATCAAAGACAAGCCGTGCTAGAAGAGCTTAATATATAGCTGGAAGAAAGAGTAGAGTTAAATAACATGATCCGAATAATTTGAAGGAAATCATTTCACAGCAATAGCAATTCCCAACTTCTGTACTCAGAAAACTAGATCAGAACACACTCCCCCCAAGGTACACCCAACTAAACGGCCATAAGGAAAAGGACAAGAAAACACCTCCAACAGAACACGCCTCTTCAATGCCACCCTGGAGGGTACCACCTTTGACTTTGTCACCAATAGTGCCGGGAGTATTGCGTTTGCCCTTTTTGAAACATACTTCTCATCATGCTGTAACTGTACCAGTGTATACAGAGGGCTCCAAGTCCCAAGAGGGGGTCACTTTCCACGCTGTTTTCCCCCTGTTTGAAGTCAGCGGGGCTCTGCCAGGCGCTGCGTCTGTCTTGATGGGTAGGCTGGTTGCAATACACTACTCGGTACGGGAGGTAACATGATGTGCCCGGTTCAGAGAATGATTATGGTTTATAGCGACTCATCAAGCGCCCTGAATGCTCTTTGGGCATTGGAATATCCACATCCCTTGGTAAGCGATATCCATGAAGCCGCAGTTTTGGCTGGCCGGGTGGATGTCGAGATTATCTACTGCTGGGTTCTGGACATGTGGGAATTGAGGGGAATAAGGGTGCCAAAGATTCTGCAAGGACTGGGTGACCACACCATCGTTTCGCTCTTCCTCACACCTATTATATGGCAGGAATGAGGCCTTCTGGCAAAGACCATGGGCCATGGCCGAGGGGAAGCTAAAGTTGCATGCCATTGGCCTGTGACTGTTTTCATGGACCTACCCACCCCCCACTGCCGCGAAGGCTTCAGGTTGCTTTCTGTTGTCCTTGAATTATTTGTGCCCCACTGCTGCGAAGGCTTCAGGTTGCTTTCTGTTGTCCTCGAATTAGCCACACTTACAGGTCACACCTCCATTTGATTGAGCACTCGCCTACGCCATACTGTGAAGACTGCATTCTTCCACAGACTTCAGCACATTTTGATTGAATGCCTCAGTCTGGGCGATCCTTGCACACGTTACCCGTCTCGATAGCGGGATGAGCGTGTTTGTTACCGCTTGGCCCTTGTACTCAGGACGGTTTCGTGTACACTGACTTGTGGACTTTTTGTAGGAGGTTGGCCTCCTCCACTTTATTTGACTATTTGTTGTAGGTCGCATGTTCCTGCACCGGAGGGGCAGGCCAACCCTGACGTCTTTTTTGCTTTGTTTTTTAATTTAGCCTTTGTATTTTTTAGCGTTGTTAGTTGTTATTTGCATATTATTATTTGTTTTTAATATAGCCTATTAATAGGCTGGTTCGAGTATGGCGACTTATGCCCAAGTAGGCAGTTGCCAGATGGGCTTCTAGATTTTTTTTATCTTAATTAAGAGCATATGTGGAGAGGGTTTTGGTATTGAAGGCCACTAATCCCCCCTTTTTTGTAAATGATGATGCATCTTTCTCCCGCAGGAAGGATGTATGATTCCCAGTTGCTTGACATGGTTGAAATGGGAATCGAAAGTTATAAAGATGTTTCAGAGTTTGCTGGACCAAAGGTAGCTGTGGATAACAAACCCTGCCTTGTTTTTTTTGGTTCGGCATTCGAAGATGACTTACAATACAAGCGCCTCAAAGGCCTTTTAATTGATTTCTTCAGAGGAGTTGAGGCTGAAGCCGTTAATTTAAAAGGATTCGATCATGCAATTCTGTTCCTTTTGGCTGATGGAAAGTTAAATATAAAAAATTACAGGTAAATATACTTTAAACTTGTCTTGTTTAAATCTGGTGCGTTCATTGAGGCCCTATGCATCCCTGTGAAATGATTGATTGATTGAATGAGAAATATAACAAATTGTTTTTGTAAATGGATGGCAAAAGATTTGAATATAGTAATTACTCTCATTCCACAAAGAAGCTCTTGTTGACTATGTTAATTGCACAGTATAAAGCAAATTGTTTTTTCTTGTAGATGAATATGATGGCTGATAGATGCTAATTGGTGCATTTTAGTAATCCAGATGTGTTAGTGTGAAGAGAAAAAAAGGTAGGAGACTGAGGGGAAATGTGTAAAGTGATTTTGTGAAGTCTAGAGAGGCTCCAAGGATGTCACAGGGCAGGTTCTAGTGTGTTCCAGAAGGGCTCATCGAGTATTCAGGAAAGGCTTGTGTTATGAGAGGGTGCAATGGGTGTTATATTCCAGATGAAAACATACCAGAGCTCTGCTATATCACTGTTATGCAGGCTCCAGGGTGGTACCATACAGCTTTATTGGTGTTAGCCCAAGTGAAACCTTCCAGAACTGAGATCCGTTGCTTAGGGCATCTCCCAGAAATTTTTAATTTGTAAAGAAATATATGTAAGAGATGTGACATTGGAGCCATGAGGGAATGCACTGCTCTAGATTTCTCTAGCATTGCTGCATTTACACCCGCTTGTTGTAGAGATGTATGTGTGCCATGAACAGGAGGTAGGTGGCCTAAATGGGATGACTGACTTTCTTAAAATCAAGAATTTTTAGCACCTTTTCCGGGATTATCATTTGGAATTCATATTTCAGTTGGAATGAATTTACCAATTACTTTTAATTGGTATTGTCTATTTCAATTGTTTTCTTTGTCATTTGTCTCTTCCATTGACTGACTCGGTTATTAAACGTAAGATGAAGATCTGTTCTTCAATATTGATGTGGGTGCCCCTTTTCTTCATTCTTGACATACAAATAGCCATACTCTCTTTGGTGCAGGTTGTAAGAGGCAACTAGATCTGCATTGTTTCCTGTATGTGGGGTAGGAAGAAGACCCTACCATCACCCAGCAGGTGCCATTAGAGGCACTTAAACCATACCCAGTCACTGTGTGAATAAAGTTCGCCTTTGAAATATGAGGGGTATATGTGATCTGTGAAAGAGGGAAGTGAGACAAATATGAAAGTGTGTGCAATTGTGGTGTAGCGGACAGTCCCAGAAACCACCCGCCACATGGGTCTGCTCACTTGCTCGTGAGGCGCTTGCTAGATCAGGAGGTTCAAGGAAAGGTGAATACTCAATTTTCTTTATTACACAAAACTTCAATATATATTTATATTCCCACCACCCAATACAATAAAAAAATATCCCCAATAGATATTATGTACAGAATAAACAAGAAAATACCACTCCCAGCCCTGAACATGTTATTATTCAGGATGTTTCTACTAGGTGGAACTCACCATACTACATGCTTGAAAGATTTTGTAAGCAAAGGAAAGCTATAGTTATGTATTGCATTTCAAGAAACCATACAAATCTGAGTGCTCCAGTGTAGCTTTAAATGAGGATCAAGAATCATTGCAATTTTTCAAAATATTTCAGAAAGTCTGTTTTGAGTTCTTCAACAATAGTTTTTATTCGTGTTGCTGTTTCATATGCATATTCGGGAAATTTTTTCATAGAATATATGAAAGGTATGATTTGAAATATGGATGCACTGAATGCATTCATATCCTTTGTAGCTTTTTCAAATTATTTCAGTATGCAGACTAGCATTTCAGCAAGTTGCCACTGATTTTCTGTTGGAGCACTCAGAAAAATATAGTTAATAGCATTAACATTCATTGAATTAATACTTCTATGCAATCACCCAAAATTCCAGCTTTGGTACACCTCTAGCTTACACACACACATGGGTAACATTCTTGCATTCACTACCTTAGCAACTTTCAAAGATGATTTATTCATTACAGGTGCAGCATACACAAATTTCCTCTTGTGAGGCACCATGCATAATCATTCTCCATATTCACCACTGTATTCAACATACCCAACTATCTCCTACATGTACTCCTCTCAGCCTATTCTTTTGTAGATCAGGGAAACATGGATGCAGACAAGTCGATCTTTCATATTAATTACACCACCAAACACATGCACAACTTGCCTCAGTCAATAGTTCACAGCACTACCATCTATTACATACATATTCCCATCATTCTCACTTATCTCAAGATCTGAATTCTATCATATTCACTTTTACGCTTCCATCTGGACCCACATACCAATAACACTTCCATTCTTCTTACATTCAATCATTTCTATATCAGAGTATATCACAATGTCATTAGTTCTCAAAAACTTGTAAACTATAGTTCTTGTTTGTACCTTCTACTGCACAAAATTCCTCCTCATTCATTCGGACACTGCAATTAAAATGCACACTCTAATCCTTGGCAACAAATGGAACATCCTGTTCCTCCAATCCACTCAAATGATATCCACTATCTTTAACTTTACTTACTTTCATTCTCTTAAATGGTTCATAGTACTCCACATTTACTCTACATCCGGCATCAAACAGTGAGGTTACTTCTCATTATCCTCATTTAACTTTAACCCTTTGGCTGATGCTGGTCTCTATATGGTCTCTCTCAGAAACAGCGATTGACTGCTCCCGATCCAAATATGGGTTCTGCCTTCTCTCTTGCTATATGCCAAGTTGGTTCCTCTCTATGACAAATAGATATATGTTTACATGTATTAAATAAAATTTTGAGTAGAAGATAATTTAATATTTTTTTTAAACCTCTAGCACTGAGAATAATTGCCTTGAATTATAACTGATGCAGTCAAAGTGTTAACACACATACAGTGGCCCCTCTACATACGAGCTGTTTTATTTACGAGAAATTTTAGACCCAAGATGTCTTTTGAGCAAAAATCTTGACCGACCTGCGAGAGAAAATCCAAGTTACAAGAATTTCCAGATGCTCCCGCTAGGTGGCCGAGTGCAGTTAGCAGTTAGCACGTATGTTTCCTGCCATCCAGACCCGATCCCGTGCTCTTGTGTTGTGTTGTTTTTGACACATTTATCTCTTTTTTTGTGACCCTAACCATGAGTTCTAAAAAAAAAGGGGAAAGGTGTCCTCTGAGAAAAAAGAGGATGATGTCAATCGAAATGAAGCAGGAGATAATAGACAAACATGAGCGTGATGTTCGTGTGAGTGATCTCCTAAAGCAGTATGATCGGTCATCATCCACGATTTGTACGATATTGAAACAGAAAGATGCCATAAACACTATAAAACCGACCAAGGGCTTGACTATTCTATCTAAATTGAGGACCAACATCCATGACAAGATGGAGAGACTTCTGTCGTTGTGGATACGCGACAAAGAGCTGGTGGGAGATACCGTCATGGAGAGCATCGTCTCCGAGAAGGCGTTGTTCAACTACAAGGACCTACAATGTGAGGCAGCATCAACAGAGGGGGAGACATCGTCGGGTACATGTGGAGTGGATTTCAAGTCCAGCCATGGTTGGTTTGAGAAATTCAAGAAGAGGACTGGCATCCACAATGTGGTAAGGCATGGCAGAGCAGCGAGTGCAGATACCAAAGCTGTGGAAGAGTTTAGGCAGCGCTTTGCTTTACTAATTTTGGAAGAAGATTATGTCCTGCAGCAAGTGTTTAACTGCAACGAGACTGTCCTTTTTAAAAAAATGCCACGCAGGACATTCATCACCGCTGAGGAGAAAAAGCTGCCGGGTAACAAGCCCATGAAAGATCGTCTAACCTTAGCATTGTGTGCTAATGCCAGCGGTGACTGCAAAGTAAAGCCACTGCTGGTGTATCATGCAAAGAACCCACACATATTTAAGACTCATAAAGTCTTAAAAGAGAGGCTACAGGTGATGGGGAGGGCAAATGCAAAGGCGTGGGTGACCCAGCAGTTCTTCATTGAATGGGTAAATCTAGTGTTTGGCCCTTCAGTGAAGCAATATCTCCAGGAGAATGGCCTTCCCTTGAAATGTTTGCTTGTTCTGGACAACGTTCCCGCACACTCCCATGGCCTAGAAGACAACATAATCAAAGATTTCAAGTTTATCTGGGTGTTCTTCCTCCCCCCCAATACCACCCCAATCCTCCAGCCCATGGATCAGCAGGTGATCTCAAACTTTAAAAAAACTACACCAAGCATTTGTTCCGACGATGCTTTGAAATCACGGAAAATAGTCAGATAACCTTTTGTGAGTTTTGGAAGGAACATTTCAACATTGCCATAGCTCTGAAAATTATTGATGCTGCATGGCAGGGCGTTATGACATGCACATTGAATTCTGCCTGGAAGAAATTGTGGCCTGATTGCATCGCTGATAGAAACTTTGAAGGGTTCTGAGATGGTGTTGGACGAGATTATTTCCCTCGGAAAGTCCATGGGGCTGAAGGTAGATGAGGGGGGTATCAATGAGCTTGTGCAGGTGCATGAGGAGGAACTGACAACAGAGAAGTTGAAGGAACTACAGGTGATGCAACAGACTGAGGTGTTGCAAGAGATGAGCAGCGAGGAGGAGGATGAGCCAGAGAAGGTGACATCTACAAAGGAGATTAGAGAGGTGTTGGCTAAGTGGGAGGAAATTGTTGCTTTCGTTGAAAAGAAACACCCAGAAAAAGTGGTTGCTGGTCATGCTACAGTTCTTTTTAATGACACTTGCCTTACGCATTTCCGTAACTATTTGAAAGGTAAACAGAGACAAACCTCCTTGGATAGGTTTTTCTTTAAAAGACTTTTAGAAAGTGAGTGTTGCCAGTCCAGCTAAAAGCACAAAAGAAAGTGAAGAAAAGTAAAAACTGATACAATAATGTTAAAAGTTAACTTTAATTTTAAGTGTAAGTACTTACGTATCGTCAACAGTCTCTCGCGCTCTCTCACTCCTCCACCACCATGCATACACCTCCGTTAGACGCTGCCGACTTCCTCCATGGCAAGTGCTCATAATAAACTCATATTTTATTTCGGTAATATCATCTTATTTATTTTATTACTGTATTTTTATGTTCAATTACTATTTCAATGTTTTTTTAGTAATCAGGAAGATGTGTTTGCTAGTTATTTAGGGTTGACTTGGATGATTTTGAGAGGCTGGGAACGGATTAATTGGTTTTCGGTTATTTCTTATGGGGACAATTTGTTCGAGTTATGAGAAATTTTAGATACAAGCTCGATCCGGGAACGAATTAATCTCGTATGTCGAGGTTCCACTGTACACCTATTCACTTTCTTGCCCCAATTCACTCCATGACTCAACAATCCCTCTCTTATATTCATTACTTGCGCTCTAAGTGAATTCACCAGAAGGAACCCTCTCATTTTTCAGTTTCCCGGACTCATACTGCCTTTGTTATTTACATTACACTCCCATTCACTCTCTCATTCCTAGGCCTTTTCCCAGTCCTAAACACCTTGTTGTATGGTCAAGCATTCTACATTTACCACAGGTATTTGTTAGGATGCCACACATCTTTACACATGATCTAGGCCTACTCATTACCTTGCCCACCTTCTATGCAATCCCATGTTTAAGTGCCCCTTTTTTTCCACATCTGTAACATGCTATTGCAGGATTACAATATTTTATCATGTGTCCAGATTGCCCACAGCTGAAACAACTCCCAAGTGACCAACGACATTCAGTCCTATTGTGGCCAACTCATTTCCTCGGTACATACTACTATTCCTTCCATTTATGCAATATCAACCCTACCATTCAGACCTACATTCCTACTTCCATTTTTACTGCATTCATGGCCAACATACACATACATGCTTTTGCTCTCCCACTTGCTCATTCTGGCCATAAATCTATCCAAAAATTTGTCCATCTCGACTGGGCCCGTGGCCAAATCATCTCTGTATGTCCGAAACTAGGATACAGAAAGCCTATCTGTGTTTCATCATTTCCCATCAAGTTCACACACACTTATAATTATATTATAAGACTCATATGACCATCCAAAAACTCACAAACTCTTTAGCCGAGAACTTACATTTTCTCTCAATTTCTGGTGCAATACCTTTCATACTCTTTCAAAAACACTCACGCTTTTCAATTCTTCCACTCTAAACTTACTTAAATTTGGCAATTCCTTTATGAGTATGCTCCTATGCAACAACCTCAGTTCCACTCCTATTCACTCCTTTCTCACCATCAGTTCTATTCTCATTCAAACTAAAGTACAAGAAGTTAATAGTTATGAGTTTTGTCATCTCATATCGGTCCTGGCTTTGGGTCTCCCTAATTATTTTTCTTCATCTCTGTCTGGCAGTCTCTCTCCATCCACTAGAAACCTGTTTTTATGGGAGTAGAAGCCATACCACCACCACTTGCACCCAGCTCTCCCATTGTCTCATTCATCATTCTCAACAGTCACTCCAACATTTGTACCTCACTATCCCTAGTCCTTTCTTCCATTTCTCTCTTGATTATCATTCTCTTCTCTTAATGGCACATTCTATCATCCATGGGTCGCAACAACTTCAGGCTTCTCATTTCCACCTCTGCATGGTTCCATTCTATTCTTCCTCCATGGGGAAAGAAAAATGTCACCTCTCTCCTTCCTCAAACTACCAGGCAATCCCTATTCAGGCAGCAAGGTCTGATGTGCTGCTGTCACACTGCTCTTGTTGAAAGAAAAATACCTAAAGAAAGTAGGAACTTCATATGGGACTCCTTCAAAGTTAGCAAGGAAGATGAGAGCAAAGCAGTTTGTATGGGCTCGTGTTTTCTAAAAAGTCTCTCAGTTCAGCTGCCCCTGGGCAGTCTCATTTTTGCGTGTTAATGGGGCAGTACCCTCACTCTCGTTTAGTGTGGAAGAAAAGGGCGCTGGTGTCTGGCTAGAACCGCCGCATCCTCGTGTTCTTCTCACTAACGCCGGCCCAGGGAGGACAAATGTGGTCCCCAAAATCGCTCTGCACACTTTGGCTCCTTCCTCACTCTGAAATGAGAGCAGTCGGCAGTACCTTAGGAGCTGGAAAAATGGGAAAAGGAATTATTCCCTGCTCCAGACCCTTTTGTAATGCCATACGTTGCAAACACTTTTGGGCCAAATGTTTTTGTTCCACTAAAAAAGTAAAAGATTTGTGCCAAATTTTATTGCCATCGGACATTGTTTAGAGGTCTCCCACAAAGCAATTGTTCAAAACAAACAAAAAAGTAAACAGAAAGTTAGCAAATATGAAAAAAGAAGTTCTAATATATTTCCTTTCACATGCAGAGCACTACAAATAGAATGACATCACTGAGAAATGAAACAAGACAAAAAACAGTTCTGAAAGGACCTCCTTTCTTCATTCGGAGTCTGATCGCTCGGGCTTCAGTAGGGCTGCCTTGGTGGTTGTGGGGCACTTCCTCCTGTCCTTGGCCACCACCTTCAGAAGGAACTGCTTTTGAGCTTTTTCTCGGGTGATGGGCCGTGTTGAAGGTGATTATCAGGGCCACTCCCTATTCGGCAATGTCGTTGACCACCTTCACCTGGTCACTCGCCCTCTTCAGCTTGCAGAAGAGAGGATCTCCCTCCTAACTGGCGGGGCTCTTGCCAAGAATGTGGCCAGTTCCTCTCCTTATCCTTCCATTCTCGACAGAACTGAAGAAGCTTGTTGGGATTGAAGGCCTTTCCATCCAGACGTTTCACTCTCTCCCCCTCCCTCTTCATGTTCTGGACTATGGAGGCCTTCTCTTCCTTTGTAACCCTTTCATCAAAGAGAGAGAGATGGGCACCAAATCTTCTGACACATACCAGAGATTGGGATTCCTCTGCAAAGTTCCCTCATGAAGAGATCATTGTAGGGAGCCTGGGAAGGAACCATGGCCTTATTCCATGGAATGGTGTAAAGGAGGGTGATGAAGAGGGACACCTGTTCCATGTCTCGAAATTCGTGAGGGGTCAGCCAAAACTGAGACCCGAAGAGGAAAATCTTGAGAGCGTAGATTCCCTTTGACATCCATCTCGCTTGATGCCTGCCCTCATCTTGAAAGTTGTCCCAATATCACCTCCCAGGAAGATGTAGGAGAGAACCAAGAGCTCCTTGTAGTTGTCTCTTGGATGTCACTCCAGAGCTTGCTCAAAGCTATCTCCCTTGTATCAGACAGCTCGCCTGTCAGGAGAGGAAGGAGGCTTTCTTCATCCATGATTTCTGGTTGAGGAAGTTGCACTGGTCCCAGAACCGGATGAAGAGAGGGACATTAGGCCCGCCACATGGTCCATAACAGTGTTTGAAAACCTCCCCAAGTATCACTTCCAGGACGTGGTGCCTGCACACAAACCAGAGGAGATTCTTTCCCAGACCCTCCTGAATCTTGCTGCAGGTTCTTCATTGGAAGCCATGTTTGAGGCAATAAATACACACAATGCAACTTTGCATCCAGAACAAGCTCTTCAAAGAACAAAGGGCAGGCAGTAGATGATATGCTTGCTGTATTTCAAGCATTGGCAGGTCACTTCCACCACTCTATAAGTGGATTTGCAAAATTTAAAGAAATACGGAAACAACTAAATCTACCAAAACATGTTATTATTCAGGATGTTTCTACAGGTGGAACTCAACATACTACATGCTTGAAAGATTTTGCAAGCAAAAGAAAGTTATAGTTATGTATTGCATTTCAAGAAATCATAAAAATCTGAGTGTTCCAACAGAAAATCAGTGGCAACTTGCGCTGAAATGCTAGTCTGTATACTGAAATAATTTGAAAAGGCTACGAAGGATATCAATGCATTCAGTGCATGCGTATCTCAAATCATACCTTTCATATATTCTCTGAAAAAAATTCTCAAATATTCATATCAAACAGCAACATGAATAAAAACTATTGTTGAAGAACTCAAAACAGACTTTCTGGAACATTCTAGAAATATAAGGGAAATGATAGTCTTCAAATTGCAATGATTCTTGATCCTTGTTTCAAGCTACAATTTGTTCAGAATAATAGAACCATAATTAAAGAGGTTCTCCTTCAGAATACTTCCACATCCATTCAATTTCACAATTTCATTCACAAGGAACTCTAGCAGTTAGAAATGATTCAAAAGAGTTATGAAAACTAGTACAGACTCTGAAGGATCACCTGTGTTGTCAGACTCTGATGCTTCACCAACTAAAAACAAAATAAGTTAAAATTGATTGACATAGATATATACAGCTTCTTCCAAAAGAGCGGCTTGGAAGAGTCTGAAGAGAGTGAAATCACACCAAAGAAAATATGCAGAAAAAGGAAACAATCATCTACAATTTCAAAGACTGAAATCATGAGAAGAAAATGGTAAGAACTAAGAACATATCTATGATTAAACCCTTCTCTACAATGACGAAACAGCTTTCATCACGCCTACTGTTGCACGTGTCTCCAGGGTATGTTATGGACATTCCTGAGCATTACTTGAAGTGTCTGTCTTATAATGATGTCCTCAACTGACCAATAAAAACACTGCTAAATCTTGCACATCTTTCAATGAAAAATACCCCTACAAATGGTGGAGTGCATACAAGTATGCATGCATGGACAAAGACAGTAATTGCTGGGACTTGGCCAGGTTTGCTAGGAAAATTCTCTGCACCTCCCTCATCAGTCATGAGTACAAGGTTATTTAGCACAACAGGACACATTTACGAAGCGAAGCAGACTGCTTGCTGAACATGGGGAGCAGATTGCTTTTTTGAAATATAATTTGGAAAGTTACATTGTGTAATTAATATCTTAACTTTACATCAATTAAATATTCATAGTATTAGTATAATAGCATGTAAAGGAATATTTTTTACTTACATTTAATTCCTCACATTTTTTTCAAACATCTAATATTTTTTTAGATTAGTTCAGTCTAATCACTAACAGTAATAATATATTAATTCTTTAATAGTAATAATTGTAGTAATTTCTATGTTAGCTATAATTAGCACATGGAGGAATAACTTTTAATTGCATTTATATTTCATTGTTTTTAATGAAATACTTTTTTATAATTTGTATATGATGTTTTGAATGATGAATGATAGTTTGAGTAAAAAATGCTTTTTCTTACTCTTTCATTAAAGTTTACAGTTTGAAAAAATATGATGGATGGACAGATATATGCAAATAGTGACAAAAGCCTGTAGCCTTAATTAGGCCAAAACCTAAGAAGACTGTAGCTCATAATTATGATATGATTTTTTTTTTTGTTATAAAACTCAATATCTTGATATATATACCGGGTGTCCCAGAAAAAAGTTAACCATAATTTGAATTAGTATAACTCAAAAAAATATTGGAGATTTCTGGGTCCTGCCAAAAGTGTTTTATTTAACACTATTTACCTGTCAATTCTGGAAATTTCATTAAATTCCCTTTTATGATTTTGATACACTAATGGGTTTAGCGGAGGCTATCAAAAATATGTTTGCACAAGGAAGTAAAATAATGAAACGAAGCCTAGGAAGGCTAGGCCACTGTGCACTTTCAAGAGAAGCGTAGGGAGCCTAGGTAGCCTAAGTCACTGTGTGGTTCTTCAAGCAAAGCCTAGGCCATTTTACAGTAGTTTTTCAGCTACGCTGTGGTATGGTCTCGTCATTATTGCTTACTAAGCAAATAAAAGCATTTCTGCGTAAAAGTTTACTTCCGTAGAACCTTTTTAATCATGCAGTTAACAAAAGATCAACGCGTATTTGTAGTCAAACTTTATTAAGACTGGCAGTATTAAACAAGTACAAGATTCATTTGAAAAAATGTTCGCCAATACCAACATGAAAGAACATGCTTAAATTTAATAAATAAAGGTCATTTGTGTCTTATGAGAACCATAAGAACAACTGAAAATATCGAAAATGTTCAGATGACACTTCTTCAAAATCCACATGTATCAGTCAGAAAGAATGGGTTACAATTTTCGAAGTCATTTAACCGCATTATTAAACATGACCTAAAATGGCATCCCTATAAGATTCATGAAAGACACCAGCTTCTTGAAACTGATTTTCTTTGTTGTAGATAATTTATTGAATGGCTTTTCCATAAACCTGCTCGTTTCTTGGAAAACATTGTGATTGGTGATGAGGCAGCCTTTTTCAAGAATGGAAAGGTAAATAGCCATAACATTCGGCAATATGTGCCGCTGAACCACCCCCCAGCATTTAACTTTGACACATGTATTTGTGATCAGAAAGTGTCTCTGTGGATTGGAATATGCAGGAATGGCTATCTTGTTGGGCCATTGTTTTACGAGAATAATAACTTGAATGGTGCTGCCTATCTGAGCATGATCAACGAAAGGATCTTCCTGGAACTCCGCCAGACTTACGGCAATCAATTCAATAGACTTTGGTGGATTCAAGATGCCGCACCAGCTCATAGACAGATTGCTGTAAGAACAAAACTAAGAGAAATGTTTGACAACTACATTGACGCGCTAAATCATGCAATTAAATGACCCCCAAGATCCCCTGACTTAACACTGCAATTATTTCTTACGGGGATATCTAAAGAATAAAATGTATTCTACTCCACCACAAAGGATCAACCAGTTGAGATAGTATCGCATGTGAAGTCAATAGACTTAAGAAAAATCACAAGTTAATCAAAAAAGTTGTTCAATCAATGCGATCAAAGATGCAACTGTGCTTTGAAAGAAATGGAGGACATGTGGAAGGAAATGATACTTAGAAAATTAAAAAATGAATTTGTATTGCCCATATGAAGGGGTGTTTTTGTTAAAAATGGATTTAAATATATTTGTTGATTTTAAACTTCAAAGTTTTATTATTTTACTTCCTTGCTCAAACATAATTTTGATAGCCTCCACTAAACCCATTAGTGTATCAAAATCATAAAAGGGAATTTAATGAAATTTCCAGAATCGGCAGGACTCCAAAATCTCCAATAGGTTTTGAGTTATACTAATTCAAATTACGGTTAACTTTTTTCTGGGACACCTTGTATATACAAGAAAAACATTACTCTTTCTTTTCAAAATTGTTAATAATTTAAAAAAAATTATATTCTAATTTGTAACTGCACCTTGAATTATAAATTAAAAAAACAAAACTTAATCAAAAATCAACTTCATGATTCAGCTCAAAAAGATGCCAAAGCCAAATCTTTGGTATCAGCATGCAGAAGCTTCAGTACACCACTAGTGTAAGCCTGAGTGAATGTTGAGTGACAACAGACCTGAGTTTGTAGGGCATGCTTTTGAGGAGATGCTGAATGAATTGGGGATTGATTATGTATGAATTACGTATGTACCTAGCATGAATGATTTGGCTGAAAGAACTATAAAAACATTCAGTGAGATGTTGCGATTAATTCTGAAAAATGGGAAGAATACTTTGATTGTACAACATGACTGCATAAGGCGCCTGGAATGTCACAATGTAAATATTGATGAATTTATATAGGAATAAAGTACTGAAAGAGATTTAAAGAAAAAGACAATGTTGACAAATTAAAAGAGAATTTTGAAGGTCAGTTTGTGGTGAGAAAGGTTTGGTTGCATGGGGCCAGTTATGTGATATTTAGTGAAAGAGTCGATGGAAATTTTGATGAATGTAGAGCTCATCAAGGTCAGTTACGGAAGTGGCATGAACCTCCTGAATATTTGTTGCAACATCCGGTGAATGAGTGTCTGTTAGAAATCACGGAAGACTGTAAGGAGGTGAATGATATAGCTAGTGTTATAGAAGGAAAGCAATTAGTGTTTGAGCATGGAAGGAGAAAGCATAGGAGGAAACAGTTGAGAAAGGATGGATGGAAAGAACATTTTTGTGAGAGTGAGGTGGGAGAGTTTTCTAGATTTTTGCGAGTATTTGATAGAATGTATAATATTTGTATTTTCCATTGAATGAGTGGTTCTATTTTAGTGAATATAAATGAGATAAGTGTACAATTGGAGCAAGATTCAATGAATGCTATGAAAGAATGGGAAGGATTGATGGACAAAGTAGAGAGGCTGGTTGAAGATTTGAGTGAGATTGATCAGGGAGTGCCAGGTGTGTGTGGATGTAGAAGAGAGCACAGAGAGAACATTAAGGCATATGACAGATGGTTGTTTGCCCTGTGACTAAGGAGTATGACTGAGTTATGTCGAATGTTGTGAGGGAGTGAATTATGTTTGTCAAGATAAGGATTGAGACATGGTGAGGTGAGGCAAACTTAGGTGGGAGACATGTAGTAGTTGAGTATTTAGGTAGGAGTTCGCCTCCCCTCACCACTTTAAAATGCCTCATCCCTTTCTTCTTTGTCAGGGTTCCTAGGATGAGCCAGCTAGTGGGAGATGGGGCTCCAAGTCGGGGACCCAATGGACTTCCATCCTCCCCTCATTCATCTTTGTTTCTTCACAAGTGTATTTTACAGCAGTTATCTTAAGACAGTGGAAGTGTATGATTCTTGACTGGCCAGAGTGAGCTAGTGTGAACCAGAGATGTAAGTAGATAGGATATGTATGTTAGTGGTAGGAATGTTTGAGTGTGGCAGTGAAATGTCTTCTCCTCTCCTTGGGTCCAGTGAGTCACTTAGAGGCTAGTAGCAGAGTGAGTGAAGACAAGAGTCTAGAACTACTGCATTCTCATTTGGTTCATGAGAAAACCTGACACTATCCCAAAGTGGTAGTTGTACTGCCCTGCGCCTAGCAGCCCATCGTCAGCTTGGAATGTTCTACCAACCCCCCACCCCCCCACCCCACCCCCCAAACCATACTTAAGAAAGCAGGCCCACCTCCCTCTTCCCCCTTCCTTATTCTGGTTGGCCAAAATAAAGGTCGTTCACTGAATTTTGATACATTGTATGTTTTTTTGTCACTAATTTGTTTCAGAATCCTTTAGTTTAGAGTAAACCTATATAGCAACATTCAGTAGTGTCCCTGATGAAGCAACCACCTGGTATAGATGTTATAACTGTCCTAATTTTTACAGGAGTGGCAAGAAAACGTGGAAAAGACATTAAACCATTTGATAAAGGACGCATCGTTGCCTTCCATGAATGTGGCAAATCAACACGTGATATCTCTACAGTAACAGGTATAGGCATGAGGACTATACAGAGAACAATTGCACACTGGAAACAAGATGGTGAAGCCAGTTCATCTCGTAGCAAATGTAGTAGGTATTCTTGACAAAAGAGACGCTCCTTGAAGCGTTTGGTCAAGAAAAGTCGGCGTTGCTTGACACAGCAGTTTACCAGCATGTTCTGTGAAGGTCCAAGAATGATTTCAATGAGAACTATGCATTGTGAACTCAAAAAAATGCATGTACGCAGCTGCACCTCAATCAGGAAGCCACTTGTGACTGCAACAAGTTGAAAACAAATTCTTCAGTTCGCCAAAGAACATAAAAACTGTAGTGTAGAGGATTGGAAACATGTCATGTGGTCCATTGAATGTAGGTTTACCCTCTTGTACAGTGATGCGCACATTAGGGTATGGTGAGATGCATTGGATCCATCATGCATCTGGAGGTAGTGTGATGATTTGGGGGTGTTTTACCTGGGCTTGATATGGATCTGCAACCCTCTTCAGCAACAAGATGAAGTCCCGCGAGTATTTGCAGATCCTGGATGATCAAGTTCACTTCTCAATGAACTTTAATTCCTAATGGTGATGGAATTTTTCAGGACAATAACGCACACATCCACCGGTCGAACATCACCAAAGGTTGGTTCACACAACATGAGGGATCATTGTGGCATATTGAGTGGCCACCACAGTCCCCACATTTAAATCTCATAGAGAATTTATGGGATGAGCTTGAGAGGGACCTGTGTGCCTCATCGCCTCTTCCATCATCATCGAACGATTTGGGTCTACGGCTGCTGGAATTGTGAAGATGCAAAAACTTGTAGAATCAATGCCAGATAGGATGAGAGCTGTAATTCTATCAAGAGGATGTCCAATAGCTTATTAAATAATTATTACACTGAATGACCTTTGTTTTGGCTAGGCAGTGTATATTGAATATAGTGGGAATTATTTGAAGTTTGTTTGCATTTCCCCAATATTCTAAATTTTAAGTCTATATATTATAGAGATTGTTTTTTGTCTATATATATATATATAATTATATAGTGATTGTTTGGGGTTTGTCAATTTTTTCATTGTGTTTTCAGTTTCCTGTATAATAATAAAGCTAGAATTATAGAATTAGATTACCCCTCATTGTCCTCTCTTCAAACACTCAGATCTGTCTAATTGTGCGGCAGGTAGTTTGACAGCAGGACACAGGACCATGCTGCCATTAGGTGTATGTAAAAAATTCTAAAGTCATGATGCTGCTCCCCCACTTAGTGCTACCAAAAGATGATTTTGCTATAACCTATGTAGACAACCTTTCAATCTCCTCCAATTTGGCCAGATGCCAACTCTGTAGCATCGACTCAACAGGCATTTAATAGCCTCTCTCACTCTGCCCAGGTTTCAGCTTTCTTTGGCCAGAATTATGGTACTGCATTTCTGCCGCCATCCATGACTCCACTCTGACCTGGACTTGTTCCTAAATGGGACTTGCCTGAAAGTTGCTGATTCACACTTTCCTTGGTCTTGTTTTTAACCAATGCCTAAACGATGAGGCTCAAATTTGCAACCTTATGGTCTCCTGTACCCATGCCATGGGTATTCCTCATTCCATGCCATCTATCACTTGCTGTGCTGATGCGGCTCCTGCCTTACCTTTCTACTGATACTTTGTTCAAAGCTTGACTGTGTATGTGAGTTTTACGCATCTGCAGCTGAGTATGTATTACGGAAGGTGGACTTGATCCACTACATAGGTCTCTGTTTGGCAACTGGTACCTTTAGTAATCCCCCATTAATAGCCTACGTGTCCATACCACTCACTCTATGCTGTGCATTATGCGCTAGTACATGTGGGCCGACTTTTCCCTCTCAGTCTGACTGCTCTCACTGCATCCGTAGGGCTAGGAAATTCCTCTCAGTACTCAGTGTAGCTCTTGGCCTGGTGGCGCATCTGGTTCTGCCCAGGACCCTCCCCCTGGAAGTTACCACCATTGACTATTTGTCACCACACGAATTCTCCCCCAAATTCCACACTCCTAGGAGTATGGCATTTGACTTTTTTGGACTACACTTTGTGTCGCACTGGCTCTGTGCCAGTGTACATGGATGGCTCCAAGTCCCAGGAGGGTGTCAGCTCTGATTGAGGTTAGCAGAGCTGAGCTGGATTCAATACATTGCTCAGTACTAAGATATACCCACCATACCTGATCTTTATCTACTAACAAAGGGACCTGGGTGCTGTCGTACATTTTCATCTCCACACAGCTGGTTGAGGTATTTGTGATGCCACAGTTGCTGCATGCTGGATGGTTGTTGAGTTTTAGGACATTTAAAGATTACAGGAAGGGAACTTGAGTGCCATTTCACTGTGACTGTTGGCATGAACCTACCTCCATGACTTCAAGTCCTCTTCAATTGAGCACAGGATGCACCTCTATTTGATGAAGCGCTTCCCTGCTCCTTACTTCAATTAGTGCATTGTGCCCCGAACTGTTTGGTACTTTTTTCTTGTTCAGTTTCCCAGTCTGGGCAATGTTTGCGTTTGTTACCTGTCCTGGTAACTGGACAATTTGGTTCACTAATGTTTCTCCCTTGTACTGTGCACAGGTTTGTGGACTATGACGTTTTGTGTTGGATGCATTTTCGGGTGCCAGGGAGTTAGTTGGTTTGTCTACAACTCTCGAGCTTGCCCTGGGTAGGGGGGGGGGCAGTTAGCTCTTCATGGAGGTTTGTTTGCTTTTTAATTTTTTTTGTTATTTTACTCATTTTGGGGGGTTGTTATTTTTTTAATGTAGCTTAATTAGTAGGCTGAATTGAATTTTGGCATCTATGCCCCTGGAGGCAGTTACCAGGTGAGCATCTGTTATAAATAAGGCCATCCCCTCGATATAAACTGGTATTTGTTGTCAAGCGTTACTAAGTTTTAAAAAAAAGCCTCCCATGCTTTGTCTGATTTTTCATTTAATGTTCAAAATTGCAACCACTTTTGGGTAGTGGATGACTTTTGCCTCATTGGTGACTATAATGTTATTAAATCTTGCAAGAATTTTGCTGAAGAAGTCAGGGACTCGAAAACCCAGGGTGGAATTGGAAGAAATTGGACCTGCAGTGACCCTAAGCATTAGACGGTGGAGAATTGCTGGAGAAGACCTCTATGAAACCGCATGTAAACGACCAGCTAAAGTAATGCAGGTACTGTCTTGATTTTTTTATTATTATTATAATTTCAACCTTAGAACAAGAAGGGCAGTGACCATTTGCCATGGGCTTGCTTGGTGCTCGACTCCTAGGTTGAAGAACCTTCAATATAATGTGGGGGGGGTCTATATTCACTTTGCATTGGCCAGAAAAACACCCTTGAATAGATGAATGTCATGACCTAGCCGGCCGGGGTCTGTAGTTAGAGTATAGGGGAGAATTTTATTTTATTATTATTATGCTTTTTTACTTTCTTTCCATCTATTGGCATTGCTGTCTGTTTACACAGTTCTAAATGTAAATTGAGGTTTACTACTTTCTGTTAAATATTCCACCCATGGGATTATAATCACTACAGTGGTGTTGGGTGTACCTTATAGAAGATAACCAAATTTGACCACTCCCATACTGAGATTAAACACTAGCCAGAAATTGAGTTATCATACACATTTTGTTTCCAAGGATATATCTTAATTTAATATATGTAGCATTCCCCTCACTCCACAGCTATTTGCTTTCCTGGCTACCTTGTCGACGGCGGCAGTTGAGAGGTTCCCTACAACCTCCCACAACTTTCTCTGGTCGACCTCTAATTTCACAGGGTAGACGCCGACCAGCTTCCTCTAACCTAACTATCCTCGATCGGGGGCTGTGGGGGGGAGGGGACAACGTTCCTTCACCCCTGAACTCCGGTCTGGGGTGGTAGGTTTTTGATAACCTGCTTAATACCCACCCACACCTTCCTCACACCCCCTTTCTTTCTGTTAGGTTTGTTCAACAGGATCTGGGTAGAAGGCATCCTCCTAGATTCCTGGCGAATCGGTACTGTGCTCGCTTTTCGCAAACCGGGGAGAGATCACTCTACCCCCGCCGGTTTTCGCCCAATCTCTCTTAACCTACTGCGTGTGCAAGTTGATGGAGAAATTGGTAAATGTTAGATTAGCCTTTTTTCTGGACAGCGGAGGCCATCTGTCTTGTGCACGGTGCGGCTTCCGCAAGTTCTACTCCGCGTCGGATGCTCTGACTGATAATTTATGCCACGGTGTTTTCGATCTGGATAAGGCCTATGTTGCCGCATGGAGATTCTCCGCACGATGGGGGCGAGGAGACGCCTCCCAATCTTTATATCTGAATTTTTCCGAGATCGTCGATTCCGCATACGGGTGGGGGGAGCCCTCACCGGCCTAATGGAGCAGAAGAGGGTGTCCCGCAGAGAAGTGTCGTAAGTGTCACACTCTTTGCTCTGATTATCAACGGCATCACCTCGGTGCTGCGGGAAGATGTTCTCGCTACGCTCTACGTGGACGACCTTTCGATCTCTTGACGCGGCCCACATATCAACTCTGGTGCGTCGACTCCATCAGGCATTGAACCGCACAGGCTTCGGTTTTCTTTGGCCAAGACTAAAGTAGTGCACTTCTGCCGCCATCCATGGCTACTCTCTGACCCCGACTTGTTTATAAATGGGGTTCGCCTGGGAGGCTCCAGCGGTTGTTGCTTTACTTTTTTATCGATCCTTTGTTCGTGTGGAGCTCGACTACGGATCCGCAGCCGAGTGTGTATTGCGGAATGTGTACTCGATTCACTACACCGGCCTTCGCCTGGCACCGATGTCTTCTGCCTCCTACTTTATTTGACTATTCGTAGCTTCAGGTCGCTTTATCGTTTTCGAATTCGACGCACTGCCCTTCCTGCGACTGTGTTGTCTCTCAGACTGTTCAGCACATAATTCTTGTTGAGTGTTCCAGTCTGGCGTATCTTCGCTCACGTTACCTGTTCCGGTAGCGAGCCAAGCTGGTTACAATATGCCCTTCGTTACGGGAGATTACTTGTTGTTCCCGGTTCGGAGACGGAGAGCGATCTATAGCTACTCAGCGCACCCTGAGTGCTCTCTCGGTATTTGAATCTCTACTCTCTGGTTCGCAATATCCGGACGGCACGGTTACCACTAATCGGTGAATGTTTAAATTGTATTTTGCTCGTTTCTTAGACATGTGGGAATTGCAGGGACTGAGTGCGCTAGCGTCCGCGAAGATTGGTCGATCGGACCAGCATTTCGCTCTTTGCCCTCGCACGAATTTGATCACTCCTGCAAAGAAGATAAAAGACGGGCAATGTGATTGGGCCACGTCTGTTCCTATGGAACTACCCCCTTATTCCCCACATAATCAAGATGTCATCTGTCGTCTCCAAATCTGTGACACTTGCGGGATGCACCCCCATTTGTTTTAGGGCTTTCCTGCGACGACTACATCGTCCCCCAGACTTGGGGCACATTCTTCTTGTGTCTCATTCGGAGGTATCTTAACGCACGTTAACTGTCCCTGTACCGGAACGAGCGTGGGTGCTATCGCTTGTCCCTTGTTTTGTTTTAAACAGCTTATAAACACTAGGCTGGTGTGATTTCGGCGACTTATTTCCGTGCAGGCAGTCACTAAGGCATACCCTTTATTAAAAAATCCCTCCTGGCTCCGGTTTCGGCATATAACATGCCTGATTACTTCTCCCTGATCCCCCTTTGTAACCTTTAATGTATGTCTTCCTTGAGCATTAAGGGTTAATTGTGCACGAGCCTATTTCTCCCCATCCGCAGACTCCTCGTCGCAAGAAGAACTTGTCTCAAGACCTCTTTGGCACTAAATTTGGCCGAGTGCACATGAAGAAGCAGGACTTCGGGGAACTCCAGTTGAGGAAAATGAAGGGTCTTCCTAGGCAGAAGAGGTCAAATCCTTCCGCAAATTTCACACGGGTAGGAGACAATGGAAAGAGCTCTGAGGAGGTGTCGAGCTAAAGACGATTCAATTGATCAATAAGTTGTATTCACATTTGTCTGTTATTTCCTTTCTCCATTAAAGCCCCCATTCGATTTTTTTCTTCTAGCCTCATCCTTTCTTCCATTATCCCTTTTTTCTAAATCTGAGGAAACTTCAAAGGCGTGGTTCAATTTGAATAGAGGTTAGGTAATATCCCCTTTAAGAGATAGGTAAGTAGGATTAACACTCACGTTATGTTGACTATGGTGCGTCATAGACGACTAAATGAAATTACCATGTGTGGAAACGATGGATTGGGCACGTACTATCGTAATATCATCGTCACCCATGATACCCGAACTACCCACAAAAGTGGGAGCTCGGTGCAGAGCACCGCAGTTACAAACGTATGCACCGATTCATCCTGATTCTCGCAGTGAGGGAAGTTAGCAGAATTGCTGTGCCCAAACGGACTTTTAACATCTGCGACTGCCTACTTGGGCATGAGTCGCCGTACACCAAACAGCCTACTAGTAGGCCATATTAAGAAACGAGTAACAAAAAAGAAAACAAATAACTATGTAAATAACAACGCTAAAAAAAATAAGGAAAAAAGCAAGAAGAACGCGCGCGCTACCGCGTTGGAGGTAGGCCCACCTCCCACTCGGCGCAGGACATGCAACCTACAAAAAAACAACAATAACAGTCAAATAAAAGGGAGTAGGTCGGACTACTACAAAAAGTCAGTCCAGAGGTGTGCGCGATCCCGCTCGTTCCGGTACCGGTATAGTGCGCGAAAATCGCACAGACTCGGACATTCAACAAGAATGTGCCGAACAGTCTGGGGAACAACGCAGTCCACAGTAGGGTGCAGGCGAGCGCTCCCTCAAATGGCGGTGCGTCCCGCGAGTGTGTCCAATTCGGAGACGACAAAGGAACTTGCCGTCGGGGCGGAATGGTACGCAACTTTAGGTTCCCCTCGACTGTCTCCCATCATTTTTACCAAGCTGCCCGTATTCCTGCCATGTAATCGTTGTGAGGAAGAGCGAAACGCTGGTAAAGTCGCAAGGTCTCGCGAACTCTGGCGTGCAATTCATACATCTCGACATCCATCCGGCTAGCCAAAGCCGTGGCGTCACTGATATCGCGATGCG
Source organism: Ceratothoa steindachneri (assembly GCA_963969495.1). NCBI lineage: Eukaryota > Metazoa > Arthropoda > Malacostraca > Isopoda > Cymothoidae > Ceratothoa > Ceratothoa steindachneri. Next base: position 69,527,975 of record OZ018338.1, on the reverse strand, counting down.
TAGATTCCAATGCCCCAACAGCTCTCGGCGCTTTGTGAGTCGTTATAAATCACAATCCAGTCTGAACCGGGCATGTCGCATAATCTCTCGTACCGAGTGGTATATTGCAACCAACTCTGCCGTGAAGACTGACGCAGCGGCTGGCAACAGCCCCGCTGACTTCAAATAGAGGGGATACGGCGTGGAAGCAGCTTCCTTCTTGGGACTTGGAGCCATCCGTATACGCTTGTATGTTTCCAGCGTGACGCGAGGTGTGCTCCAAAAAGGTCGAACGCAATACTCCTGGTGCTGTAGAAGCTTTGGAGCAGAATCGTGGCGACAAATAGCCGAAGGTGGTACTCTCCAGGGTGGCGTCCTGGGCAGAACCAGGGTCGCCACCCGCCCGAGAGCTAGGTATAGCTCTCCAAAGAGTTTCCTAGCCCTAAACCCAAACGACTTAGGCTATGACTGGCGTCTCTCCGCGGCATAGGCACCGTCGAAATTAGCTGTGGATACATTGAGAGCTGTTGGCGACTGAGGGGGGCGCCGAGCTCGCGCGTACAGCGAATAATGCACGGCCCAGAGCGAGTGGCATCTCCCCCAGATAGACAAGTAGTCTCAATGGGAAAGTACGGAAGCCACTGGTCGTCAGGCGAAGGCCGGTGCGGTGTATCTAGTCCACCTTCCTCAGGTGCTGATGCATAAAACTCATCCGTAGTCGAGCTTCGAACGAACAAATGATCGATAAAAAATAAGGCAGTAGCCCTATCAGCGCCCCAAGAGCTGAACGTATCGGAACGAAGAATATCAATTGCGCGGGTACAAGAGACCCTAAGCCTGCGAATATGAGCTTCCCAGGTGAGGAGTCGGTCAAATACACGACCAAGGAAACTATTTGAGTCCACGACTTGTGGGCGCACCCCGTTGAGAAATAGGTCAGGGTGGAAGGCGGTAGTATACGTTAGTGTTAGCCAGAAAAAAACGAATCCTCTGCCTTTCAGCATAGCGAAAGACGCAGTTCAATACCTGTTGGAGTCGACGCTCCAGAATTGGCATCTGGGCCGCGCCAAAAGAGATCGAAAGGTGGTCCACGTAGAACGTAGTAAGAACATCCGTCAGCACCGAGGTGATTCTCAGGGCATAGAGTGACACTGGGTACACTTTTCCTGCCCCATTGGGCCGGAGAGGGCTCCCCCGACCTGTACGCGAAATCGACTATCTAGAAAGAATTCTGATATAAAGTTTGGGAAGCATACCTTCGCCACCATCGGGAGTCTCCGTGATACCGTATTGTATTGCGGTATCATAGGCCATATAATGCGGAGAAAGCGGTCGCGAAGGATTCCCCCACGGACGCGGGCTCCGAGATTGCGGTCCCATTCTCCTGGAGAACGGGAGGTGAAGCCTGCGAGAACTTGCCCCAAATCCTTTTGACTCGTTTCTACACCTCTGCTAGAGGGGTCTTCCTTCTTCCCGTCACGTGAAGAGTGGGGGGCGTGTTTCGAAATATACCGGAACTTAGCCCGACGAAATTCGGCGACAGTGAAATCGTTCGGGCGGCGTTTATAGCACATGTAGGCATAACTCTTCTGATTGAGGGCAATCTCACATTCGGCTGACCACCACGGTAGTGGTCCGTGTGCAAAATGGCCATGCGTTCTAGGAATAGTAGTCAGGCCCATTGCGATGAGGTTGCCGAAGAAGAACTCACCGACCTAAAATCCTCGACTGAGATCGATAAATTAGTCATTTCCTGCTATGTGGACCACCGCGCCTGCGCCAAGCACCACCCGGTAGGGCTCTCAGGCGGCCAGAAAATTATATTTGAATGGGAAATTGATCACTAACATGGAGGTCATCGATCACCCACACCCAAAATCCTGCTCTGCATCCGCAGAGCACAAAGATAGATCGAAACTGGAAAATGAAGCTGTTCTCGGCCACTGATGGTTAAACTCGTCCACATTTAGGACCTCTAACTCTTGGTCGGCAATATATGCCCCTTTTATGTAACGTGTGAAAAGGTGAGCTCTTATCGTGTAGCAGGCTGGGTTAAGTGATCAAATGAGCTTCCTTAGGATAAAGGAAAATATTCAGCTGGATTCTTTATTCCGTGGTAAATTCCGGGAACAGGTTTCGAAAAGGCGAACGGTAAGGATAACTAATTCTTGCTTCAAGAATAATGACTGCTAATACTCTCTTAAACCACAAAATACAGCTATATAAATACTTATTCCATCTAGCCATTAGAGTACTGTATACAAGCATGGTCACCATATTTTAGACATGATATCAACTTGTTAGAGTCAGTACAAAGGACGGCAACATAAATAATACCTTCCCTGAAGCACCTTGAATATGAAGATAGACTGAGGGTACTAAATATGTTCTCATTTAAAAGAAGTTGTGTGAAGGGATTTTTTTTTTTTTTTTTTAATTAAGGGGCTATCTGGCGACTGCCGACTAAGGCATAAGTTGCCGTAAACAAACAGCCTAATTTAGGCTACTTTAAAAAATTAAACAGAAAACAATAAAAAGGAATAACAATAACAATAACAAAGCAATAACAAAACAATTACAAAAACAACAACAACAATTAAATCGCGTTAAATAAAAGGGAGAAGGCCGGCCTCCCCCAAAAAGTCAATAAGTCCACCAGTCAAAGTACACGCACTCATCCCGAGAACAAGGGACAGGCGGTAGCGACCCCGCCCATCCCGGTACCGGGACAGGTGTCGTGCGCGAAGATCACCCAGACTGGGACATTCGACAAGAATGTGCCGAACAGTCTGGGGGACGACGCAGTCGTTGCAATAGGGCGCAGGCGAGCGCTCCATCAGATAGCGATGCGTCACACGAGTGTGTCCGATTCGGAGACGACAGAAAGCAACCTGAAGCCGCCGCGGCATTGGGGGATAGGTCCATGGGAACAGTCGCGGCGCAATGGCACGCAACTTTAAGTTCCCTTCGACCGTCTCCCATCTTCTTTGCCAAGCAGTCCGAAGAGCTGCCCGTATTCCTGCCATGTAGTCGGTGTGAGGAAGAGCGAAACGCTGGTCCGGTCGCAGAGTCCTCGCGGACTCTTTGGCGCCCTCATCGGCGCGCTCATTCCCCGCAATTCCTACATGTCCAGGAACCCAGCAGAAGATAATCTCGACATCTGCCCGGCTCGCCAAAACCGTGGCGTCACGGATATCGCGAACCAGGGGATGCGGAGATTCCAATGCCCCGAGAGCACTCAGGGCGCTTTGTGAGTCGCTATAGATCACAATCCGGTCTCCGAACCGGGCACGTCGCGTAATCTCCCGTACCGAGTGGTGTATTGCCACCAGCTCGGCCGTGAAGACAGACGCAACGCCTGGTAGAGCCCCGCTGACTTCAAACAGAGGGGATACGGCGTGGAAGCAAACCCCCTCTTGGGACTTGGAGCCATCCGTATACACTGGCACGGTACCAGCGTGACACGATGTGTGCTCCAAAAAGGTCGAACGCAATACTCCCGGCGCAGTACAAGCTTTGGGAGCAGAGGCGTGGCGACAAATAGCCAAATGTGGTACCCTCCAGGGTGGCGTCCTGGGCAGAACCAGGGGCGCCACCGGCCCGAGAGCTATATCTACTTCTCGAAGGAGTTTCCTGGCCCTAAACCCAAAGGGCTTAGGGTATGACTGGCGTCTCTCGGCGGCATAGGCACCATCGAGATCAGCTGCGGATGCAGTGAGAGCTGTTGGCGACTGAGGGAGGCGCCGGGCTCGCGCGTACAGGCGAGTGATGCACTGCACGCGGCGCAGAGCGAGTGGCATCTCCCCAGCATCGACCAACAGGCTCTCAATGGGGGAAGTGCGGAAGGCACCGGTCGCAAGGCGAAGGCCGGTGTGGTGGATCGAATCCACCTTCCGCAATAAACGCTCGGCTGCGGATGCATAAAACTCGCATCCGTAGTCGAGCTTCGAGCGAACAAAGGATCGATAAAAAAGTAAGGCGGTAGCCCTATCAGCGCCCCAAGCGCTGAACGTCACGGAACGGAGAATGTCCATGGCGCGGGTACAAGAGACCCTAAGGCTGCGAATATGAGCCTCCCAGGTGAGGCGTCGGTCGAATACAAGACCAAGGAAACGGTGCGACTCAACCACATCCAGGCGCACCCCATTAAGAAACAAATCTGGGTCGGGGTGAAGCCGTGGATGGCGGCAGAAGTGCACCACCTTAGTCTTGGCCAAAGAAAACCGAAACCTGTGCGCTTCGGCATAGTGAGAGACGCGGTTCAATGCCTGTTGGAGTCGACGCTCCAGAGTTGGCATCTGGGCCGCGCCAAAAGAGATCGAAAGGTCGTCCACGTAGAGCGTAGCGAGAACATCTTCCGGCAGCACCGAGGTGATGCCGTTGATGCTCAGGGCAAAGAGTGTGACACTGAGGACACTTCCCTGCGGGACACCCTCTTCCTGCTCCTTTGGGCCGGAGAGGGCTCCCCCCACCCGTACGCGGAATCGACGATCTCGCAAAAATTCAGATATAAAAATTGGGAGGCGTCCCCTCGCCCCCATCGTGTGGAGAGTCTCCATGATACCGTATCGCCATGCGGTATCATAGGCCTTCTCCAGATCAAAAAACACCGTGGCGTAGTGCTGTCTACGAAGGAAAGCCTCGCAGACGGCACTTTCCAGTCGGAGCAGAGCATCCGACGTGGAGTGGAACTTACGGAAGCCGCACTGTGCAGAAGACAGATGGCCTCCGCTGTCCAGGAAATAGGCTAATCTAACATTTACCAATTTCTCCATCAACTTGCACACGCAAGAGGTTAGAGAGATTGGGCGGAAACCGGTCGGAGTAGAGTGATCTCTCCCCAGCTTGCGAAAGGCGAGCACAGTAGCGATTCGCCAGGAGTCTGGGAGAAGACCTTCCACCCAGATCCTGTTGAACAAATCTAACAGAAAGGCCATGCCTCGCTCACCCAGGTGTCGAAGCATGGCGTATGGGACATCGTCCGGACCATGGGCGGTGTCCGCGCACGAAGCGAGAGCGGAACGCAACTCACTCACAGTAAACTTGTCGTTGAAGGGTTCTACGCCTCTGGAGGTAAAGTCCAGCCGGCGGCCTTCCGCGACATCACGACGTGCATTGAATGCTGGCGGAGCAGCATCACGGCTAGAGAATGCGGAAAAAGCGGTCGCTAAGGATTCCGCCACGGACGCGGGGTCCGAGATTGCGGTCCCATTCTCCTGGAGAACGGGAGGGGGGTCCTGCGAGAACTTGCCCCGAATCCTTTTGACTCGCTTCCACACCTCAGCTAAAGGGGTCTTCCCGTTAAGTGAAGACACGTATGCCCGCCAAGAAGAGCGGCGGGCGTGCTTCGAAATATACCGGAATCTAGCCCTAGCCCGACGAAATTCAGCGACAGTGAAATCGTTCGGGCGGCGCTTATAGCGCATGTAGGCATAACGCTTCTGTTTGAGGGCCGTCTCACACTCGGCCGACCACCATGGGAGTGGTCGGCGTGCAAAACGGCCAGACGTCCTAGGAATAGTAGTCAGGCCTACGGCGATGAGGTTGCCGGAGAAGAACTCAACGGCCTCATCTACCGACCTAAACTCCTCGACTGAGATAGAGAATTCAGTCATTTCCTGAAATGCAGGCCACCGCGCCCGCGCCAAGCACCACCGAGGTGGTCTCTCAGGCGGCAGTTGCCCTGAAAATGATATTTGAATGGGAAAGTGATCACTACCATGGAGGTCATCGACCACCCCCCAATCAAAATCAGGCTGTGCATCTGAAGAGCACAAAGATAGGTCAAGGCAAGAAAATGAAGCGGTTCTCGGACAGTGATGCGTAAACTCATCCACGTTTAGGACACCCATCTCAAGCTCTTCGATCAGATCGGCAAGGACTTGTCCCCTGGGATTTATGGAGTAATCTCCCCAGAGAGGATGCCTGCCGTTCAGATCTCCAAGCAAGAGATAGGGCCTCGGCAACCGTGCCACGACGCGGCGAAAGTCCCCCGCGTCGAAGTCAGCTGACGGTGGAATGTACGCAGAAATGATAGTATACCTCCTATCCAGGTGCAGCTGCACAGCCACTGCCTGAAAGGAGGTATCTAAAGAGAAAGGAAGAACGGAGACATCATGCCGGGTGTAAACCGCGCATCCCCCAGCCCGGCCATCCCGCGGTGGTGGGGTCGCAAGACCCTTATACCCCGGGAGGGCAGGCAGCGGGCACGCGCCTAGCATGGTCTCCTGCAAAAAAATAGCTAACGGGGAACGGGACGAGACGAGCCTCCGCAGCTCCTCCCAGTTGGCCCGGAGTCCACGGCAATTCCATTGAAGGAATATGCCCTCCAGGCCTAGCTCGGAGGAGACGCGGGGGCCCTCCTCGAATTGAAGACCCTCACGGGAATGGCCGTACGCTTCCCGGGGGCAGAACCCCGGGCGCTGTTGGCCGGACAAAGCGCTGAAGGCGCTGTCGCCTTCGAGGACTTATTGGGGGAGGTTGGGCTCGCCATGCGAGTCTTTTCCTCCCTCCGCCTCGAAACCTTAGGCGGGCGTTGCGGCTCGGGAGGCGGGGGGCCCTCTTTTCGAGGAACCACCGTCTCCGAGCCACTCGCTCCACCTCGGGGCGTGGGCGAAGGGGCCGAAGCTCCTTTGTTGCTGTCCTTCTTTCGGGGAACAGCTTTAGGAACCCCGGAAGATGGCCTAGCGACCATCTTCAGGGGTGTTGCCTCCTGTGAGTCTAACGACTCTGTGGAGGCGCGTGGCCGTTTCGCCTTACGGGAAACGGTCACGCTGGGGGAAGAGGGGGTATTAGCCAGGGCTGGGTGTGAACCCTTTTTGCCGCCAGCTCTACCAGGGGAGCGCCCGGGTGTAGTAGAGCCCGCAGAAGGGCTCCGAATGGGCGCGGAAACAACCGTGCTCGTTGGCCTGGATGGGCCAGGAGCAGAGGGTGCTTTTCTAACTATTGAGGCATATGACGTCCCAGGCAGAGCCGGGCGCGCCAGGACCAAGTCCTTAGCCTCGCGGAATGAGAGTCGATCCTGGGCCTGAATGGCCAGGATTTCTTTCTCAAGGAGATATGCACCACATTGCTTCGAAGAAGCAGGGTGCGGCTCTCCGCAATTGACACACTTGGCCACACACGATTTGGACTTATCGTGTGCGACCTTGGAGCAATTTACACAGACTTCGGGTGACCCCGATTTTGCACGTCTACATGATCGATTCGTGTGGCCGAAGCGGTGACAGTAATAGCACCGCCGCGGCAGTGGCACGAATGCTTTCACGCGGTAGCGGTACCAACCGGCACGCACCGACTCAGGGAGCTTGTCACAGTCGAACGTGACGAAGAGTGTAGGGGTGGGTCTCGAGGCCCCTCCCTGTTTTCTCATCACACGTTCGACCTTGACCGCCCCATGGTCGGCCAGCTCTAGGGTGATGTCTTCTATGGAGTAGTCAACGAGTTCCCTCGCATAAACTACTCCTTTTACAAAGTTCATGGTAGAGTGCGGCGTCACACTCACCGGGGTGCCATGAAGTGTCCGAAGAGCACTTATCTTGGCCGCCTCGGCGGGATTCGCCGCATTCGCCAGAAGGCTCCCGTCCGAGAAACGGGTTACCTTCGGCTCTCTACCAATTGCACTAGCTAATCCTCTCCTCTGATGGATCATGTTGCCCTTGGACAACATGGTGCCATCAGTGGAGCGAATAACGAGGAAGCGTTTGAAGCCAGCGGGCTCGAAAACGCCAGGTAACCTCTGAATGAGGGGCCCCGATGTCATCGAGGCTCCGCCCTGTGCACTCTTGGTCTTAGTCAGGGGCTCCGCACACGAGGGGGTAGAGGGGCCGGATGTGCCGATCTTGGCTTGGTCGCCTACCAAAGTGGCAGCAGACCCATCCGTCCCCGCAGCCCCCGCGGATGGAGAGGAGCCCCGAGTCTTTTTCGTCTTTCTTGTCTTTTTCTTCTTTTTAGGAGAGGAGGGCGGGGAATGAACCCGCTTTTCACCCCCGCCGGTAGAAGCCCCCAGGCCAGATGGACCGGCCTCAGCCAGGTCCTTCTCTGAAATGGAGAAGGTCCCGGTGGGCGCAGGGGATTCATCCGGAGGAGATCCCTCCCCTCCTTGTCCTGCCTGAGAATCCACAGCCGTTTGATGAGGACCTTGCATAGGGGCGGATTCGGGTTCGGTGCTTGGCGCCAAGCCCGGATTCCCCCCCATGGAAGGCCCTACCTTCTGAGGCTGGTTTTCCTCAAGGACCATGTCTATCACAGGAGGGGCCTCCAATTGGACATCCCCTCCCAGGACATCGCAGGTCCCCTTGGCAGCGTCATAAGTCTTTAGTGGGGAGGCACAGGCCTTGACCCCGGCAAGGTTTAATATTTTTGCCAGCAGGTCTTTTGAGGGAAGCGACCGAAGGGGCCTGGCTTCCCTCTCCCCCCTAAGGGGGTTTGCCCTACCGAGCCGCTTTGATGTGGAGCGGCTGGCTAAGGGTGGCCTGCTGGCTTTCTTGGCAGTCCCCTTAGAAAGCATAGGAGGGACTGCCGCTGGAGATAGGGAGGTGCCCGAAAGCACCTCCAGAGAAGGGGGTGAGGGGGAGTCCCCTACACCCGTAGGCGTAGGAGAGGAGTAAGCCTCCTCTCCGGTTAAAGAGGTATGGAGGGTCCCCTGCGCAAGCACAGGGGGGGGGGGACCTCCATCTTTTCTGTGGAGCTGCACGAGGGCGGCTCCGTTGTTGTTATAGGGGGAATTAAGGGGAGATGTTGTTTTTTTTTCATCATTGGGCATGGTGACCCTCTTTGTTTTACGGGACGCAATCGCTCACCACCTCTTGCAGTAGCCCGCACTGCAAGAGGTGCTTACAGGCCCGGCAGAGCCAGGCGCCGCCATTTGGGACCACCCCTCCCGCCTGGTGGCCTGGCAGTCCTTCGGCATGGCGGCTCCACCTTGAACACGGCGTAAAACGGATAGATTTTGAAGACGAGAGGAAAAGGGATGTGAGGAAGGTATGGGTGGGGATTAAGCAGGTTGTTAAAAGCCAACCACCCCAGACCGGAGCTCAGGGGTTAGGGGACATTGTCCCCTCCCCCCTCAGCCCCGATCCGGGACGATTGGCTGAGAAGAAGGTCAGCTTCTACCCTGTGAAATTAGAGGCTGACCAGAGAAAGTTGTGGGAGAGGTTGTATGAAAAGCGACGAGGTAGGATAGGAATACAGGCTATCTGAAGGAAGGAAGAGAGGCTAAGCTGGGGCCGGACGGGGCGCTGGATCCCGTCAGCACGGCGGCCAGGATGGCAAATCGCCGCGCCCCTTACGGGGTTGTGTGAAGGGAGATATGATTGAGCTTTTTAAAATCTTTTCTGGGATGGATAAATTGGATTTCAGCAAGTTTTTTGAGTTAGAAGGTAGGACTAGGGGTCGGTCACCACTTAAAAATAAAAAAAACCCAGAGGTGCAGCCTAGATGTTAGAAAATATTTTTTTCACCAATAGAGTGGAAGATTATGGGAATAGTTTGACACCTGAGACAGTAGACAGTCCAAACTTGAATATGGGAAGGGAGGGTTAGCTTCTTACATTTTGTTGTGTGGGTGGGTCTCTCGACTCATTCCTGTGGATGCATTTTCTTTTATTGTATATTTTGGGGGATTTTGATTTTGTCTTGCCCTGATGATGATTCCTTTTGTTTTTGACCCTCTCTTATTGACAGTTTAGATTGTATATTGTAGATGTATGATCTGACACAATCCTATGGGTTGTTTAAATTGTACATAGTAGATGCATGATCTGACTTAATCCTATGGATGCATTCCGTGGGTGGGTTTTGATGGATGCGGATGACCTTTGATAGGCCCTTGTGTCTTTTGTCATCTATGAAATTATGTTATGTAATGTTATGCTCAATTTTGAACTTTGATATTCATTGGCCCTGGTGCGGCGCATCGGCTGCACACCCCCTCTCGTGGGGCCTGCTCCATTCCGCCGGCAGGAGCCCCTAGGCCAGATGGACTGGCCTCAGCAAAATCCTTTTCCGAGATCGAGAAGGTCTTGGCTTTCACGTGAAGTAGATCTCTCCTCTTCCTGTACAGTCTTGGTCTTCGAGTCGTTTGAGGAGGACCTTGTACAGGGGTGGACTCAGATTCAGTGCTTGGCATTGAGCCCAGGTTCGTGCCTCACGGACCATGGCCATCTCAGGGGGGAGGGGGGGAAGTGCCTCCATGTGGCCATCCTGCCCCAGGACATCACAAATCCCATTGGTCACTGTCTTTTGTCGGGGAAGAGAGGGGGGGCACGTATGGTAACCCCCTTCTAAGCTCAACATGTAAGCTCGCAGCTCTCTAGAGGGAAAAAGCCGATGGGGGCCTGTCTTCCCTCCACGCCCTAAGGAAGTTGGCTTTATCGTGCCGCTCCTACCAAGAGTGGTCGATTATGAGCCGCATGCCTTCCTTGGCAGTCCTTTTAGAAAATAAAGGGGGGAACTGCCGCTGGAAAGAAGGAGGCAATCGACGGCACCTAGAGAGAAGGTGGTGATGGGGAGTCCCCCTATACCCGTAGGCGAAGGAGAAGAATAAGCCTCCTCTCAGGTTGAAGTTTTGGAGGGTTCCCTGCGAAAGCACAGGGTGGGGGCGACCCATTTTTCCAGATGAGCTGCCCGAGAGCGGCTCCGACGATGGACGAAGGGAAGGTAAGGGAGTATTTTTTTTTAGAATTTCATCATTGGGCATGGTGACCCTATAATAATTACGGGATGCAAACGCTCATCACCCCCACGCAGTAGCCCACTCTGCGAGGGGTGAGTATGGGGCCGACAGAGCAAGCTGCCGCCATTTGGGTGCACTCCTCCCGCCTAGTTACCTGACAGCCCATCGGCATGGTGGCTCCACCTTAGGCACGGCGTAAAATGTATAGATATTGAAAGGAGGAATAAAGGGTAAGTAAGGAAGGTATGGATAGGGATGAAGGAGGTTGTTAAAAACCCACCATCACTTACCAGAGCTCAGGGCTGAGGGAACGTTGTCCCCGACCCTCTAAGCCCCGATCCGGGATAGTTGAGTGAGAGGAATTTATACGGCATCTACTCTGTGAAATTAGAGGTCAACCAGAGAAAGTAGTGAGAGATGTTGTAGGGAAATTGAGGAAGTAGGGTAGAAAACGCAGGCTGTCAGAAAGGAGGAGAAGAGGCTAGGCTGGGGCCGAAATGGGCGCCGAGTGCCGTCAGCTAGGCGGCTAAGAAGGAAATTCGCCACGCCTCTTACGGCAATAAGATGGAGGAGGCAACCCTCATCCAAAATGTCCAAAAGTCAGTCTGTACGAACCCGTCGCGAATACAAGGGACAAGCGGTAGAGACCCTGCTCATCCCGGTACCGGGAGAGATAAAGTGCGGGAAGATTACTCAGACTGGGACATTCAAAGTGAATGTGCCGAACAGTCTGGGGACAACGCAGTTGTCACAATAAGGCGCAGGCGAGCGCTCCATCAAATGGCGGTGCGTCCTGCAAGTGTGTCCAATTCGGAGATGACAGAAAGTAGCCTGAAGCGGTTGCGGTATTAGAGGGTAGGTCCATGTGAACATCGCGTCCCAATGGCACGCAACTTTAGGTTCCCCTCGACCGTCTCCCATCTTCTTTGCCAAGCAACCCGTATTCCTGCCATGTAATCGGTGTGAGGAAGAGCGAAACGCTGATCTGGTCACCCAGTCCTCGAGGACTATCTGGCGACCTCATTCCCCGCAACCTCCTCCCTCTCTGGGATCTTTTCTTCAGGAGTTCCCAGAGAGGCTCTGGCCTTCTCGTGGCAAGGAGGGTCAGCCCTGGGCTGTTAGGGGTCACATGGTGCTTCCAACAAGACTTTTAACATGCCCCTCTTTCTTTTCTCCCCTATTACGCTCTTCCGCTGCCCTTTATTTCCCCCCTCTTCCTTCACCTATCTAGTAGCTCTTAAAGATACCCGACCTCTGCTCGTCTTATGGATTACCGAATGTCCAAGGAGAAATCCATCGTTAGCCCCTTTTCTCCGTGCGTAGGAGAACTCGGGCAGCCTCTTAGGTTTCTAAAGATGGCGTGGTGGATCCGTATATATTCTCCAAGAGGACATACCGGACGTAACTGATTGTATAGTTGCAGTAGTGCCAGGCCCTTGTAGGCCTCCATGGTGGGGAGTCCAGAGGAAGAATGCGAAGTTTTTGTGTTTTTGCAATGGCTAGCCATAAACCAAAAACCTCCCCTTCTTGTAAGGGTTCTCGTGCCAAATGTTCCTTAGCTACCCTTTCAGCTTCCCTCGCTAGTTGGAACCCTATTTCCAACGAAGTAGACCCAGATCTAGATTATCCTCGCTTTCCTGTCATGAATTCATCATCCGTAACCCCACTTGCAAAAGTCGATGTTTGACGTCAATGAATCTTTTTAGTCCCGCTGTGGTGAACCCCGCCGGATATGGTCAAGAGGTAGTGGTGATGTCGTAGTCGCGGTGTCAACCCACTCTCAACACAACCTTGTGCAAAATCTATCTTCGATAGCTGAAATTTCAATAGCTGTCTCGACTCATCCGCGTCTGAATTTTGTCAAAGGTGTCGTCCGTTCAAACGAACTAAAGGACTACGACCACACCCACCTTCAGAGTAAGCTTAGTACCCAACGTGTCATACATGTACACAGGGTAACAAAAACATTAGGCTCCACTAGAGTCCCAACGCCACACTGATTTTAACATTCGAACATCATTAAGAGCCTGTTCTTAGAGCATTCGATCTCACACAAACAATGCTGCCGACTATACACAGATGGCAGGCACTAAGTCGGACTGTGGCGTGGGCGCCTCAGCCATCTACCCAGAAGGAGAATTCTTAACTCTATCTTTGCCACCAGCAGCATCCATTTTTACCGCTGAACTTTCAGCAATCCTTTTAGCCTTTAGACTCATCCAAATTTTACCTTTTAGTGATTTTGTCATTTTTTCTGACTCTTGGAGTGTCCTACAGTCAATTAGATCTTTTAATTCGTCCCATCCCTTAGTCGCAGAAATTTGCAACTGGCTGATCCAAAATGCGTCCCGATATAGAATTATTTTTTGCTGGGTCCCTGGGCATGTGGGGGTCCTGGGCAACGAGAGGGCTAATCGGCTGGCCCGCTTAGCATATTCTATGTCCCCTGAGAACTTGGCTCTGCCTTTTAGGGACTACTTTCCTTCAATAAGAAAATATATTTTTCGACTGTGGCAGAATTAATAGGATGACTGTTCATCATCCAAACTATACAAAACTAAAAATTCTATTCACTCTTGGCCCTCGAGCCGTCATAGAATACAGTTGTTGGAGGTGGCCCTTTGCCGAGTTCGCATTGGCCACACGAGACTTACTCACGGCCATCTTATTTCGGGTAATGTTAATATCAGCCCTTGGTGTCGTTTTTGTGGTGGGGACCAATCGGTTGCCCACCTTTAATTGGATTGTAGCCTTTCGCCATTCTCCGGTTGTCCTGTTTCCCCGACCCTTTTAACTATTCCTTAACACACCCGTCTTCGATTCATATTGTCGGAGGAATCTTTTAACCCGTAGTTTTTTTAATTTTTGTCACAAAGTGGTCTCCTCCACCTTTTATTGATGATTTGCCTCGTTTCATCCTAGCTGCCATATATAATTCACTTGGATTGGGCAGCAACCCACTGGTTCCTTACGTTGAACCTCATTCATCGCAATTCCTACATGTCCAGGAACCCAGCAAAAGATAATCTCGACATCCTCCCGGCTCGAGCACCAGGTGATACGGAGATTCCAATGCCCCGAGAGCACTCAGGGCGGTTTGTGAGTTGCTATAAATCTACTACCGCATACGCTTCTTTTTCAACGATGTGCTATCTCATTTTTGATCGGTTCAATGAACGTGAGAAGAATGCCACTGGCGTCCGCACTGTGATAAGGTGGCACAGATTGCATTATCTGTTGCATTCGTTTCTATAGAAAAGAGGGCGTCTTCATCACTAACTTTCACTGACGTTTTGGCAATGTAATTCTTTGAAGTTTCAAATGTTTGAATAGCCTGTATAGCAATACCCTCTGGGCATTCATATAATAAAAACCTCCTGGGAAACGTTAAATATATATATATATATATATATATATATATATATATATATATATATATATATATATATATATATATATATATATATATAACGTACTACTGTTTCAAACAACATCTCTTAAAATTTCACACAAAAACAAACAAACACACGCTTTCAGCTCAACCTTCTGGAACACTATTCTCTCCTATTCGACTCTCTCGCCATTCTCCGAATAAAGGTCGGTAATCATTCCTTCTACAATTAGTCATTTACCTACAAACAAATAATACTTAGTTTTCGAGTTGCTCGAATGCCAGGATGAGAGAGACCGTGAGTCTGGTCAAATATGCGCCGACGGTAAGCGAGAGGAATGAGTGGACGAGGACAGTCAGGAATTGAATAGTCAACCAGGATGCGCCTGGAAGGACTGTCCGGCAAGTCAATCTGGCGAACGACGAGTTGAGAAGAGTGACACAGTGTTTGCTTGTCTTCATCTTGTTCCTGAGCAAGCGCTATTGTCGCGTGATCGATGGGCGCAATTTGGGAGAGTTGCGTGCCCGAAATCGATGAAATGCGAGAGAGCGCATCTGGTACGACGTTTGAAGAACCAAGAATGTAGCGAATATCGTTTGTCATCTGCAGGATGAAGTCAAGGTGACGAGTATCAACTGCAGAGTGCACAAATGAGGTGCTACTAGAGGCGACCGCACCAATCAATGGTTTGTGGTCGGTAAAGAGAGTAAATTCACTCCCTTCCAAGTATTGTTGGAAGTGACGGAGGGCGAGGTATATGCCCAGTAATTCGCGGGAAAACGTACTGTACCTCTGTTGAGAAGGAAGAAGAGCTTTGGAGAAGAAAGCGAGGGGTTGCCAAGAGTCACCAACCTTCTGCTGTATCGTCGCATCAACATGAGTAGCGGACGCGTCCGAAGCAACGGTTATGGGAGCTCCTGGGCAAGGATGGGCAAGGGCGACAGCGGAAGCCATAGCCTCTTTGGTGCGAGAGAAAGCCTCGCAAGTTTCGGGGGACCAGGAAAGAGGAAGGTATTCCTTGGACTTAAAAAGCACTTCGTAGAGAGGTTGCATAATGTGGGAGATGTTAGAAATAAACTTGTGCTAAAGTTTACCATCCCACAGAATCTACGAAGCTGCTTTAGCGAAGAAGGTCAGGAAAAAGCCCGGATAACTTCAATTTTATTCTCGAGAGGACGAATCCCCTTAGGGGAAATGTGGTATCCCAAAAAGGAGAGCTGTGTGACACCAAAGATACACTTAGAAGTGTTGGGTACGATACCATACTCATCATAAGGCAAAAATCTGGCGAAGGTAAGAAAAATGCTCCTCTAAAGACGAAGATGCTATCAGGAGGTCGTCTATATAACAAAATACGAAGGGAAGACCTCTCAGAACCTGATCCATGAAGCGTTGGAAGGTTTGACCACTGTTACTAAGTCCGTAAGGCATTCGGTTCATGATGAGGGAACCGAATGGAGTTGTGATAGCCGTCTTAGGGATATCATCATGGTGAATCGGGATTTGGTTGAAAGCGCGAACCAAATCAACCCGAGAAAAAATGGAACAACCGAAGAGAGCGGAGTTAAAATCTGATAAGAAAGGCAGAGGATATCTATCCGGAACTGTACAGGCGTTGAGTCGCCTGTAGTCACCTACAGCTATGAATTGCCCCGGAGTAGACTTAGGTACTACATGAAGCGGTGAAGCCCATGGGGAGGTAGATGGGCAAGCGATCCTGGCCTCCTCATGTATTTAAATTCTTGCTTCATTAGGGAAAGTCTATCCGGGGCCAGTCGATGGTGGCGTGAGAAAACTGGTCCTCCTGTCGTCTCTATCATATGCACTACATTATGCTTGATGGACCTGACCTTAGAAGGAGGCAGACTTAGGCTTGGAAACTCCCGCAGAATTTGCTGGAAGCGGGGAGCAGTAACAGGGAGACAAACAGAAAGGAGAGAGCTGGTGAAAGGAAAGAATGAACCAGTAACAGTTAGTCTAGTGGTTCTGTCGAGGAGCTTGCGTTGACGAGAATCAACCAAGACGTCATGAACGGAAAGAAAGTCTAGGCCCAAAATTGACATGTCGACGTCGGCAACGATGAAGGTCCATGGGAAAACACGACGTAACCCGAGAGAGCTCGAGGATACGCCTCCCATAAGTCCTTATGTCCGATGAATTGGCAGCTTTAAGGACCAGATCAGAAGGGGTGCAAGCTTTCTCGACGGAAGTTGCTGGAATGACACTGCATTGGGCGCCAGTGTCAACCAGGAAGGAGACACCAGATAGTGGGTCATGAACGCTAAAGGGAGGATCGACCTGATGAAGGGATGAGGTTGCAGAGGTGACAGACCCACGTATCACTTGCGAATTTAGTTTAAAGTTCCCTGTGTTGAAGGTGAAATTTGGGCAAAGAAACCCGTAGAGTTTTGTGGGCTTCGAGGTGGTAAAGTTTGGGTATGTTGAGATTGGGGATTTTGATGGTACAAGCATGGTGGTACCAGCAAAAGCCTGAAGGTTGAAATATTGTAGTATGAGCAGCAGGACCAGTATGAGGGTTAAAGTTGGTGGCACGAATTGATGCATGGAAAAAATTGCAAGGCTGTACACAGCGGACAGCGTTGCTCCCCTAATTAGAGTGGTGCCAGCAGCTATCCTGAGAGTTGTCCGGATAGGGGGAATTAGACGAAGGTTGAAAATGAACCTGCCTTGCCTCACCTCTTGTGCTGGAGTTCTCTCGTTGGTTTTGCCTTTTTTGGGAGGAACGACGTCCGACTCCTCCGTCCTGCGCACGATGTTGCTCTCGGTGAAGACCCGTTCGCACCTTTAGGGCACGAATATCCATTTCAATCCTCTCTAGAACGGATAAAAGACCCGAAACCTGAGAGGATTCATCCTGAGGGAGTTCTGGCCGGTTGTACGGAGCTCCGGCCGGTGACTTAACCTGAGAAATGGATATATGCGAGTGCTTATTTACATCGCTAAACGGCCCATGGCCTGCATTTTCCCATTTGATGAAAGGATTATTATACAGGGCATCAGCCGCCTCTGCCATTTTCTCCAAGTTCGATGGGGAGGACATTAAAAGAAGGGGCTCAATTTGATCTGGCATCCCACGCATGAATATCTCAGGTATGGGTGGCTCAAGTTGGTCAAGCTGTGCTCCTCTGGCATGTGCAAGAGCTTTGAGATGGCTAAAAAAATGCGTGGGACGCCTGTCCTCCATTTCCTGCGTATCGAGAAGGATCCGCAGGTCCTCTATTTGCGATCTCTTAAATTGCTCCTTGAACGCCCTCTTGAACCTAACCCAAGAATCAGCAAAATATTCTTAAAAACGGAAAATATACTCGAGGTAATTTCTGGGCTACGGCGATCGTTCTATGTTCCTCGGGAACTGCCTGGTGTTGAAGGATGAGCTCCACCATTTCCCACCAGCCAATGGCATTTTGTGAGTCGAATGGTGGCAGCTGAACCATAGAGGGAGTGAGAGGCGAATGCGAGAGAATGCTTGCTTGGGGGGCGAAAGTGGTCGAATAGGTCATCGTTGTTACTGGGGAAGATGCTTGCGTAGTTATAATTGTCCCCGATGTGGGGGCGTAGCTTTGGGCTCCGTCGTAATCCATTTTTAAAATATTAAAAATATGGTGTGTGTGTGTGTATGTGTGTGTGTGTGCACACAATTCCAATTCACCCGCTGAAGGTAAAAAAAAAAAATTAAAAAAATTATCGAATTTTGATCACTCTTTGTCCTTACGACTGTATTGATAATTAATTATATGAAATTGCTAAGGGAGAAACTTAAGGATGTTAAGGCAAATTTTGGATCGAGAAACGAGCACGTGTCGACAATGAAAGTTCACGCGATCAAAATGGAACGAGTGAGGCGAGATGAGTCGTCCGAAAAAATGCAACACGTGACGGTGAAAATTAATTTATTATTACGAATGAATGAATAGATGGGAGATAATTAAACTAGTCTGGGCACCATTTATAGGTTGTTAGATGTTATTACGCCAATACACTAGACAGCTCTGGTCACAATAAACCCCCAAACCTATATTTTTGTTATACGAGGGGAATGAAGTTAATCGCTAACGGGAAGCCCGAATTTGAAGTCGAAATTTCGGTAGGCCTAAGTCGGCAACGTCTTGGGAATACTGTATTGAAACAAAGATATACGAAAATATATATTATGGAATGAACAGTAATTATTAAAAAGTGAAATTATAGTTTATGATTGGATTGAATTTTATGCAGTTGAATTAACTTTGCACGAGTTAATGAGAATTAAAGTACACATATGATGGACAAATATTAATTAGATTATAGTTGAGTGGATTTGGTAAATATTACTATAGATTGATAAGTATAAATGGATTGTATTGATTAAATAGATTGAATAAATAGATTATATAACTAGGTAATATAAATAATTATATAAATAGATTACAACGGAGTTGGGAGGGTCTGTAAATGAGAGAAAGAATCGCGTATTAAAAACGAGATTCTTTTGGGACATATTTAACTAAATATTACAATTTTAATATTACAGACCTGATTCCGATGAGCCGAACAAAGTGAATGAATGAGCATGTGATTTTATTTGGAAACGGTCGAGAGGTCGGGCGTACCAATCACACGATTTAAGTTATGGTTACCAACCCTTGTTGGAATAATATATATATATATATATATATATATATATATATATATATATATATAGTTATAATTAAATATTTCCACTTGTAGGGGTGTAGACCACTACACATAGTTTGTTATCGGTTATAAACTGATTCACAAAGCGTTGAAAGGCGGAAACCCCATTCGTAACATCCATAGGTATGCGCCTGAATTGATAAAGACTGTTACCGGCCTGAAAAGCATTGTAAAGTCGGTCTTCTGAAATAACGCTGAAATAGTGATTCTTGGCGATATTTGCAACTATATCTTCAATCATAGATAGCGGGTAAAGGTCCAAAGGGTTGTACATATTTATTGTTCTAGAAAAGTCTTCCACCATTCGTTTTTTCCTATTTGAGTTTGATGTCACTACAACTTGTGCACGCCAAGGAGAATTACTATATTCAATAATCCCCTCACGAAGTAGACGTTTAACCTCATTTCCAATGAAATTAGCATCTTCGGAGCTGTAATGACGAGACTTGTTAGCAATCGAAGTGCAATCTGAGGATAAGTTTCTAAACAGTTTAGCTGGGGGAATCTTTAGTTTAGTCAGTCCACACACAGTTGAGGATGGATCTGTACCCCACTAATTTAAGCTAACGCTTTTATGCACTCTTATAAATGGTAAGCCAAAAATAATATCAGAACAAGTTCTTGTAAGTACAGTAGCTTCGACATTCTCATAAGTGCGACTATTCATCGAAACATTAACAATACTGTACAGTAATTTTTAAGATTTACTGAGAAAGCAGATGATGCCATCGAAACAACAGACGATCGTTCATGAAGTGGGAGATGCATAGCTTGTACTACAATATCATTTATAAAATTCTCTGAACTTCAACTGTCAATCAGACCTTGAAGTAACTGAGGATCTCCGTTCAATTGAACAGCAACAGCAAGCCACTGGTAGCACAGGTGGAAGCAAGTGTGGCAGGAGATAGTGAAACAAGACGTTTGGATTTTGACTTACAAACTTTGGCAAAATGCCCAACTCACCTGATCAGTTACCCATAACAGTTCCAGCCAATACAAGAGAGAGACAAGACAGGACAAAAAGGTGGGTAGCACATATTCGCAGGCACGCCAGCTCTCATCAGGTGACAATCACAATGAAAGTTTTATCAGTTTACGAACTGAGTTGTGTGCCATAGCGCAACAAAGAAGAAATAAACAACAACAAACCAATATGACTTTCCAGCTGTGGATTCAGCCAAGCAGTTCTGAAATCCATGCAATGTTGAATGGCAAATAACTACGAACCGGAGATAGCAAGCGCAGATTTACTCCACATACTCGAATAGTCTGTG
The DNA here is from genome assembly GCA_963969495.1 of Ceratothoa steindachneri. NCBI lineage: Eukaryota > Metazoa > Arthropoda > Malacostraca > Isopoda > Cymothoidae > Ceratothoa > Ceratothoa steindachneri. The sequence goes on along the minus strand of OZ018338.1, from coordinate 69,507,957 downwards.
CCCTAAACATACATGGATGGCTTTCTTGAACAAATCTAAACACTCCAGAGAAACATCATCTGGAAGAGAATTCCAATCATTTATGCATCTCAAACTAAAGGACCTGCAGCGACACTCCAATGTGCTCAAAACATGAGCAACTTTAAACCTGTGTCTTCTTGTGCCAATTCTAGGAGAGAGGACAAATATTTCATTAGGAGATATTTCACATTTATTATTAAATCTCTTCCAATATTTAATAATGTCAAAGTCATAGAGACCATCAATCTGCTTTGTCCACCAAACTAAAGAGCCTAGTATGTTAGCTGACAATCCTGCTACCTTGTTAACAATTTGGCGCACATGGGTGTGGAACTTAAAGTCCTTGCTCACAGTTACACCAAGATCCTTAACTATTTCAGCATATTTCATATCCACACCATCTTTTATATTTTTGCAGTGGATCAAATTTATCCTACAGACCACCTCTCCTATCAAAACGAAACTACGCCTGAGGCGAGGTCAAGAGTCACAATTACAGATATCGAAGGAACGAGGGTAGAAGAATGCATGCGGTGTACCTCAACCGAGGTGGAGATTTGATTTTTTTTATACAGGTTGATTACCTCTTTTTGGAAGTTAGCTTCCTAAAGGGGGGGGAAGAGTAGGGAGAGGAATTACGCTTGGGCCAGGAGTCCTGAATTATGACTACCTCAGAGCGGATCGCCTTAGTAGATTCAATATTGGCTTGAATGGCGTTAAGTCGTCGGAGATTAGATACGCTCTGCCGGGGCTGGGGAAATAAGCAGAGGGGAAGAATTGGGTATACTAAGAGACCTGACTTGAGCCACGGCACAAGACTAGGGTGATACAGCGGAGGGTAGTGGTGCTGCATCCCAGGAACCTGGCGGAACAGCTAAGGTAGTATACGGGGTACGTAGGCAATCGGGACGAGAGGCCACTGCCATGCCTAAGACACTGAAGAACCTGACGCCGGGGAGAGATGAATTTCTCCTGAACTAGTCGACGGGCATCCCTCATATACACCTTAACAGAATCACGGACAACTATGACCTCTTTTTCAAAAAGAAATAAGTGATACTGTGAAGATGCATTATTGTAAGTAGGTTTGGTTTATCTTTCTCCATATACTACTATATTTTCTTAATTTTAGGAAAGGGGGGGGGGGGTTCTCGCGCAGTGCGGAACACACCTACGCAGCCGCATCACCCAATGCGGATCCATTAAGGGAAGAAGCAGCCCGTGCAATCCTAAAATTTGCACCGTGGTTTTAAAAACTAGAGCTCCTTCTCCAAAGACATGGCAGGAGCACTCTCAGCGAGCCTCTGGAAAGAGCACTAGCGTGGAGGCGAGATACTGGGGTTACACCCCCTAAGGTCACCTCAATGCCACACGATGGTTCCCAGTTGAAACTGGCCGATTCGAAGGCGGCAAAGAGCTGTTATCTTTATGGATCGGGACTTCTGCTATCTCGATTCTGCAGGAGGCTACCCTGCGCAACCTTTTACATTTGGTATCCAGAGAAGTTACTGCTCTTTCTCCCGTCTGAGTACAAATTAGGGAAGCCCTCTCACTGGACAGGCTTGAATTCTGATGGGGTCTGGGAGAGTTGTTGATGCGCTTTCCCCTCTCAGGCACTACTTTACCTTTTTTATTATTATTATCATTATTACTTATTTTTATTTGCATTTATCATTCTGTATTAAATTATTGTATTGTTATTATTCATTATTATCATTTTGTATTATTATTATTACAGTTATTCCCTCAACATTTTCTACCCGCACTCTGTACCAAGACGACCGTTCCCACCTCCCTTCGACCACTGAGCACAGAAAACTTTCAGTGATTTTTCTCATAGCAGAACTTAAGTAAAAAATAAAATTCATTCTAAGAAAATTTTGTTCCTTAATATGATTAGCAAAATTAGCCAAGTTTGACCATAACACTTAAAAAGAAAGGGCATTTCTCGAACGTGTGAATTATAGCCTCGTTATGTGGTCAAGGGAAAAGTGTTTGCAAGCATGTGGACTAAAGTCGATTTATGAGCCTCGAAGGGCTTGGATCAAATTCCACGAGGGTATGATGATAATATATGATCACCCAGCTTATTCGAGAGTGGACACACCTATCTTTACTTCTCTTTATTACATACCTGGTTACCCCCTTCTAAATTTACTTTTCTACCCACAAATGTTCCGGTTGCCCGGCATACTTTTACTTTTGTCCTCTTATGAGCCTTAGTCGAGTTTCAGTGAATACCGCGAGGGCTATGGCAAGTATTAGCTTCAGTGTGTTGGGCCGTCGACTCTGCTCACCACCTTCCAGTACACAAGGTGGCAAAATTGTTTATCTCGAGAACTTATTGAGTTGGGGACTTTGATCCTTTTTTCGTGTTGGGTAATAGGATTCTAAGTTGTTTTTTTTAGGGGAGGGGGGGCAGCTCTACCGAAAATTGGTTATTTTTGGTTTAAACTGCCATATAAGATGAACTAATTATCACAGCTAGCCTAATAAAAGATTTTATACGGGGAAAAGAATACTCTATCAATCGGAATTAAAGCAGTCTCGATACGCGTCAATGAACTGGGGCTGTGCCGCTAGAACCGACGAATCTGGTAAAAAATCAACTTGGCTCGATCGTTCGAACCTCAATAGAAGTGATTTTTCATAATTTTTCTTATAGAATATCGATGAATGATTCATTTCGCGTTTAGATAATGCAATTTGAAGAGCTCGAGCCCAATGCTGTTTCATAAATTTTGACGAGATTAAGCGAGAATAGCGGCCAAAGTAATTGGATGTGTGAAATTTATCATAGAACCAATGATTTCGAACCTAATGATATGTCATTTTATCTTACAGGCTATTTTTTAAGTTAGCGAGATTTCCTCTTAATTTAAAAGGCTACTAATTTGCATTCGTTTAACTTAAGATTACCAAAATAAATACATAAAAGGAAGTAAGAAGGTAGGCCAACACGGTTCCCTCCGCCAGAAAATGAAAATGGTGAAAGTAAGGAAATTTTAAAATTTCCGGAAGTACATCGTCCATGTAGTCTTAAGAAGAAGAAACTACTTAAGGTGCGCAACTCTCCCACCCTACCTAACTTCCACAGTGAAGGCAGATCCCCTTGCGGAAAGGGATTTACAGTGTATCCATTGAAAGGGTAAGAGATATTTGCCCATTTTACTGATAAAAATTTCCTTTTCTCTTTTACTATTGCCAACGCCGAACTTAAGTGGTGGCTGTTTATTTTGCCCGATCGAAATTCAATTCTCCGCTATTGTCTCCGTCCACGTATTTGCACTGTTGTACCGAGCGGTGCGAAAGTCTCGTTACCACCTAGAAATATTCTTTTAATTTTCTATGTCAGATGGCTGACACGAGCCCCTACAGTTAGGGAGAGGGTGACTGCGAGTCTATGGGCACATACGAGTATATGGTCGTGTGTATTCTATTCTGGAAATAGCATGGAAGATGTGACACATGACTTAACTGCAATGAAAGTGAATACTCTAAAACCAGTACATGTGTTTAATATTATTTCTCTATTGTTATTATTACTTTTCGGCTTTGTTTCATGGATTTATTTAATAAGAATATCATTAAATGGTTCCCTTATACAAGTATTAATTTAAGTTGTAATTAGGGAGTTACCTCCATTGCACAACTAGGGGCACCTTTAAGAGAGTTACGTATCCCTTTGTCACCTAATCCCATGTAATCTCTGTAATTTAACAATAAACATAAAATTTAAATACAGGCAATGTATGTTAAGCGAAATCAGATTTTGTTACCCTAATTTTAATATAGTTGGCCCAAATTAAGATCACTGTTTTTGGTGTGTCTTAGAAACTGTGGCACAAGTGAACATTAGGCGAACAGTTTTATGCTTATCCATATTTTTTTAAGAGCTCATCTGGCGACTGCTTACTTGGGCATTAGTCGCCGTATTAGAAACTGCCAAGTACTAGGCTACTTTAAAATAAGATTAAAAAAAAACAAACACTAAAATTAAAAAAAAGGAAAAGGGCAACGATTAGGAAGAAAGCTCCGGCATCGCGAGGAGGTCCGCCTCCACCCAGGGCGGGAACGTGCGACCTACTAAAATAACCAAAACCAACAAAAAAAACCCACCTAGTTAAATAAAGAAGAGAAGGCCGGCCTCCCCCAAAAGTCTATAAGTCCACCAGTCAATGTGCACAAACTCGTCCCGAGCACAAAGGACAGGCGGTAGCGGCCCCGCCCAGGACAAGTAACGGGCGCGGAGATCGCCCAGACTAGGACATTCAACAAGAATGTGCTGAACAATCTGGGGGACAACGCAGTCGTCACAGTAGGGCGCTGGCGAGCGCTCCATCAAATGGCGGTGCGTCCCGCGAGTGTGTCCAATTCGGAGACGACAGAAAGCAGCCTGAAGCATTCGCAGCATTTGGGGGTAGGTCCATGGGAACAGTTGTGGCGCAATGACATGCAACATTAAGTTCCCTTCAACCGTCTCCCATCTTCTCTGCCATGCAGCCCGAAGAGCTGCCTGTATTCCTGCTATGTGGTCGGTGTGAGGAAGAGCAAAAGCTATTACGGTAGCCGCGTCCTCGCGGACTCTTTGGCACCCTCATTCCCCGCAATTGCTCATGTCCAGGAACCCAGCAGAAGATAATCTCGACACCCGCCCGTCTTGCCAAAACCGTGATGTCACGGATATTGCGAACTAGGGGATGCGGAGATTCCAATGCTCCAAGAGCACTCAGGGGACTTTGTGAGTCACTATAGATCACAATCCGGTCTCCAAACCGGGCATGTCCCGTACCAAGTGTTGTATTACCACCAGCTTGGCCGTGAATAGAAACGCAGCGCCTAGCAGAGCTCCCGCTGACTTCAAACAGGTGGGATACGGCGTGGAAGCCGACCCCCTCTTGGAGCTTGAAGCCATCCGTATACACTGACACGGTTCCAGCGCGACACGAGAAATGATCCAAAAAGGTCGAACGCAATACTCCCGGCGCTGTACAAGCTTTGGGAGCAGAGGCGTGGCAACAAATAGCCAAATTTAGTATCCTCTAGGGTGGCGTCCTGGGCAGAACCAGGGCGCCACACGACCCAGAGCTATACCTAGCTCTGGAAGGAGTTTCCTGGTCCAAACTCAAAGGGCTTAGGGTATGACGCGTCTCTCAGCGTCATAGGCACCTTCGTCTTAAGCTGCGGATGCAGTGAGAACTGTTAGCGACTGAGGGAGGCGCAGGGCTCGCGCGCACAGGCGAATAATGCACTGTACGCAGCGTAAAGCGAGTAGAATCTCTCCAGCATCGACTAGTAGGCTATCAATGGGGGAAGTGCGGAAGGCAACAGTCGCCAGGCGAAGGCCGAGGGGTGGATCGAGTCCACCTTTTGCAATACACGCTCGGCTGTGGATGCATAAAACTCGCATCCGTAGTCGAGCTTCGAACGAACAAAGGATAGATAAAAAAGTAAGGCAGGAGCCCTATCAGCGCCCCAAGCGCTGAAAGTCACGGAACGGAGAATATCCATGTCGCGGGTACAAGAGACCCTAGGGCTTAAAAATATGAGCCCCCGAGGTGAGGATTCGGTCAAATACAAGACCAAAGAAACGGTGCAATTCAACAACTTCCAGGCGTACCCCATTAAGAAACAAGTCTGAGTCAGGGTGGAGTCGTAGATGGCGGCAGAAGTGCACCACCTTAGTCTTGGCCAAGGCCAACCGAAACATGTGCGCTTCGGCATAGCGAGAGACGCGGTTCAATGCCAGTTGGAGTCGACGCTCCAGAGTTGGCATCCTGGGCCGCGCCAAAAGAGATTGAAAAGTCGTTCACGTAGAGAGTAGCGAGAACATATTCCGGCAGCACCGAGGTGATGCTGTTTATGATCAGGGCAAAGAGTGTAACACTGAGGACACTTCTCTGCGGGACACCCTCTTCCTGCTCCATTGGGCCGGAGAGGGCTCCCTCCACACGTACATGGAATCGACGATCTCGCAAAAATTCACATATAAACATTGGGAGGCGTCCCCTCGCCCCCAATGTGTGGAGAGTCTCCATGATACCGTATCGCGATGCGGTATTAGAGGCCTTCTCCAGATCGAAAAACACCGTGGCGGAGTGCTGTCTACGAAGGAAGGCCTCGCAGACGGCATTTTCTAGTCGGAGCAGAGCATCCGACGTGGAGTGGAACTTGCGGAAGCCGCACTGTGCAGAAGACAGATGGCCTCCGCTGTCCAGAAAAAAGGCTAATCTAACATTTACCGATTTCTCCATCAACTTGCACACGCAAGAGGTCAGAAAGATTGGGTGGAAACCGGCCGGAGTAGAGTGATCTCTCACCGGTTTGAGAAAGGCGAGCACAGTAGCGATTCGCCAAGAATCCGGGAGGAGACCCTCTACCCAGATCCTGTTGAACAAATATAAGAGAAAGGCCATGCTTCGCTCACCCAGGTGTCGAAGCATGGCGTACAGGACATCGTCCGGACCATGGGCGGTGTCCGCACACGAAGCAAGAGCGAAACACACAACTCACTCAAAGTAAACCTGTCGTTGAATGGTTCTCCACCTCTGGAGGTAAAGTCTAGTCAGCAGCCTTCCGCGACATCACGACGTGCATTGAATGCTGGCGGATCATCCCGACTAGAGAATGCGGAGAAAGCGGTTTGAAGGATTCCGCCACGGACCTGGGGCCTGAGATGGCGGTCTCATTCTCCTGGAGAACGGGAAGGGGGTCCTGGGAGAACTTGTCCCGAATCCTTTTGACTCGCTTCCACACCTTTGCTAGAGGGGTATTCCCGTTAAGTGAAGAGACATATGCCCGCCAAGAAGAGCGGCGGGCGTGCTGTGAAATATACCTGAACCTAGCCCTAGCCCGACAAAACTTAGTGACAGGGAAATCGTTCGTGTGGCGCTTATAGCGCATGTAGGCATAGCGCTTCTGTTTGAGGCCCGTCTGACACTCAGCCGACTACCACGGGAGAGGTCGGCGTGCAAAACGGCCATACGTTCTGAGAATAGTAGTCAGGCCCGCGGCGATAAGGTTGCCGGAAAAGAACTCAACGGCCTCATCTACCGACCTAAACTCCTTGACTGAGATAGAGAATTCAGTCATTTCCTGAAATGCAGGCCACCGCGCCCGCGCCAAGCACCACCGAGGTGAGCTCTTAGGCGGCGGCTGCCCTGAAAATGATATTTGAATGGGAAAGTGATCTGTACCATCGAGGTCATCGACCACCCCCCCCCCAATCAAAATCGGGCTGTGCATCCGCAGAGCAAACAGATATATCGAGGCAAGAAAATGAAGCGGTCCTCGGCGATAAGGTTCCCGGAAAAGACCTCCACGGCCTCATCTACCGACCTAAACTCCTCGTCTGAGATAGAGAATTCAGTCATTTCCTGAAATGTAGGCCACTTCGCCCGCGCCAAGCACCACCGAGGTGAGCTCTTAGGCGGCGGCTGCCCTGAAAATGATATTTGAATGGGAAAGTGATCACTACCATCGAAGTCATCGACCACTCCCCAATCAAAATCGGGCTGTGCATCCGGAGGGCACAGAGATATATCAAGGCAAGAAAATGAAGCGGTTCTCAGGCAGTGATACGTAAACTCATCCACATTTAGGACACCTATCTCAAGCTCTTCGATCAGATCGGCAAGGACTTGTCCCCTAGGATTTATTGAGTAGTCTACCCAGAGAGGATGTATTCCATTTAGATCTCCAAGCAAGAGAAAGGGCCTCGGCAACCGTGCCACGACGCGGTGGAAGTACTCCGCTTCGAAGTTAGTTGAAGGTGAAATGTATGCAGAAATAACAGTATACCTCCTATCCAGGTGGAGCTGCACAGCTACTGCCTGAAAAGAGGAATCCAAAGTGAAAAGAAGAATGGAGACATCATGCCGGGTGTAAACCGCGCATTCGCAAGCCCTGCCTTCATCTCGTGGTGTTGGGGTCGTAAAACCCTTATAGCCCGGGAGGGCGGGCAGGGGGCACGCGCGTAGCATGGTCTCCTGCAGAAAAATAGCCTCAGCGAGGTCCTTGTCCGAGATAGAGAAGGTCCTGGCAGTCGTAGGGGCACCAGTCGGAGGAGGAGATCTCTCCCGTCCTTGTCCTGCCTTAGAAACCATAGCCGTTTGAGGAGGACCTTGCATAGGAGTGGCCTAGAGTTCGTATTCGCTCCCATGGAAGGCCCTACCGTCTGAGGCTGGGTTGCCTCAAGGACCATGTCTATCTCGGGTGGGGCATCCATTTGTCTACCCCCCAGCAGGAGATCACAGGTCCAATTAGCAGCAGTGCCTTTAGTCTCGTCTTAAGAGGCACAGGCCTTGACCTCAGCCAGGTTTAGTATTCTAGCCAGCAGATCTTTTGAGGGAAGCGACTGAAGGGACCTAGCTTCCCTCTCCCCACTAAAGGGTTTTGCCCTACTCAGCCGCTTTAATGGGGAGCGGTCAAGTATGGGCTGCCTGCTGGTTTCCTTGGCAGTCCCCTTGGAAAGTAAAGGGGGGACTGCCGCTGGAAAGAGGGAGATGCCCGAAAGCATCTCCAGAAAAGTGGGTGAGGGGGAGTCCCTTACACCGGTAGGCCAATGAGAGGAGTAAGCCTCCTCTTCGGTTAGAGAAATTTGGAGGGTCTCCTGCGCAAGCACAGGGGGGGTGGAGACCTCCATTTTTTCTGTGGAGCTGCCCGAAGGCGGCTCCGTTGACTTTGAGGGGAAAAGGGTTTTTTATATGTGCATCGTTGGCATGGTGACCCTAATATTCTCACGGGATGCATACGTTCATAACCCCTCGCAGTAGCTGGCCCTGCAAGGGGTGCGTAGAGGCCTGGCAGAGCCAGGTTCCGTCATTTAAGACCACCCCTCACGCCTGGCGGCTGCACCTTGGACACGGCGTAAAATTAATAATGTGTGAAGAGAGAAGGAAAAGGGATGTAAGGAAGGTATGGGTGGCGATGAAGTAGGTTGTTAAAAACCCACCATCCCAAACCGGAGCTCAGGGGTTAGGGAACATTGTCCCCTCCCCACTCAGCCCCGATCCGGGATAGTTGGCTGTGAAGAAGGTCGGCATCTACCTTGTGAAATTAGAGACCGACCAGAGAAAGTTATGGGAGAGGTTGTAAGTGAAGTGACGAAGTAGGGGAGAAATACACGTTGTCTGAAAAAAAGGAGAAGAGGCTAAGCTGGGGTCGGACGGGAGACTGAGTCCCGTCAGCACGGCGGCCAGGATAGCAAATCGCCGCGCCCCTTACGGGGCAAAAGTAAGGCAGCAGCCCTATCAGCGCCCCAAGCGCTGAACGTCACGGAACGAAGAATATGAGCCTCCCAGGTGAGGTGTCTGTCAAATACAAGACCAAGGAAACGGTGCGATTCAACCACTTCCATTAAGAAACAAGGCTGGGTCAGGGTGGAGCCGTGGATAGCAGCAGAAGTGCACCACCTTAGTCTTGGCCAAGGGAAACGGAAACCTGTTTTAGGGTTTAAGGGAAAGCAAGGTGGCAGCTGCCCAATCCTAATGGATTCTTATTGGCAGCACTGTTAAAACGGGGTCGCCCGAAAAAAGTCAGAAGAGGCGTGGGAGACACTAAAAAAAATGGGAAAAACAAAGATTAAAAAAAAATCTGCATACTAAAAACAAGGTCGGCTGGGCCAATAAACAAATGACATGCGCCAACCGCAGGGAAGGGCACAGGATAAAAGATAAAACAATAAACCTAAACACAAAAACGGAAAAAATTTATAAAAGGGATAAAACGCCACTTCGTGATAGAAATGTAAGGAGGGAGGACAACCGAAGGGAGTCCTCTGATAAAATAAAGCGAAGTCGAGCAGGGAAGGCGATGCCAGAAAGTGTAGGGAAGCAAGAATTTCGAAGAGAAGCAAGGCGGGGACAAACTACTAAAATGTGAGCCATATACAGCTCGCCACCGCAAAAGCAACAACCAGGGCAACTCGGCCTCCACCCGAAACTAAATAACCATGGGTGAGTCACGCCTGCCCAATTCGCAACCTCCCAAGACCGGAGGGCTGAGAGCTTGGGGACCAGGAACGGGCAGAGCGTTTAATAAGGGACAGCTTAAAAGAGGGAAACGAATCCCATTCTCTCTGCCACAAACAAAAGACATACGCCCTAAGGGCAGAGGGGCTGCACCCGGCACCTCGAGGGCTGCCGAAGCAAGAGCGAAACACACAACTCACTCAAAGTAAACCTGTCGTTGAAAGGTTCTCTGCCTCTGGAGGTAAAGTCCAGCCGGCGGCCTTCCGCGACATCACGACGTGCATTGAATGCTGGCGGAGCAGAATCCCGGCTATATAATGCGGAGAAAGCGGTCGCGAAATATTCCGCCACGGACGCGGGGTCCGAGATTGCGGTGCCATTCTCCAGGAGAACGGGAGGGGGGTCCTGCCAAAACTTGCCCCGAATCCTTTTGACTCGCTTCCACACTTCTGCTAGAGGGGTCTTCCCGTTAAGTGAAGACACGTATGCCCGCTAAGAAGAGCGGCGGGAGTGCTTCGAAATATACCGGAACCTAGCCCTAGCCCGACGAAATTCAGCGACAGTGAAATCCTTCAGGCGGCGCTTATAGCGCATGTAGGCATAGCGCTTCTGCTTGATGGTCGTCTCACACTCGGCTGACCACCACCGGAGTGGTCGGCGTGCAAAAACGCCAGACCTTCTAGGAATAGTAGCTAGGCCGGCGGCGATGAGTTTGCCGGATAACTCAACGGCCTCATCTACCGACCTAAACTCCTCGACTGAGATAGAGAATTTAGTCATTTCCTGGAATGGAGACCACCACGCCCAAGCCAAGCACCACCGGGGCGTGCTCTCAGGCAGCAGCGGCCCACAAAATGATATGTGAATGAGAAAGTGGTCACTACCATGTAGATCATCGACCACTCCACAATCAAAATCGGGCTGTGCATCCGGAGAGGACACAGATAGATCGAAGTAGGAAAATGATGCGGTTCTCGGGCAGTGATGCGTACATTCATTCACATTTAGGACAACCATCTCAAGCTCGTCGATCAGGTCGACAAGGATTTGATCCCAGTGATTGATAGAGTAGTCTTCCCATAGGGGGTGTCTAGCGTTTATATCTACGAGCAAGAGAAAAGGCCTCTGCAACCGTGCCACGACGAGGCGGAAGTCCCCCGCGTCGAAGTCATCTGACGGTGAAATGTACGCGGAGATAACAGTATACCTTCTATCAAGGTGCAGCTGCACAGTTACTGTCTGAAAGGAAGTATCTAAAGCGAAGTGAAGAACGGAGACATCATGCCGGGTGTAAATTGCACATCTTCCCGCCGGGCACACATCCCGTAGTATTGAGGTCACAAAACCCTTATACTTTGGAAGGTGTGGGCAGTTGGCATGCGCCCAGCATGGTATCCTGCAGAAAAATAGCTAACGGGGAACTGGAGGAGACGAACCTCCGCAGCTCCCTTCAGTTGGCCCGGAGACAGCGGCAATTCCATTGAAAAAATACGCCCTCCAGGCCTAGCTCGCAGGAGACGCGAGAGCCCTCTTCGAACACAAGACCCTCATGGAGGCAGAACCCCGGGCGCTGTTGGCCGGACAATGCGCTGTCGCATTTGAGGACATATTGGAGGGAGGTTGGTTTCGCTACGAGTCCTTTTCTCCCTCCGCCTCGAAACCTTATGCAAGCTTTGCGGCTTCGGAGGCGGGGAGCCCTCTTTTCAAGGATCTACCGTCTCCTAGCAACTCAGCCCACCACTGGGCGTGCCCCTCCTTTCGGGGGTCAGCTTTAGGAACCCCGGAAGATGGCCTGGCGACCAACTTCAGGGGTGTTGCCTCCTGTGAGTCTAACCACACGGTGGAAGCGCGTGGCCGTTTCGCCAGCCCTGGTTTTAGCCAGGGCTGGGTGTGGACACTTTGTGCCGCCAGCTTTACCAGGGAAACGCCAGGGGTGGGTAGGACACGCAGGAGGGTTCCGAACGAGGGCGGAAACGACCGTACTCGTAGGCCTGGAGGGGCCAGGAGCAGAGGGTGTCTTTTTCAACATTGAGGCATAGGACGTCTCGGGTAGCGGCGGGCGCGCAAGAACCAAGTCATTAGCCTCGCGAAATAAGAGACGATCCTGAGCCTGAATGGCCAGGATTTCCTTCCCAAGGAAATACGCACCACATTGCTTCGAAGAAGCGGGGTGCGGCTCTCCGCAATTGACACACACGATTTGGACTAATCCGTGGGTGGCCTTGGAGCAACTTACAGACTTCGCGTGACCCATACTTTGCATATTGACAGGAGCGATTAGTATGGCCGAAGCGGTGGCAGTAATAGCACCTCCGCGGCAATGGCACGAATGCCTTTACGCAGTAGCGATACCAACTGGCACGCACCGACTCAGGGAGCTTGTCACAATCGAACGTGACGAAGAGTGTAGGGGGCCTCGAGACCCCTCCCTGTTTTCTCATCACACGTTCGACCTTGACCGCTCCATGGTCGGCTAGCTCTAAGGTAATGTCCTCTATGTAGTAGTCCACGAGTTCCCTCTCATTAACTACTACTCTTACGAAGTTCATGGTAGAGCGCGGAATCACACGAAGGGCACTAATTATGGCCACCTCGGAGAGATTCGACACATTCGCCAAAAGGCTCCCGTCCGAGAAACGGCTCACCTTCGGCTCTCTACCAATTACACTAGTTAAAGCGCTCTTCTGATGGATTATGTTGCCCTTAGCCAACATACTGCCATCATGGAACGAATAACCAGGAAGCATTTGAAGCCAGCCGGCTCGAAAACGCCTGGTAATCACTGAATGAGGGGCCCCGCTTTGCGTACTAGCTCTTTTGGTATTAGTCAGGGGCTTTGCATCCAGGAAGGAGGGGGGCAGAGGGGCCGGATGTTCCGATCTTGACTTGGTCGCTTACCGAAGTGGCAGCAGACCCATAAGTCCCCGCAACCCCCGTGGATGGAGAGGAGCCCTGAGTGTATTTTTTCTTTTTAACACAGGGGGGCTGGGAATGAACCCGCTTCTTCCCTCCGCCGGCAGGAACACTCAGGCTGGATGGACCGGCCTCAGCAAGGTCCTTCTCTGAGATGGAGAAGGTCCTGGCAGTCGCAAGGGCACCGGTCGGAGGAGGAGATCCCTCTCCACCTTGTACTGCCTTGGAAATCTTAGCCGTTTGAGGAGGACCTTGCATAAAGGTGGACTCGAATTCGGTGCTTGGCGCCGAGCAGAGATTCGCTTCTATGGAAGGCCTTACCGTCTGAGGATGGGGGCACTCCAGTTGGCCAGCCCCGCTGCAGGACATCACAGGTCCTATTGGCAGTGGTGTCATAAGTCGAGTCTGAGGAGGCACAGGCCTTGACCCCGGCTAGGTTTAATATTCTAGCCAACAGGTCTTTTAAGGGAAGCGACCGATGGGGCCTGGCTTCCCTCTCCTCCCTAAGGGAGTTTGCCCTATCCAGCCGCTTCAATGGGAAGCGGTAGGCTTGGGCTGGCTTTCTTGGCAGTCCCCTTGGAACGTAAAGTGGGGACTGCCACTGGAAAGAGGGAGGTGCCCGAAGGCACCTCCAGACAAGGGGGTGAGGGGGAGTCGCCTACACCCGTAGGCGAAGGAGAGGAGTAAGCCTCTTCTCCGGTTCTAGAGATTTGGAGGGTCCCCTGCGAGAGCACAGAGGAGGAGGGGGGGACCTCCATTTTTTCTGTTGAGTTGCTCGAGGGCGGCTCCGACGATGAAACAGGGGAAATTGAGGGGAGATTTTTAGTTTTCTCATCATTGGGCATGGTAGCGCTAATTTTCTTATGGGATGCAGACGCTCATCACACCTCGCAGTAGCCGTCTGCAAGGGGTGCGTACGGGGCTGGCAGAGCCAGGTGACCTGTCAGCCCTTCAGCATGGCGGCTCCACCTTGGGCACAGAGTAAAGAAATAAATAGTGAAGTAAGAAGGTAAAGGGATGTGAGGAAGGTATGGGTGGTGATGAGGAAGGTTGTTAAAAACCCACCATCCAAAACCGGAGCTCAGGGGTTAGGGAACATTGTCCCCTCCTCCCTCAGCCCCGATCTGGGATAGTTGGCTGCGAAGGTCAGCATCTACCCTGTGAAAATAGAGGCCGACCAGAGAAGGTTGTGGGAGAGGTTGTAGGGGAAGTGAAGAAGTAGGGGAGAAATACAGGCTGTCTGAAACGAGAAGAGGCTAAGCTGGGGCCGAACGGGGCACTAAGTCCCGTCAGCACGGTGGCTAGGAAGGCAAATTGCCGCCCCCCTTACGGGGTTATGCTTATCCAACCACGCTTCCCCATGCACCTGTTGTTCCCTTTAATGGTCTATTATCTCAAATCAACTCGCTGTGTGCACTATGCAAATAAGGCAAGTCTGTGTGCATAAGTATGTAAAAGAAAATTAGGTGCGGGTTCTCAAAATTCTCAAGACAGATTTCGTACTTGGGGTGAATCGGTTGAATTTATCGTAGCATCTTATATTTGTATCCCATCTTTGCGACTCCAACCATTCGGCAATGCCTCCCATTTATCCACATCCAGTTTAAATATAGGAGAGACGCCAAAGAGAGATATTCGAGGGGGGGTAAATAAGTTTTGTAATTCGGATATAAGGAAGTGTTTTATTATTTTTCAATATAACTACCCTCGACTTCAATGCACTTGCGCCACTTGTCCCTGAGGCTTCGAATTCCCGACAACCAGAAATCTCCCGACTGCTGTTAAATCCACTCCTGCACTGCGAGCTGGACATCTTCATCGTCCCCACACCGGCGTCCACGCAGTGCAGCCTTTAGCTGGCGGAATAAAAAGTAGTTACTAGGGGCCAGATCTGGACTGTAGGGGGGATGGGTGAGCTCCTCGAATCCGCAGGAGCAGCAGCTCGTCCGAACTTTGACGACGTTGAAGTCGATCATGGGGCGTGAGGTTTCTAGGGACCCAACGGGCAGACCTTGGTCATGGCCAAATTGTCGTGGATGATGTTGATAACACTTCCATGTGATATTACAAGTTCTCGCTCGATTTCTTCGACCTTCACCCGTCGATTTTCGAGGATCATCCTCTCCACATGGGCCCCATTGTCCTCGTTGGTCACGTCTGACGGGCGTCATCTTCAAGGGAATCACGACCATGGCGGAACTCCCTATTGCAGCGAGCAATGGTTGCATAGGAAGGGGCGGTGTCGGTGTACACTGCAACCATGCGTTCATGGATCTCTTTTGCATTCTTGCCTTCCTTGGTCAAAAATTTGATCACTGCGCGGTGCTCAACCTTCTCCATTGTTGAAAAATTTGTGACTGACGATTTGCGATCAGCTGCTGCTTCTTAAATAGACGATGCAGGAGCGTACGGCTGCAGGTTCTGACTTGTCATAACCTGTCCTAACACCCCCACAAACAGCCCTACCGATTCGCAAAACTTATTGACCGCCCTTCGTATCTATTAAAGAACAAGTATTTTATCATATCAAAATGAGATCTACAAGTCCAAAGATACCAATATATTTGGCGGTAACTGTTTTCATTTACTAGGTAATTGAAATATCAATTTTTCTTCTAAATAAATTTGTGTGACAAGCGAACAGATGCGATAAGCCTATTATTGCCACCCCTTAGGCAGTGTAAGCTTCCGTCTATAATTGCAAAAAAATTATAATAAATTACTTCGACCCAACATTTCATAGTTGTCGAGAAAACGGGGGAAAACAATTTGGGATGCAGAGGCCCTCGTTGGTTTTTCGCGAATAACAACTGCACGAACAAACGTATAATAAAGTTTTTATTATTTTTTTCCTTCGAAAGTACATTTTTTAAAGCCTTTGTACGAACAAGAGTATAGAAGAAAGTTCTTATTTTTTTTAAGAAAGTACGATTTTTAATACCACTGTTCGTACCTTACTTAATAAGTATGAGGCAAAAGAGAAGAATGTATAAAAAGGTGAAATTAAAACAGGAATTTAATTAATTAAATATTGTACAAAAGATAATAAACTTACAGGTGTAACTACCTAACCGATGTAAATGGAGCACATTTCCGCTAAAACAAAGGATAGAAAAATCAATAACAAACTCATAAAATCCAAAACCTAACAAAAAAAAAAAGGTGCCGGAGGAAAGCCGGCCAGCTCCTTTTGGGGCAATAGGGTGTAGCGAACTGTGGCTAAATAGTGTCAAAAATGCCACCATTCTGTTGAAACTCGATATATAGCGGGCACGACCACGTTCCGAGTGTAAGGGGCAAATGGTAGCAACCGCTCTCGTCCTGTACAGGAGCAAAGAGCGCGCACGAAGATGTGCCAAGACTGATAGTCAGAGCAGAAGATGAGAGGTGTAGACAAAGCTGAACCCAGTAGGGAAAGATCTGAAAGGAATGTGGTGGATGTACACAGGGGAAGATATAAAGCAGCAGGCTCTACAAGAAAGTGTGTGAGGCATGGAGCCCAACTGGGATTAAGTGCTGCCCCTTCAGAAACCAGGTTGAACTATTTACACTAGGATGATGACTTTTTGACCTTTTTTTTATCAAAAATTATTTCCTGTAGCACGAATGAATGAACTTTTGCCTATTAATGACAAAAATTACTTTTATTCCATTGAAATATTGAAAAAGGTCACTCACAAACCACTTAAAATGTAATATAGGCCATTTTAGCATTTTATATGTGTTAAAAATATTTATATTAAATATATGTGATCAAACAGACTTATGCAATAATTTATTTACCATATAATTGTATAGAATTTTCCAGAAAATCATCACGTCATCGCTTGGGCGATTTCTGTAGAGTTCCAGAATTTTCTTCAGCCATTTCGCGTGCGGTACAGAAGCGAGATGTTTAAAGCGGGTAGTTACTAGTTCAGTTTTAACGGCGTTGATATTATTGCCTTATTATAATTGTTGTGTATTCTCCAGCATTTATTGTAAAGATCCTGGTATTATTTGGTAAGCTACATTTAACTCTCTCACTAATTATATAATATAATAGCATATAAACTTTATTAGTTTGCCTTCTCTCTTATTTTTTATAATTGTAATTTGCTTGTTTTTTAATAAAATATATAAAAGCTCAATAACAGTTTCATTAATTTGTTACCTATTTAATATTTAGGTTTATTTTCTATTTCTGTTGCTGAGTACAAAACATGTTCAAGAAGAGCTTTTTTAACACGGAGAAGAACAAGAAAACCTGGACAAATAACTTAGTCCAGTTTCAAGCACCATCAAGAAGAGGCAACGTGGCAGTTTATGAAATACCCTTAAGTGAACGGAGTAGCATGCCCCTGAAAATCCACATCGTTGGACGCTTCAAATTTCTTGAATCCACCGCCAAAGAACGGAGGGAGAGGATCGGCCTAATTGTTGTGGAGCTAAAAGCCCTATGGAGCAAAACATTGAACTTCCCGCATGTATCTGATCAAGCCATTTGTGCAAAACTAGAAAACCTTCTGAAAGACTATGAGTACTGCAGAAAGAAACAAAACTTTAATTCTTTGAATGAATTGTTTGTTTGACGTGACCAAGGTGAAAGGCAAATGGTTGTGCAAAGAAGATGAGAACCTCTATAAACATCAAATTTTTACCAAGGGCCAGGTTGGTTATTCCACTGGTAAACCTGATAGTGCCAAGACCATCCAAGCGAAAGAAGGCAATGGAAGCGACTGTGTCCCCAGCAAATGTTCGAAGATAATGGTCACCCCAAACCCAAGTTCATCAGTTGTTAACACTATGTCCTGGATCGGATTCTTCGCGTTGTCATGGACGATGAGCTCCATGGGTCGACTAAATCACCAAACATAGAGTACTTCTTTGTGCAGGATTTGATGAGCAATTATGATAAATTGAAAGCAGCAACGGTAAAACTGAGATTAAGGAAATAGACGGCTGGAGAGACACCATGAAGTTTCTCTATCACCTCACTGAGATGAATGAGGTCACCTTTGTAGATTCAAAAGATCCCAAACATCAGCAATGCACGTAAAAACTCTCGCGCCATTCTAGCCCTTCTTGCGTTCATTCTGATGCCTGACACCCGGAGCAGGCTGTGTAAAATCTGTTCATTCATTTCATACTAATGGGCTGACCATTGGTTCAGCACCCACTTGTTCCGCGCGGAAGATTTTTATGAACTATCTGCAGCTCTGAATGAATACCCAACAGGTCTCAAATGCTTGAAAACCCACTGGAAAAAAGATGAATCTCCAATCAATATTGCCCGAAGCAACCAGTGCTGTGAGCGTGCGGTCAAAGTTATGCAATACTTGCACGGGTCCTGCCGCAACAAGGACAACCTATCACTGAGATTCATCCTGTCCAATGACATTATTGTAACTAATTTACATCCTTGTGTTTGATGACCCTATATAATGTTATATATATGTGACTCATAAGTTTGTGTTCAATCTTGTATATGCTGCCAGTGACTTCAAAAACTGGACAAAAAAGCTGACAAATAAAATTTTTAAAATCATTTTGTGCGTGAGTTTTTTTTTTAATCAAATCACCTTGAAAGTAAGATTTTTATAATCTTTAATTAAAGCTCATCAAATTATGAGACAGGGATATGAGGTTGTAAAAAAGTCATCACCCTAATCTACAAAGGGGGCGCACCAGCTGAGGATTGGGGCATAATAAATGCCCTCTTGGTAACAGGCAAGCCTTCTAACCACCCTCGCCTCCAGAGGGTGGAAGCCCGTCAGAGGCTAGACATATAGAAAGCCCAGACAATCCATTCTTATATTGAAAACAGAAAGGCGAATTGGATTGCCACCAATTACTTAACAAATTCCTACACGGGCTACGATAATCTCCCCCTTGTGTCTGGTTATCCAGCACTAGAATTAAAGGGCAGTTTCGAAAGCCAGTTTCCTTTCAATGTTCCCACTTAGAGGGTTTAAAGTTAAGAACGACTAATCCCTTGATTGTATCTTCACTCACTTTAATGACTATTTGTAAACGCGAATGGGACGTTATACAATCAAATTCTTTGACCGTCATAAGTGTATGACGAAAGGTGCAAAATTAAAGCTGTGTTCATTTCCTATTAAAAAACCTAAAAGTTTACAAGACCTGGAAATTCAATAAACAAGAATAATGTTTCCTTTGATTGTTAGTGGTCAATATACCCTCCACCCCGACCTTTCTTTAATTTTCCTTTATTCATCCCTTTTAACATTTCCGTAAATTTAGTTTCGGAATAGCCAATTTGCTTGGTATGTCGGCTTTCCGTGAAGCGGTTAAGTTGCAAGTGAATTGTGAAGGATCGGGAGTGGTGTAAGCTATTTGGCGAGCCCAGTTTCCATATAAATATCGCCGCTTAGTTTGGATGCGTTCAGGAAAGGTGTATTAAATAAACTCTTAATCGAAGTGCTGATATATTGAACACCATTGGAATTTGCGGTACCAAGAAAACAAACCCAGTTCCATTTCGGTATTTATCTATTAAGTCTTGGTTCTGTGCCGGTTTCATGGGTCTTAAATCTTGGCCCGGATGACAGACGACTGAAGGGTCCCTCAGTACAGTTAACCAGAGCAGCCTCGACAACCGCAGTGCACACACTCCACAATCTTCCCCTGTTGGTTAAAGTAAGGTCAGACAACATGGTCATAACGTTTCAGACATTTTTTTTTTTGCTGCTTTGTAGCCCTCGGGTACTTTTCAGTCAAATCCAACAACACGAGAGGATATGGCTGTGGCCTCCTAGAGGTTATATGGAAAGAGGTTCATAGACGGAAGAGGGGTTGTTTAGGCGTTGCTAGCGGTTGCAGTCGGAGGTTATTCTATTATTGTCTTTTGTGAAGGGAGGGGTGGTGTGGTGAGTGTGATGAACATAGACGGGATAGAGACTGGGTGAAGTAAGTGTTCTGGTTCGGTGGGGTTGACGGAAGGTTGACTAACAATTGGGTGCAGTGGGTGGTGGGGCTGATCTATTTTTTTTGTCGTTTTGTGGTTGTGGGGTTGTGGGAAGGAGACACGTAATTATATCAAAGGGAGAGTTGAAGGGAAGGAGAAACAGGGGCCTTCGGGCAGTATCAAACCTAAATGATCTGAGGAACGGTAGGAAGATGTTGGTTTGGGGTTGTTTTTTGTTTTTGCATCATATGGCGAATCCCTACAAGAGGTCGCTGCAATTATATTATAATCTAATCCAAGGCTAAAAACAACCAAAAACAAAATGGACAAAAAAGCAAGAAGGATGCACGCTCTGGCGTCGGGGGGAGGGCCACCTCACGGTCGCGCAGGAGCATGCGACCAACACCAAAGAGTCAAATAAAATAGAGGCCAACATATGACAAAAAGTCAAGTAATGCAGAAACAAATTCCGAGCAAAAGGGACAAGCAGTACGGACCCAAGTCGTCCCGGTGACGTGCACAAAGATCACCCACACTGTGCTGAAGTCTGGGGGACAACGCAGTCGTCGCGGTAAGCTGCAGATGAGCTTACCGCGGAGGCATAACTCCAGGCGCTGTTGGCCGAACAAGGCGATATCGCCTTAGAGCGCTTATCGGGGAAAGTTAGGCTCGCTTTGCAAGTCTTTTCCTCCATCCGGCTCGGAACATTTGGCGAGCAGGGCGGCTTCGGTTATCCTTTGGATAACCCACCATCTCCGAACCATCAAATCTAGCCTTGGGTGGGGGCGCAGGAGTCGAAGCTCTTTTGCTGCTGTTATCCTTTAGGGAAAGGGCAGCTTTAGAAACCAGGGGAAATTGTCTCACGACCACCTTCAAGGCGTCTGCTCCTGTGAGGCTGACGACTTGGTGGAAGCGCGCGGCCGTTTCGCCATCCGGGAAACGGTCACCTTGGGGAGGCCTTGGTTTTAGCCGAGGCTGACTGTGAACCCTTTGTGCCGCCAGTTCTTCCTGGCGGGCGAGGGTGCTAGAACCCTCAAAAAGGGTTCCAAATGGGCACGAGAACGACTGTACTCATAGACATGAAGGGGAGAGAAGCAGAAGGTGCCTCTTTTAATATTGAGCCATGTGCCCTAGGCAGCGCTAGGCGCGCCAGGTCTAAGATCTTAGCCTTGCGGAATGGGAGACGATTGCAGCCTGAATGGCCTGGATTTCCTTTACCATGAGACACGTACCATATTGTTTCAAAGAAGCAGGATGCGGCTCTCCACAATTGAAACACTTGGCCATACACAATAGGGACTTATCGTGTACGGTCATGGAGCAACTTACACAGACTTCGGGTAAACCCTATTTTGTACGTCTACATGAGTGATTCGTAGGGACGAAGCGGTGTCCGTAGGAGCACGAATGCCTTCTCGCGGTAGCGATACCAACCGGCACGCACCGACTCAGCGAGCCTGTCATAGTCGACCGTGACGAACAGTATATGGGTGGGTCTCGAGGACCATCTCTGTTTTCTCATCATAAGTTTGATCTTGACCGCCCCGTGGTAGGCCAGTTTTAAAGTGGTCCTCTAAGGAGTATTCAATAAGTTTCCCCACATAAACCACTCCCTTCACGAAGTTCATGGTAGAATGCAGCCAGAAAGTGGGATCCGCCGATAGTGTAGAGATGGAGCAATCCATGGACGACCCTAAGCAAGGGGCGGAGGGCGAAACCACCTACTCATACACATGGGATAAAAGTAAACCTCCTCTCCACTGAGCAAGCACAAGCTGGTGTGTGTGTGTGGGGGGTGGTACCTCTTTTTCTAAGGTGGAGCTGCCTTTGTGCGGCTCCGAAGATGGCAAAGGGGACCCCCTTTACTGGTCAAAGTGATCTCATGTTACCTCGTCTTCCCTCACACCTTTAAGATTACAAGGCCACGCTTGGAGGCGGCTCTCTGTGGATTTCCGGTTGTCCACTATTTCTTTAAGTTGTAGCCATCCATAATTACAGAAAAAAGGATAACGCAAATGAAAGTAAAGTAGATATTATGACCTCCCAAAAAGGTCTTCGTAGGATCAGAAAGTTCCAGAATGTGATTCAGGCAAATTTATCCTCGAGCTTTGCCCATAAAGGATGGTGCTTGTGTAGCCCCCTAATATTTGTACTGGAGTAGAAGGTGAATAGAGTCAACAGCCCAGCACACCCTGTAGCTAATACTTGCCCAGGCCAATGGGCTTCCAGCCCTCGCAGCAGGTAGGGAATTCACTACCACTCGACTAAGGACCCATAAGGGAACGAAAGTGCGCTGGGACGCCTGAACCTCTGTGGATAGAAGGGAGAAGGCGGGTATGTAATAAAGAGAAGTAGAGATAGGCGGGTCCACTAATGAGTAGGGTGAGTGATCACCTATTATTATGATACCTAGGATGGCACACAGTCCATCCAGGCACCATGTATAATGGACCAAACTCACTCCTCGCGGAGAGAACAGTTTCTCCCTCGTGCAAACACCAGGTTGAGGACATAATCATAGAAACCTAAAAATAATAATAATAAAAAAAAAGCTAAAGTGGCGCTGGGAGTGAGTGAGGGGGAAGGAAAGCAACACCTTTTCCAGGCTTCATCAGATTGTTCTTGTCAATCCCCAAGTGACGGGGCTTCCCTAATTTGCTGTAAAGCAGAGATGTGCAAATTCTCCGGGGACCAAGTTTAACTAGCTACACAGGGTATCCACCCCCCTGTGGAGGTCACGGATCTAGCGTAACACAGTGTGCTACAAAATGGTCAAACGCAATACTCCTCGCTCTTTGGAAGCAGGGGCCTCGTGGCAACAAATAGTCGAAGGTGGTACCACCCTCCAGGGTGACGTAAAGGGCAGAACCAGAGGCACCATCGGCCCGAGAGAGGAGTTTCCTAGCCCTAACCCAAAGGGCTTAGAGTATGACTGGCGTCTCTCGGCGGCAGAGGCAGTGAACCGTTAGCGACAGCGTAGATGCCGGGTCCTCCACACGTACAAGCGCATAAAGCACTGTTCACGTCGCATAGTAGGAAAGAAGCAGCGAGGAGGGTGACGTGAGACGAGGCCAGGAAACCTCGCCAGTCTGGGATCTCCAAATATAAATAAGGTTAGAACCAAGCAGCAATGAATGAAAGACTGCAGCATAGACAAGTACAAAGTAAAACTAATTACTTTGAACGTCCCCAAAACTATTGCGATATTTAGCATGGTGGACAATTTTACAGGTGCAGCAGAACGAGAGAGTTGTTCAACTGACAACATCATCATCATCCTAGTCCTGGATTTTCTCCCTATCAAGAAACTGCGACTAATGTGACCTTGATGTGTCCAAAGAAAGTGATGGAATGTGAGGTTATCTTGCAATACAGCCGATACCTTTGTTTATCAGACAATCAAGTTACTGCCACCTTGAAAGATGGAGGGACTGATCTGGATAAACTGTCATCTCAACCCCAAAAATGCGTTGCAACAGAAAGCAGTCCAGGTATAATATCAATCAGCCACATCGCGAAATTTTGTGAAAATCCCCACTGTACACTCCCTTAAACTGGGATAGAAAGTTGATCAAAGATGTCTTGGGCAGTGAACCTGAAAGTACTCCAAGAGACTTTAGCTGTGTTAGTGTCTGGTCCACCTTTGTACACTGAAGGAGAGTTATTGGGAGTACTTATCAGCAATAATCTTTCGCCAGAGCTCAGGCTGAGGCTTCAATGGATTTACTGGAGAAATGGGAACTTACAGATAATGATGCAGCCCTCGTTTTTGATGCTACATACAGTAAGTGCTCACAGAAGAGCTGACGAACTGTCAGAGTAAATGCTGATAGCACATATTAGAAATATTAGTAGGAGTAATTTGAGAGAGGCTGTTTGAGAAGATAAATCAGTCAGATAATCCCTGGTTTGAGCATCTAAAGGACATTTGGACGGACTTGTCTAAGGAAAACTCAAATATGCTGACTATCAAAAGCAATAGCTGAAGGAAAAGAAGAACAGTTAAGAAATATTCTAAGACATTCTAAGAGCAGAAAGGTTTCCAAGAAATGACTACAGGGAAATGGCTGAACTGATGTCATTGTTCATGGAGGAACGCACCCTCGAGATATTCACTGGAGTCAACCAAGTGCCATTCATTAGGCCCTAAACGTGTATTCCATGTAAATGTTGATGTTTGCAGATTAACTTCTTGAGTAAGACGAAGACTGCACCGAAGCTGGAAAATCTTAAGAGGGGGCCGAACATCGAGCCTTGGGACTCCACTCGAGACAGACGATCAACCAGAGGCCTGACTCTTGATTACGACCCACTGAGGCCTTCCAGACAATCGCTTTTCAATATAATCGGCTACTCTTCCACTAAATCCCAACTCATCCTCAGCCTATGGTTGGGGTACCTTGTCGAATGCCATTTGGAAGCTCAGGTCCACCGCCCGACTCATGTAGCACTAGTTCATTAGTCCGTGAAAGAATAAGTTTGTCAGGTAAGACACCGATCTCCGAGGAATCCATGTGGTGAGTTTTTGACCAATTTATTGCACTCTAATTTTGATGTATTCTGGTCGGGGAAAAAGGGGGGTTAATTATATTGATGGGTGCTAGAGGAAGGAGTAGAGGGGTTTTGTGAGAGGGCATGCTAGGGAGATCATTTCCAAAAATGAACCGTGACAGGGCGATATGCTACTGTACAGAGCATCCCATCGCTATGAATAACAGTTCAGCGTGAGAAAATGATGGATGACCTAATGTTTGAAGGGGTATAAAGTGATCAGTTTCCTATTGGCATGAAACAGACGAACATCAACATGGGCATGCCCGCTAAATATTTTGCAAAGATTTGTAGAAAATGCTGAAATTAAGGGATGTGGAAAAGTACATAGCCAGAATGGACATGTCTAACTTATGTAGTGAATACAAGTCCTTCTGCAAAGAACTTTAGGGCAAATCATGTTAATGTTACAAGGACTTTTGCATGAATCCTATTGCGCCCCCCTCCCAACACACACCAAATAGGTGGACCAATTAGTCCACTTACCTCTTCTAGTTTTCCTTTAGGCACTCTACAGACACAATTAGTGCCAAAGTTTGTGTCCCTGGCTTGAATACAGCGGAGACAACAGAGGTTCTCATACCCCTGCTTCCGCCACTTGGCGATCAAGTTCTGGTCAGCAATCTTTTCCTTTAGGCAGTAATCATACAGTTCTGGAAATAAAAGATTATAAAAGGATTTCAAAAAGAAAATATACCTTGCGCACTCACAGTGGCAACTAAGAGGAGGGAACTGAATTTAGTTACAGTGATAGAGGAACCACAATAAAGCCTCATGCAAATAAATTTGTTAACCATAAATAATTAGGCTGGATCAAGTATCAAGAAGCTAAGGAGCCTAAATGTACAAATAGGGAGATAGAGGGAGGGAGAGAGGGAGCAACCTATAAAGACATTTCAATTACTCTAAGTATAAATGAAAGAACTATGGAATGAAGGAATGCACAAATGAACTTTGCCCATTGTGTAATGAAAGAGGGTTTGTCTCCTTAAGACGACTCATTATCATTCCGGTTTTGTTTAAGCACCCATCTGGTGATGGCAGCCACCAAAGGCATAGGTCACACTAATAATAAATTAGCCTATTAGTAGGCTACATTAAAATGCAAAAAACAAATAACAACGAAAACCAAAACACACCAAACAACAAAAGAAGAGCAAGAAGAAGCATACCTGATATCAGGGTTGTTTTTTTTTTTATAGGCCCATCTGGCGACTGCCTACTTGGGCATAAGTCGTCCTCGAACCAGCCTATGAAAAAAATAACAATATGTATCGGGGATGGACAAAATAATTGGAACGTGTTAAATTCAATGACTATTTATTTAATACGGAGTTGGTCCTCATTTTGCTTTCTAAACAGCGTTGATGAGTCTTGGAATTGATTCATACAGCTTACTGACTTCATTGAGAGGAATCTTGAGCCATTCTTCTTGCAATACCTGCTCTAGCTGTTTCAGAGACGACGGTGGAGGGTAATTTCTAACTTGTCGCTCCAAGACGCAGCACAAATGTTCAATAATATTAAGATGTGGAGATTGTGGGGGCCACTCTTTGTGTTGTAGCTCACTCTTATGCTCTTCATACCAATTCTTAACCACATGAGCAGTGTGTATTGGGGCATTGTCATCTTGGAAAAAAGGACTCACCATCAGGAAATAATGTCTGCTGGACCATGGAATGGACTTGATGTTGCAAAATATTCAGGTATTCGTTGATGTTGATCCTACCATGCAGGGCAACAATTGGATCAAAAGAATTCCAATAAAAGGATGCCCAAACCATTACAGACCCTCCTCCGTGCTTCACTGTAGGAAGAAGGCAGTCAGGATTAAAAGCTTCCCCGGGCTGCCTCCACACATAAACTCGCCCTGCAGTGGAAAAAAGAGAAAAACTGGATTCGTCAGAGAATATTACTTGCTTCAATTGGTCTGTTGACTAGCCCTTGTGATCTTTACACCAGTTCAGCCTTTTCTGAATGTTTTGATGAGAAAGCAGAGGTTTCTTGATGGCGGCTCTTCCATGATATCCGGTTTTATTGAGCTCACAGCAAACAGTTTTGGTCGAAACTGGGCTTGATTTAGCTCTCCAGTCACTTTAGGGGCAGTTGTCAGGGGATTTTTCATCACAATGCGTTTGAACACTCCTCGGTCTCTTTCAGCGAGCTTCAAAGTCCTGCCGGAATTACTCCTTTTGCTGGAGGTTTTGCCCTGCTTCTTGAATTCTGACATGGTCCTTGATATGGTAGCTCTCGAAAAACAAGGAGTTTAGTTGTTCTGGTGACGGAAGCTCCTGCAATTTTCCCCATTTTCAAACTCATTAAGGTCAAGCATCTCAGCATCTATACCGCGATCTGAAAAAGAGATACAAATAATCATTAAACTTGATAAATAAAACTATGTATCTACAATAAAAACAAAACATTCACAATGAAATTTGGATGAATATTCGTAATATAATGGCTCATTGAAATATTGGTGTTAAATTCTACTGTTCCAATTATTTTGGCTAACCCCTGTAAATAACAAAGCTAAAGGATGACAAAAGCTACCCAAATAACAAAAAGGAAAGGAAGCGCGCTCTGGGATCAGGAGTAGGCCCGCCTTTCCCCGACGCAGGAACATGTGATCAACAATAAGGTCAAATAAAGTGGAGGAGGCACACCCTCCTACAAAAAGTCGTAAAGTCCATAAGTGTGCACGAACCCGTGCCGAGTAGAAGGAAGAGAGGGTAGCGACCCCGCTCGTCCCAGTACCGGGAGAGGTAAAGTGCGCGAAAATCACCCAGACTGAGACATTCAACAAGAATGTGCCGAACAGTTTGGGGGTCAACGCAGTTTTTACAATAAGATACAGGAGAGCGCTCCATTAAATGGCGGTGCGTCCCGCGAGTGTGTCCAATTGGGAGACGAAAGAAAGATGCCTGAAGCCGTCACAGCATTGGGGGGTAGATCCATAGGAAGAGTCGCAGCGCAATGGCAGTCAACCTTAAGTTTCCCTCGACCGTCTCCCAACTTCTTTGCCCAGCAGCTCGAAGAGCTGGCCATATTCTTGCCATATAATCGGTGTGAGAAAGAGCGAAACACTGGTCTGGTCGCCCAGTCTTCGTGAACTCTTTGGTTCCCTCATCGGCGCGCTCATTCCTCGAAATTCAAACATGTCAGGGAAGCCAGAAGAAAATAATCTGCCCGGCTCGACAAAACCGTGGTGTCACGGATATCGCGAACCAATGGATACGGAAGGCCGTCAAGACAGACGCAGCGCCTGGCAGAGCCCCGCTGACTTCAAACAGAGGGGATACGGCGAGGAAAGAGACCTCTTTTTGGAACTTGGAGACATCCGTATACACTGGCACGGTTCAAGCATGAGACGAAGTGTGCTCCAAAAGGGCCGAACGCAATACTCCCGGCGTTGTACAAGCTTTGGGAGCAGAAGCGTAGTGACAAATAGTCAAAGGTGGTACCCTCCAGGGTGGCGCCCTGGGCAGAACTAGGGGTGCCACCGGCAGAGATATGCCTAGCTCTCGAAGGAGTTTCCTAGCCCTGAACCCAAAGGGTTTAGGGTATGACTGGCGTCAAGATAAGCTGGGGATGCAGTGAGAGCTTTTGGCGACTGAAGGACGCGCCGGCCTCATGAATACAGGCGAATAATGCACTGCGCACGGCGTAGAGCGAGTGAAATCTCCCCAGAATCGACAAGTAAGCTCTCAATGGGAAAAGTGCAGAAGACACTGGTCGCCAGGCGAAGGCTGGTGTGGTGGATCGAGTCCACCTTACGCAATACACGCTCGGGTGTGGATGCATAAAACTCACATCCGTAGTCGAGCTTCGAATGTACCAAGGATGGATAAAAAAGCAAGACAGTAGCCCTATCAGCACCCCAAGCACTGAACGTAACGGAGCGAAGAATATCCACGGCGCGGGTAAAAGAGACCCTAAGGCTGCGAATATGAGCCTCCCAGGTGTGGCGTCGGTCAAATACAAGACCAAGGAAACGGTGCGATTCAGCCACCTACAGGCGAACCCCATTTAGAAACAAGTTTGTATTTGGGTGGAGCAGTGGATGGCGGCCGAAGTGCACTAGCATAGTCTTGGCTAAGGAAAACCGAAGCCTGTGTGCTTTGGCATAACGAGAGTGGTTCAATGCCCGTCGGAGTCGAAGCTCCAGAGTTGGCATCTGGGCCGCGCCAAAGGAGTTCGAAAGGTCGTCCACGTAGAGCGTAGCGAGAACATATTCCGGCAGCACCGATGTGATGCCGTTGATGCTCAGGGCAAAGAGTATGACACCTAGGACACTTTCCTGCTCAATTGGGCCGGAGGGCTCCTCCGATGTGGAGTGGAACTTACGAAAGCCGCACTGTGCGGAAGACAGATGGCATCCGTTACCCAGAAAAAAAGCTAATCAAACATTTACCAAATTCTCCATCAACATGCACACGCACGCAGGATTTTAGAGAGATTGGGCAGAAACCAGTTTGCAAACCAGGGACAAGCAGTAGCAACCCTGTTCATCCCAGTACCAGGACAGGCAACCTGCACGAAGATGCTCCAGATTGGGACATTCGACAAACCAGATGTGTAGATTCCAATGCCCCAAAGGTAGTCAGGGCATTTGTGAGTCACTAAAAAGCATAATCCAGTCTCTGAACAGGGAACGATGCGTTATCTCTCGTAGTGAGCAGTGTATTGCAACTAGCTAGGCTGTCAAGAGAGACAGCGCCCGGTAAAGCCCAGATTCCTTAAAACATAGGGGATTTTTTTTTGTATATAACTCATCTGGCGACTGCCTTCTAAGGCATAAGTCGCCGTACTCAAGCTAGCCTAAATCTAGGCTATATTAAAAGCCAAATAAAAAAATAATAAAAAAAACAACAAAAAACAAAAATAAAAACAAAAAGCAAAAGAAAAACAAACAAATTGAAAAAAATATAGAGCGAGATCCGTCGATGGGGGAAGGTCAAACATAGGAGATACAGCATGGAAGACAACCCCAGCATGATCCAGTGACAAGAAGTGTGCTCCCAAAAGGCAGAATGCAGTACTCCCGGGACTGTGAAAAATTTGGGAGCAGAGGATCCAGGGTGGCGTACGGCGCAGAACCAGTGGCGCCACTGGCCCCAGAGCTACACCGAGCTCTCTAAGGATTTTTTTTTTTTAAATATCTCATTTGACAACTGCCTTCTAGGGCATAAGTCGCAGTACTCATCCTAGCCTAAATCTAGGCTATATTAAAAGCAGATAGAAAAAAATACAAACAGAAAAAAGGAATAACAAATTGAAAAAATATAAAGCGAGCTCCGTCGAAGGAGGAAGGCCCGCCCTCCCCCGCCGAAGAAGACCGCGAAACATGGTTGAATTTTAAATGATAGGGAGAAGGTCAGCCTCCTCCAAAAAGTCTAAAAGTCCACAGGTCGGTGTGCACGATTCCGTCCCGAGTACAAGGGACAGGCGGTAGTGACCCCGCCCATTCCGGTACCAGGAGGGGTAACGTGCGTAAAGATCACCCAGACTGGAACATTCGACAAGAATGTGCCGAACAGTCTAAGGGGACGACGCAGTCGTCACAATAGGGTGCAGACGAGCGCTCCATCAAATAGCCATGCGTCACACGAGTGTGTCTGATTCGGAGACGACAGAAAGCGACTTGAAACCGTCGCGGCATTGGGAGATAGGTCCATGGGAACAGTCGCGGCGCAATGGCACGCAACTTTAAGGTGCCTCCGACCGTCTCCCATCTTCTTTGCCAAGCAGTCCGAAGAGCTGCCCGTATTCCTGCCATGTAGTCGGTGTGAGGAAGAGCGAAACGCTGGTCCGATCGCAGAGTCCTCGCGGACTCTTTGGCGCGCTCATTCCCCGCAATTCCTACATGTCCAGGAACCCAGCAGAAGATAATCTCGACATCTGCCCGGCTCGCCAAAACCGTGGCGTCACGGATTTCGCGAACCAGGGGATGCGGAGATTCCAATGCCCCGAGAGCACTCAGGGTGCTTTGTGAGTGGCTATAGATCATAATCCGGTCTCCGAACCGGGCACTTCGCGTAATCTCCCGTACTGAGTGGTGTATTGCCACCAGCTCGGCCGTGAAGACAGACGGAGCGCCTGGCAGAGCCCCGCTGACTTCAAACAGAGGGGATACGGCGTGGAAGCAGACTCGCTCTTCGGACTTGGAGCCATCCGTATACACTGGCACGGTTCCAGCATGACACGAGGTGTGCTCCAAAAAGGTCGAACGCAATACTCCCGGCGCTGTACAAGCTTTGGGAGCAGAGGCGTGGCGACAAATAGCCAAATGTGGTACCCTCCAGGGTGGCGTGCTGGGCAGAACCAGGGGCGCCACCGGCCCGAGAGCTATACCTAGCTCTCGAAGGAGTTTCCTGGCCCTAAACCCAAAGGGCTTAGGGTATGACTGGAGTCTGGCGGCGGCATAGGCACCATCGAGATCAGCTGCGGATTCAATGAAAGTTGTTGCCGACTGAGGGAAGCGCAGGGCTCGCGCGTACAGGCGAGTGATGCACTGTACGCGGCGTAGAGCGAGTGGCATCTCTCCAGCATCGACCAACAGGCTCTCAATGGGGATAGTGTGGAAGGCACCGGTCGCAAGGTGAAGGCCGGTGTGGTGGATCGAATCCACCTTCCGCAATAAACGCTCGGCTGCGGATGCATAAAACTCGCATCCGTAGTCGAGCTTCGAGGGAACAAAGGATCGATAAAAAAGTAAGGCAGTAGCCCTATCAGCGCCCCAAGCGCTGAACGTCACGGAGCGAAGAATATCCACGGCGCGGGTAAAAGAGACCCTAAGGCTGCGAATATGAGCCTCCCAGGTGTGGCGTCGGTCAAATACAAGACCAAGGAAACGGTGTGATTCAACCACTTCCAGGCACACCCCATTAAGAAACAAATCTGGGTCGGGGTGGAGCCGTGGATGGGGACAGAAGTGCACCACCTTAGTCTTGGTCAAAGAAAACCGAAGCCTGTGTGCTTTGTGTCGAAGAGGGCTCCCCCCACCCGTACGCGGAATCATCTCGCAAATATTCACATATAAACATTGGGACGCGTCCCCTCGCCCCCATCGTGTGGAGAGTCTCCATGATACCGTATCGCCATGCGGTATCATAGACCTTCTACAGATCGAAAACACTGTGGCGTAGTGCTGTCTACGAAGGAAGGCCTAGCAGACGGCATTTTCCAGTAGGAGCAGAGCATCCGACGTGGAGTGGAACTTGCGGAAGCCACACTGTGCAGAAGACAAATGTCCTCCGCTGTCCAGGAAAAAGGCTAATCTAACATTTACCAATTTCTCCATCAACTTGCACACGCAGTAGGTTAAGAGAGATTGGGCGAAAACCGGCCGGGGTAGAGTGATCTCTCTCCGGTTTGCGAAAAGCGAGCACAGTAGCGATTCGCCAGGAATCTGGAAGGAGACCCTCCACCCAGATTCTGTTGAACAAATCTAACAGAAAGGCCATACCTCGTTCACCCAGGTGTCGAAGCATGGCGTACAGGACATCGTCCGGACAATGGGCGGTGTCCGCGCACGAAGCAAGAGCGGAGCGCAACTCACTCAAAGTAAACCTGTCGTTGAAGGGTTCTCCGCCTCTGGAGGTAAAGTCCAGCCGGCGGCCTTCCGCGACATCACGACGTGCATTGAATGCTGGCGGAGCAGCATCCCGGCTAGAGAATGCGGAGAAAGCGGTCGCGAAGGATTCTGCCACGGACGCGGGGTCCGAGATTGCGGACCCATTATACTGGAGAACGGGAGGGGGGGTCCTGCGAGAACTTGCCCCGAATCCTTTTGACTCGCTTCAACACCTCTGCCAGAGGGGTATTCCCGATAAGTGAAGACACGTATGCCCGCCAAGAAGAGCGGCGGGCGTGCTTCGAAATATACCGGAACCTAGCCCTAGCCCGAAGAAATTCACCCACAGTGAAATCGTTCGGGCGGCGCGTGTAGGCATAACGCTTCTGTTTGAGGGCCGTCTCACACTCGGCTGACCACCATGGGAGTGGTCGGCGTGCAAAACGGCCAGACGTTCTGGGAATAGTAGTCAGGCCCGCGGCGATAAGGTGGCCGGAGAAGAACTCAACGGCCTCATCTATCGACCTAAACTCCTCGACTTAGATAGAATTCAGTCATTTCCTGAAATGCAGGCCACCGCGCCCACGTCAAACACAACCGAGGTGGGCTCTCAGGCGGCAGTTGCCCTGAAAATGATATTTGAATGAGAAAGTGATCACTACCATGGAGGTCATCGACCACCCCCCAATCAAAATCAGGCTGTGCATCCGAAGAGCACAAAGATAGATCAAGGCAAGAAGAAGCGGTTCTCGGGCAGTGATGCGTAAACTCATCCACATTTAGGAAACGCATCTCAAGCTCTTCGATCAGATCGGCAAGGTCTTGTCCCCTGGGATGTATTGAGTAATCTCCCCAGAGAGGATGCCTGCCGTTCAGATCTCCAAGCAAGAGAAAGGGCCTCGGCAATCGTGCCACGACGCGGCGGAAGTCCCCCGCCTCAAGTAAGCTGACGGTGGAATGTACGCAGAAATAACAGTATACCTCCTATCCAGGTGAAGCTGCACAGCCACTGCCTGAAAAGAGGTATCTAAAGTTAAAGGAAGAACGGAGACATCATGCCGGGTGTAAACCGGGCATCCACCAGCCCGGCCATCTCGTGGTCGTGGGGTTGCAAGACCCTTATACTCCGGGAGGGCGGGCAGGGGGCAGGCCCCTAGCATGGTCTCCTGCAGAAAAATAGCTAACGGGGAACGGGACGAGACGAGCCTCCGCAGCTCCTCCCAGTTGGCCGGAAGTCCATGGCAATACTATTGAAGGAATATGCCCTCCAGACCTAGCTCGGTAGAGACGCGGGGGCCCTCTTCGAACAGAAGACCCTCACGGAAAAGGCCGTACGCTTCCCGGAGGCAGAACCCCGGGCGCTTTCGCCTTCGAGAACTTATTGGGGGAGGTTGGGCTCGCCATGCGAGTCTTTTCCTCCCTCCGCCTCGAAACCTTATGCGGGCGTTGCGGCTTCGGAGGCGGGGTGACCTTTTTTCGATGAACCACCGTCTCCGAGCCACTCAGCCCACCACTAGGCGTGGGCGAAGGAGCCGAAGCTCCTTTCTTGCTGTCCTCATTTCGGGGGACGGCTTTAGGAACCCCGAAAGATGGCCTGGCGACCAACTTCAGGGGTGTTGCCTCCTGTGAGTCTAATGACTCAGTGGAGGCGCGTGGCCGATTCGCCTTACGGAAAAAGGTCACGCTAGGGAAAGGGGAGGAGCCCTGGTTTTAGCCGGGGCTGGGTGTGAACCCTTTTTGCCGCCAACTTTACAAGGGCAGCGCCCGGATTGAGTAGAACCCGCAAAAGGGCTCCGAATGGGCGCGGAAACAACCGTGCTCGTTGGCCTGGATGGGCTAGGAGCAGAGGGTGCCTTTCTAACTATTGAGGCATAAGACGTCCCAGGCAGAGCCGGGCGCGCCAGGACCAAGTCCTTAGCCTCACGGAATGGGAGTCGATCCTGAGCCTGCACGGCCAGGATTTCTTTCTCAAGGAGATATGCACCACATTGTTTCGAATAAGCGGGGTGCGGCTCTCCGCATTTTACACAGACTTCGGGTGACCCCGACTTTGCACGTCTACGAGAACGATTCGTATAGCCGAAGCGGTGACAGTAATAGCACCGCCGCGGCAGTGGCACGAATGCCTTTACTCGGTAGCGGTACCAACCAGCACGCACCGACTCAGGGAGCCTGTCACAGTCGAACGTGACGAAGAGTGTAGGGGTGGGTCTCGAGGCCCCTCCCTGTTTTCTCATCACACGTTCGACCTTGACCGCCCCATTGTCGGCCAGCTCTAAGGTGATGTCCTCTATGGAGTAGTCAACGAGTTCACTCGCATAAACTACTCCTTTCACAAAGTTCATGGTAGAGTGCGGCGTCACACTTACCGGGGTGCCATGAGGTGTCCGAAGAGCACTTATCTTGGCCGCCTCGGCGGGATCTGCCGCATTTACCAGAAGGCTCCCGTCCGAGAAACGGGTCATCTTCGGCTCTTTACCAATTGCACTAGCTAATGCTCTCCTCTGATGGATCATGTTGCCCTTGGCCAACATGCAGCCATCAGTGGAGCCAATAACGAGGAAGCGTTTGAAGCCAGCGGGCTCGAAAACGCCAGGTAACCTCTGAATGAGGGGCCCCGATGTTATCGAGGCTCCGCCCTGCGCACTTTTAGTCTTAGTCGGGGGCTCCGCACCCGGGGGAGTAGAGGGGCCGGATGTGCCGATCTTGGCTTGGTCGCTTACCGTAGCAGCAGACCCATCCGTCCCCGCAGCCCCCGCGGATGGAGAGGAGCCCCGAGTCTTCTTAGGCTTTTTCCTGTTCTTTTTCTTTTTAGGAGTGGAGGGCGGGGAATGAACCCGCTTCTCCCCGACGCCGGCAGGAGACCCCAAGCCAGATGGACCGGCCTCAGCTAGATCCTTCTCCGAAATGGACAAGGCCCTGGCAGTTGTAGGGGCACCAGCCGGAGGAGATCCCTCCCCTCCTTGCACTGCCTCGGAAACGTTAGCCGTTTGAGGAGGATCTTGCATAGGGGCGGATTCGGTGCTTGGCGCCGAGCGCAGATTCCTCCCCATGGAAGGCCCTACCATCTGAGGATGGGTTGCCTCAAGGACCATGTCTATCTCAGGGGAAGCCTGCAGTTGGCCATCCCCACCCACGACATCGCAGGTTCCGTTGGCAGCATTGTCATTTCTCACGTGTGGGGAGGCACAGGCCTTGACCCCGGCAAATTCAATATTCTTGCCAGCAGGACTTGTGAAGGAAGCGATCGAAGGGGCCTGGCCTCCCTCTCACCCCTAAGAGGGTTTGCCCTACTGAGCCGCTTCACTGGGGAGCGGTCGGCTATGGGATGCCTGCTGGTTTACTTGGCAGTCCTCTTGGAAAGAAAAGGGAACACTGCCGCTGAAAAAAGGGAGGTGCCGAAAGTACCTCCAGAGAAGGGGATGAGGGAAATTCCCCTACACCCGTAGGCTTAGGAGAGGAGTAAGCCTCCTCTCCGGTTAGAGAAGTTTGGAGGGTCCCCTGCACAAGCACAGGGAAAGATCTCCATTTTTTCTTTGGAGCTGCCCGAGGGCGGCTCCATCGATGTAGAAGGGGAAATTATTATTAGTCTCATCATTGGGCATGGTGACTCTAAATTTTCTAAGGGAAGCAATTGCTCATCACCCCTCGCAGTAGCCCGCACTGCAAGGGGTGCATACAGGCCTGGCAGAGCCAGGTGCCACCATTCAGGACCACCCCTCCTGCCTGGTGGCCTGGCAGTCCATCGGCATGGTGGCTCCACCTTGGACACAGCGTAAAATTGATAGAGTGTGAAGAGGAAAGGAAAAGGGATCTGAGGAAGGTATGGGTGGGGATGAAGCAGGTTGTTAAAAAAAGCACATCCCGGACCGGAGCTGAGGGGTTAGGGAACATTGTCCCCCTCCCCCCTCCATGCACTCTCGCTCTCTTCAATCACCCCCAATTGCACTATTTCTGCACACTGCCTCTCAATCTCATCAGCAACCGGACGTGGGAAATGCCTCAGCCGCTGATAGATTGGGGAGTCCTCCTTCAGGACAATCTTGAATTCTGGGAGCTTTGCAACCCCCAAATCAAGATCACCCTTACTGAAGGCTCCCTTTGATTCAAATATCATTCAATACACATCCTCCCTTTCATACTCAGTCAAACATCCATCCAATTCCACACATCCTCGCATAATGACCAGCCTTTCCACAATTACCACAAGCATACTAAATAACTTCCCCCAGCAGTTGCTCCACCATTCAACCTCAGACAATCTTTCTTCAAATGGCCTATTTCTTTACACTTGAAGCACTCTTTCACACTTTCCTGGCAATCCTTTATCATATGCCTTTTCTTACCACACCCAAAACATGCACCAGACGTCCACCTACACTCTGCCAACATATGACCTTTCCTTCCATACTGACGACATTCCACAATCTTTCTCGTTTGCTGGGACATATCTCGGTTTCTCTCTCATATATCCGTTCCCACGCTTGAAATTTATCTGTCCCCTTCCATTCGACCACCCCCCATTTACCCATCCATTCTGCCGGCCCAGGAAGTTTGACATCACTCCAGTTGGTGCAGCCTTCAGGGCATCCCTGTAGCTGACAAACTGCTGGGGTGGATGAAAGCTCCTGGGCTTCTTACCCCCAACATTCACACTGTACCATCCATCCTCTTCTAGATAGCTTTCATCATCAAATTGTCCATCTTCCAACAGCTCTAACACATCTATTTATTTATTCATTTATTCCATATTAATCCATTGTACAGTATAAACATATTACATTTTAAATCTTAATGACAAGTTACAGTAAGTACTTATACATACTCGTATATATGTATATACATACAAAGATTAGTTATGGGACCAAAATAAGTCAGAGACTGTTAGGGCAGAAACTTAAAACTTAAGACTAAGCATAACATTATCAAGAATAAAATCCCTTTATGTTTACGAACAGAGAACAGCTTTGTTATAAAAATATAAACAACTTACTATACATTTGAGAACCTAACCATTGTAAAGATTGCAAATAACGAATAATTATATAATTTAAATTTAGAGATAAATTAAAAAACTATTTTATTTTATAGTGATTATTTCAAAAGATCTGTAGTTAACATAGTCAGTCTTATATAAATAATAACATATTTATAATGTATAAATAAAAGTAATAGTACCCAGTATAATAGTGTACAGTAACAAATGAATACACAATAACAAAAACTGAAGAGAAATTTAGTAAGCCAAAATTATATTGTTTTTAAGAGCTTTTTTGAATTGAGCTAAATTGGTTTGGGATTTGATATTGTCGTCCAAGCCATTCCATATTTTGATAGATTTGTACAGAAAGCTACATTGTGATTTTGATTTTGAATACAAGGGTGAAATAAATTTTGTTCTATTGCGGGTTTGGTGATTATGGGTATTATCAGCTGTTTGTAATATATTAAATATATAGCCATTCACTCCCCTTTCGCGGGATCATGTCCAGAAACTTCCTCATCAGTGGTTTACATTCATTTACATCATCATCACCATACCTCTTTCTCGCCATACTCTCAAACCTATGTGCATACATGTTCACATTTTAACTCTTCCCCATTCGGGCCTTCTCAAATTCATTCACCTTTTTATACTTCACACTCTCTTTCATTCGTTTCACCTGCCCAATCAATCTCTCCTTCACTACATCATACCTCGGTTCCCCCACACTTGTAATCACACAGAAAAACTCCAATACTTTTTTCTCCAAACATTCCCCCAAAACATTCATCCAGTATCCCTGATTCTCTGGGTACTTGAGCTTACAATATCGCTCAAATTCCCCAAAGAATTCTTCCACACTTTTCCCACCATGTAACCTAAATCTATCTATATTTGGCACTTCCCACATTCACTTCACTCTCACTTGAGCTGCCTTCACTCTCACTCATACAAATCATACCATCACTCTCTCCTTCATCCTAGTACAATGAGTCCACACTCTTGCCTCTTACCTTCCCCTTTGAAATAGTCTTCCTTCTTCTCTTGCGGTCAACTCTCTTCCATTCCCCGTCCTTTCTATCACTCATAATCACCCTACCCTCTCTAGACTTGCACACACTCCCATTGATCTCCTTAGTCTTATCCCCTTCAGTCGGAGCAGGGGTTAAGGTCGAGGGTCCTGGGGCCAGTCCTGACCCCTTCATCTGTTGGTCAACCTGCTTCTGTCTCTCGTCCATTTCTTTCCTCATCCTGTCTGTCTTCTCATCCATACTCATCACATCACTCTTCAATCCATCAATCATGTTCCTCAACATCATACATTCCTCCTCTTTCTGCCTCAATTCCAGCCTCAGTCTCAGATCTCATCATGGAGGCCCTGTTCCACAGAAGCCATCCTCCCAGGTTAGTAACAGTGATAGACAAAGGTGAAAAACAACCAAATTACCTGTCACGCTAATTGGGTATGGACTGCAATCCAATCCCGTCACACTCCCGGTTTCGAGATCTCATGTCCCTATTCGGCAAATACTCAGGATCACTC
This sequence comes from Ceratothoa steindachneri, assembly GCA_963969495.1. Taxonomy (NCBI): domain Eukaryota; kingdom Metazoa; phylum Arthropoda; class Malacostraca; order Isopoda; family Cymothoidae; genus Ceratothoa; species Ceratothoa steindachneri. The sequence goes on along the minus strand of OZ018338.1, from coordinate 69,469,491 downwards.
ACTCCACACACATTTTCATCATTTGTACCAGGATACCTTGACATCAAACAAATCAGCCACTCCATTTAATTCACCTGGCACATACTCAATCACATAGTCAAAGTCCCTCAAATCTTCCAAAGTCCTTGCAATCCTACTATCAGCCCACTTCATACGCTGCAGATACACAAGAGGTTGGTGGTCAGTTTTAATCACAAACCTCACACCATACAAAAACGGACGCAACACTTTCAAACAATACCTTATCACAGCCAACTCTCACTCCACAGTCAAATACTTTCGTTCTGCAACATTCATAGCCTTGGATACATACCCAATTATTCGCCTGACATTCTCTCCCTTCAAAAGCTGTTCTTGCATCAGAAAACCTCCCATACAATACCCACTCGCATCTGTATACAATTCAAGCATTTTAGCATTCACACTATAATATGGATACGCCAATTCAACATCTTCAGCCGCTGCCTCTTTCAGTTTCTCATATGCCTCATTCATCATATCATTCCACCTGACAACCGTACTACCTTTCTTGCCCATCCACTCAGTCAGAGGCTTACTCACACCAGAACAATCACGTATAAACTTTCGCTGGAACTCAATCAAACCTAAAAACGACTTCAGTTGCTTCACAGTCACCGGTTTCAGAAACATTCGCGCCTTCTCAACATACTTCAGTGATTTTCGCAACCCATTCTCACTCACCATATGCCCAAGGAATTCCACTTCTTTCGCAAACCATTCACACTTCGCCACTTTCACCTTCACACCAACACTCTCAAACGTTCTCAACACATCATTCACCAATCTCATATGCTCCTCAAAAGTCTCAGTCATAATCAAAATATCATCTATAAACTCAATCACATTCTTACTCGCAAACATACTCAACACAACATCCATTGCCCGCTGGAAGGCTCCGGGAGCATTAGCTAACCCAAAGCTGAGGTTCCGGAACTGGTAATGCCTCTTTGTGGAAGAGAAGGCAGTTACCGGCCGGCTCTCCTCAGCAATAGGCATCTGGTAATACCCCCGTACCAGATCCAGCTTCGTAAACCACTCCATCCCATGCATACTATACACACACATCGGAAACCTTTCTTTCACCTTTTGATAATCCACACACAGACGCAATCTTTACAGAAGGGTTGGCTGAGAAGGAGGTCAGCATCTACTCTGTGAAATTAGAGACCAACCAGAGAAAGTTTTGGGAGAGGTTGTCTGAAAAGCGACGAAGTAGGGAAGAAATACAGGCTGTCTGAAAGAAGAAGAGGCTAAGCTGGGATCGGACAGGGTGCTGAGTCCCATCAGCACAGCGGCCAGGATGGCAAATCGCCGCGCCCCTTACAGGGAGCTCTCTAAGGAGTTTCCTAGCCCTAAACCCAAAGGGCTTAGGGTATACTGTCGTCTCTGAGTAGCATAAGCACCGTCAGGATCAGACACACATGCAGTGAGAGCCATTGATGACTGATGTATGCATCAGCCTTATGCATACAAGGCAAAATGCACTGTGCCGGGAGACCGAGCATATGGCATCTCTACATCATTGACAAGTAGGTTCTCAATGGGAGAAGTGCAGAAGGCACCAGAGACTGGTGTGGTGGATCTGGTCAATTTTCAGCAATACGTGATGAATGTCCATAGGGTAGATACACGAGACCCTAAAGCTGTGAATATGAACCTCCCAAGTGAAACATCAGGTGAAAAGAGCAATGAAATGGTGTTAATCCAGGCAAACCCAGTTTAGGAACAAGTCCCCGGTCATGGTTAAGCCATGGATTGTGGCATAAGTGAGTGCACCATAATAGTCTTGGCCAAAGAAAACTGAAATGCCTGTAGCAGTCAACGCCCCAGAGTTGGAATCTGGGCCTCACCATGAGAGATTGAAAGGTCGACTACATAGAGTGTAGCGAGAATATCTACCGGCAGCAGAGAGGTGATGCCGTTGATGCTCAGGGCAAAGAGTGTGACACTGAGGACAATTCCCTGCGGGACACCCTTTTCCTGCTCCATTGTGCTTGAGAGGACGTCCCCACCTGTACAGTAAGTGACTATCTTGCAAAAACTACATGACATTGTATATGAGGAAAGTCTTGCAGAGAGCATTTATGAGTATGAGAACATCATTTGAAGAAGAGTGGAACTTACAGAAGCTGTACTGTAAAGAAGACAGATGGCCTCAGCGGTACAGGAAAAAGGCTAATCTATCATTTAGCAATTTTGCCATCAATAGCAAATGCATGAGGTTAGAGAAATAGGGTGGAAACTAGCGAGGGTAGAATGATGCCACCCCAGTTTGCAAAAGGCGAGCAAATTAGCCATTTGCCAGGAGTCTACGAAGGTACCTTCTGTCCAGATCCTGATAAACAAAATAACCAGAAATGTCATGCCTGCTGAGGCGTTGGTCAAATACAAGACCAAAGAAACGGTGTGAGATCACTACTTCCAGGCGAACCTTATTTAGAAATAAGTCTGTGTTAGGATGGAGCCGTGTATGGCGGCGGAAGTGCACCACCTAAGGAATATGCCCTCCAGGCCTAGATAGGAGGGGATGCGGGGGCCCTCTTCGAAGAGAAGACCCTCACGGGAATGGCCGTACGCTTCCCGGAGGCAGAACTCCGGGCGCTGTCGTCTTTGAGGACTTATCGGGTGATGTTTAGCTCGCCATGCAAGTCTTTTTCTCCCTCCGCTTCAAAACCTTAGGCAGGCAGGGCGGCTTCGGAGGATAAACCATCTTAAAGCCACCCAGCCTACCACTGGGTGTGGGCGTACATTCGCGAAGCTCCTTTAGTGCTGTCCTCTTTTCAAAGAGCAGCTTTAGGAACCACGGAAGATTGTCTCACGACCAACTTTAGGGGTGTTGTCTCTTGTGAGCCTAACGCGAGGCCGTTTCGCCTTACGGGAAATAGTCACACTGGGAAAAAGAGGGGGAGCCCTGGTTTTAGTCGGGGCTGGGTGTGAACCCTTGTGCCGCCAGCTTAACCAGGGGAGCGCCCGGGGTGGGTAGAACCCGCAGAAGGGTTCCGAATGGGCATGGAAACGATTGTGCTCGTAGACCTGGCGGGGCCAGGAGCAGAGGGTGCCTTTCTTAACATTGAGGCATAGGACGTCCCAGGCAGCGACGGGCGCACCAGGACCAAGTCTTTAGCCTTGTGAAATCAGAGACGATCATGGGCCTAAACGGCCATGATTTCCTTCTCAAGGAGATATGCACCACATTGTTTCGAAGAAAGCGGGGTGCGGATCTCCGCAGCGACACATTTGGACTATTCGTGTGCGTCCTTGGAGCAGTTACACAGACTTCGGGAAACCCCGACTTTGCACGTCAACAGGAGCAATTAGTATGGCCAAAGCGGTGGCAGTAATAGTACCTCAGCTGCAGTGAATGAATGAATGCGTGACGAAGAGTGTAGGGGTGGGTCTCGAGGCCCCATGTACATCTCTTGGGGGCCTCTAGGTGGCCATCCCCTCCAAAGATACCACGGATCCCATTCGAGGAACTTTTTTTCTTGTCTTGTGCCGGCGAACCGGCATCCGGCGGGGAGGAGAGGGGGGGCAGGTATACTGACCCCCTGCAAGCTGGTTGCACATGCAAGTAGGACATTAGAGGGCATGGGCCGACAGGCCATGCCATCCCTTGCTCCTTCAAGGTGGTTGGCCCTATCGAGCCGCTCCCACTGGGAGTGGCCAATTATGAGCCACCTGACTGCCGCTGGAGAGAATGAGTCGCTCAAGGGCGAGAAAGCACAAGGAAGGGGGGGGGACCTCCATTTTTTCGGTAGAACTGCCCGAAGGCTCCGATGATGGTTAAGGGAGAGTTGATAGTTGATGGGTTGATTTTATAATCTTTATCATTGGGTATGGTGACCCTATTGTATGTTTCAACACGCTGCAAACGCTATCACCCCACGCTGTAGCCCATGCTGCAAGGGATGAATATGGGGCTGGCCGAACCAGATGCATCAGCATGGCGGCCCCACCTTAGGAATGCATAAAATTGATAGGCTGTGAAAAGTGAGAGAAAGGGTATGTGAGGAATGTGAGGGTGGGGATTAAGCAGGTTGTTTCCTCTCCCCCCAAATCGGAGCTCAGGGGTAAGGAGGCGTTGTCCCCTCCCCCTTATATCCGATAGGGATAGTTGGGTGAGAGGAAGCTGGTCGGTGTCTACTAGGTGAAATTAGAGGCCGACCAGAGAAAGTTGTGGGAGATGTTGTAGGGAAAGTGAGGAAAGAGGGGAAAAACACAAGCTGTCAGAAAGGAGATGAGGCTAAGCTGGGGCCAGACAGGGCGCTGAGTCCCGTCAGCACAGTGGCCAGGATGGCAAATCACCCTCTTCCCCGTAAGGGGAAGAGGGTGAGGGGAAAGCCACCATAGACATAGCTTTGGGAGATAAGTAAACCTCCTCTGCAATGGAAGATGGTCCCCTGGGAAAGCAAAGGTGGGGGGGCGGGGGCACCACCTTTTCAGAGGTGGAGCTGCCTGTGGGTATCTACAAAGGTGAAGCCCCTCCACCATTTGAAGGGGTGTCTTGTATTACTTCATCCTTCTCCTAGGTAGGGTGATGGCGCGCTTAAAGCTGGCTCTCAATGCATTAACAGTCACTCACTATTTCCTACAGTTGATGCAATGATGAAATTTAGAGGGAAAAAATGGCTGTAAAGTAGATATTATGACCTTCCCCCAATGCCTTGGGAGGTTACAAGAAAAGTCTTCATAGCATCAGAAAGTTCCAGAATGCGATCATTTACACATAATCAGTCCATGGGTCCAGCTAAGATGGGCCTTGACAGCCCAGATCGCCATTCAGGCGAGATTGTCTTCGAGCTTTAACCATAAAGGATGGAGCTGTCATAGACACTTCATATGATGTGTACTGGAAGGTGAGTAGAGTCAACATTAAACACACCATGTGCCTAATACTTACTTACCTTAGCCAGCGAGCTTTCAGCCCTCAAAACACCTTATGGTATATACTACCACTCGAATAAGGACCCATAAGGGGATGAAAGAACCTCTGTGGATAGAAGAGCAAATTTGGAAGGGATTAGGCAAGTATGTAATAAAGAAAAGTTGAGATAAGCAGGTCGACTAAGGAGTAGGGTGGGTGAATGCCTATTATTATCTTACCCTGGCGCTAGGTGAACCCAGAATGGCATGCAGTTCACCAAGGCACCTTAGAATGTCTAATGGAGTGAACTCTGTCCTGGTGAGAACAGTTCCTCCTGGTACAAAGTGCGAGTATACAAAAGGTTGAGGGGGATAGCCATAATAAATAATAATAATTGATTAATAATAACAATACTACAACTAAATAAAGATAAAGTAGCACTAAAGGGGAGCGAGGGTAAAGGGCACCAACAACTTTCCCAGGCTTTAGCAGAGTGTTCACCTCAAACCAGTGACAGGGCTTCCCTAATTTGCACTCAGGCAAGGAGGATGTGCAGTTCCTCTTGGTACCAAGTGCAACAGTTACATAGGGTACCCCCCCCCCTCCTCCTGTGGGTTTGATTCACTGAGCTGCTTCATTCCATAGGAGGATAAGTAGGAGCCATGAACTATTATAATACAGAGGTAGATAATCAAGGATACAAAACATCCAACAAACCTCTACTAATGGCTTTCCTTCTGTAATAAAGGTCATAAATGTAACGAGACCTTTGATGGTGTATTCGAAAAATTGGCCACAAAGATTCCACTTTTCGCTTTCCTTCATGTGATTCTGTTTCAGCTGAAAACAAAACAATATTGTCATTGTATTAAAACCTAATGGGTGCAAATAACAATTATTTATTTATTAATGTGGGAAATAAGCTAGATGAAAAAACTCAAGATGCAATGAATGGGAAAGATAAAAGTAAAATAGAGAAATGAGGGGTGGAAAGAAAGTATTTTTTTAATTCCATCCATAACCAAAATATTTCAAAGGGAGAAAAACTCCTACTCTAGGTAAAATCATATATGGCAGGGTCCTCCTTTCTCAAAGTAGAGGTTCAAGATCTTGCCAATGCTGCTGCAATACCCATGGACAGGGTTACAAGAGGTGGCAAGGTGGCAAGAGCTGTGAAGAAGATGAAGAACAATAAGGCACCGATACCATCAGGTTTGTCAGCAGATTTGATCAAAGCAACAGATGACATTGGTATCAAGGAGTTTACAAGGCTATGTGAAACGGTGTTAAAAAGAGAGAAGATACCAGATGCCTGGTGTTCCAGCTACACCATTCCTGTATATAAAGGGAAGGGGGATTCTGGAATAAAGGTATAGGAAAAAATCCTTGAAGAGAGAAAGAGGCAAATAGTGAAGATAGATGAGTGCCAGTTTGGTTTTCAGCCTGGAAGGTCCACAACTGATGCTGTGTTGATTCTACAAGTACAGGAAAAATTCACTGAGAAGAAAAGGTTGTTGTACAAGATTTTTGTGGACCTAGAAGGCTTTTGACAGAGTTCCCAGGAAGGTTATAGCATGGGTTTTGAGGAGACAGCTGGTTCCTGAGACTTATAACCCAACTGATGGCACTTTATGAAGGGACAAATTCTAAGGTGAAGATGGGTGGTGGAGTGTCACAGGAGTTTCCCATAAATGTTGGGGTTCACTAGGGCTCAACACTAAGTCCCTTATTATTTATAGCTGTAATGCAGGAGGCGGCGAGTGATAGAAGAGGTGTTGGTTTGTACAAACTTCTGTAATTGGATGATCTAGTAATTACAGCAGAAACTGTGCAAGAGGAAACAGAAAGGTTTGAGGAATGGAAAAGATCACTGGAACGAAGAGGAATGAAAATAAATGTGGAGAAAACTAAGGCCATGATTACAGGCAAAGAACCAACTAAGAGAAGGAACACAGGAAGGTATCCATGTAGTTGCTGTGGAAAAGGAGTTGGGGGTAAATTCTGTACTGTGTACAGACTGCAAGTTATGGTGTCATAAGATATGCTCTGGTCTCCAGGATGTCAGACATGAGGGAACCACTTTGTGTGCCCATTACGTGTACAGCAAAGTGAGGGGCAGATACCTGAGGAACACAGATTGCTGGTGGAGGGGGGTGAGATAGAAGTAGTGGATGAATTTTGTTATTTGGGTGATATGCAGAGCTGTAATACAGGTGCTGAAAGAGCAGTTAGGACAATAATTGCATATGGGTGGAACAAATGGAGAGAGCTAGCCAGTCTTCTTATAAATGGACACATCCCACTTAGTAGCAGAGTAAACGTCTTCCGGACATATGTCAGAACTGTCATGACTTACTCTTCAGAGACATGGTCACTTACCCGACAGCTGGAGAAGCTCCTGTGCAGCAGTGATTGCAGAATGTTAAGGTATATGACACATGTCAGGTGGGATGACAGAATATCAAATGAAAGAATGCTATAAATGGTTGGACTGGAAGATATTGCAGATGAGATAAGCAGAAAAAGATTGAGATGGTATGGCCATGTTAGAAGAAGAGAGGAAGGGCACATATTGAGGAGAGCCTTTGAAATGGAGGTGCAGGGAAGACGAACTAGAGGCAGACCAGAGAAGACCTGAGAAGATGGGACATTGATGAAGAGAACATCATGGACAGATATGAGTGGAGGAGACTCATAAAACGTCCAACCTCACGATAGGGAAAGTATGGATGCTAAACGAATATGATGATGATGGACAGGGTTACACTCAGGCAAGAGGAAACACTGCTTCCAAATACAGAGAAGTTAAGCCGCATCAGTGTGTGCAGTGGCTAAATAGAGGCCCATTTGGGGTCACTTTGATGGCAACAGACATACACAATAGATACTCGTGGTTCTGATGCCATGTTAAACTGTTAAGTCCCTAATGGAGAAAAGACATCTTAAATGATGGGAGATGGGTGTAAAAATCCCATTTTTTTTATAACCATTGAGATATTGATGCGTTTGGAAACAAATGGGAGAAGGATAAGAAAGACAGTCTGACAACAGTTGTTTATTGGTTTCATTCATTCTGAGCTGGTTCAGAATGGCAAGAAGTTCAAAGTACTAAAATGAGAGTGGGTAAAGAGAGAGAGGTATAAAGTGTTTAAAAAAAAACAGCCCATATTTTGCAAACAGTGAAAATATGAAGGTTTATGGTAAGGAACAGGTTGGGCAGCTGCCAAATCCAAGTGGAGCAGAAATTAAAAGAAGCAAATTAGTTAAAAAAGGGGCAGACCACTATGTGATAAAACATTTTAAAAGATGACAGTTTAAAATATTCTTTGGCTAGAATGAAACAAAAGGGGGATGGGCAAGGGATAGTTAAAAGGGTTGGGAAACAGGAGGACTGCAGAGTGGCAAAATACAGGCATTCTAGTAGAAGATAGGTGACTGATTGGTCCCCACCACAAAAACCTCAGCAAGGGCTGATTCAAACCAGCCGAAAAAAGATGACTGTGGGTAAGTCTCGTGTGGCTGATATGAAAGCGGCAAAAGGCCACCTGTAAGGACTGTAGTCCCTGAAGTTCGAGGGCCAAGAGCGAACAGACTTTTTGATTTTATATAATTTAAATGAATACCCATCCCATTTGTCCTGCCACAACTGAAAAATATATTCTCTTATAGAGGAAACAAAATCTCAAAAAGGCAGTGCAGAGTTATCCGGAGAGACAGAATAGGATGAATGGGTCAGCTGATCAGCCCCCTAAATTGCTCAGGACCCAACAAAATAGAACTTGATATCGGGACGCATGCTGGACCAGCCTGTTGCCGATTTCTGTTGTGGTGGAGCGAATGTGAGTGTGTATGAAGGGCCATTCTCCCACCCCTTTTCCCAATACCCTCTCCCTCCTTCTGTAAGAATGTGTGTGTATGAATGGGAATGGGTTTGTTTTGTTTTTGTTTATTTTAAGTATAAAATTGATTTTCATGTACTTTGTTAAAATAATCTTTTATCAAACTACTAAATGTTAAAGATTTTTCTGAGACAGCACTCAAGTAAAGAAATAAATAAACATTGCATGCATTTTGTAGGAAAAACAGGAATAAAAACATTTTGAAGAAATTTAAATCAAATTTAAGGAGTCTTCTAATAGTAGTTGATTGCGGAGGGCTTTAATAGCCTAAAGAAGTGACTGGATCTTGACGAAAATTGAGCTCGGAGGCGCCAGGCCCCATAAGATGCGCACACCCAATTTTTGTCAACTGACGGCAAGATTTTCCCCCGGGGGAAGGGGGTGGCAAATCGTAAACCTTGGTACCATGTAAGATAACTCCTTTTTGTATTTGCTGTCTCTTTAGTATTAATATATATATTTTCGACTGATAGGGTTCCAAGATAGAATTGTCCTATTTATATATAAATAGGCTCATTATGTGCATATTTACCCATATTTTTGTAAATATTATTGTATTTTTTTGTTAGTAAAGGACTGTACATACAATCCATTTCATTCTCCTTCGATTTCTCATGTCCGGATTAGTGTAGGAAGCGGGTTGGATTGATTGGGGTTAGTCTAGATTTTTGGCCTGCTACACTGTGACTAAGGGAGGGTAAGCATTAAAAGAGTGAATTGTCGGTAAAACACTCCTAAAGTCGGAGAAAATGACAAAATCTTTGAAAGGTAAAATATGGATCAGTCTAAAACCTAAAGGAATGGCTGAAAGTTCAGCGGTAAAAATAGAAGCTGCCAATGGCAAAGACAATGTTAAATACTCTCCTCAGTAGGTGGCTGCAGCACCCAGACCACAGTCTGATTTGGAACCATTCCTGTATATTGGGCAGTGTTGTATATGTGAGGTTGCGGGCTATTTGAACAGACTCTTAAGGGAGATTGGGTCTGCAGATGAATTATCCATGCTGGTACAAACTGTAGAGGGTGAAGCACGGCAACTAGGGGTCAGCAACGATGGAAGGGCAAGGACTCTTTGGGCACCCAGGTTGGAAAGATAATCTATCAGAAGTTCAAGGGGATGGGTAAGGAAGGCAACCTACCAAATGCAGCCATTGACTCGGCAGCATACAGGCATCTGTGAACCTCTGATACAGGGGCCTGCTGTAGATGGCAGAGGTATCGCATACAAATCTGGATTTGATGATAGGGCAAGGAGAGCACCCAACTCTCACAGTATAGGCTGTTGATGGGAGAAATGCGGAAGGCTCTACTGGAGACGAAGTCCAAAGTTGCCAAATGGGTTCAGCATTTTAAGGAGTGAGGGGAAGCTGAGGAATAAATTTGGCATCCATAGTCTAATTTGGATTGGATGAGGGCAGTATACAGTGACCGCAGTGTTTGATAATCACTGACCCATGACATGTGGGAGAGGACTTTCAAAATGTCTAGAGCCCGCAGAGAACTCGTTCGAATATGGTGTAGGTGTGGTAACCAGGATAACTTGGGATGGGAATTACACCCAGAAACTGAAACTCAGAGCTCCTCTACCCCACTGGAAATACATAGCCTTAGTTTTGTTGCTCATGGAAAAATGGAATTCTATTTTCTTTTTCTTTTTTCTTTTTTTTTTTTAGGAGCCTATCTGGTGGTGACTGCATACTTGGGTATATGTCATGGTACTAACTACAGCCTACAACTAGGCTATATTTAAAAAAAAGTAAAAAGTATAAAAAGATAAAGGCTAAGAACAAAACAAAGCCAAAAAGATAACAATAAGGAAGCGCTCTCCATCATTGGGGGTAGGCTCACCTACTCTGGGTGCAGGATTTCCCCCCTAAAATTTAGGAGCACATCTGGCGACTGCCTACTTGGGCATAAGTCGCCGTACTCACACACAGCCTACTGCTAGGCTATATTAAAAAACAAATAAGAAAAAAACTGTAAATAACAATTAATAATGCTAAAAAGGACAAGGGTTAAAGAAAATAACAAGAAAACATAGCAAAAAAGAAAGAAGGGGGCACGCTCTGGCATGCCCCCTTCATGCAACCTACAAAAAAAAACAACCAGTCAGATGAAGGGGAGGAGGCCAGCCTCCTCCAAAAGTCAGTGTGCACGAATCCGTCCCGGAATGGGACAGGTAACGTAGGCGAAGATTACCCAGACTTGGGCATTCAACAAGAATGGGCCAAACAGTCTGGGGGACAATGCAGTCATCACAGTAGGGCGAAGGCAAGCGCTCCATCAAATGGCCGTGCGTCCAATTCGGGGACCTCAGAAAGCAACCTGAAGCCATCACGGCATTGGGGATAGGTCCATAGGAACAGTCGCGGTGCAATGGCATGCAACTTTAAGTTGCTCTTGACTGTCTGCCATTTTCTTTGCCAAGCAGCCCAAAGTGCTGCCCATATTCCTGCCATGTAATCTGTGTGATGAAGAGCAAAATACTGGTCTGGTCACCCAGTCCTCGTGGGCTCTTTGGCACCCTCATCGGCGCACTCATTAGCCACAATTCCTACATGTCCAGGAAGCCAGCATAAGATAATCTTGACATCTGTCCGGCTCATTCAAACTTTGGCATCACTGATTCGTGAAGTGAGATCACTCAGGAAATTTTGGGAGTCGCTATAAATCACAATCCAGTCTCCAAACCAGGTACATCGCATAATCTCCCATACTGAGTGGTGTACTGCAACCAGCTTGGCTGTGAAGACAGATGCAGCAGCCCACTGACTTTAAACAGAAGGGATACAGCGTGGAAAGTGACCCACTCTTGGAACTTGGAGCCATTTGTATACACTGGCATGGTTCCAGCATGATACAAAGTTTACTGTAGAAGCTTTGGGAGCAGAAGTGTGGCGACAAATAGTCAAAGGGGGTACCTCCCAGGGTGGTGTCCTGCCAGAAACAGGGACGCCACTGGCCCGAGAGCTAGACCTAGCTCTTGAAGGACTTTCCTACCCCTAAACCCAAAGGGCTTACGGTATGAATGGTGACTCTCGGTGGCATAGTCATCGTCAAGATCAGCTGCGGATGCAGTGAGAGCTGTTGGCCACTGAGGAAGGCATCAGGCTTCATTGTACAGGGTAATAATGCCCTGTGCAAGCGCAGACCAGGTGGCATCTCACCAGCATCGACAAGTAGGCTCTCAATGGGGGAAGTGCGGAAGGGACCGGTCGCCAGGCGAGGGCCGGTGTGGTGGATCGAGTCCAACTTCCGCAATAGACGCTCGGCTGCGGATGCATAAAACTCGCATCTGTAGTTGAGCTTCGAACGAACAAAGGATCGATAAAAAAAGTAAGGCAGTAGCCCTATCAGCGCCCCAAGCGCTAAACGTCACGGAACGGAGAATATCCATGGCGCAGGTATAAGCGACCCTAAGGCTGCGAATATGAGCCTCCCAGTTGAGGCGTGGGTCAAATACACGACCAAGGAAACGGTGCGATTCAACCACTTCCAGGCGTAACCCATTAAGTAAAAAGTGTGGGTAAGGGTAGAGTCGTGGATGGCGGCAGAAGTGCACCACCTTAGTCTTGGCCAAGGAAAACCGAAACCTGTGCGCTTCGGCATAGCGAAAGACGCGGTTCAATGTCTATTGGAGTCGACGCTCCAGAGTTGGCATCTGGGCCGCACCTAAAGAGATCGATTTTTTTTTTTTTTATGGAGCCCATCTGGCAACTACCCACTTGGGCATAAGTCGCCGAAAAACACGACAACCTAGAACTAGGCTACTTTAAAGTAAAAATATGAAAACTTAACAATGATATAAATTGGAAAAACTTAACAATCGAAGCAATCTCCGGCAGCGGGGGGAGGTCCCCCTCACCCCGGTGCAGGAGAGTGCAACCTACAAACAAAACAATAACAAAAAAAGGAACCTTAAATAAAGGGGAGAAGCCCGGCCTCCCCCCAAAAGTCAACAAGTCCACAAGTCAATGTGCACGAATCTGTCCCGAGCACAAGGGACAGGCGGTAGCAACCCCGCCCATCCCGGTACTGGGACAGGTATCGTGCGCGAAGATCACCCAGACTGGGAAATTCGACAAGAATGTGCCGAACAGTCTGAGGGACGACGCAGTCGTTGCAATAGGGCGCAGGCGAGCGCTGCATCAAATAGTGATGCGTCACACGAGTGTGTCCGATTCGGAGACGACAGAAAGCAACCTGAAGCCGCCGCGGCATTGGGGGATAGGCCCATGGGAACAGTCGCGGCGCAATGGCACGCAACTTTAAGTTCCCTTCGACCGTCTCCCATCTTCTTTGGCAAGCAGTCCGAAGAGCTGCCCGTATTCCTGCCATGTAGTCAGTGTGAGGAAGAGCGAAACGCTGGTCCGGTCACAGAATCCTCGCGGACTCTTTGGCGCGCTCATTCCCCGCAATTCCTACATGTCCAGGAACCCAGCAGAAGATAATCTCGACATCCGCCCAGCTCGCCAAAACCGTGGCGTCACGGATATCGCGAACCAGGGGATGCGGAGATTCCAATGCCCCGAGAGCACTCAGGGCGCTTTGTGAGTCGCTATAGATCACAATCCGGTCTCCAAACCGGGCACGTCGCGTAATCTCCCGTACCGAGTGGTGTATTGCCACCAGCTCGGCCGTGAAGACAGACGCAGCGCCTGGTAGAGCCCCGCTGACTTCAAACAGAGGGGATACGGCGTGGAAGCCGACTCCCTCTTAGGACTTGGAGCCATCCGTATACACTGGCACGGTTCCAGCGTGACACGATGTGTGCTCCAAAAAGGTTGAACGCAATACTCCCGGCGTGGTACAAGCTTTGGGAGCAGAGGCGTGGCGACAAATAGCCAAATGTGGTACCCTCCAGGGTGGCGTCCTGGGCAGAACCAGGGGCGCCACCGGCCCGAGAGCTATATCTACCTCTCGAAGGAGTTTCCTGGCCCTAAACCCAAAGGGCTTAGGGTATGACTGGCGTCTCTCGGCGGCATAGGCACCATCGAAATCAGCTGCGGAAGCAGTGAGAGCTGTTGGTGACTGAGGGAGGCGCCGGGCTCGCGCATACAGGCGGGTGATGCACTGCACGCGGCGCAGAGTGAGTGGCATCTCCCCAGCATCGACCAACAGGCTCTCAATGGGGGAAGTGCGGAAGGCACCGGTCGCAAGGCGAAGGCCGGTGTGGTGGATCGAATCCACCTTCCGCAATAAACGCTCGGCTGCGGATGCATAAAACTCGCATCCGTAGTCGAGCTTCGAGCGAACAAAGGATCGATAAAAAAGTAAGGCAGTAGCCCTATCAGCGCCCCAAGCGCTGAACGTCACGGAACGGAGAATGTCCATGGCGCGGGTACAAGAGAACCTAAGGCTGCAAATATGAGCCTCGCAGGTGAGGCGTCGGTCGAATATAAGACCAAGGAAACGGTGCGACTCAACCACATCCAGGCGCACCCCATTAAGAAACAAATCTGGGTCGGGGTGAAGCCGTGGATGGCGGCAGAAGTGCACCACCTTAGTCTTGGCCAAAGAAAACCAAAACCTGTGCGCTTCGGCATAGCGAGAGACGCGGTTCAATGCCTGTTGGAGTCGACGCTCCAGAGTTGGCATCTGGTCCGCGCCAAAAGAGATCGAAAGGTCGTCCACGTAGAGCGTAGCGAGAACATCTTTCGGCAGCACCGAGGTGATGCCGTTGATGCTCAGGGCAAAGAGTGTGACACTGAGGACACTTTCCTGAGGGACACCCTCTTCCTGCTCCTTTGGACCGGAGAGGGCTCCCCCCAACCGTACGCGGAATCGACGATCTCGCAAAAATTCAGATATAAACATTGGGAGGCGTCCCCTCGCCCCCATCGTGTGGAGAGTCTCCATGATACCGTATCGCCATGCGGTATCATAGGCCTTCTCCAGATCGAAAAACACCGTGGCGTAGTGCTGTCTACGAAGGAAAGCCTCGCAGACGGCATTTTCCAGTCGGAGCAGAGCATCCGACGTGGAGTGGAACTTGCGGAATCCGCACTGTGCGGTGGACAGATGGCCTCCGCTGTCCAGGAAAAAGGCTAATCTAACATTTACCGATTTCTCCATCAACTTGCACACGCAAGAGGTTAGAGAGATTGGGCGGAAACCGGTCGGAGTAGAGTGATCTCTCCCCGGTTTGCGAAAGGCGAGCACAGTAGGGATTCGCCAGGAGTCTGGGAGAAGACCTTCCACCCAGATCCTGTTGAACAAATCTAACAGAAAGGCCATGCCTCGCTCACCCAGGTGTCGAAGCATGGCGGACTGGACATCGTCCGGACCATGGGCGGTGTCCGCGCACGAAGCGAGAGCGGAACGCAACTCACTCACAGTAAACCTGTCGTTCAAGGGTTCTCCGCCTCTGGAGGTAAAGTCCAGCCGGCGGCCTTCCGCGACATCACGACGTGCATTGAATGCTGGCGGAGCAGCATCACGGCTAGAGAATGCGGAAAAAGCGGTCGCTAAGGATTCCGCCACGGACGCGGGGTCCGAGATTGCGGTCCCATTCTCCTGGAGAACGGGAGGGAGGGGTCCTGCGAGAACTTGCCCCGAATCCTTTTGACTCGCTTCCACACCTCAGCTAAAGGGGTCTTCCCGTTAAGTGAAGACACGTATGCCCGCCAAGAAGAGGGGCGGGCGTGCTTCGAAATATACCGGAACCTAGCCCTAGCCCGACGAAATTCACCCACAGTGAAATCGTTCGGGCGGCGCGTGTAGGCATAACGCTTCTGTTTGAGGGCCGACTCACACTCGGCCGACCACGATGGGAGTGGTCGGCGTGCAAAACGGCCAGACTTCCTAGGAATAGTAGTCAGGCCCACGGCGATGAGGTTGCCGGAGAACTCAACGGACTCATCTACTGACCTAAACTCCTCGACTGAGATAGAGAATTCAGTCATTTCCTGAAATGTAGGCCACCGCGCCCGCGCCAAGCACCACCGAGATGGTCTCTCAGGCGGCAGTTGCCCTGAAAATGATATTTGAATGGGAAAGTGATCACTACCATGGAGGTCATCGACCACCCCCCAATCAAAATCAGGCTGTGCATCCAAAGAGCACAAAGATAGGTCAAGGCAAGAAAATGAAGCGGTTCTCGGACAGTGATGCGTAAACTCATCCACGTTTAGGACACCCATCTCAAGCTCTTCGATCAGATCGGCAAGAACTTGTCCCCTGGGATATATGGAGTAATCTCCCCAGAGAGGATGCCTGCCGTTCAGATCTCCAAGCAAGAGATAGGGCCTCGGCAACCGTGCCACGACGCGGCGGAAGTTCCCCGCGTCGAAGTCAGCTGATGGTGGAATGTACGCAGAAATGATCCAGGTGCATCTGCACAGCCACTGCCTGAAAGGAGGGATCTAAAGAGAAAGGAAGAACGGAGAAATCATGCCGGGTGTAAACCGCGCAACACCCAGCCCGGCCATCCCGCGGTGGTGGGGTCGCAAGAACCTTGTACCCCGGGAGGGCGGGAAGAGGGCACGCGCCTAGCATGGTCTCCTGCAAAAAGATAGCTAACGGGGAGCGGGACGAGACGAGCCTCCGCAGCTCCTCCCAGTTGGCCCGGAGTCCACGGCAATTCCATTGAAGGAATATGCCCTCCAGGCCTAGCTCGGAGGAGACGCGGCAAAACCCCGGGCGCTGTTGGCCGGACAAAGCGCTGGAGGCGCTGTCGCCTTCGAGGACTTATTGGGTGAGGTTGGGCTCGCCATGCGAGTCTTTTCCTCCCTCCGCCTCGAAACCTTAGGCGGGCGCTGCGGCTTCGGAGGCGGGGGGCCCTCTTTTCGAGGAACCACCGTCTCCGAGCCACTCGCTCCACCTCGGGGAGTGGGCGAAGGAGCCGAAGCTCCTTTGTTGCTGTCCTCCTTTCGGGGGACAGCTTTAGGAACCCCCGAAGATGGCCTAGCGACCATCTTCTGGGATGTTGCCTCCTGTGAGTCTAACGACTCGGTGGAGGCGCGTGGCCGTTTCGCCTTGCAGGAAACGGTCACGCTGGGGGAAGAGGGGGGAGCCCTGGTTTTAGCCGGGGCTGGGTATGAACCCTTTTTGCCGCCAGCTTTACCAGGGGAGCGCCCGGGTTGGGTAGAGCCCGTAGAAGGGCTCCGAATGGGCGCGGAAACAACCGTGCTCGTTGGCCTGGATGGGCAAGGAGCAGAGCGTGCCTTTCTAACTACTGAGGCATATGACGTCCCAGGCAGAGCCGGGCGCACCAGGACCAAGTACTTAGCCTCGCGGAATGAGAGTCTATCCTGGGCCTGAACGGCCAGGATTTCTTTCTCCAGGAGATATGCACCACATTGCTTCGAAGAAGCAGGGTGCGGCTCTCCGCAATTGACACACTTGGCCACACACGATTTGGACTTATCGTGTGCGACCTTGGAGCAATTTACACAGACTTCGGGTGACCCCGACTTTGCATGTCTACATGAGCGATTCGTATGGCCGAAGCGGTGACAGTAATAGCACCGCCGCGGCAGTGGCACGAATGCCTTCACGCGGTAGCGGTACCAACCGGCACGCACCGACTCAGGGAGCTTGTCACAGTCGAACGTGACGAAGAGTGTAGGGGTGGGTCTCGAAGACCCTCCCTGTTTTCTCATCACACGTTCGACCTTGACCGCCCCATGGTCGGCCAGCTCTAGGGTGATGTCCTCAATGGAGTAGTCAACGAGTTCCCTCGCATAAACTACTCCTTCCACAAAGTTCATGGTAGAGTGCGGCGTCACACTCACCGGGGTGCCATGAAGTGTCCGAAGAGCACTTATCTTGGCCGCCTCGGCGGGATTCGCCGCATTCGCCAGAAGGCTCCCGTCCGAGAAACGGGTCACCTTTGGGTCATAACCAATTGCACTAGCTAATCCTCTTCTCTGATGGATCATGTTGCCGTTGGACAACATGGTGCCATCAGTGGAGCGAATAACGAGGAAGCGTTTGAAGCCAGCGGGCTCGAAAACGCCAGGTAACCTCTGAATCAGGGGCCCCGATGTCATCGAGGCTCCGCCCTGTGCACTCATGGTGTTAGTCTTGGTCAGGGGCTCCGCACACGAGGGGGTAGAGGGGCCGGATGTGCCGATCTTGGCTTGGTCGCCTACCAAAGTGGCAGCAGACCCATCCGTCCCTGCAGCCCCAGCGGATGGAGAGGAGCCCCGAGTCTTCTTCGTCTTTTTAGTATTTTTAGTCTTTTTCTTTTTTGGAGAGGCGGGCGGGGAATGAACCCGCTTCTCACCTCCGCCGGCAGAAGCCCCTAGGCCAGATGGACCGGCCTCAGCCAGGTCCCTCTCCGAAATGGAGAAGGTCCTGGTAGTCGTAGGGGCACCTGTCGGAGGAGATCCCTCCCCTCCTTTTACTGCCTCGGAGCCCTCAGCCGTTTGAGGAGGACCCTGCATAGGGGCGGATTCGGGTTCGGTGCTTGCCGCCGAGCCCGAATTCCCCCCCATGGAAGGCCCTACCGTCTGAGGCTGGGTCTCCTCAAGGACCATTTCTATCACAGGAGGGGCCTCCAGTTGGCCATCCCCTCCCAGGACATCGCAGGACCCCTTGGCAGTCACCAGTCTTGTGTGGGGAGGCACAGGCCTTGACCCCAGCAAGGTTTAAAATTCTTGCCAGCAGGTCTTTTCAGGGAAGCGACCGAAGGGGCCTGGCTTCCCTCTCCCCCCTAAGGGGGTTTGCCCTACCGAGCCGCTTGCACGAGGGGCGGTCGGCAATGGGCTGCCTGCTGGCTTTCTTGGCAGTCCCCTTAGAAAGCAAAGGAGGGACTGCCGCTGGAGATAGGGAGGTGCCCGAAAGCACCTTCAGAGAAGGGGGTGAGGGGGAGTCCCCTACACCCGTAGGTGTAGGAGAGGAGTAAGCCTCCTCTCCGGTTAAAGAAGTGTGGAGGGTCGCCTGCGCAAGCACAAGGGAGGGGACCTCCATTTTCTCGGTGGAGCTGCCCGAGGGCGGCTCCGTTGATTTTCTTGGGGAAGTTGGGGGTTGGGTTGTTTGTTTTTTTTGTCATACATGGGCATGGTGACCTTCTTTTTAATACGGGACGCAATAGCTCATGACCTCTCGCAGTTGCCCGCACTGCGAGAGGTGCTTACAAGCCCGGCAGAGCCAGGCACCGCCATTCGGGACCACCCCTCCCGCCTGGTGGCCTGGCAGTCCATCGGCATGGCGGCTCCACCTTGGACACGGCGTAAAATTGATAGAATGTGAAGAGGAGAGGAAAGGGGATGTGAGGAAGGTATGGGTGGGGATGAAGCAGATTGTTAAAAAAAACACATCCCGAACCGGATCTCAGGGGTTAGGGAACAATGTCCCCTCTCCCCCCAGCCCCGATCCGGGGTGGTTGGCTTGAGAAGAAGGTCAGCATCTACCCTGTGAAATTAGAGACTGACCAGAGAAAGTTGTGGGAGAGGTTGTATGAAAAGCGACGAGGTAGGGGAGAAATCGGGCTATCTGAAGGAAGGAAGAGAGGCTAAGCTGGGGCCGGACGGAGCGCTGGATCCCGTCAGCACGGCGGCCAGGATGGCAAATCGCCGCGCCCCTTACGGGGCTAAAGAGATCGAAAGGTCGTCCCCGTAGAGCGTAGCAAGAACATCTTCCGGTAGCATCGAGTTAATGCCATGATGCTCAGGGCAAAGAATGTGACATTGAGGATACTTCCCTGCAGAACAGCCTCTTCCTGCTACATTGGGCCTGAGAGGGCTGACCGCATTCGTACACGGAATCGACGATCGCGCAAAAATTCAAATATAAACATTGGGAGGCGTCCCCTCGCCCCCATCGTGTGGAGAGTCTCCATGATACCGTATCGACATGCGGTATTATAGGCCTTCTCCAGATCGAAAAACACCGTGGCGTAGTGCTGTATACGAAGGAAGGCCTTGCAGACGGCATTTTCCAGTAGAGAGCAGAGCATCCGACGTGGAGTGGAACTTGCGGAAGCCGCACTGTGCAGAAGACAGATGGCCTCCGCTGTCCAGAAAAAAGGCTAAACTAACATTTACCAATTTCTCCATCAACTTGCACACGCAAAAGGTTACAGAGATTGGGCGGAAACCGGCCGGGGTAGAGTGATCTCTTCCCGGTTTGCGAAAGGCGAGCACAGTAGTGATTCGCCAGGAATCCGGTAGGAGAACCTCCACCCAGATCCTGTTGAACAAATCTAACAGAAAGGTTATGCCTCGCACACCCAGGCGTCGAAGTATGGCGTACGGGACATCGTCCGGACCATGGGCGGTGTCCGCGCACGAAGAAAGAGCCGAACGCAACTCCCTCAGAGTAAACCTGTCATTGAAGGGTTTTCCACCCCTGGAGGTAAAGTCCAGCCTGCAGCCTTCCGCGACATCACGATGTGCATTGAATGCTGGCGGAGCAGCATCCCGGCTAGAGAATGCAAAGAAAGCGGTCGCAAAGGATTCCACTACCGACGCAGGGTCCGAGATTGCAGTCCCATTCACCTGGAGAACGGGAGGGGGGTCCTGCGAGAACTTGCCCCGAATCCTTATGAGTCGCTTCCACACCTTTGCTAGAGGGATCTTCCAGTTAAGTAAAGACACTAATGCCCGCCAAGAAGAGCGGCGTGCGTGCTTCGAAATATACCGGAACCTAGCCCTATCCCGACGAAATTCATCAACAGTGAAATCGTTCGGGCGGCGCTTATAGCGCATGTAGGCATAGCGCTTCTAACTGAGGGCCGTCTCACACTCGGCTGACCACCTCGGGAGTGGTCAGCGTGCAAAACGGCCAGACCTTCTAGGAATAGTAGCTAGGTCCGCGGCGATGAGGTTGCCGGACAAGAACTCAACGGCCTCATCTACCAACCTAAACTGCTCGACTGAGATAGAGAATTCAGTCATTTCCTGAAATGGAGACCACCGCGCCCGTGCCACCCACCATCGGGGCGGGCTCTCGGGCGGCAGCGGCCCAGAAAATGAAATTTGAATAAGAAAGTGATCACTATCATAGAGGGCATCAACCACCCACAATCAAAATTGGGCTGTGCATCCCGAGGGCACAAAGATAGATCGAGACAGGAAAAGGAAGCGGTTCTCGGCAGTGATGCATAAATTCATCTACATTTAGGACACTCATCTCAAGCTCGTCGATCAGGTCGGCAAGGAGTGACCCCGGGGATTGATAGAGTAGTCTCCCCAGAAGGGGTGTCTACCGTTTATATCTCCGAGCAAGAGAAAGGGCCTCGACAACTGTGCCACAACGCGGCGGAAGACCCCCCCGCGTCGAAGTCGGCTGATGGTGGAATGTACGTGGAAATAATAGTATACCTTCTATCAAGGTGTAGCTACACAACTACTGCCTGAAAGGAGGTATCTAAAGCAAAGAGAAGAACGGAGACATCATACCGGGTGTAAATCACACATCCCGCCCGGCCCCCATCCCGTGGTGGTGGGGTCACAAAACCGTTATACCCCGGAGGGTGGGCAGGGAGCATGCAACCAGCATGGTCTCCTGCAAAAACATAGCTAACGGGGAACGGGACGAGACGAGCCTCCTCCGCTCCTCTCAGTTGGCCCGGAGTCCACGGCAATTCCATTGAAGGAATATGCCCTCCAGGCCTAGCTCGTAGGAAACGCGGGGGCCCTCTTCGAACAGAAGACCCTCACGGGAATGGCCATACGTTTCCCGGAGGCAGAACCCAGGGCGCTGTTGGCCGGACAATGCGCTGTCGCCTTCGAGGACTTATTGGGTGAGGTTGGGCTCGCCATGCGAGTCTTTTCTTCCCTCCGCATCGAAACCTTAGGCGAGCGTTGCGGCTTCGGAGGCGGGGGACCCTCTTTTTGAGGATCCACCGTCTCCGAGCCACTCAGCCCACCACCAAGCGTGGGCTAAGGAGCCAAAGCTCCTTTCTTGCTGTCCTCCTTTCGGGGGACAGCTTTAGGAACCCCGGAAGATGGCCTGGCGACTAACTTCATGGGTGTTGCCTCCTGAATCTAACAACTCGGTGGAGGTGTGTGGCCATTTTGCCTTACATGAAACGGTCATGCTGGGGGAAGGGAAGGGAGTCCTGGTTTTAGCCGGGGCTGGGTGTGAACCCTTTGTGCTGCCAGCTTTAACAGGAGAGCAAGCACCCGGATTGAGTAGAACCCGCAGAAGGGCTCTGAATGGGTGCGGAAAAAAAAACCTCATTCAAGCAAAGCATTTAAGCCGCTCGCCTGAACTTCTCACATGCTACCCCATTGTAGAAAGCTTAGAGTAGGAAAGGGGCGCAAAGAAAAATAAATAAAGAAAAGTAGTGAAACGAGTTTCAAACGTGCTTCCTGCGTCCCGGTACAGCCGTTAGCATGAGTCCTAAACCACTTGGCCATCCTGAGTCCCTCTAAGAGGTACAATTTTGGTCAGCATATTATAGAATAAATATTGCTTTGCTTGAGTCTATGCAAAGAAATATGACAGAAAATTGACAGTTTACCCTATGATGAAAGGCTTAGTAGACTAAATCTACATATATTGGAAAGGAGATAAGTGAGGGACTTGATTGAAGTCTTAAATGGGTAAAAGGTTATAATAAGGGAGATATAGGTAAGGTTCTTATTTTCAATGAACAAGATAGGACATGTAGCAATGGGTCTAAACTGGGTAAATTTAAGTTTAGGAAAGAGAAATAGGTTCACTAGTCATATGATAAAAACGTATTCCCTGTTGAGTATTAAGAACAGATTGAATAGATTTATGGATAAGGATGTTAGGTGGGACTGAACTGAGTGATGGGAACAGTAGCTGCCTAGTATAGGCTATTGATTAGCCTTTTGCAAACTCTTATGTTCGGTGGGAGATTTCATTGGTGAAGTTGAAGATAAGTGGATTGGGGAATTGTGGAGTGATTGCATAAGAAAAAGTCTGGTTACAAGTGAGTCTTGGGAATGAGTTGAATATGGAGCATCACTTTGTAATATTGAATGCCTCATTGTATTCTGTTGGAGAAAAAGGGTTAAAATTATATGCAAAGAAAAATTAGGATGCAGAAAAAGAAAAATATGTTGCATTTAATTTAAGTAGTATGATTCAACTGGAAATGGATGAGGATTAGTTTTAATGAGTAGCTGGAACGCTGTAAGGATAATGAAGATGTTCTTGTTCCTGTAATGTTAATGTTTGGAATGAGTGGATTGGTTAGAATCCTGCATGGCAATCTTGGACCTATCAGATAATTTAAAATGTGAGAATGCATGAAACAAAATGTTTTATCCACTTCTTTCAACTGTAGTGAATGATGTGGCTAGTGTGTGAAAGTTGTAAGATGAAGAAGAAACAAAAGAACCATGTGATTGTGTCATTGCAAAGGAGAGTGTTAAGAAGGTCAGAATGAATGAATAGAAAATTTTAACTAATCCTTCATCAGGTATTTCAGTACTCAACTCTTATTAATTACCTTCTCTCATCTTCTGATCTAATTCTTCAAGTGTTGGTTCAATTAGTTCCCAGCCTTCAGGGGGTGGCTTACGACTCCTCTTAACCTTAGGCATTGATACAAATTTGGCTTATAAATAATTCTGAAAAATAGAAGAAAAACATCATTAACTTTATAACTTTTACCAGTTTCCCCCAAAATGGGGCTGTATGATTTAGTTTCTGGCTGCAAGATTTAACTTTCAAAACAATCTTTTAGATGCATTTCTGAAGTGCATGTTGACTCAGATGACCTGTGATAGGCACGTGTTGCTTTTGTCATCCAATGAATTATGTTATGTATTATAAGATGAATTGAATATAAGCAAATGTAGTATACTTAGTATAGGTAGGTATAATCCACTGAATAATTATAAAGAATGGGAGAGTTTTAGGAAGGTCAAAATGGAAAAGAGACTTAGGCATCATGGTAAGTTCCGACCTTCAGCCTAGAAAGCAGTGCATAAGTGCTAGGAATAAAACTAATGGGCTATTGGCGTTTATTGGGAGGGGTGACATCAGGAGCACTGATGTCATTCTGAAATTGAACCTAGCATTAATTAGGCCTCATCTTAACTATGCGGTGAAATTTTGGTCTCCATATTATAGAATGTATATTGCTTTACTCGAGTCAGATGACTAAGATGATTCATGAGTTGAGGAGCTTGCCTAAATCTTTATACATTAGAAAGGTAAGAGTTCGAGGGGGATTGATTGAAGTCTTCGGGTGGGTAAAGGGTTATAAAAATGGACATACATAAGGTTTTAAATTTAGTGAACAGGATAGATGCAGCAATGAGTTTAAGCAGGATAAGTTTAAGTTTAGGTAAGAGATTGGCAGAAATTGGTTTACAAATCAATTGGTAGATGAATGGAATTTTTTTTTAATTATCTCATCTAAGGACTGCCTTCTAGGGCATAAGTCGCTGTACTCAAGCTAGCCTGTATCTACGCTATATTATAAGCCAAATAAAAAAAATACAAACAAAGAGCAAAAGAAAAACAAACAAATTGAAAAAATATAGAGCGAGTTCCATTGACAGGGGAAGGCCCGCCCTCCCCCGCCAAAGAAGACCACGATCCATATTTGAATATTAAATAACGGGGAGAAGGCCAGCCTCCTCCAAAAAGTTCAAAAGTCCACAGGTCGGTGTACACGAATCCATCCCGAGTACAAGGGACAGGCGGTAGCGACCCCGCCCATCCCGGTACTGGGACAGGTAACATGCGCAAGGATCACCCAGAATGGGACATTCAACAAGAATGTGCCGAACAGTCTGGGAAACGAGGCAGTCATTAGAATAGGGCGCACGTGAGCGCTCCATCAAATGGCTATGTGTCACACGAGTGTGCTGAACTCGTAGACGACAGAAAGCAACCTGAAACGTTCGCGGCATTGGTGGGTAGGTCCATGGGAACAGCCCGGCGCAATGGCAAGCAACTTTAAGTTCCCTTTGGCCGTCTCCAATCTTCTTTGCTAAGCAGCCCAAAGAGCTGCCTGTATTCCTGCCATGTAGTCGGTGTGAGGAAGAGCGAAACGCTGGTCCGGTCGCAGATTCCTCATGGACTCTTTGGCACCCTCATCGGCGCACTCATTCCCCGCAATTCCTACATGTCCAGGAACCCAGAAGAAGATAATCTCGACATCCGCCCGGCTCGCCAAAACCGTGACGTCACGGATATCGCGAACCAGGGGATGTGGAGATTCCAATGCCCCGAGAGCACTCAGGGAGCTTTGTGAGTCGCTTTAGATCACAATCGGTCTCCAAACCGGGCACGTCGCGGAATCTCCCGTACCGAGTGGTGTATTGCCACCAGCTCGGCCGTGAAGACAGACGGAGCGCCTGGCAGAGCCCCGCTGATTCCAAACAGAAGGGATATGGCGTGGAAGCCGAACCCCTTTCGGGACTTGGAGCCATCGGTATACACTGGCACGGTTCCAGCGTGAAATGAGGTGTGCTCCAAAAAGGTCGAACGCAATACTCCCGGCGCTGTACAAGCTTTAGGAACAGAGGCGTGGCGACAAATAGCCAAATGTGGTACCTTCCAGGGTGGTGTCCTGGGCAAAACCAGGGGCACAACCGGCCCGAGAGCTATACCTAGCTCTCGAAGGAGTTTCCTGGCCCTAAACCCAAAGGGCTTAGGGTATGACTGGAGTCTCTCGGCGGCAGAGGCACCGTCGAAATCAGCTGCGGATGCAGTAAGAGCTGTTGGCGACTGAGGGAGGAGCCGGGCTCGCGCGTACAGGCGAATAATGCACTGTACACGGCATAGAGCGAGTGGCATCTCCCCAGCATCGACAAGTAGACTCTCAATGGGGGAAGTGCGGAATGTACCGGTCACCAGGCGAAGGCCGGTGTGGTGTATCGAGTCCAACTTCTTCAATATGCGCTCGGCTGCGGATGCATAAAACTCGCATCTGTAGCCGAGCTTCGAACGAACAAAGGATCGATAAAAAAGCTAGACAATAGCCCTATCAGCGCCCCAAGCGCTGAACGTAAGGGACGAAAAATATCCATAGCGCGGGTACAAGAGACCCTAAGGCTGATAATATAAGCCTCCCAGTGTAGTAGTTTGGTTGTCCGCCTCCCCTCCCCTATGTCTAATCTTTTTTCTTCTTTTGCAGAATGTGTGTGTGTGTGGATCGTGTGATCACCGTCTTTGCTTTGTGTGGGGGGACTCGATGGATCTCTATCGTGCTCCCCCATTCATCTCCTGTTTTCTTTTTAGGCGGATTCTTTCAGTAAATATTGTTAGTTTAATAGTTTGGAAGTCATTAGTTGTGACTGAAGAAGGAAGAACCGCCTGGACGGAGGATAGGTGAGTGAAGATTGTGTGAGAGTGGATATGGTTGAATGAGTTAGGAGTAAAGATGTTTGAGTGTGGCAGTGAATAGGTGACTGAATGTGCCTTCTCTTTTCCAGTTCCGTGGTACCGATTGTCGCCGACATCTGGCTTTCAGAGACGGCTGAAGCCAATCCTGACCCTCGCAAGTGTGCCTACCTTTTGGGGCAATTTTCTAAGGAGTGGACCTTGGCCAGCACCTTCCAGTCTCCAGGGAGTGGTTGAAGCAGCATCCAACCGACTGTGACCCAGCAGTTGGTACCAACAAGCGTCCCAGCAACCCAAAATCCTCGGCTTTGCCGAGGCCTGGACCCCTCAGAATCCCGCAGAAAGTGATCCACCTCCCACTTTCTCCAATACGTCTCACTCGATAATCTTTTTTCTTCTTTTGCAGAATGTGTGTGTGTGTGGATCGTGTGATCACCGTCTTTGCTTTGTGTGGGGGGACTCGATGGATCTCTATCGTGCTCCCCCATTCATCTCCTGTTTTCTTTTTAGGCGGATTCTTTCAGCAAATATTGTTAGTTTAATAGTTTGGAAGTCATTAGTTGTGACTGAAGAAGGAAGAACCGCCTGGACGGAGGATAGGTGAGTGAAGATTGTGTGAGAGTGGATATGGTTGAATGAGTTAGGAGTAAAGATGTTTGAGTGTGGCAGTGAATAGGTGACTGAATGTGCCTTCTCTTTTCCAGTTCCGTGGTACCGATTGTCGCCGACATCTGGCTTTCAGAGACGGCTGAAGCCAATCCTGACCCTCGCAAGTGTGCCTACCTTTTGGGGCAATTTTCTAAGGAGTGGACCTTGGCCAGCACCTTCCAGTCTCCAGGGAGTGGTTGAAGCAGCATCCAACCGACTGTGACCCAGCAGTTGGTACCAACAAGCGTCCCAGCAACCCAAAATCCTCGGCTTTGCCGAGTCCTGGACCCCTCAGAATCCCGCAGAAAGTGATCCACCTCCCACTTTCTCCAATACGTCTCACTCGATTAGATAGTTAAGGGTGCACCCATCTTTCGCGATATCTTGGTTCTAATATTTGTTGCGTGGCCAAGATCTTATTGTAAGGCCTTTTGTGTAAATATACATGTGTTTGTTGGCCAAGGTATTATTGTGAGGCCAACTATATATATTTTTTTTGTGTGTTTAGAAATTGTAAATATTTTGGTGATTGGTTGAATTTGCATTTTTATTATTTACTGGGGTTGTGGTTGATCGCCATTATTCATTGGTTTTTAATAAATTTAGAAAATACTCTCTCTCCTCAATACACTCTCCTTGAACCACCGAGCGGACCTTGTCAGGGCGGCGGGAAATTTTGGCTGGGGACTCGCGATCCCGCCGCTACACAAGGTGAGGCGTCGGTCAAATACAAGACCAAGGAAACGGCGCACCCCCAGTGAGAAACAAATCTGGGTCGGGGTGGAGCCATGGATGGCGGCAGAAGTGCACCACCTTAGTCTTGGCCAAGGAAAACCGACGAAAACTGTAAGCTTCGGCATAGCGAGAGAAGCGGGTCAATGCCTGTTGGAGTCGACGCTCCAGAGTTGGCATCCTGGGCTGCGCCAAAAGAGATCGAAAGATCGTTCACGTAAAGCGTAGCGAGAACATCTTCCGACAGCACCGAGGTGATGCCGTTGATGCTCAGGGCAAAGAGTGTGACACTGAGGACACTGCCCTGCTCAAATGGGCCGGATAGGGCTACCCCCACCCGTACGCGGAATCGACGATCTCGCAAAAATTTAAATATAAAGATTGGGAGGCATAACCTCGCTCTCATTGGGTGGAGTCTCCATGATACCGTATCACTATGCGGTATCATAGGCCTTCTTCAGATTGAAAAACACCGTGGCGTAGTGCTGTTTACCAAGGAAACCCTCGCAGACGGCATTTTCTAGTCGGAGGAGAGCATCCGACGTGGAGTGGAACTTGCGGAAGCCGCACTGTGCAGAAGACAGATGGCTTCCACTGTCCAGGAAAAAAGATAATCTAACATTTACCAATTTCTCCATCAACTTGCACACGCAAGAGGTTAGAGAGATTGGGCGGAAAACCGGCCGAGGTAGAGTGATCTCTCCCCGGTTTGCAAAAGGCGAGCACAGTAGCGATTCGACAGGAATCTGGGGAGAGACCCTCCGCCCAGATCATTTTGAACAAATCTAAGACAAAGGCCATGCCTCGCTCCCCACGTGTCGAAGCGTGGCGTAAAGTCCAGCCGGCGGCCTTCCGCGACTTCACGACGTGCATTGAATGCTGGCGGAGCAGCATCCCGGCTAGAGAATGCAAAGAAAGCGGTCGCAAAGGATACCGCCATTGACGCGGGGTCCGAGATTGCAGTCCTATTCACCTGGAGAACGGGAAGAGGGTCATGTGAGAACTTGCCCCAAATCCTTTTGACTCGCTTCCATACCTCTGCTACAGGGGTCTTCCCGTTAAGTGAAAACACGTATGCCCGCCAAGAAGAGCGGCGGGCGTGTTTCGAAATATACTGGAACCTAGCCCTATCCCGACGAAATCGTTCGGGCGGCGCTTATAGCGCATGTAGGCATAACTCTTCTGTTTGCGGGCCGTCTCACACTCGACCGACCACCACGGAAGTGGTCGGCGTGCAAAACGGACAGACATTCTGGGAATAGTAGTCAGGCCCGCAGCGATGAGGTTGCCGGAGAAGAACTCAACGACCTCATCGACTGACCTAAACTCCTCGACTGAGACAGAATATTCAGTCATTTTCTGAAATGCAGGCCACGGCGCCCGCGCTAAGCACTACCGGGGTGGGCTCTCAGGCGGCAGCCGCCCTGAAAATTATATTTGAATGGGAAAGTGATCACTACCATGGAGGTCATCGACCACCCCTCAATCAAAATCAGGCTGTGCATCCGAAGTGCACAGAGATAGATCAAGGCAAGAAAATGAAGCGGTTCTCGGGCAGTGATGCGTAAACTCATCCACATTTAAGACACCTCCTATCCAGGTGAAGTTGCACAGCCACTGCCTGAAAGGAGTTATCTAAAGTGAAAAGAAGAATGGAAACATCATGTCGGGTGTAAACCACGCATCCCCCAGCCCGGCACCCATCTCGTGGTAGTGGGATCGCAAAACCGTTATACCCCGGGAGTGCAGGCATGGGGCACGCGCCTAGCATGGTCTCCTTCAGAAAAATAGCTAACGGGGAACGGGACGAGACGAGCCTCCTCCGCTCCTCCCAGTTGGCCCGGAGTCCACAGCAATTCCATTGAAGGAATATGCCCTCCAGGCCTAGCTCAGAGGAAACGCGGGGGCCCTCTTCAAACAGAAGACCCTCACGGGAATGGCCATACGTTTCCCAGAGGCAGAACCCAGGGCGCTGTTGGCCGGACAATGCGCTGTCACCTTCGAGGACTTATTGGGTGAGGTTGGGCTCGCCATGCGAGTCTTTTCCTCCCTCCGCCTCGAAACCTTAGGCGGGCGTTGCGGCTTCGGAGGCGGGGGACCCTCTTTTCAAGGATCCACCGTCTCCAGGCCACTCAGCCCACCACCAAGCGTGGGCTAAGGAGCCGAAGCTCCTTTCTTGCTGTCCTCCTTTCGGGGGACAGCTTTAGGAACCCCGGAAGATGGCCTGGCGACTAACTTCATGGGTGTTGCCTCCTGAATCTAACGACTCGGTGGAGGTGTGTGGCAGTTTCGCCGTACGGGAAACGGTCACATTGGGGAAAGGGAAGGGTGTCCTGGTTTTAGCCGGGGCTGGGTGTGAACCCTTTATGCTGCCAGCCTTACCAGGGGTGCCCGGATTGAGTATAACCTGCAGAATTGCTCTGAATGGGTGCGGAAAAAAACATGCTCGTTAGCCTGGATGGGCCAGGAGCAGAGGGTGCCTTTCTAACCATTGAGGCGTAAGACGTTCCATGCAGAGCCGGGCGTGGCAGGACCAAGTCCTTAGCCTCGCGGAATGAGTCGATCCTGGGCCTGAATGGCCAGGATTTCTTTCTCAAGGAGATATGCACCACATTGCTTCGAAGAAACGAGGTGCAGCTCTCCGCAATTGACACACTTGGCCACACACGATTTGGACTTATCGTGTGCGGGCTTGGAGCAATTTACACATACTTCGGGTGACCCCGACTTTGTACATCTACATGAATGATTTGTATGGCCGAAGTGGTGACAGTAATAGCACCACCGCGGCAGTGGCAGGAATGCCTTCACGTGGTAGCGGTACCAACCAGCACACTCCGACTCAGGGAGCTTGTCACAGTTGAATGTGATGAAGAGTGTAGGGATGGGTCTCGAAGCCCCTCCCTGTTTTCTCATCACACGTTCAACCTTGACTGCCCCATGGTTGGCCAGCTCTAAGGTGATGTCCTCTATGCAGTCGTCAACGAGTTCCCTCACATAAACTACTACTTTCGCAAACTTCATGGTAGAGTGCGGCATCACACTCACCGGGGTTCCATTAAGTGTCCGAAGAGCACTTATCTTGGCCGCCTCGGAGGGATCCGCCACATTCGCCAGAAGGCTTCCGTCCGAGAAACGGGTCACCTTCAGCTCTCTACCAATTACACTAGCTAATGCTCTCCCCTGATGGATCATGTTGCCCTTGGCCAACATGCTGCCATCAGTAGAGCGAATAACAAGGAAGCATTTGAAGCCAGCAGGCTCAAAAATGCCAGGTAACCTCTGAATGAGGGGCCCCGATGTTATCAAGGCTCTGCCCTGCGCACTTTTCATCTTAGTAAGGGGCTCTGCACCCAGGGGACCAGAGGGGCCGGATGTGCCGATCTTGGCTTGGTCGCTTACTGAAGTGACAGCAGACCCATTCATCCCTGCAGCCCCCGCGGATTGCGAGGAGCCCTGAGTCTTAGTCTTTTTCCTTCTTTTTTTTCTTTTTAGGAAAGGAGGGTGAGGAATGAACCCGCTTCTCCCCTCTGCTGGCAGGAGCCCCCAGGTTTAGGTTCAGGTTGTTGAGCCACCCTTTGTGTTGGGATATGGCATTTATTTTTCTGTGGAGAAGAGAAATAATTTATTAGCCTTGTTCATTTCTCTTCTTCCACACACACTGCAAAAATTTCTTTGTTGCTCTTACTATTCTTGTTGTCTTATCATCTTTATCTTTTTTTCCACACTCAGTCCATAGTCCTCCCTTCTCTCTACCTCCTCCCAACTCTATCGCCAATTCTTCTTTCAATTTCTCTTTCTCTAGACTATGTCCCACACATTCCACTATCAAATGTTCTATAGATTCTCTCTGCCCCAATAGGCACCATTCTCATCTGTCTTCTCCTCCATTCCATCTGTATGTCCTCCCCTTCACCTCCAAGGATCCAGCCCGTGCCTTGAATAGTAGCCAGTTTGCAAAACTCCCATCATACATATTTGCAGTGCAAGGCTCCTTTTTGCATCTGTATATGTTCAGACTTCTCTTTCCATTATTCCTCTTCTCCAGAGCCTTTCTCCTGAAACTACTATTTTTTGTTTCAGCTTTCCGTTTGCTCTGTCTTCTATATAGATTGCTTCTAATTCATATTTTGCATCCACTCTCATTACCTCTTTGTGCCACTCAGTCCTATCATAGGCAACATACACATAGCCTGCCCATGTCTCTATTCCCATCCCTTGCAGTCTCAACTTATAGTTTGTTTTTATCCTTGCCACCCTCTCCTCATACCTACTCCAGCCCATTTCTCCTCTCAGTGCCTCTACTGCTACATAGGGATTGGCCCCTAGTGCAATTCTTGCCACTTCATTTTGGATCTTTTACATTCCCTCCAATTCTGTCTTTGTCACTTTGCAGACTTCATACCCATACAGGCTTCTTGGGACTGCTATCCCTTTCCACAGTTCCCTTATCATTTTAGACTTATTTGCTTGCTTAGTTGCCATGTTCATCAATATGCCAGTCATTCTGAGCATATTTACTTCATTTTGTCTCTTATGCTTCTCAAATATATCCTTCTGTCATACCCAAGTATCTATATTCATTTACCACTTCTAGGATGTCGTTTCCTAGGATCCATCCTTCATCTCTTCGTTCTCCAAATATCATTATTTTGCACTCTCCTCTACTAAATTTGACTCTCCATTCTTCTCTATACTGGTACACCACATTCAAAAGTCTGCAAACCCTCTGCTGTTTCACTAACCAGAACTATGTCGTCTGCGAATCCCAGGGTTGTCAATATCCGATCTCCAACCATGACTCCTTGGCCTTCCCTCTTTACTCTCTCCAACAGTTCTTCAATGAAGAAGCTAAACAAGCTCACCTGGTACTCACCTGGTAGGGCAACCTTACAGCAGCGCATGGCGGCAATGACCAAGCAGCCCAATAGTACACCCTTGTCTAATCTAGATATCGTTCAGCATCCAACCTGTTTCTAGGTCTTTCAGATTTAGTTTGACTTTGTTGTTTTCATACGATTTTGGTATTACATTTAGAATATTTGCATCCATCCCCAAGTCTCTTATTCTTGCAAGCAATTTTGTTCTATCCACTCTATCAAAGGCTTTCTCTATATCAAGAAAGCAGACATTGGTTAGCGATCGGATATGTTTTTGGCGATCTCTCTCTTCAGTGACGTTTTTTCATTTTGGATTTTTTGGTATAATATATTTAAGTTCGGGAAGATAGTTAACTATGAGTGTTAGACATAATACTAAAGGAATTTTTAATTACACTTTGAAAAGTTTCTCAGTATGGCTGTTTCTTTGGATGAAGTGAGTGTGCCTTTTGATGTAAGCAGTGTGTATGTAGTTTATCGTTTTTGTGGTGTTGAAAGAAGATCAAATGTATTTGAATGCCCGGTTTGTTATGTGACTAGTGCAAATGTGGCTTTGGTAGAGGAGGTGAGTCGGTTACGTGATGAGTGCAAGAGATTAAGTGAGTTGGTGAATGAAGTGAGAAGGGATGCAAGTGTACACATGAAGAATGTGGCTGGGACCAGGAGGGTGGAAGATAGGCCTAGAGTAGGGACTGATGTGAGTGAAGATGAGTGGTGGGTGAAAGTGAACAGAATAGATAAGTTAGGACAGGTTAGGTGTGTGAATGAGAAGGACATGGAACCTGTTAGGCGAACTAACAGATTTGATGCCCTGAGAGAGGAAGAATTTGAAAGAGATTTGTCTGATGTGGCCATACCTGAAAATAGAATAGGAGATTGAGTGAGTGAGAGCAGGAGGAAGGGTAATATTAGGCCTAGAGAGAATAGGAGAATGACTGAGGTGATTGTGATGGGTGACTCTCAGATTAGGTATTTAGATAGGAAGTTGAGTAAAAGTAAATGCAAGGGAGTGAGAGTTTGTCTGCTGGGTGCTGGTGTAAATGATGTGTGTGAGAGGTATGATAGGCTGGTGTCTGGGTGTGAGAGGGAAGCAGTTGTGATTACACATGTCGGAGTAAATGATGTAAAGAAGGTGGGTACTTGTGAGTTACGACAGCGGTATAAAAGGCTGATTGAAAGGATGTGTGAAAGTAGAGTAAAAGGTGTTGTTCAGGTGCGCTTCCAAGAATGGATGTGGGGATGGAATGGTTGTCTCGTGCAATGGGGTTGAATGAATATGTGAAAGGTTTGTGCAACGAGTCAGGATTGGTGTTTGTAGATGTTTGGAATGGGTTTTATGGAAATAAGGGTTTGTATGCGATAGATGGACTCCATCTGAGCCGAGATGGGGTTGAGGTTTTGTGGCGGAAATTAGATAGTGTTATTAGGTCTTTAGAGGCGGGAAACTAGGTTTTGATAATGGTCAGGAAAATTTAATGGCTCAAAGTGAGGCAGGGAATGGAAGGAAACACAGATTTGTAGAAGGTAGGCAGGCTAATGGAAGTGCTTTAGGGTTAAATTATTTGAGTAGTGATAGTGGTCAGGGAAATACAAGAGCACAGGGTCGGGGAAGAGAAAAGAGATGCAGAGGAGATAGGCCCTCAGGTGCTTCAGGAAAAGGTGGGCTGAGTTGTCTTTACACAAATGCTCGTAGTCTTAGAAATAAGAGGGATGAATTATTTAGTTATATCATTCATGAAGATATAGATATAATATGTATAGTTGAATCATGGGTTAATGAAAATATATTTAATGATAATGTGAGTGAATTTGAACTAGAGGGTTACACTATGTACATTAGTCAAAGGAGAGATAGGACTGGTGGTGGATAGGACTGGTGGTGGGTTGATTATTTATATCAGAAATAGCATTTCTTCAAATCTAAATAACTCTATAAAGCAAGGAGAAGGTGAATCATTATGGATAGATATTAGGGTTGGTAAAAATAAGAAAATACACTTGGGAGCTTTTTATAGACCACCAGGACAGATTGATTGTTTCAAATGATGATCACTTGGTTCAAGGATTAAGTGTAGGGGAATCATTGGAAACAGTAATCATAACATAACATAATTTCACAGATGACAAAAGCCACAAGGGCCTACTATCAAAGGTCATCCGCATGCATCAAAACCCACCCAGAAAAAGCACCATCGCCAGGGAAAGACAAAATCAAACTCCCCCACAATATAATATAACGGATGACAAAAGCCACAAGGGCCCATCATAGGTCATCCAAGTCAAATGGCCTCTTTTTTAAGGCACCCAAACTCCCAAGAAAACTTCATCCAGAGGATTGCGTCCAGAAACAAGGGTATCACCAATCAAGGCTTGTCAAGAACTAAAACATGCAACTATAGATATATACAAACAATATTAATATATACAAAACTTAGGAATCATCACAACCTTCCCTTCCCATAAACTCATCCAACCTACTCTTAAATACATTTAAATTTGGACTACCTACTACCCTCCGCGGCAATTTGTTCCAGAAGTCTACCACTCTATTGGTGAAAAAATATTTTCTTAAATCCAACCTACACCCTTTCTTTTTAATTTTCAAGTGGAGACCTCTAGTCCGATTTCCATCATCTAACTCAAAAAACTTACTAACATCCAATTTATCTATCCCAGAAAAAATTTTAAAGAGCTCAATCATATCCCCTCTCACACACCTCCTTTCGAACGAGAACATATTTAATACCATCAGTCTATCTATATATTCAAGGTGCCTCAGGGAAGGAATAATCTTTGTTGCCCTCCGTTGCACTGACTCAAGAAGGTTAATATCGTGTCTAAAATGTGGGGACCATGCTTGTATACAGTACTCTAGATGTGGCCTAACATAAGAGTTATAGAGTTTAAGAATAACCTCCTTACTTTTGTTACTGACATTTCTCTTAATGAAAGCCAGCACTCTATTTGCTCTATTTCTTGCTTCAATACACTGCTTAGAAAACCTTAATGACTTATCTATTACTACTCCTAGATCTTTCTCATCCTCTACTGAGCTCAGCCAATGCCCATCCATTTCATAGTTAAATTCTCTATTATCTTTTCCCATGTTAATAACTTTGCACTTATCAAGGTTGAAAGTCATTTGCCCCTTATGTGGCCAGGATAACAATTTATTTAAATCCCCCTGCACTTTAAAATTATCATCAATATCTTTAACTATAGCTGCTAATTTGGTATCATCCGCCAAAATTGACACTTTATTACTAACTGCCTCCCAAGATCGTTTATATAGATGACAAATAATAATGGACCGAAAACTGATCCCTGAGGAACCCCACTGATGACATCCCTCCATTCTGACTTTACACCATTTAGCACTATGGTTTGGTTTAATTTGCAAATAGTTACTGGTAGAACAACCACAAACTCCACAAAAATTCCAAATTTTTATAGGGGAGATTACGATAAATTACGCAACATGCTAAATCAGATTAGGTGGGATATAGAATTCCATGGAAAGAATACTTATGAGATGTGGGATATTTTTAAGACTATATTAAACATGGTTCAGGAACAGTGTATTCCAATGAAGTCTATTAGGAAGAAATCTACTTCTTTAGTTACATAATCCAAAAAAATCTAGTAAATAAGTTAAACACGATCTACTTTTTCTAAACCAATGCTGAGCATCATTAATTAACCTGCTACTCTCTAGATGATCAGAAATTCCCTTCTTAACTATCTTCTCAAGAATTTTACAGACTATAGAAGTTAAGCTTACCAGTCTAAAGTTATTTGGGTCCTCTTTGCTTCCCTTTCTAAAAATTGGCACAAGGTATCAACAGTAACAAGATTATTGATGGCAGAAAATGTGAATTCCTACACAGAAAAAGGTGTTTCAACTTCTGCAATTTTGGCTCAAAAGGGGCAGAAAGGTTGCAAGAAGGGCACTAACTGCTTATATTTCCACCCAATCCTGTGCAAATTCTCCACAAAGAACCGTATATGTACAAATCTTGAGTGTACATATGTACACCTTAAGGGAACCAAACGGAGAGAAGAGGATATTCCCCTTGAAAATGTCAACATAGGCCAAAGAGATGGTACATCATACTCCAGAACTCCGAGAACTGAACCTCGACAACAGTCAAAAAACGGCTGGACCACAATGTTGGAAGACATGATACTTGGTCTTCAGAAAGACATAGAGAGAGACATGGCAAAACTAAAGTTAGACATGTCTCTTCAGTACCAGACATGGATTAATTTGATGCCCAATTACTGTCAAGTAGGGCACCAAGGGTGGCAGCCCAGTCCAACCTTACTGCCAATGCAAGCTGCACACCCGAGATGACAAATCAAATGCCACCCAATACCTATGGGCGAAGGATCAGTGTGCAAAGTATGAAAGCAACTGAGCCTGCTTCCTACTACTAAATACCAGATCCATCAACCCTAGTGCTTCCAGCCAATGTAAATACAAAATCAAGGAGATCGAAGCACTAGTTGGTGATGAGAATGAAAATGGCAACTTTGTACCCTTCATTGCCATAACCGAGTCCTGGCTGGATCAGTACATAACTGATGCCCAGCTATGTATAAACCAGTTTAACATCATCAGATGCGACCGTAATGGTAGAGGTGGAGGGGTCCTCCTATACTCCCATGAGAGCCTGCCCATTACTTCTATGAATTCGTATGATGATGGCACATGTGGATGTATCACAACATTCTTCTCCACTATAAAAACATGTGTAGTAGTAATATATCGCCCTCCTGGAGATGAGACGACTAGTTTTTCAAATATGCTAAACTTTATATCCCAGTTGATCAAAGATAATACTGATTCATCTTACCAAGTTTATCTAGCTGGTGGCACAAACCTTCCGTTTATTGACTGGTCTGATGAATCTTTCAAACCAGGAACTTCGTCACTAAATCAAGAGATGGGTGGTTCTCTGCTTCAATTTCTCTCTGAAAAGATGATGAACCAATAGATTCACATCCCAACAAGAGGTAATAACGTCCTTGACATCTTTTGCACTAACAATCCAAACTTGGTTTTATTCACCACGACTGTCGATACAATGATATCTGACCATTCCCTTGTTAAAATACAAATCCAAGCACAGTATGAAAATTGTAGACCAGACACGTCAGTCAGGTCTTGTGATGATTTCAGAGGACTTGATTTTTCCAGAGGTGACTATGAAAAGCTCAACACTGCCATCTATGAAACTGATTGGCAGGCATTTCGCAATATGGGTTGCTTCGAAGAGTTTCCTATCCTAGTCACAATGATTCTGCTTCAGTTGGCTATGGAATATATCCCCAGAAAGAGACCAAGAAGTGGAAAGCCCAAAAAAGCTCATGCCTTAAGAAGAAAAAAGAGAATCTAGAGCAAGCTACAGAAAGTAAAGAGGACTGCTTTAAATGACAATAGAATCAGGAAATTAGAACGAGAGTTGGCACTTTGTGTATTTGACATAAAGGAATGTCACCTAAAACAACTAGAAAAAGATGAAAAGATTCCAATTTCTAATATAAAAAAAAATCCTGAGTGCTTTTACTCATACGCCAAGACTAGATTAAGCATGAAGAGTAGGGTCCACCTTATCAAAAGTAATGTGGGAGACCTTGTTAGCAACCCTACCAACATAGCAAATATACTCCAATCACACTTCTCAGATGTATACAGCAACCCTGATGCTGAGGGCTTAAGATTACCATACTTTGCCTCCCCAAATATTGAAGAACCCACAACAGATGACAAAATTAATCTAACAGAAGCGGAGATCTTGGAAGCAATCAGCAAGATCAATAATAATTCCGCTAGTGGACCAGACAGTATCTCAGCAAAATTTATAAAAAATTGTGCGAGTTCAATTGTAAAACCTCTGTTCATTATCTGGAATGAATCTATTAAATATGGAATAGTCCCCAAATTCTACAAAATGCCTTATATAACTCCAATCCACAAAAAAGGCGAAAAAATAACTGCTGGGAAATTTCTGGAAAATAACAAAATTATAACGAAAAATCAACATGGCTTCAGATCCGGTCATAGCACGCTGACACAGCTGATAGCTCATGTTGACGAAGTTTTAAGTGGTCTACTCGATGGAGCTGACACTGATGCTATCTACCTGGATTATGCAAAAGCTTTCGATAAAGTAGACCACAGACTCTTGATTGAAAAACTGAAAATATATAAATTTCATGAAAAGATAATTAACTAGGTAGAATCATTTCTATCTGATCGGACACAGGTTGTCGTCATTGATGGACATCACTCTTTGCCTGCTCCAGTTAAAAGCAGTGTCCCCTAAGGTACAGTTTTGGGTCCCATATTGTTCTTGATATTTATCAATGACATGGAATCTGTCGTCCAAAACTCGACAGTCAGATTTTTTGCAGATGACACAAGAATATCCAAAAAAGATAACAAGCAGTACAGATAAGGCCTCCCTCCAAGACGATCTAATGAGGGTGATGGAGTGGTCGCACAGCAATAATATGGTGTTGCATAAGCAAAAGTTGACCTGATTATGCATGAAACTCGATGTGAACTAGTGACCTGTCATGGACTCCCCATATACGAACGAGGTGTCTGAGAGCAAGAAATGCAGCTGCCTGGGCACTTAGCGTATTTGGGTCTAGAGATTCCCATTCTATGTTAATTATTTAAAAGTCCATGGTCCGATCCCAGTCAGGGTAGGTGATATTCAGTATATTGAATCTGTCCAAAGAGAATACACGAGAAAAATTTGTGGATATCAAAATTTTACATACTGGAAGAGACTCAAAAAATTGTGCTTAATGTCCTTACAAAGGAGGAGGGAACGTTTTATTATAATTAACATTTACAAGATACTACACAATGTATGTCCCAATGATCCCCAAATAAAATTCTGTCCCCAATCAAGACTGGGCATACAAGCAGTTATTCCCCCTCTAAGAGGCTCAAACCCAGCACTTCAAACAAAGTACGACTCCTTTTTCACTGTAGTAGGTCCACGTTTGTGGAACTCCCTGCCACAAGAGCTGACATTGATTGGAAGTCTTAATGCATTCAAGGCGCAGCTAACCAAGTTTCTCTTCTCTCTACCCGATGAGCCACCAGTACCTGGTCTCCCCCGGGCTCACAGCAACTCTGTGACTGATTTAGCAAGGATGGCAGTCTTGACAATGAGATGGCCAGGCGGGGTCCACGCACCTTCTTCAAGTATTCAAGTAAGTATTTGCCAATTTCCAATCATTAGGTACTTCTCCAGACTCTAGTGATCTAATAAATATCTTCTCAAGAGCTACCGCAATACTTTCTACACCTTCTTTGAGTATCCTAGAATGAATGTTTTCAGGGCCAGATGCCTTACTAGTATTTAGCTCCATTATAAGCCCTTTAATTTCTTCTCTGTCTACATTAATATAATTTATCACTACTTCCCTTAACCTAGAATTATCATCAATTAATCTAACTGGTTTCTCTTCTGTGAATACTGAAGCAAAAAGATAAGGTTACACATAGAAGACTAGTTCATAAATTAAAACTGCATGGGATATGTGGTAAAGTTTTGAATTGGAGATAACTGGATGGCTGAAAGACAGGAACCAGAGTTGTGCTGAATGGGGTGAGGTCACAGTGGAGGGACGTTATCAGTGGCGTACCTCAGGGATCCGTTCTAGGCACTTTATTATTCATAGTTTATATAAATGATCTTGGGGAGGCTGTAAATAGCAAGGTGTCAATTTTTGCTGATGACACTAAATTGGTAGCTATAGTCAAAGAAGTTGAGGGTAGCTTTAAAGTTCAGAGTGACTTAAATAAGTTATTAGCTTTGGCTCAGAAGTGGCAGATGACTTTTAACATTAAAAAATGCAAAGTTCTTAACATGAGAAGGGATAATAGGCAATTTAGCTATGAAATAGATGGGCATTGGCTGAATTCTGTTGAGAATGAGAAGGACTTAAGCGTAGTAGTAGATAGGTCACTGAAGTTTTCAAAGCAGTGTATTGAGGGAAAAAATAGAGCAAATAGGGTGCTAGGATACATTAACAGGAATGTTAGCTACAAGAGTAAAGAGGTTATCCTTAAACTCTACAACTCGTATCTTAGGCCACATCTAGAGTTGTATACAAGCATGGTCACCACACTTCAGACATGACATCAACCTGTTAGGGTCAGTACAAAGGAGGGCAACAAAAAAAAATAATACTTTCCCTGAAGCACCTTGAATATGAAGATAGACTGAGGGTACTGAAAATGTTCTCATTTGAGAGAAGATGTGTGAGGGAAGATATGATTGAGTTTTTTAAAATCTGCTCTGGAATGGATTAATTGGATTTTAGCAAGTTATTAGAGTTGGAAGGTAGTAATAGGACTAGGGGTGACCACTTAAAAATTAAAAAACAAAGGTGCAGGTTGGATGTTAGAAAATATTTTTCACCAATAGAGTGGTAGATTATTGGAATAGTTTGACATCTGAGACAGTACACAGTCCAAACTTGAATGTTTTCAAACACAGATTAGATGATTTTATGGGGAGAGAGGGTTAACTTTGGGGGGTATTCTGGACTCATTCCTGTGGATACAGTTTTTTATTATTGTATATTACAATTGATTTGGATTTTCATGAATCTTGATGATGATGCTCTTTGTTTTTGACACATTCTTGTGCATGGTTCAAATTGTAGATTGTAGATGAATGATCGGATACAATCCTATGGATTGTATGGATGCATTTTGTGGGTGGGCTTTGACAGATGCAGATGACCTTTGATAGGGCCTTGTGGCTTTTGTCATCTGTGAAATTATGTTATGACATATAGCACCCCCTCTTGTTTTCTTACCCTCTCTATTACATTCTGTAGTATATAGAGATTGTCTATGGCTCTTCTTCCAGTCCTGAATCCATTTTGCTCGTCTCCAAGTATCTCTTCATGTTCATCCCACTCCTTCAGTTTCTTTGTCATGATGCTACCAAACAACTTTCCTATCACACTCAATATGGCTACTGGCCTGTAGCTATCCACCAGTTTTTTGCCTTTACCACTTTTAGGCAACAAATTAATCCGGTAATTCTGAAGATCCGTTCAGCAACATATCATTGAATAGGGTTGTCAGTAACTCTTTCATCCTTTCTCCTCTGAAAAGTTACTTGATTGTGCAGGTTCAGGTTCAGGTTCAGGTTGTTGAGCCACCCTTTGTAGCAGGATATGGCATTTATTTTTTTTCTGTGATTAGCTCATAACATTTCTCTTTTGTAATTATTGCTTATGTAAAACAACAAAATGAGGTTTATTATTTCTGTTTAAAGGAAATGATCAAGAATTTAACAATATTTATTTTTCATCTATGAAAGCAAACGTGTGATTTGCATTTATTTGGCCCTATTGAGGTAATTTGACAAAATTATACCTCAGGCTTGATATTGCAAAATGCCGAATAAAAGAACAAAAGATCTCCTCGAGGCCTATCGCCCACCAGATCTGGACGAGGCACTCGACGACCTCACCGAACATCTAATTATTGCAGATAGGGCTTGCATCCCCAAAACCCAGTATAAAACCATCTCCTCATACAGGTGGACTGGGTATATGAAAGAACTTTACAGAGAATTGAGAGTTATTTACGAGTTAAATATAACAAATGCAACATTTGACTCGCTACAACGAAGTAGAGAGATCAAGGAAGAGCTCAACCAGTTGATCCTCGAACAACAACAGAGACAATGGGACGATGCGATTGAGAGCCTCGATCAAGATGCATCCCCCAAAGACTTTTGGAGGAAAGTAAAAAGTCTCAGAGGATCATCTGGAAAAAAGAAGAAAATGGAAATCCAAAAAGAAGATGGATCCATTGAAACTGCAGAAAATATAATCAAAGTGATATTCCAGAGTTATTGGGAAAAAATCTTCAGCATATCGGAAGATGAAAACGAAGATTTTGATATAGAGTTCGAAAACAACATCGTAGATGAGCTTAACACGGAAATACATCGAACGCATCCTCATCACCAGGTGGATAGACTGCGTGACGGAGACGCCGAGATCACCGAAGAAGAGATCCTTGGCGCACTCCGCTCATTCCGACAGAAAGCCCCAGGCCAATCGGGGCTTACGAAGCTTAACTTCGAAAAGGCACCAGCCAACATCATCGAAGGAATGAGACGAATTTTTAACGCATGTCTGAATACAGGGTACTTTCCAGATGCTTACAAGACAGCAAAAATGATCTTCTTGCCCAAGCACAGAAAGGACCCTACATTGAGAGAGAGCTACCACCCAATTTCACTCCTGGAATTTGCCGGGAAACTCTTTGAGAAGATCCTCAACGGAAGACTGGTGTCTCACCTGGAAGAAAACTCCCTCTACAACCCTTGCCAATTCGGGTTTAGAAAGAAGTGAAGTACGGAAATGGCAATTAATGTCATAACGGAAAAGCTTTCCCAAGCCAAACGGGACAGGAGTTATGTGGATATCGTTTGTCGGGATGTGTCAAAGGCGTTTGATAAGGTGTGGCAGCGGGGCATGCAGTATAAGATCTTACGGCTGGGTCTAAGTGAAAACTTAGAAAGAACTCTCTGTGACTATGTCATGGAGAGAGCGGCGTATGTCAGTCTAGGGTGCACGGACGGACCAAAGTTCCCGCTCACTGCAGGCCTCCCGCAGGAAGGGTGTCTGTGCCCCACCCTTTACTCGATATACACCGCGGACGTCCCAGACCCTGTGTACCCCAATTCCCTCAATATTCAATACGCCGATGATTTCAGCCAGATAATCGTATCCCCATGGAGGAATGCGCCGTGGCAAGCTTGCATGACAGCGATGGAAATCGTGAACCTTAACAACTACGAGGCTCAGTGGAAGATAAGAGCAAACCAAGAGAAATTCAAGGTGGTCCCCATCGGACGCACCTTAAGGGCAGACGTGCCTGTGGGGGATATGCGATACCCCTACACCAACGAATACAATGTACTGGGTATGAAAATCACCTCTACCGTGTACAAAAAGCATGTCGAAGAAAGAATTTCTTGAGCCTCGTCTGCTCGTTTCAGAAATCTACGTGAAAGCAACAAGAAGAAGATCTACAATGCCCTTGTAAGATCTACATTGCTTTACCCCGCCTCCACCCTCTCATGCGTCTCAAAACACAAAAGAGGCGTCTTCAAGTAGTGCAAAATAAATGCATGTACCTAATAACGGGTACACGCAGGCATGAAAGAAGACGGCAAGAAGACCTGCACAGAGAGGCGGGGATAATTCCCATTAACAAAGTCATTGAAGAACGGACCCGGAAAATGCAGGATCTGGTTAATCGTGAACTGAGTGATGAAATCACCCAGATGATTAACCAGAACAGAAGAGCTGATTGTCGCCCCAGATTTCCCAGCTCTGCCAACCGAGTGGCTGGCGGAGACGAAGTGCCGTTCTATGCGTAAAATGAGAAAATACCTGTGAAAACAAGATCAAAAATAAGTACAAAGAAAAAAAAAAACTCGAAAAATTACTATGACAACTTACCGAAATAGACTACCCTATCAAGAAGAAGAAAAAAACCCCGATTACGACGAGAACTTCAATAGA
This sequence comes from Ceratothoa steindachneri, assembly GCA_963969495.1. Classification (NCBI taxonomy): domain Eukaryota; kingdom Metazoa; phylum Arthropoda; class Malacostraca; order Isopoda; family Cymothoidae; genus Ceratothoa; species Ceratothoa steindachneri. Next base: position 69,425,638 of record OZ018338.1, on the reverse strand, counting down.
AGAAGACATCCAAAGAAGAAAGAAAAAACAATAATACTATTAAAACACACACACAATAAAACAAAACAATAAGCACGCACTTAAATGTATTTAAAACATATACAAAGTAAGCAATGCACAACATAAACCATAAAAAACTAAAGTTGCTAAGACAAAGGGATTGAACGCCATAATAATTATAATTTTATAATTATTACAAAAATCGAATACAACAACAATGAATTCACGCATCCAAGAAAATAAATAAAAGTGATAAGTCTGATCACCAGACTCTAGGCATCTCTTTGCACCTCTACCACACTTCTTTCTCTCTTCTCCACTTGTCTATTTTCTCTATCTCTCCACACACCCTATCGTCCTCCCCTCACATGCACCCCCACTTAAACAAAGTCAAAGAACAAAAAATTCAGATTCATGTGGAAAATGTAAAATTAATGTGAAACAGTCAGAACCTGCTCTACTTTGTGAATATTGTGGACTTTGGTTCCATACAGTTTTTGAGAAAATTCGAAGGTCAGTCTTCGACTGACCTTCGAACAGGTAGCACGTGTTTTATAGAGCTCTCAGTCTGTTGATCTATTTTTCAGATTTTTCTATAGTTTGTTTGTTTTTTGTTTTTTTTCTCACCACAATCAGCGAAAGCTAAGTTGCTCTTCTTTTTTTCTTATTGCTACTTAAATTCTTTCTTTGTTTGAATAAGTGATGGAGTTTGGGGATGAAAGTGAGCATGAGTGTCGGAATGTATGCATTGGTTGTGGTGTATTAGGTGAGGGCTATACATGTGTTGTATGTGGGCTGCGTGAATGCATTGTAGATTTAGAGGGGATGAGAAGGCAGGATTTAGACAGGATATGTAAGCTGGAGGGGTTAGTTGCTGAGCTCAGGAGGGAACTTAGTGTTAGGCCTAGATTTGGGAATAGGTTAGGTGGTGAGGTAGGCCAGTTAGATGTTTCAGGTGAAGGTAGAGGGCCGGTGGAGGAGGTAGGATATGATAGTTCTAGTGATAGTGAAGTTAGCCCCCTTAGATTAGTTAGAAATAGGCCTAGTGAGGATGGGGGACAGTGGAGAGTGGTTAGGAAACATGAAGCTAGGGAGGCTTCTCCTGTTCTTTGTGAGAATAGGGTTGCCTCTGTTGAGGTGGTTAGCCAGGGGGAGAATAGGTGTGTGAGTCAGAGGGACACAGAACCTATTAGCTTGACTAATAGATTCAGTGCCCTAAGAGAGGAAGTAACTGGAAGTGATATGACTGATGGGGGTGGGGGTGGAGTTCGAGTGACTGGTAGTTTGAATGAGAATAGGAGTGGGGATGGAGTTAGGTCTGTGGGGGTTAGGAATAGGAGTCTGACTGAAGTGCTTGTGATGGGTGATTCGCGAGTTAGATATTTAGATAGGAAGTTGAATGCAAGTAGATTGAATGGTTTGAGGGTGTGTTTGCCGGGTGCTGGAGTGAGAGATCTGTCTGATAGGTATGAGGAACTGGTGTCTGGCTGTGCAAGGGATGCGGTTGTGATTACACATGTAGGAGTGAATGATGTGAAGAAAGTGGGTGCATGTGAGTTACGTGAGAGGTACAAGAGGTTGATTGAAAAGGTGAAAGAAAGTAGAATGAAAGGTGTTGTGACAGGTGTGCTTCCAAGAATGGATGTTGGGGTAGAATGGATGTCTCGTGCAATTGGTCTGAATGATTATGTGAGGAGGATGTGTGAGATGGAAGGTGTCATGTTTGTGGATGTGTGGGATAGGTTTGTTGGAATGAAAGAAATGTATGCGATGGATGGACTGCATTTGAGTAGGAGGGGGGTAGATGTGTTATGGGAGGAGTAAGAACATAAGAACATAAGAAAAGGAGACTGCAAAAGACCATTCATGGCCTACACTTGGCAGCTCCTGTTCCATTCAACACACAAAAGATTTCTTACCAGAGAAAAGTCATCAACATTGTCACCCTTAACAGGAGTTCGTCAGATCTAATCTACAATATACATAAAATGCATCCAGAGGATTATGTCCATTCATGCAACCGCAAAATATAATCTTCCCACTCCTTAGAAAAATATATACATAGGTACATAAAAAAAAGTCAGTCCCATCTAGCAGCTTCATCCATATATTTATCTAATCTATTCTTAAAACTACCCAGAGAGGAGGCTTCTATCACATGCCTAGTGAGCCTATTCCATTCATCTACCACACGATTTGTAAACCAATTCCTCCCAATCTCCTTCCTAAACCTATACTTATCAAGCTTAAACCCATTGCTACGTGTCCTGTCATGTTCACTAAGTATAAGAACCTTACCCAGATCCCCTTTATTATATCCTTTTACCCATTTGAAGACTTCAATCAATTCCCCTCTAACTCTTCTCCTTTCCAATGTATGTAGATTTAGTTTTCTGAGCCTTTCACCATAGGGTAAGTTCCTTAGCCCACCAATCATCTTTGTCATCCTTCTCTGCACAGACTCAAGCAAATCAATATCCTTCCTATAATATGGTGACCAAAATTGTACTGCATAGTCTAGATGAGGCCTAACTAGCGCCAGATACAGTTTTAGAATGACTTCAGCACTCTTATTGCTTACACTCCTCCTAATGAATCCCAATATCCTATTAGCTTTATTCTTAGCATTTAGACATTGCTTTCTAGGACGAAGGTCTGAACTTACCAAAATACCCAAGTCTCTCTCACAATCAGTCCTCCCTAAAATTCTGCCATTTAATTTATAACTATTCAATGGATTATTTCTACCTATACTAAGTACACTACATTTGTCTATGTTAAACTTCATTTGCCATTTCTCGGCCCAATTGGACAGAATGGTCAATTCCTCCTGCATTACAACAGCATCAGAATCAGCCCTAATGGCCCTACCTAGCTTAGTATCATCAGCAAATTTACTCAGGTCACTACTTATACCTATGTCAAGATCATTAATATAAATTAAGAATAGCAAGGGACCCAAAACAGATCCTTGAGGAACTCCACTGCTAACACACCCCCACTCAGATTTAACTCCATCTATACTAACTCTTTGCTGTCTGTCACCAAGCCATGACTGAATCCACCTAAATATACTGCCATCGATCCCGTGTGCTTTAACTTTGCTCAGAAGTCGTAAGTGTGGCACTCGATCAAAAGCCTTACTAAAGTCCAAGTATAAAATATCATAGTTTTCATCATTATCTGCTGCTTCATACACCTTACTATAAAAAGACAGCAAATTAGTCAGACAGGATTTACCCTTACTAAAGCCATGCTGTGATTCTTTTATCAACTTATGCTTATCCAAGTGATCTCTAATATTCCTTGCTATAATAGATTCCATCATTTTCCCTACCACTGATGTCAAACTTACTGGTCTGTAATTAGACATATTTGTTTTATCCCCTTTCTTAAATATAGGTATCACATTGGCTTTCTTCCATGCCACTGGCACAATGCCACTCTCCAATGATTTTCTAAAGATGCATGCTAGGGGCTCACTTAACACATCCTTACATTCTTTCAAAATTCTAGGAAAGAGCTCATCAGGACCGGGTGCTTTACTACTTTTGATTTTATCAATTTCCTTTGTCACTATCTCCTTTGTGATCAATATATCCTTTAATTTCTCTTCATCATTACCCCGAAAGATCATTGACACCTCAGGTATATTTAGAGTATCCTCCTGTGTAAATACTGAGAGAAAAAAGTCATTTAGCATTCCAGCCATTGAGTCCCTATCACTCACTAATTCTCCATTGGAATCTATAAGTGGGCCTATTTTATCTCTAACCTTAGTTTTGTATAATTGATAAAAACTTTTAGGATCTTCCTTTGCCTTATTTGCCACTTTAATTTCATAATTTCTCCTTGCTACTCTAATTAACTTTTTAACATCTCTTGCTAGTTGATTATATCTCTGCCTTAAGTGATCCTCTCCATTTTTTATTTTCCTATAAATGCCCTTTTTAATGCCAATATAATGCTTAATTTTATCTGTCATTCATTTTGGGTCATTATTTTTAGTCCTAATCTCCTTATATGGAATGTTAATCATCTGACCTGTAATTAATTGCTCAATTATTCTTTCATACTCCTCTTCAATTGTAATCTCTTCCTCCTGGTGATTATTGTCTCCACTAACTGATATCATTGAATCTATTCCTGAATTGATTTCATTGCCTGGTTTCTGTACAACTGCCTCCAGGTAAGTCCTGAGCCCATTATAATTTGCTCTTCTAAAGTCAGGAATTTTAACATTGTTCATGCTACTATCAATACCATTCCATTTCATCTTGAATCTAATTTCACAATGGTCACTATTACCCAAATTTCCTCCAATCTCAGTATCCTTAATAACTTCTTCCCTATTTGTCAGAACTAAATCCAGTATATTATTACCTCTAGTGGGTTCGTTAATAATCTGCCTCAGAAAATTATCTTGGACAACATTCAAAAATTCCTCAGCCTCCTGATCACCCACAAGAGCTTCCCAGTCTATATTTCTGTAATTAAAATCGCCCATTATACACACATGCTTACTTCTACATGCCCGTTCAATCTCCTGCCACAGAAGATTTGAAGCTTCCTTACTAAGATTTGGTGGTCTGTATAATAATCCTAAGACAAGCTTGTTTTTACCTTCCTTTACATTTAGCCATAATGACTCTGTGTTATCATCTAATTTAATTGTACTGTTTACACAACACTGGAGATTATCTTTAATATAAATAATAACCCCTCCTCCTCTCTTCCTATTCCTATCTGTATGGAACATGTTAAAGCCCTCAATCTCAACCTCAGGTTTAAAGTGATTACCTGCCAAATCAAGCCATGACTCTGTTATCGCAATTATATCAAAATTCTCTTCACTTGCTAACGCTCTTAAGAGATCTATCTTATTCCTTATACTCCGACCATTTGTGTAGTATATTTTTAAGTTTTTTTTATTATTCCCATCTTCATTGCATTGTGCTTTTTTATTCCTAGTTATCTGCTCATTCACTTGTGCATTAGTCCCCCTATAATGCATCAGTATGCCCTCTCCCCTAGCTATTCCTCTATCACTGCATCCCTTCCATTTCCTACACCTGCCCTCTATTCCTGTTATTCCCTTACCTCTAACAGCTTCTAGTTTCCCACCCGTAAGGACCTAATCACACTATCCAGCTCCCCCCATAGAACCTCAACACCTGCCCGACTAAGATGGAGCCCATCCATCGCATACAACCTCCTATTCCCGTAAAATCCTCCCCAGACATCTGCAAACACCAATCCTAGCTCCTCACACAGTCCTTTCACAAATTCATTCAAACCAATTGCACGCGACAACCATTCTACCCCCACATCCAATCTCGGAAGCACACCAGAAACAACACCTTTTACCCTGCTTTTACTCATCCTTTCAACTAACCTTTTATACTGCTCACGTAACTCACATGTACCCACCTTCTTTACATCATTCACTCCCACATGCGTAATCACAACTGCATCCCTCTCACACCCAGAAACCAGCCTATCATACCTCTCACAAACATCACTTACACCAGCACCCGGCAGACAAACTCTCATTCCCTTCCACTTGCTATCACTCAACTTCCTATCTAAATACCTAATCTGAGAGTCACCCATCACTAGCACCTCAGTCATTCTCCTAGTATGATCGTGTTATTAGGTCTTTGCGGGCGGGAAACTAGATACTAATAGTGGTCAGGGAATTATGAGAGGACATTATAGTACTGAAAGTAGAATGGACTTGGCAGATAACAGAAATAGGTTCCAAGGCGATAGAGGTGAGGTCATTCAAGTTTCAAGAGGTGCTTCAGGGATAGGGGGGTTAAATTGTTTCTATACAAATGCTCGTAGTCTTAGAAACAAGAAGGATGAGCTATTTAGTTATATTAGCAATGAGGATATAGATATATTATGCATTACTGAATCATGGGTTAATGAAATAGAATTTAGTGACACTATAAGTGAATTTGATTTTCAGGGCTATAATATGTACATTAGTCAAAGGACAGGTAGGATTGGTGGAGGAATAATTATCTATATAAAAAACAACATTGTTTCAAGTTTAAATACTTCAATAAAGCAGGATGGAGTTGAGTCACTTTGGATAGATATTAGGTTCAGTAAAAATAGAATGGTGCATTTGGGAGCTTTTTACAGGCCACCTGGGCAGACTGATGATATAGATGAACTAATGATAAGGGAAATAAGTAAGGGATGTGAAACAGATGCAGTTGTAATTGGGGACTTCAACTTAAACTCTGTGGACTGGGAAAATATGATAGGTAGGGATAGAACAAGTGGCAGGTTCATAGAATGCTTTGAGGATAATTTTTTGAATCAATTTGTTAATGAGCCAACGAGGGGGGACAATATATTAGATTTAGTACTTTCTAACAGTGATCATTTAGTTCAAGAATTGACTGTTGGGGAAGCATTGGGAAATAGTGACCATCAGATAGTTCGTTTTAACTTGGGAATTGACAAGGGTAAAATAACTGAGAATGCTGAAAAAGTTCCAAATTTTCATAAGGGAGATTATGTAAAACTTCGAAGCTTGCTAAATTTGGTAGACTGGGATATAGAATTCAGAGGTAAAAATGCTTATGGGATGTGGGATACTTTCAAGCATATAATAAATGTAGTCCAAGAACAATGTATCCCAATGAAGGCCATTAGGAACAAAAGTAGGAAACCATTATGGTGGAATCAGGAGATAGCTAGAAAAATTTCAGAGAAGAAAAGGGCATATAAAAAATTACAGGTAGAAAATAATATTCAAAATTTAAGTGATTATAGAATGGCTAGGAATGAGTTAAATAAGATTATAAAGAAGAACAAAAGTGTGTCAGAAATTAAATTAGCTCAGGATAGCAACAAAGATCCTAGAAAGTTCTTTAGTTACTATAAAACTAATAACAAGTCTGGCAGAGTTAAAATAGGACCTATCAAATATGAAGGGTTTGTGAGAGAAACTGATGAGGAAATAGTTGAGGTACTAAATGGTCATTTTGCATCAGTATTTACAAAAGAGAAACTAAATAGTCCTATGTATAGTACTCATAGGTCAGGAAAAGAGGTGTTTACTAACATTTGTGTGGATCGGAGGATGATAAAAGGACTAATAGGTGATTTAGATACTACCAAGGCCTCCGGCCCTGATAATATTCATTCTAGGATACTTAAGGAAGGGGTAGAAAGTATCTCAATAGCTCTGGACAAGTTATATACTAGGTCATTGGAATATGGAGAAATACCCGATGATTGGAAGAGAGCGAATGTAGTCCCCATTTTCAAGAAGGGTAGTAAAGAGGATCCAAATAACTTTAGACCGGTTAGCCTAACTCCTGTAGTCTGTAAAATTCTTGAGAAAATAGTTAAAAAAGGGATTTGCCAACATCTAGAGAGGGAGGGGTTAATCAGCGATGCTCAGCATGGGTTTAGATCAGGTAGATCATGTTTGACTAACTTACTAGACTTTCTGGAGTTTGTAACAGATCAAGTAGATAAAGGAGAGAATGTAGATATAATTTACTTAGATTTTAGTAAAGCATTTGATAAGGTACCACACAGGAGACTAGTTCATAAATTAAAAATGATTGGGATATGTGGGGGTGTTTCAAATTGGATAGCTGAGTGGCTGAAAGACAGGAAGCAAAGGGTAGTGCTAAATGGTGTAAAGTCAGAGTGGAGGAATGTCATATAGATGACAAATAATAAGGGATCAGTTCTCGGTCCATTATTATTTGTCATCTATATAAACGATCTTGGGGAGGCAGTTAATAATAAAGTGTCAATTTTTGTGGATGATACCAAATTAGCAGCTGTAGTTAAAGATATTGATGATAATTTTAAAGTGCAGGGGGATTTAAATAAATTGTTATCTTGGGCACATAAGTGGCAAATGACTTTCAACCTTGATAATTTCAAAGTTATTAACATGGGAAAAGATAATAGAGAATTTAACTATGAAATGGATGGGCATTGGCTGAGCTTAGTCGAGGATGAGAAAGATCTAGGAGTAGTAATAGATAAGTTATTAAGGTTTTCTAAGCAGTGTATTGAAGCAAGAAATAAGGCAAATAGAGTGCTGGGTTTTATTAAGAGAAATGTGAGTTACAAAAGTAAGGAGGTTATTCTTAAACTCTATAACTCTTATGTTAGGCCACATCTAGAGTACTGTATACAGGCATGGTCCCCACATTTTAGACACGATATTAACCTTCTCGAGTCAGTGCAACGGAGGGCAACAAAGATTATTCCTTCCCTGAAGCACCTTGAATATATAGATAGACTGAGGGTATTAAATATGTTCTCGTTCGAAAGGAGGTGTGTGAGAGGGGATATGATTGAGCTGTTTAAAAAAATTTCCGGGATAGATAAATTGGATGTTAGCAAGAGTTAGATGATGGAAATCGGACTAGAGGTCACCACTTGAAAATTAAAAGCAAGGGTGTAGGTTGGATTTAAGAAAATATTTTTTTCACCAATAGAGTGGTAGAATTCTGGAACAAATTGCCGCGGAGGGTAGTAGGTAGTCCAAATCTAAATGTATTTAAGAGTAGGTTGTGATGGTTCCTAAGTTTTGTATATATTAATATTGTTTGTATATATCTATATCTGCATGATTTAGTTCTTAACAAGCCTTGAGATGCTGAACTAGCAAGAGATGTTGAACTAGCAAGAGATGTTTGAACTAGCAAGAGATGTTCTGAACTAGCAAGAGATGTTAAAAAGTTAGTTAGAGTAGCAAGGAGAAAGTATGAAATTAAAGTGGCAAATAGGGCAAAGGAAGATCCTAAAAGTTTTTATCAATTATACAAAACTAAGGTTAGAGATAAAATAGGCCCACTTATAGATTCCAATGGAGAATTAGTGAGTGATAGGGACTCAATGGCTGGAATGCTAAATGACTTTTTTCTCTCAGTATTTACAGAGGAGGATACTCTAAATATACCTGAGGTGTCAATGATCTTTCAGGGTAATGATGAAGAGAAATTAAAGGATATATTGATCACAAAGGAGATAGTAACAAAGGAAATTGATAAAATCAAAAGTAGTAAAGCACCCGGTCCTGATGAGCTCTTTCCTAGAATTTTGAAAGAATGTAACGATGTGTTAAGTGAGCCCCTAGCATGCATCTTTAGAAAATCATTGGAGAGTGGCATTGTGCCAGTGGCATGGAAGAAAGCCAATGTGATACCTATATTTAAGAAAGGGGATAAAACAAATATGTCTAATTACAGACCAGTAAGTTTGACATCAGTGGTAGGGAAAATGATGGAATCTATTATAGCAAAGAATATTAGAGATCACTTGGATAAGCATAAGTTGATAAAAGAATCACAGCATGGCTTTAGTAAGGGTAAATCCTGTCTGACTAATTTGCTGTCTTTTTATAGTAAGGTGTATGAAGCAGCAGATAATGATGAAAACTATGATATTTTATACTTGGACTTCAGTAAGGCTTTTGATCGAGTGCCACACTTACGACTTCTGAGCAAAGTTAAAGCACACGGGATCGATGGCAGTATATTTAGGTGGATTCAGTCATGGCTTGGTGACAGACAGCAAAGAGTTAGTATAGATGGAGTTAAATCTGAGTGGGGGTGTGTTAGCAGTGGAGTTCCTCAAGGATCTGTTTTGGGTCCCTTGCTATTCTTAATTTATATTAATGATCTTGACATAGGTATAAGTAGTGACCTGAGTAAATTTGCTGATGATACTAAGCTAGGTAGGGCCATTAGGGCTGATTCTGATGCTGTTGTAATGCAGGAGGAATTGACCATTCTGTCCAATTGGGCCGAGAAATGGCAAATGAAGTTTAACATAGACAAATGTAGTGTACTTAGTATAGGTAGAAATAATCCATTGAATAGTTATAAATTAAATGGCAGAATTTTAGGGAGGACTGATTGTGAGAGAGACTTGGGTATTTTGGTAAGTTCAGACCTTCGTCCTAGAAAGCAATGTCTAAATGCTAAGAATAAAGCTAATAGGATATTGGGATTCATTAGGAGGAGTGTAAGCAATAAGAGTGCTGAAGTCATTCTAAAACTGTATCTGGCGCTAGTTAGGCCTCATCTAGACTATGCAGTACAATTTTGGTCACCATATTATAGGAAGGATATTGATTTGCTTGAATCTGTGCAGAGAAGGATGACAAAGATTATTGGTGGACTAAGGAACTTACCCTATGGTGAAAGGCTCAGAAAACTAAATCTACATACATTGGAAAGGAGAAGAGTCAGAGGGGAATTGATTGAAGTCTTCAAATGGGTAAAAGGATATAATAAAGGGGATCTGGGTAAGGTTCTTATACTTAGTGAACATGACAGGACACGTAGCAATGGGTTTAAGCTTGATAAGTATAGGTTTAGGAAGGAGATTGGGAGGAATTGGTTTACAAATCGTGTGGTAGATGAATGGAATAGGCTCACTAGGCATGTGATAGAAGCCTCCTCTCTGGGTAGTTTTAAGAATAGATTAGATAAATATATGGATGAAGCTGCTAGATGGGACTGACTTTTTTTTATGTACCTATGTATATATTTTTCTAAGGAGTGGGAAGATTATATTTTGCGGTTGCATGAATGGACATAATCCTCTGGATGCATTTTATGTATATTGTAGATTAGATCTGACGAACTCCTGTTAAGGGTGACAATGTTGATGACTTTTCTCTGGTAAGAAATCTTTTGTGTGTTGAATGGAACAGGAGCTGCCAAGTGTAGGCCATGAATGGTCTTTTGCAGTCTCCTTTTCTTATGTTCTTATGTTCTTATACCCTTGTTTCTGGACACAATCCTCTGGATGTAGTTTTCCTGGGAGTTTGGGTGCCTTAAAAAACAGGCCGTTTGACTCGGATGACCTATGATGAGCCCTTGTGGCTTTTGTCATCCGTTATATTATATTGTGGGGGACTTTGATTTTGTCTTCCCCTGGTGATGGTGCTTTTTGTGGGTGGGTTTTGACGGAGGCGGATGATCTTTGATAGGCTCTTGTGGCTTTTGTCATCCTTGAAATTATGTTATGTTATGTAGCAGTCTTCCCTCATGCTCTGCTACCAACAATGTCTCTTCCCTTTACTGTCCTCATTTGTTTATAACATCATCAGGGCATGTTCCAATCCCAAAGTGGCATATTAAGAACTGAAGTGTTTTAGTTGGTGGCAGCATATAGGCAAAATTAGGGAAAGGGGAGGTGAGTGAAGGGATTTAATGAATTAAAGTCAAAAGATATGCGATTGAAAACCATTAGGTGATTTAAAACCTTAGTTACTATTCTATCCTTTAACAAATTTTGAATTATAGAAAAGTTTAATTGGCACATATTTTTATAACAACTTTCTAACTGAAGCCAAGCCTCTTCAAAAGCCGTATCACTTTCTTGCAAACAATTGATTTGAAGTTTAGTATAGCCAGATAAATGTTGTGTAATAAGAACATTTTTCTTGATTTGTTAATCCAATTTTATCATAAATGTTCCTAAAAGAGGTATTAAAGTTATGAAATTTTGAGGGAGTTCCATCAAAAGGAAGAATTTCTAATTCAGGAATTTTAGTTGAAATCTTAGTTATAATCTCAGTTTTAAGGTCAGTTGACCTTCGGAAGTAGTACTAATTAAATTTAGTAATAATTATTTTTTCAGTTTTTTCTTGGTTTTCGTTGGGAAAATGTTCAAATAAGACAATGAGATCTAATATTTCTTCAGTAATTATTTTAAGTTTTTCGCTAATTGTGTTGACGATGGCCGGATGCGACTCTAGTTTATTTGGGGGGCTACTTTTCAGTGTTATTCTGCTATCGCACTGGCCAATCACAGATCTGGATTCAGTTTCATAAATGACCAGTCAGAAAGCTGTATTTGTTTCAAGGCTTTTTGTGTTTTTTTATAATGATCAAAACTTGTTTTTTCTTATATTTTAGATGTTTTTTCCCCCTTATTTCTTTTCTATATATCCTACCTACCCTATGCCTGACATTATTTAGTGTTTTTATTTACTTTTTACTTAATTTCCGATTGTTTAATGCTCGATTAAACCATATTTCGGTGTTGTTAATGAAGTGTCACGTCTTAATTCTGACGAAAACACGACTTTTTCATATTTTCTGTTCCGTATTTATTTCTCTTCTTTGATTTTTTTAAAAGGTTTTTTTACGTGCGAAGTTTGTTCGTTACCTATTCAACGTTTCGGTGCTATTTTAACCGACAATGAGAAATGTGTTTCGTTTCTCGAAGCCCATGGGCCGTGTAGTGGAAGGGCAGTGGGTTTTTGGAGGGTTCGAACATGAAACAAAGATAATTTTCATTGTTTTGGTGGCAAATCGAAATCGAGAAACCCTCCTCACAGCGATAAAAAAAAAAGGATTTTGCCGGGCACGACAGTCGTATCTGACGGATGGGCAGCCTATTTAAATTTGTCATCTGAAGGATACGAACATCTTACCGAATTCTGGCTTTCTGCCGATAAACTCTACCCACCCGTCTGGTGTAAGTATTAACGATTATTTTGAGCGTCGGCTCGTTGTTGGGTACGGCTCGCCGCGTGGCTAACACTACGATGACCCTCAGTTTCAATCCTTTGGGGGGGGGAGTATGGGGGTCACAGCCCCCCCCCCCCAATATAAAAAGGAAAATCGCCATAAAATTCTTCGAATTCATCTCTAAAAAAGTAACGACGAAAAGTAGCCCAAAATAGCCCCCCCAAAAGCTAGGCCTAGTATCCGGCCATCGTCCACACAATTAACCTCTTTAATTGAATTGATTAATTTTGTAACAGAAGTTCTTATTACAAGTCTTTTATTAACCAATTTGCCATTTGGTAATATGAGATAACGATAGCACTATCATTCTCAGTGTTTTAGAGACTTTTACTAAAAAAAGGTTATAGAAGAAATGTTATACAGACAAATAAATTATATAGGAATACCTATTTTTTATGCAATTTTGAAAAAAAAAAATCATTTTCTTGATACTTTGTTCCTTTTCATAAGTTCGGAGAGCTCTTTACCTCGTCTTCACAATAAGTATTCTTACTCTTCCGCCCGGCAGCGACCCATCTACGCATGCCTGACCTGGCAGTGGTATAGGTTGTCAGGTATTATTACGTCAATACACTAGATAGCTCTGGTCACAATAAACCCCAAAACCTATATTTTTGTTGTACAAGGGGAATGAAGTTAATCTCTAACGGGAAGTCCGAATTTGCAGACGAAATTTCGTTAGGCCTAAGTCGGCAACGTCGTAGGAATATTGTATTGAAACAAAAATATACGAAAAATATATATTATGGAATGAACAGTAATTAAGGATTAAAAAGTGAAATTATAGTTTATGATTGGATTGAATTTTATGCGCTTGAATTAACTTTGCACGAGTTAATGAGAATTAGAGTACACATATGAAGATTGACAAATATTAATTAGATTATAGTTGAATGGATTTGGTAAATATTAATATAGATTGATATGTATAAAAAGATTGTATGGAATAAATAGATTAAATAAATAGATTATATAAATAGGTAATATAAATAATTATATAAATAGATTACAACGGAGTTGGGAGGGTCTTTAAATGAGAGAAAGAATCACGTATTAAAAACGAGATTCTTTGGGGATATATTTAGCTAAATATTACAATTTCAATATTACAGACATGATTCCGATGAGCCGAACAAAGTGAATGAATGAGCATGTGATTTTATTTGAAAACGCTCGAGAGATATGGCGTACCAATCACACGATTTAGGTTATGGTTACCAATCCTTGTTGAAATAATATAGATATATACAGTTATGATTAAATATTTGCTTTTGTAGGGGTGTAGACCGCTACAATACTACCCCCACCGAGGAAAAAGCTCGCACAAGGTGTTTACAAAAAATCTTAGACTATATAGCGACGAGGCCTCCTTACAACGCGTCCAGAACGAGTTATAGTGTAAATTGGCTGACTCGGATTGCGGGGCAGGTGGCGATTAAAAGTGCCACTCGATTGATGTAGGAGATGGCGCGAGCGAGGACCGGAGCGTCGGGTGACGATTGTTCTGGACCTACCGAAAATGCGACCTTCGGGAGTTGCGCGTTGGTCGCTTGATGTTCTCCAGCTGCTGTCGAGTGGTTTTGCAACAAAAAGTGAGGTGGCAGCAGTTGGGAAGAAGAATTAGGGGGTGTAGATATAGTTGGCGGCGGGTTTACGAGTAAAGAGGTAGGAGGAAAAATTGCAATTTGATTTGAAAGAGCAGAAGAAGGCTTCGGAAGTGAAGTTAGTTGGTTGGGAAGTGTTGAAGGAATAGTTGGGTGCGGAAGGTAGGATGGGGTAACCACTGGACCTATATTATTGGAAGAGAAAGGTAGTGAGTGTTCCAGATGAAAGGCCTCTATAAAAGCTGGTTTCAGGCGATCATTGGAAAGTTGCAAGGATGTGCGAGTGGAATCGCACCTTTTTGTGCTCAATAGGTCTGTCCTTAGGAGGCAGACAGAAGCTTGGGAAGGCCCGCACGAGTTGCTGGAAAGGGGGAGCAGTAGCAGGGAGACGAACAGAGAGGAGAGAGCTGGTGAAAGGAAAGAATGAACCAGTAACAGTTAGTGTCGTGGTTCTGTCGAGGAGCTTGCGGTGACAAGAATAAACCAAGAGGTCATGAGCGGAAAGAAAATCGAGGCCCAAAATTGGCATGTCGACGTCGGCAACGATGAAGGTCCATGGGAAAATACGACGTAACTCGAGAGAGAGATCGAGGATACGCCTCCCATAAGTCCTTATGTCCGATGAATTGGCAGCTTTAAGGACCTGATCAGAAGGGGTGCAAGCTTTCTCGAATGAAGAGGCTGGAATGACACTGCATTAGGCGCCAGTGTCAACCAGGAAGGAGAAACCAGAGAGTGGGTCATGAACGCTAAAGGAAGGATCGACCTGATGAAAGGATGAGGTTGCAGAGGTGACAGACCCACGTATCACTTGCGAATTCAGTTTAAAGTTCCCTGTGCTGAAGGTAGAATTTGGGTAAAGGAACCCGTAGAGTTTTGTAGGATTTGAGGTGGTAAAGTTAGGGTATGTTGAGATTGGGGATTTTGATGGTACGATCATGGATTTGGGCATTTTTCTGCTCTTGCACCAAATTTGAGGTGGTACCAGTAAAAGCCTGAAGGTTAAAATATATTAGTATGAGCAGCACGACCAGTATGAGGGTTAAAGTTGGTGGCACGAATTGATGCATGGTAAAAATTGCAAGGCTGTACACAGCGGACAGCGTTGCTTCCATAATTAGAGTGGTACCAGCAGCTACCCTAAGAGTTGTCAAGATAGGGGGAATTAAACGAAGGTTGAAAATGAACCTGCCTTGCCTCACCTTTTGTGCTGGAGTATCCCTCGTTGGTTTTGCCTTTTTCGGAAGGGGGAACGACGTCTGACTCCTCCGTCCTGCTCACGATGTTGCTCTCGGTGAAGACCCGTTCGCACCTTTAGGGCACGAATATCCATTTCAATCCTCTCCAGAACGGATAAAAGACCCGAAACCTGGGAGGATGCATCCCGAGGGAGTCCTGGTCGGTTGTAAGGAGCTCCGGCCGGTGACTTAACCTGAGAAATGGATATATGCGAGTGTTTATTTACATCGCTAAATGGCCCATGGCCTGCATTTCCCCAGTTGATGAAAGGATTATTATACAGGGCG
Source organism: Ceratothoa steindachneri (assembly GCA_963969495.1). Lineage (NCBI taxonomy): Eukaryota > Metazoa > Arthropoda > Malacostraca > Isopoda > Cymothoidae > Ceratothoa > Ceratothoa steindachneri. The sequence goes on along the minus strand of OZ018338.1, from coordinate 69,409,969 downwards.
TCAGCCACCTCTGCCATTTTCTCCACGTTCGATGGGGAGGAGCTGTGCTCCTCTGGCATGTGCAAGAGCTTTGAGATGGCTAAAAAAAATGCGTGGGACGCCTGTCTCCCATTTCCTGCGTATCGAGAAGGATCCGCAGGTCCTCTATTTACGATCTCCTAAATTGCTCCTTGAACGCCCTCTTGAACCTAACCCAAGAATCAGCAATTACCCATCCAGCAAAATATTCTTAAAAACGGAGAATTATACTCAGAGGTAATTTTTGGGCTACGGCGATCGTTTTATGGTCCTCAGGAACTTCCTGCTGTTGAAGGATGAGCGCCACCATTTCCCACCAGCCAATGGGATTTTGGGAGTCGAATGTTGGCAGCTAAACTATATAGGGAGTGAGAGACGAATGCAAGAGAATGCTTGCTTGGGGGGCGCAAGTGGTCGAATAGGTCATCGTTGTTACTGGGGAAGATGCTTGCGTAGTTGTAATTGTCCCCGATGCAGGGGCGTAGCTTTGGGCTCCCTCGCAATCCATTTATAAAATATTAAAAGTGTGTGTGTGTGTGCGCGTAATTCCAATTCACCCGCTTGAAGGTAAAATTTTTTTAAAAAAATTATCGAATTTTGATCACTCTTTGTCCTACTACTGTATTGATAATTAATTCTATGTAATTGCTAATGGAGAAACTTTAGGATGTTAAGGCAAATTTGGGATCGAGAAACGAGCACGTGTCGAAAATGAAAGTTCACACGAGAAAAATGGAACGAGTGAGGCGAGATGAGTCGTCCGAAAAAAAAAATGCAACACGTGACGGTGAAAATTAATTTATTATTACGAATGAATGAATTGATGGTAGATAATTAAACTAGTCTGGGCACCATTTAAAGATTGTCAGGTGTTATTACGCCAATACACTAGACAGCTCTAGGCACAATAAACCCCCAAACCTATATTTTTGTTGTACAAGGGGAATGAAGTTAATCTCTAACGGGAAGTCCGAATTTGCAGACGAAATTTCGTTAGGCCTAAGTCGGCAACGTCGTGGCAATACTGTATTGAAACAAAGAGATACGAAAAATATATATTATGGAATGAACAGTAATGATTATAAAGCGAAATTTTAGTTTATGATTATATTGAATTTTATGCGTTTGAATTAACTTTGCACGAGTTATAATGAGAATTAGAGTACAATATGATGATTGACAAATATTAATTAGATTTTAGTTGAATGGATTTGGTAAATATTAATATAGATTGATATGTATAAATAGATTGTATGGATTTAATAGATTGAATACATATATTATATAAATAGATAATATAAATAATTATATAAATAGATTACAACGGAGTTGGGAGGGTCTGTAAATGAGAGAAAGAATCACGTATTAAAAACGAGATTCTTTGGGGATATATTTAGCTAAATATTACAATTTCAATATTACAGACCTGATTCCGATGAGCCGAACAAAGTGAATGGTAAATATTAATATAGATTGATATGTATAAAAAGATTGTATGGAATAAATAGATTAAATAAATAGATTATATAAATAGGTAATATAAATAATTATATAAATAGATTACAACGGAGTTGGGAGGGTCTTTAAATGAGAGAAAGAATCACGTATTAAAAACGAGATTCTTTGGGGATATATTTAGCTAAATATTACAATTTCAATATTACAGACATGATTCCGATGAGCCGAACAAAGTGAATGAATGAGCATGTGATTTTATTTGAAAACGCTCGAGAGATATGGCGTACCAATCACACGATTTAAGTTATGGTTACCAACCCTTGTTGAAATTATATATATATATATATATATATATATATATATATATATATATATATATATATATATATATATATATATATATATATATATATATATATATATATATATATATATATACAGCTATGATTAAATATTTGCTTTTGCAGGGGTGTAGACCGCTACAGTGGCCCCTAGAGGAATGCGCGACCCGGCAATGGCCCCTAGAAGCATGCGCGACCCAGCAGTGGCCCTGTAGGGGTGCGAAGATGTATAAGAGAAAAACACCCTTCCCTTCCAAAAAGCGAGAATATAAATAGCTAATTAAATTACCAAGTCAAGACAGACTAAGCCGTGTCGTAACGGTAGAGTGCTTGCCTTGGAAGACAAAGACCCAAGATCGATCCCATACAGTCCACAAATTTTTACCAAGAAAATTCTCGAAGAAAACGGAGAATGCTTCAAGGACTAACTAATCCAGAAGGACCAAGAAATCGACTCAAGAGAAAACCACGCTCTGAGAAAGTGGAGTTCAAGAAATGCGACTTTCAAGCGCTAGCTCCTCTCAACGCATCAAGAATTCGTCCCACATCAAGAAATCATCCCGTCATCAAGAATTGGAAGGAATTATCACATCGTCGTTAAAAAGAAGATACATCAAGAAAAGAAGATCAAGAATTAACCCAGCCAACTTAAAGAAGAAAGAATCTCAGCCAATAGGAATATGGAGTCAGATAAATGGAGTCAATGTTTGAAGGGGCATCTTCAGTCAAGAAGAAATAAATATAGATTTGAATATAGAAATCTCAAGAAGATGAATGATATTGATAAATAATAAAAGAAAGAGCCCCCCCCCCATAGCTCCTAGAAACATGCGCGACCCGGCAACAATCCACCGACGCATGCGCGTCATGGCATGACATCATGTGTTTTGACATGAAGTCAGCGCTCTTATAAGTGTTTGCATTCAGGTTGCCAATGTGTGAATTAAGTTTTAATTTATTGTTGCCGATCTGTGTAATTCATAGTTTCTGGTCACCTCGTGAGAAGCTAAAGCGGACTTATTTTAATTTCAACATTAACCCCATCAATGCGTATTATCTAAAAAATATGTACTTTCCGCGCCAAAACGCAACCATAGCTGACGACTTGAATGCCTAGAAAGACTATTAGTACTTTTTTTAATGCTAAAAATACGGCGGAGAGTTTCTGAAGTTTGACCCAGACATAAAAGCCTTAATTTTCTTTTAACTCAGAAGACAAACAATAGTTTCGTTTCCTTATCTTACATTGTTTATGTCGGCAGATACAGCGTGGCAACCGCATTTCAAAAATGGTGGAACCGATCCTTTAGTCGAGGAAACTTTCGCCAGGAGAAATGAAGAGCTAGATATTTCCGAAATTTTTCTCTTCTGCCAAAATTTAAATGGGGTAAATTGAGGCGACGATAGCGCCGTTATTCGCAGGGTTTTAGAGCCTTCTAATCAGTAAAATTTATAGAAGTTTTATTCAGCTCATCAAATCAGCTGACAAAAAATTAGATAGGGCGCCATCTTGGGAGCCAGTAGCCACATCGTTAATTAGAATCGCATCATATTATATTATATTATATCATTTTGAAGGGATTTTTTTATGAATCAAAATATGATATGGATATTTTATATTAATCAATTTTAAAGAAAATATGATTGATTTAAATATCATTCAAAGGGTGAGGCTTATATATCTGATGTCAAAGAACGCGGTAGAAAAAACTAGAGGCCTAACGGCATTTACCAATCGCCTTTTAAATGTGAATCGAATGTTAGGCTTTCAAATTAGAAATATTACTAGTTTATTTTTAAAAAATGTAGCGGGGAAAACCCCCCAAATTAAGTGGGGGAGGTGTATGAGAAGCTTCGCCCCACATTACGAAATTACCTTAAAAAGGATAATTTTGGAGAGAAATAGCCTAAAGTAGGCGGCGCTATCGTCGTCTCAATTTACCGAGAAAAATACAACACTTATCAGGAACAACTATTAAGGAATATGTAACCATTTTACTAGTCTTAATATCTTACTTTGTGTTTTTTTTAGTCAAAAGATTAATTTTCAATATGTAAGTTATTCTTTAATTATATTTTAAATTTATATTTCAATGTAGGTCACATATCTTAGTTGATAATTTAAGAAAACGAAATCTTTAAATTACGTTAATGTTAAAGAACGCTTTCTTTTAGAAATCCCCTTTAAAATTTACAAATATAGGTAATGTTTGAATGAGAAGTTTTTTTTTTGTAGTGACTTAATATTTGAAGGACACCTCCATCCTCACGAGTTTGGTGGATGGTATATATTTTCATACGAATACCTCTAGGTTTAGCCAATTAAATTATTTAAAATTATTGGTTTAAATGGCGATACTTCAGGAGACCTACGGCGTATTTTTTGTATGAAAAACAGTATTAATGGTGTTTTTAGGCATTATAGTCATCATATATGGTATGGGGGCTCTTGAAGGTGGTCCCTAGTTATGGGGGAACCTTGAAGGTAATCGTGAGGGCAATCCAAGAGCCTTGGAAGGGGGACTCTGGTTGCCAGTAAGGGTGATAAATTACCGAGTTATCGTGTAATCTTCTGGCAAGGTTTCCGGTCTTGATATAGATGCTCTAGTTGGTTTGCGTTCCCCTTCCTTACTCCCCACGAGAGTGATTTGTTGATGCTATGGGGTACCCTAAACCGAGGGGCGGTCTATTTCTAGCGACGGAGTCAAATAGTCCGGCAGATGGGGATAGACCACACGAGGGAAGAACACCGGTATTTCGGGAGTTAAGTAATTACGAGGAATTACGATTAACGAGGAGAATGCGCAAAGTTGGTTGGAAAAATCGTTGGAGGGAGCAAGTGCGGTCATAGAATTTGTAGAGATAGTATATTACCCAGGGTAAGGAAGACCGAGAGTATATGCGGCTAGCTTGTTGGATACAAGTTCTGATGTGGAAGGAGATGCTGTAGATTGGATGGTGGACCGCAGGGTAAGAGAGTAAAAGAAGGCATCACTTTTAGTACCGGCAAACGTTTTCGACCCATCAGACAAAAACAGGGATCCACTGCGGTGAGGGTCTTCTAGACCTTGGAATCTGGCGCGTAAAGATGCAGCTGAGATCTGACCCTTGCGGCAACCTATTATTATTTTTATTATTATATAGACCGTGCAAAGAGCCACACTGAAAAAAATGAAAAATATACTACCAAGAGGTCCCAGTGCAGGTTAATGCCTGGGCCCAAAATTGGCATGTCGACGTCGGCAACGATGAAGGTCCATGGGAAAACACGACGTAACCCGAGGGAGAGATCGAGGATACGCCTCCTATAAGTCCTTATGTCCGATGAATTGCGTGTTCAAGTACGCATTAAAGACGTTTCTCACTCCCTCCAGTATGTTCAGGAGTGCTTCAAGGTAATTTAATCTGGCGAGATCCGATCTGCCTGGGGCTCTATGTCGAAAGTTCTTTATCGTTTCTTTTAAAACCTCAGAGGCAATGATTATGTATATTCCGTCGTTGTTGTTTCTCCTTTCCTCGACAAAGTGGAAGGGGCATGTCCTTTCGATCTCCCCATTGAGTTCGTCCACGATCTGATGTTCGAATTCAATGTCAGATTCCTCGTTCTCTTCTTCGCTAATCTTTTATACATTTTACCAGTGCTCTCTAAATAATGCCTCTATTTCTTCCTCATCTTCTAAAATGTTGTTCCCTGCATCCTTAATTTTCATTTTATCCCTTGTTGTCTGAGTCTTTAATCTGTTGATATGTTTCCAAAATTCCCTTGATGATGTTTCCACATCTATTTTCTCGATGTGCTGATCCCATTTCTCTTTCTGTTTTTTTCATAAATTAGTGCTATTAGATCTCTTTTCTGTCTCCTGAGTGAGTTGTATGCTTCCTTTGATGTTCCGAATCTTCTTATATTTTCTGCCGCCCGGCCGATCTCCTCGCTCAAAGCCACCATTTCTGATGTCCACCTAAATTGTTTAATGGTTTGGAACGAGTTAATGTGGATGGCTCCCTTCTCTGCCCTTTTAATTTCTTCTCTGATCCTATCCAACTCCCCGTCGATTTCCTCTAGAGTGGCTTCCTCAAGCAGGCTGGGCACGTATGTCTCAAGTAATTCTTTGTACTTATCCCAATACGCTTTATGGTATGCCTTCCATTTCTTTGAAGGAATTTGTATAGGATTCTTGTTTATGTGCATTAGAGTTGCGGTGTAGTCACTGCAAGGAAGATCCACTGGTTCCATATAATAGTTAAAGGGCAGATTGAAGTTAGCCAGGCAGATGTCTGGTTTTGTTGCATGTTCTCTTCGTAAGTATGTAGGGAAATTGGGTCCCAATCTTTGCAGTATACGTCTATTGATAAGCGTGTTAAGTTGTCTTCCGACTCTGTTTGTAAGTTTTTTTTTACCGGTAATTGGGGGCGCCTGGGTGGCTAATATCCAGTTGCCACAATGATGTTGCTTAAATGCATTTTAATTTCTATAGCTAAATATGCATCCTCTAATCCTTCTATTGTTTTGTACGGCAATCCTTGCTTGACAGCTATTGCCGCTCTGTCGTGTGTTTCTCCTGAAGGATTTGTGTTAATAACATTGTAGTTTCATATCTTCAATTTCTCGTTTTTTTGTGTTTCTTCCACGGTCTGATATTAGTATAACATCTGGGTCAATCTTTCTGAATAAGTTTCCGTACATAATTTCCTTGTCTTTCCATCCACTTGTGTTAATTTGTAATATTTTTACTTTCTTAATATCAATAATCCAATTGTTCATTTCCGTTCGTTTATTCGTTTTCCGTTTTGTTTGTCCTATCTGTTAAGTTATCGGTGTTTCTTCTTCTCTCGTTTCTCCTTGGTTATCCTCTGTTGACTGCGTTCGAGAGTCTTTCTAGTAATTCATCTCTGGCTCATGGACCCCTTTTACTATCGGATTTAGATCTGTTAAATCTTTGGGCTTTCCTGCGAGTAACCCGTGTGCACTCTTGCTCTGTGTCGTCGGTGGTATTTTCAGTCTCTGAGTTATCGATGTTTGTATCCTCTTCTGTTTCTGCTGCCTGTTGGTTGCCTTTCACCTCTTTGATTATATCATGTTTGGTCTTTTCTGTGACTTTGATTTTGAAAATGGCCGATGAGTCGACTTCTTTGGGAAATTTCATCGGTTCGAGCCCGTTTTCCTGTAACATGCTGTTGACTGTTGTTGCGTAACTTCCAGTCTTAGCTGTGTTCATCACGTGGGCATGTAATATACAAGTAAGTATTTTCACGTTGAGAGTACCATCTAAATTTATCTGTGTTGCCGTTTCTTGTTGGTCACATTTTGCCATTGATGCGTATGAGTTTTTATTTACTTTCGCATTATTTTTCTTTGACTGTTTCTTTTCTCTTCATATTTTCTTTTCTTCCTGGACAGATCATGGCCATAGTTCTGTGTCTCCCTTAGCAGTTAATGCATCTTTTATCTGTGTTGTTGCAGTAACGCCAAGAATGGCCTTCAGTTCCACATTCAGAACAGATGATTAGGTCTTTTTGTGGCCAATTTTGAGTCGTATGTTCCTCCAACGCACAACATCTGAAGCATATCTGTATGCTTGTGAAGACGTCTCTTTGTATGTGGGCGGATGGGATTCTCACGTTGAAAGTCAGAAGTCCCTGTTAGATGATCTTTGAAAACGTGAGTGTGATCTTTAAATTTTACCACCTCTACTATCTTGAGCCATTTCTGCCTCTCATGAAGTTATTTTTTAGTCCTACCCAGGACTCGATTTTTTGGCAAATGACACTGCTGTTAGTCGTGATTTGAGGGGGTACTCTTGCTTCCAAATCCAAATTCCTTAGCGTAATACTCCCAGCAGATGATAGTAGCTGCTCTATGTCTTTATTTTCTGGGCAAATGACTGTGAATCCAGATGGTATGTCAATACATTTGATTAGTGGTATTTCCAGCTGAGTAAATATGCATTGCACTACTACTTGTGGTGATCTTTTCCTTCCGTTGGGCATGAGTTTAAGGTGAAACCTTTTGAAGTCCGGTGGGTCCACCTTCCCTGGGAGTCGTCCCCTCTCCGAAGAGAGGGGTTCTTCTGTCAATCTTCAGCTGTGGAAACTTTATCCAGTCTCCACTAGTGGGAGGAGCCCGTCTATCCCTCCTAGTTCTATCTCGCCTACCTTCCAACTTTCGCACTCTCCTTGGTCAACCTTACCTATCTGGGCCTAGCCCTAACAGCGGTCCACTGTTGGGTTCTGGCTCGTGACCGAGAATCGGCTCCCCGTCTTCTGGTTAATGTTGTGTGGGCTCATGTTCCGTAGTTATTTATTTGTTTAATTCTCTTCTTTATTCATGTTGTTTATCCTTTTTTGTTCATTTGCACTTTTTGGTTAGTTTTGTCATTCCTTGTGGGTATCAAGTCCAATCCGGTGATTTTGTTATTATTCTGGAAAGTTTCGTCCGCTTTGTTTTTCCCTCTAGGAAACAGCATATGTTGTCTCCATCCTGCCCCTCGTGCTATTTGATTATTTAGTTCCTCTCCTATTTGTTTTGTGTTTTTTCTATGATTTCTTTGGCTCTTTTTTCAATTGTTTTGTTTAATGGTTTTATTTTCGCTTCGATGTGTAAGTGTAAAGGGTAGGCCCTTGGATTCGCATGCTTTCCTTTTCTTATCATAGTTTATGGTGTTTTCGCAGGTCGACCCGTTTCGAGGCTACCGTTTTTGGCCTAAGCTTCTGCAACCTACCAGTCAAATTTGCGTAGTGGAAGCGACTCATCCTCCCCCCCTTGTGTCCCACTTTCCTTTTTTCCATTCGGCCTAAAGGATATAAATGGTGCCGTGAGCCCTTTTAAATTATTCTGTTGCGAGAATTCTGCCTGATTGCTCCGCTGAATCGTTGTCTGTCACTTACTTTGACGTTCATTTTGGAGACCCGTACTGGATTCCTTCGTGCAGCGAGGATTTTCTGCCATTGATTCCTGCCAGCCTTGTCGTTGCCCCTCTGTCGGCTGCATCGAATTGTGCTTTTTTAGTTACGTTCACACTAGGCACGTGAAAGCTCTCCCCCAGTCACCTCGCCATCTCCTCTTTGGGGAATTCTGTCATCTCGAATTCCTTCACTCGGATCGTTGGGCCTTCGAATCATCGTTCCCCGTGGTCTCAACGCTTTTCGCCCGATATAGCCGCCTGTGGGTTTCTCCTCTCCCAAGATCGTCATCGCATTTACCCCTGTGGACTTGGGTCAAATTCCCTCATCGTCGCCGAGCCTCTTTCACCTGGGTTCCCGACGTGGGTTATTGTTTCACTGCTCTGGTATCAGGTATTTTGGAGTATCTCTTTCTTCTTACGTCCCATTTAAATTAATTAAGTGTTATAAGTGTTATTCATGTAACTTTGGGCCTTGGTGTAAGGGACGTAAGACAGGGAAGTTATTCCGGGAACATATGCCACTAGAGTAGCAAAGCCTATTTTCATCTTCAACGGCGCGTGTCGTTTCGGCTTTAAACAATTTATTCATAGAACCCATTTTTGTATGTGCGAATATTTTTTGGTTAAAACGACTTGTGATCGTTCGATGGAGTTAAGCATTTGTGACTTTTCTTATTGTTTGATGGCCCCCATATAATTTGTTAACAGTTAATTTATTTCATTTTAATTTTGTTGTAAATAATACTGTAAATACCGTTTGTGTGTATTTATTTAACCACTTGCGGATACCTCATAATTTAGCACCATCCTGATTAATTCTGGTGAATTTCTGGTAGGCCTTAAGATCCCTGGTCTGCTATAAATTTTGTGTGTATTTTCTTTGGGCCGTGCGAATCGGGTTCCCTGATAGCCTTTACAGTAAGTCTCTTTGCTTTTTCCTCTCTAATCGTCGCGTGCTCGTAATTATGTATACTGCCTTATTCTGTATACGTTGCATTCTTATTAGATTGCTTCTTGAAACCATATACATGACAATTGTTGGATATATCAAAGTAGACTGTATCCTGGGCCTGGTAGATCTTTTTCTTAGTTTTCATGTTTAGATTTCTTAATCTGTAGAGTAAAGTTAGAATGCCTCGTGCTTTGTTTATTCTTTCGGTCACGTGTTTCTTGTAACTATTTTTGATAATAGTTAGGCCTAAAATCTTTCCTTCCCCGTTATACCTGTATCGCTCTCCATCTACGTAAACGTCGGATAGTTTTCTGCGATACATAGGTATAATTTTAAATTTATCTTTATTCGTTTTAATATTCCATTTGCATTCATACTCGTTTAGTTTTTCTATTTCTGTTGCAGTTACTCTTGCTTGCATCTGGGGGTTCCGATAAATAAAGGGAATTAATTGAGTGAAATCATCTGCGTATTGTATGTTCACACAGCCCTCGTTCCTGGGTTGGGGAATGTCCGAGGTATACACTGACTATAGCGGAGGACATAAACACCCTCCCTGAGCGAGGCCTGCATAAAATTTTTTCCAAATAGTTGTTCATTTCCAGATTTAGAATTTTATGCTGTATGCCTCTTTGCCAGACTTTATCAAATGCCTTCGATACGTCCAGGCATACAATGTCCATACAGCATTTCTCTTCTTTCACTTTGCTTATTTTTTCTGTAATCACGCTGACGGTCATCTGCGTATTCTTGTTCTTTCTGAGGCCGAATTGTTGATTGTTCCAGAGATAGTTTTTTTGTGAGATATTCATTTAATTTTGTGTTCAGGATTTTTTCAAAATCCTTCCCGATGAAGTCGAGAAAGGATATAGGTCGGAAGTTTTCGACCTCAGAAGGTGGTTTTCCCGGCTTCGGTATGAATATCATTTTGGTTATCTTTAATTCATCGGGGAGGTATCCCGTGGTTATACAGGCGTTAAACACGTTCCTTATCCCTTCGAGTATATTATCCGGTGCTTCTATATATTTTCTTCTGGTGAGGCCTGATTTCCCAGGGGCCTTTTGTTTAAAATTTGAGATGGTATTCTTTAATTCCTCGATTGGTATTTTGGCGTTAAATCCATCGTTTGCATACCGTTCCTCTTCTACGTAGTGATATGGGAAAGTCTTTTCAATCCGTTCATTTAGTTCGTCAATTATTTAGTTTTCGAAGTCTATATCGTAGTTTACGTTTCCCTCTTCCCCACTGTTTAACACTCCTTTCCAGTGTTCACTGAAAATTTTTTCAATCTTGCGTTCATCTTCGATTAATTTCTGCCCTTAATCTTTATTTTCTCTTTAACTTTGGTATTTCTCATTCTTTTTATCTTTTTCCAAAATTCTCGGGGTAATAGCTTGTTGTCAATATTTTGAACGGCTATGTCCCAGTATTCTCTTTCTTTGTCCGTTATTGTGCTTAGTAGTTCCCTCTTCTTCGTTCTCAGATTGCGGTATTTCTCCCTTGACGTTCCGTTTATTATTAAGTCATCATTTATCACTTTTATTTCTGCATTCTCAGTTTTCATTTCGTCTGTCCATATAAAATATTTAACTGTTTTGTATGTGTTTCTGGGTATTGTATTCTCATCAGCTGTTTGTATTCGCGTCCTTATTTTTCCCAGCTCGCCGTCGATTTCTTCTAAAGTATCTTCGTTTAGTCTGTTTGGTGCGTAGCCATTCAATTCTTGGTTTTTATTTTTCCCAGTCTGCTCTTATGTTTGTTTGTGTTTGAACGTAAATTGTTCTAAAAATCTATTTGATGCTGATTGGTCAATTTTTGCAGTGCTCATGTGTAAAACATAAAATTTGTTTTTAAAGATGAATTAATAAATTAAACATAAGATTGTCATAGAATATCTGCCTAATCCTGATTGATTGAATTTTGTATAATTATGACTAGATGGAATGACTATTTATATCGCTGTATTTTGTGTTTAGGGATAGTAGAGCTGCAAAGTCCACAACACTTAATAAAACTCACCAAAAAGAAAAAAATACTCAAGAATAAGAAAACAATCGAGAACATCAACAACACTTTAAAAATACTCACCCTGAACGTGGATGGATGGAAAGGAAAGTCCATTCATTACGGCAACATCTTCCGTAAAATGGACCCGGACATCATCTTCATGTCAGAACATGGCGTCAACACAAACACGGACACAATGAAAATACATCGTTACACAGTATACAGAAAAACACACATAAGAAAGATTTTATGGCGCAGCCATCGCGATCAGGAAAAACATAAAGTTCAAAACACAACCGGACTTAGATGAATTATTCGTGGCTGTCGAGATCTCGACCCTGGTTATGGGTCTAATTGTGGCGGCAACATACCAGCCGCCCAGGCGACAATACCTACCGATCAACAACTTCTTCACCCTCTTCGGGCACAGAAGTCTAGCGCTCCAGTGCGCAGACCTAAACGCCAGATTTCGTGCATCTGGCTACGGGAGTGTCGACCAAAGGGAAAGGAACCTGGAGCTACTATTCGAAAGGAATAGGCTGCGGAGTGTCGGACCAGACTTCCCAACCTATCTAACGCACCGTTCAGCGACAAAACCGGACATTATGTTAGCAACTCCAGAAATCCCCTTCAACATCGTCGACGCACCAGGCCCAGTGGTCCCGAGCGATCATTACCCAATCATCACCACCATATCTCTTGCGCCAATGCTCAAGCCCGTTACACTTAGGAAAAGTTACACAAAAGCTAACTGGAAGGAGTACAGAGAACTGCTCAGCAACTATCCGCTAGCCCACCTAGGTTACGCAAATCTCGAAGAAATTGATAAGGAGATTGATAAGATTACCAATCTCCTCACTCAAGCTGACGAAAGACGCGTCCCCAAAATTTCGTACAAAATGCTCCCACAACCTAGGTGGACGGACGGAGTGAGGGAAATCGCCAGGGAATACAGGGAGATCTACGAGGAAGTCTACCTAGGACAGACTCAAACCGGGAAAGGGCAGCCAGAATGAGACAGCTAAGCGAGGAACTAAATAACATAATCCTCGAGAAGCAAAACAAAATCTGGGACGATATCATAGGCAGATTAGACAGGGAGAGAAATCCGGTAAATTTTTTTAATAGCATCCGAAAACTTAGGTGATTGCTTCCCAGGCCTAGGACACAAATAAAAGAAGGCGACAACATCCTAGATGACCTGGAATATCTTGAAAAGAAATTCAGAAGACATTGGAAAGAGATCTTTGCAATATCACCTGAGGAGAACGATGATTTTGACCAGGACTTCGAAGACCAGCTGCTCGTAGACCTCGAAGCGATGATACATAGGACCTGCCCACACCCTCAAATATCTAGAGAAAGAGAGATGGTTAACTACGGGCGCTCCATCACCATTGAAGAGACTATGAAAACCATAAGGTCCTTTAAACAAAGGGCACGTGGTTGGTCTGGGCTCACAAAGAACAATTTAGTGAATGCCCCACGGCAAATAATTCAGGGCATGATGAACACCATGAACGCATCCCTGAATACAGACTACTTCACAGACGGATATAAGGTGACTAAAATCATCTTTATCTGAAAGAGAACAAGCCCCCAGACCAAGTGGCTAACTATCGCCCAATATATCTCCTCGAAATACCCGGCAAGATCTTTGAGGAGATTATAGCCGACAGGCTACACTCTCAACTTGACGAGCTAGGGGCGCATAACCCGTAACAACATGGGTTCCGACCAAAGAGGGGCACATAAACGGCCCTGGCGCTCCTAACAGAAAATATCGCACATTGCCGAGCTAAGGGTCACTGTGTAGACATCGTGATGGGGGACGTGCAGAAGGTTTTCAACAAGGTTTGGCTGAGAGAACTCCAATACAAAATCCTAGGCCTCCAGCTAGACTCAGTCCTAGAAAGAATCCTTTGTGACTTCGTCATGGAGAGAAGGGCACATATCATGATCGAAGAACACAAAGGTCCAGAATTCGAACTCAAAGTGGGCGTTCCCCAGGAGAGCTGCCTGAGCCTTCTGCTTTACCTGTCTTCACCATCAACCTCCCTAGTCCAATACACAGGGACACGATGTATCTGCATTTCGCAGATGACGTCACGCAGATCGTCCTCAGTAGGGTAAGAAAAGCAAGGGATCAGGCGATCAACACTATAGCAGAGATCTCTAACATCAACCAATACGAGAGAAGATGGAAAATCCGGACAAATTTAAGATTCTTTCGCTGTGCAGCAAGTCGATGTGGCCCATTGTAATAAATGGGAGGAGATATGGCTACTTTCCCGAAGGCACCATCCTAGGCCTAAAAATCTCCGACCACGGATACTCGAGTCACTATAACGGGAGGCAGAATATGGCGAAGATAGAAATCTCTAAGCTATATAGGTTCAGAAATCTTAGCTCGGGGAATATCAGGAAAATATACCTGATGTTTATCCGGGCTAAGTTCATTTACCCTGCAGTAGTGACTCAAACGGCCAGCAAGATCGCTATGAGGAGGCTCCATCGAGTGCAAAATTCTGCCTCCCTATGCAGAAAAACCAGACGAAGAGAGTATCTTCGGCAAAGGGACCTGCATCGCAGACAACGACTGGAGCCAATTTAAGTCGCAACTCAGAAACTGCCGTAAAAGGTCTGGTCAACAATGGGCAATGATGTCATCCAAGACCTAAGAAGAAGAAGAAGAAGAACAGGTGGCAACATAAGCATCACTACCAGATTGTGTGAGAAAGTCGCCCAAAATCGTCTTTTCCCAAGCACTAGACTCTGCACCGAGGAAAACACTACACCACTTTACACATAAACGAGATAGAGTAGGACACAACAAATATAAGACAGAATTTAAAATCATAACTAATGAAAAACAAACAAATACAACCAGAACACAACACGAGGTAAAACACTAGATTAGATCACTAATAAAGGCTGGAAAGCTAAAAAATACACGAAGACTAAATAAACAAAACAAGGAGACAAATATACAGAAGAATATAAAGAAGAACACACACAGAAACAAACAGACAACTCAACAATAATAAGACAAAATGAACAAAAAGGAAAAATCCGTAGTTAAAAGTAAACAAATGCCAGCGATGCCCCGCAAACTAGGGCAAACCATTCCGACCCCTTTTATCATCTATCTTTTACTACTATCCATATGTTTCACTATTGAGTACATCAGATAGGGATAGTGACTGATCGGATTTCTTGGGCATAAATCAGCAACCGGCAAAGGCGGAAAGGTTTTGGTGACGCCGGCAAAAGTCTAGCAAAAATCTGCCAGAAAACGCATCCATAATCGCTTCTTCTCGACGACGAGGAAGCTTCTAGAAGTAGAAGACACAAGAGAGATTATACCATATTACTCCTAAACCATTTCACCCCTTTTCTGCATTATTTTCATCATCTTTTTTCAGGCTACGCTTTTTAAGAAGATGACCGGGTAAAACCATCACCTCCCCACCACCGCTTTACAGCCTTCGATGAGGTCTGGCTGAGGTGCCTTCAACATAAGATCCTGAACCTTCAGCTACACCCGATCCTGGAACGAATCATCTGCGACTTCGTCATGGAACGGCGCGACCGGATCATGATAGAGGGTCACCAAGGACCAGAGTTCCTCCTCGAGGCCGGAGTCTCACAGGGAAGTTGTCTGAGACCCCTCCTTTATCTAATCTACACAATAGATTTACCAACTCCGATAAAGGAGGACTCATTATATCTCCAGTTTGCGGATGATATAAACCAGGTGATCTCTAGTACATTCAGGAATCCCAGGGGGTCAGGCTCTCGAGACTGCAAACGAAATTCAGAACGTACATGAATACGAAAATGTGGAAGATCCGCACGAAGAGCCTAAAATTCAAGACGCACCCCACTCTCGGACGCAGAAAAACAGCGGATGTAACAATAGGGCAGCTAATATTTCCCTATTACCAAGAAGGGGGTGTTCTGGGGCTCCATATCACCCCCACCGAATATAGCCATCACTTCATAATGCGGGAAAATCTGGCGAAGTTAGAACTCAACAAACTTCCCAGATTTAGAAATCTGAGCTCTAACAACATCAGAAAAATATATCTCATATATACCCGGTGGTGACCCAAACCCTAAGTACGTCTCGCTTGAAACGCCTGCAAAGATTTCAGAACAAGGCGACTCTCTATATAAACAAGCGCAGAAGGAGAGATCGAATACCCCAAAGAGAACTCCACCGGTGAGTCGCCTTGACAGGAACCAATCTAGCGACCCAAAATCTGGTGAAAAGAACATGGGAGAGGATCCTGAATAAAACGGCACCCGAACTAGCTGAGGGTCTAAACATCCCAGTGAACAAAAGGGAGAAAGTAGCCAGAACAAGGCAATTTCCCAGCTCGAGACAATGCTCCGAGGAAAGTTGGCACAGTTGTTCACATAGAGATCACACTGAACAAACAACTACACATACTATATATTAACAAATACACTCACAAACATGAATGAATATGTGTGAATGTAAGCAAAATATGGAATGACTATTTATATAACTGTATTTTGTGGTTTAAGAGCGTATTAGCAGTCATTATTCAAGAAGCAAGAAGTTATCCTTACCGTTCGTCTTTTCGAGACCTGTTCCCGCAATTTACGACGGAATAAAGAATCCAGCTGAAAATTTTCCTTTATCCTTAGGAAGCTCGTTTGATCACTTAACCCAGCCTGTTACACGAGAAGAGCTCCCCTTTTCCCACTTTAAATAAAACGGGCATATATCGTTGGAATAGCCATACCTATAGGTCTCCCCCCTCCCCCCATTGTCGTTTCGATAAGGAACTCATAAGGTCAAGGACAGGAACGCATCTTAATGTACGGTTCTCAGTATGATATTGCCATGTCATGTGCTGATCAAATATAAGACCATGGAACTTGGCAGGCGTGACAAATTTAATCCGCTATCTAGAAATATTAAGACGTATTCCATGGTTAGATTTAGGGCGAATAAATGTAATGTCAGGTGTTTTAGGAAGGTTTTAGATTGTGAAGCCAGCATGGGTCACTATTAAATCGACGGTCTGCTGAATTATGGTGGGGACCAGCGATGCAGACGAGCCCGTCACCCAGAGAGCAATGTCGTATACATAAAGGACGCTGGGCACAGGCAGAAAGATATGTTGTGAAAAAGAATTGATGGCTATCATATAAAGAGTAGTGCTAAGCACGCTTCCTTGGTGGTGTGTGTGGGGGGGCGGGGGATAAAAGAATCTCTTCATTGGTTACCAGATATATTTATATTCCACCTCGTTTTGCGATCCTCTTTGCTATTGCGCTCCCCATAAAATTGTTGCGAAACGTTGATCGGTAAACCGAATTTGAGTGATATGATAACGTTCCGAGAAATTATTACCTGACTCCAAAAGGTAATGATGAATATTTTGGGCTGGGCGATGAGCAGAAATTCTTATATGATTTTGCCTTCGAGCAAAATGGTAATGAAAACAAGAAGACTGCAGTTCTATTTATTTATTGGCTTTGGGTAGCAAATGGATGAGGAGTTCGAATTAGATTGATTATTGATTTCACGAGCTTATCTTTGATGATGCTTAAATACAACTCTCTTAATGTTCGTGCTTTGGTACGATAAATAAATAAGACTCGTCTTGATGTAAGATCAGTTGCGTAAATGCTATATCCTAATGCGGAGTAAATGACTTGATTGGTATGACCCGCGAGCGATATGTGTAACTGCCCCTCGAATCTCTCGAATGCCCTCTCTCGAATGATTTATCTCGAAATGGTTTCTCTCGAATGATACTCTCTCCTCCTCGATTTGTTCGTTTTATACTTGGACAAATTTACAAACATACAGATATATATACATATACAATACTTTTGAAACCCTTTTCTCTCGTGAGAAAATTTATTGAAACGGTGAAATTTGGTCAAACGCTTTTTTTTCATCTTCCTTAACAAAAATAAAAATATAATATTGTGGTTGTAATTTGATGCTCACTGAATGTCGTTACGATCGAGCTAACACATTTTAAGGTTTCCTTTTCTTTTCTCTTAATGTTTATTTTTCAAAATCGTAACCACAGAATATTTAGTCTCATTCCCAGTTTGCCTCTTCACCGCGACTTTGGTCTTCTCGGGAAATCAAAATGGGAATGGTTTTAAAATATCCTGCTACGTGTTACAATGTTTCATTTGAGTTTCTTTTTGCTTCGTTTCACACACATAAATTTATTTACATTGGCTCAGTGTACACATTACTACTTCATGGGTTTGTGTGTGCACCACAACCTGTACATATTTTGTGTGCACCATGTGACCATAGTGGCAACTCTCATGCTATACAAATTTTAAAGAGTGGGCGTCTCAAAGGTTGACAGAAAGAATGGTCTTTTACCAAATTGCATATAAATAAAGTCACATGTCATACAGCTGTTGTATCATAGGCCTTCTCATATGTTTTTCAAATTCAAAGAAGATTGCGGTGACGAAATCTCTTCTTGAGAAGGCGAGGCAATTATCATGGCCTTGCGGAAGACAAATTGAGAAGGAGAGAGGAGCTCCTGTTCTTCAAAGTACTACATCAGGCGGCAGGCGGACATGCATGATGCTCTCAAAAAAATGCAAAGGCTCGAAGTAAGCGCAATCGGCAGTTATATCTGTCATTGGAAGGGCCTTTGACTGCCTTGTGAAAAGGAATGATGATGCTATGGCACAATTCTTGGGGAAAGATTGTGGATTGAAAAATATCATTATAAATTTTTAGAAGGCAGTTCAGGATATCTCTATGACTCTAGAACAAATGAAGGGTGATGGAGAGGGCGTTACACATTATTTTATAAATATAAAAGAAAACAATTATATTTATTGGACATTGGCTAATTAATCGAGCTTCGAAAGAACAAAGGATCGATAAACACTTAAGGCAGTAGCCCTATCAGCGCTGAACGTCACGGAAGGAAGAATATCCATGACTCGGTTACAAGCTGCGAATATGAGCTTCCCAAGTGAGGCGTTAGTTAAATACAAGACCAAGGAAACGGTTTGGGAATAGGTAAGACAATGCTATGGCGCAATTCTTGGGGAAAGATTCCGGATAGGAAAATGCCATTATAAATTGTTAGAAGGCAATTCAAGTTATCCATATTGATTTTGTTGGATAAATGTGTAGAAAATAAAGTCATCTGATGTGGTGGAATTCTTACACGAGCAGTGTGCCTCTATGAGTTCTTTAATAGAGTAGGTTTTCTTGAAGACGTGAAAAAATAATGTTTGTGATACTGGTAAAGATTTATGTCGAATGAAGTCAGGGAGAGGGGATCTGTAAGAGGTAGGTTGAGCTGAGTGAAGTCTCAATTAGGTGTGCGACATCCTGGAGGCACTGGCAAGGTTATTATTATGACGAAGGAAGAAGGGGGGGGGGGTCGCAAAGAGCTACGGATTATATTCACTCGTCGCCAATCTGTGGATAAGGGGGAGTGGGATGAGATGGAAATTGTTTACTGCATCCAGGAGTGGCATTTTTCCTTGCAGAAGATCTGGCGGGTAACAACAGCACATCGTATTTTATAATCAATGAAGGAGGACATACGGTGATTTTACCAGAAAGATGCTCCATTTGCTCTTCGCGACACTACACTCTTTGTTCCACCAAGTGGCCCAAGATCTGAGTGGAGGGGTGCGGGTTGAACATGTTTTCGGGCTGTTGCTGAAAAGAGTCTCGCAAACTCTTGTAGGAAGAAGTACCGTTTGTTATAACATAGGATACTGTTATGGAAAAGAACGACATTACAAATGCTTTCCGTTCAACTTTTGGAAGCCCCAATACTGTCTTGTGGAAATGGGAGAAATAGGAAGATGACCAAAGAGTAGGGAGTAGTGATCATTTTCACAAAGGTCATCAAGCAGGCTAATGAAACGGTGGGAAGGGAATTCATTTGAATACAGACAGTGAGCTATGTATATGTGTGAAGGAGTTTGTCTTGAAATGTTAGCGGGTAGGGTCTCAATCGTCGATGACCAGCAGAGCTTGTTGTAAGACGACATCTAATACAACATGACCTCTGCGGTTATTAATGGTATATACCAATACAAGTTATGAGCGCTAAAATCACAGGTTAAGCGGAATGGTTATGGAAGTTGGAAGACAAGCTCATTAAGGGAAGCAAAAAAGACGGTGCACAAAGTAAAAGGTTGAACAACCCCTATGCAAGTTATAGTCCGTAAGCAGGTAGCTGGGCTTAGGTACTATGAGATGCATAGGGCAAGATGTTGGGTAGGCAGGATCAGTACATTGATGGCGAAGCGATACCCGATTGGTAACCCTATCAGTACGTCGAAATGGGTCTGATGTATACATTCGGTGGAGTTTAGCTAGCAAGAGATCTACATGGTTCCTTTCCTCCTATAGTGTACTTCGTAAGGGGTTATACGAGGTGTACGATTTGATGGCATAAAGCAATGTTTTTTCTGAAGAGCTCATCGACCCAGGCGAGAGTACAGTCATCTTCAATCGGTTGTCGTTGCAGGGGCTAGAAGGGAGGAATCGGTGACAGGAGGTAGTGAGCGCTTAAGAGCTCTTTCTCGTTAAAAATTGTCGTTTGAGTGACTAGGAAGATCATTGTCAGGGGTGACATTTGGCAGTAATGACTAGTTTAGCATGAATACGAGGGGCTTCCGCACACACCGGCATTTCAGGAGAGGTAAGTACTGGGGTGTTATTTAAGTTGTCGATCGTGCAAGTTCTTTGAGGATTTAGGTGTAGGTTTGTTTCCTGGTGGTTCATAATATGTTACCTATAGTGGGGTGGGAGGTGACCTCGTCCGGTCATTGCCTCAGCTATGGTTGTCGTTGAGATTAGGGGATTTGCATTCTGAAGATTGAATAACAAGAAGTTGAGGTGAAAATGACACACTACGGCCAAGAGAGGTGGAGTGTGCCTTACAGATATCAGGGGAGGGTATTGGATCCTTAATTGGGTCATTTTGTAAGAAGACGAGACGATGTGTTTGCAAATGTTTCTTAGGATTTACACCCAACACAGTCGCCCCCCTCTGCCAGGGGTGAACAGGGGACCAGCTAAGCCAGCCACCGCCATTAAAGGCCACTTCTCCCGCCGGATGGCCAGGCAGCCTATCAACATGGAGGCTCCAGTTTAACGCCCTCTTCCACCCATTGTCGGGTTTATCCATTCGTGGAAGAGATGAAGGTAGATCGATGCAGAGGGGGTGAAAATGACGACTGGTTAGAGATCGCAAGCGTTTCTTATTGAGACTCTAGTGAAAGGTAGAAAAGGGATGGTAGTAGGTAGAAGGGGACCGGGGTGCTCAGCTTAGCCACCTCCTACGTGCTCTTGAAGAGGTGAAGAGGGGCCACATCCCGCGATTCCCTATCCGGCGGCCTTTCGTCCCTGCCAGTAGGGAGGGACCTCCTCATGAATCCAACCACAGGCCGAGGTTATGTGGCAGGAGGACGAATGTGTGCAGAAGTTCTTTTGATTGTAAGAGCAAAACAAGTGAGCTTTTTCAATTTTAATAAATGTTTATCTCATAAGGGCTTTCAACTCACTTGAAAGTGAATAAATTTTTAAATTTTCAAAAAGTAAAGACGAGGTTTATATCTACAAGAGGGAGGGGGTGTAACAGAGATAATTCCATTCTTATGAATTAAATTTGGAGGAACGGCACAATATCATCACACCAAGAACAGAAAAAGAAATCCTCGCCTCGTCTTCCTCCAGAACTCAATATTTTTAGAACAGGATTTTTTGCAAAGAAGGGATTTATTTATTTTTTTTGCTTATTTAATGAATAACCGGGTATGTTTCTGCAGTTTTCTAAAATCAAGATATTATTATTATTATAATAATTACTATAATGATTACAAAAGGAAAATTAGTTTGTAGATGGAAGTTTGAAGTTAGATATTAAATTATAGGAAATTGGAGACATTAGGCAACTTTTTTCGAAGCGAAAGAAGAAATTGAGATGGCAGTAACGCTAAACGGAATACAGAGCAATCTAAGGGATAAAGTATTTAAAGATGCGTACTTCATTTGCTGCTCTATCGCATAGACTTAACTTAGCCTTGAGTAAAATTGCCGAGAAGGTGAGTGGAGACAAAATATTTTTAGCCGCGTGCACGCGTCCGTTGGTCGGTCGGTTTAATGGTAACCACTTTACTTTTCAATGAGTTTTTGAAAGTTTTTAAGCTCGTAAG
The DNA here is from genome assembly GCA_963969495.1 of Ceratothoa steindachneri. Classification (NCBI taxonomy): domain Eukaryota; kingdom Metazoa; phylum Arthropoda; class Malacostraca; order Isopoda; family Cymothoidae; genus Ceratothoa; species Ceratothoa steindachneri. The sequence goes on along the minus strand of OZ018338.1, from coordinate 69,388,078 downwards.
GTAAGGTGATATGTTGGTTAATTGATAATAAATACCTTTGTTAATTATTTTTTTTTTACAAAATTATTGAAATAATTGAGAGAACGCCTTTTAAGTCTGTTGGCCGTGATTTCTCATTTACGCGCATCTAGTAAATTTGCATCTTCAGGACCAAGCGGGTTAAAAAGCGTTTTCAGGCAGTTTAATGTCAGTATTCCATCAATGTGCGAAACAAGATGGTGCTATAAATCAAGAACTGAGTAATCCATAAAACTATTGCATGAAAACTTGAAAAATGCCTTCCCGAGTATTCTAGACTCTAGTGAAAAGTGGGATGAAGATACATTTTGACAATCTATTGGCAGAGTTGAATGATTTTACATTCATGTTTTTCATCAATTGCTTTCATAGCATACTTTCTCAGGCTGAAAAACTGTTTGATATTCTACAGTGTAAGGTACTTGACATAAAACATGTTCAGTTTAAACTAAATGACTTCATTCATTGTATTGAATGTTATCGTAAGACTAATATTATGAAAACATTCTGCGCAATCAGCCCCTGTCATTGAACAGGCCGATGAGACCGATCGTACTCCGAGGAAAAGAGTCAGAGGTGCACAAATTAATTACAAAACTACTTATCTTGAAATAAATGGAAACATTCTAATGTTCTTACGAAAGAGATTTTCTGGTATTCAGAAGTATAATTTTTTTTAAACTTCAAACTTGTTAGTTTGAAGAGTTTGCTAATTCATTTCCCCTGCAACATCTGTACTCTCTAAAAAACAAGTACCCTATATTTTGTTACTGTAAAAGCAAGGAGGGAGCTAAAGTATATGTATATGGACAGTGGTTTCAAAAACTGAAAATCAATCAACTTCGTTTTAGAATTACTATAAACTGGAGTTGACTTCCGCATTGACGGAATCCATTAAACTAATTAAGCTACTGCTGATCATCTTCTTAACATCACTCATATTGGTTGAAAATCATTTGCAGGACCTTGCATGTGTCCATTTTTTTATGATTTTATTTCAGACCACATTCAATTTGTTTTTATCAATGTTCCAATTTGCTTTCGGAGATTTAGTCTCTTGAATTAGCTTTCTCAGTTGTTTCCAATTTTCGTTATCTCTCTCGAAATAAGTTTGAGTTCTTCCATTTTCATTTTTATTTCCTCTCCAATCTGTTTCACTTGGCCTTCCTTTCGGGGAGGTTTAGGGTTTAAAGTAAGTTACCAGTGGGTTGCTGCCCAATTCAAGTGGATTCTATATGGTAGCGAGGGGGAAACGAGACAAATCATCTATAAAAGGTGGAGGAGACCACTTTGTGACAAAAATTTTAAAAATGACGGGTTAAAAGATTCCTCCGCCAATATGAATCGAAGACGGGTGTGTTGAGGAATAGTTAAAAGGGTCGGGAAACAGGACAACCAGAGAATGGCGAAATGGCTACAATCCAATAAAAGGTGGGCAACCGATTGGTTTTCACGGCAAGACGACAGCAAGGGCTGATATGAGCATCACCCGAAAAAAGATGGCCGTGAGTACGTCTCGTGTGGCCAATGCGGACTCGGCAAAGGGCCACCTCCAACAACCTTATTCTATGACGACTCGAGGGCCAAGAGCGAATAGAATTTTTTATTTTGTATAGTTTGGATGATGAACAGTCATCCCATTCATTCTGCCACAGTTGAAAAATATATTTTCTTATTGAAGGAAAGTAGTCCCTAAAAGGCAGAGCCGAGTTCTCAGGGGACACATAATGTGCTGAGCGGGCCAGCCGATCAGCCCTCTCGTTGCCAAGGACCCCCACATGCCCAGGGACCTAGCAAAAAATAATTCTATATTGAGACGCATTTTGGATCAGCCAGTTGCAAATTTCTGTGACTAGGGGATAGGACGCACTAAAAGATCTAATTGACTGAAAGACTCCTTGAGTCGGAAAGAATGAGAACATCTCTAAAAGGTAAAATTTGGATGAGTCTAAAGGCTAAAAGGAGTGCTGAAAGTTCAGCGGTAAAAATGGATGCTGCTGGCGGCAAAGATAGAGTTAGGAATTCTCCTCCTGGGTAGATGGCTGCGGCACCCACGCCACCGTCCGACTTAGAGCTATCCGTGTATAGTGGGCAGCATTGTTTGTGTGAGATCAAATGCTCTAAGAACAGGCTCTTAATGATGCGAGGGTCCATGGAGGACTTCTCCAGGCTCCACATGTTGGTACATACTGTGGGGAGAGGAGCACGCACACTAGGGGTAAGTAAGGATGGAAGGGTCAAGACCCTTGGAGCACCCAGGTTAGAGAGATGATCTCCTATGCGAAGGTTCAAAGGGCAACTTATCATATGCCGCCGTTGATTCGGCAGCATACAGGCATCTGCAGACCTCTGATACAGGGGCTTGCTGTACTCAGCAGAGGTATCGCATGCAGATTTGAAGTCTATGGTAGGGCAAAGGGAGTACCCAACTCTCGCAGTAAAGGCTGTTGACAGGACAAGTACGGAAGGCTCCACTAGAAAGGGGAAGCAAGCCGAGGAGTAAATTTGACAGCCATAATCCAATTTGGATTGGACGAGGGCTGTGTATAATATCCACAATGTTTTTCGGTCACTGCCCCACGAAGTGTGTGAGAGGACTTTCAAAATGTCTAGAGCCCGCAGACAGCCTGTTCGAAGTCGGCGTAGGTGTGGTATCCAGGATAACTACGGATCGAGAGTTACACCAAGGAACCGAAACTCGGAGACAAACTCTATATCTTCGCCTTGTAGGGAGATAGATGGCGGAACAAGAACCCCTCTGCCTCGGTGAAAATACATTGCTTTGGTATTGTTCTTTTTCTGATACAGCATCGACCGGCAGTTGTCGCCGACGCGCTGCTAATGGAAGGCGAGGTGAGGAACAGTATAGTGCTAAATCATCGACAAACAGAGTTGCCGATACACCCTCTGGGAGAGACGAAATAATATCATTGATGGCAATTATAAAACATAAGACACTTAAAACACTGCCCTGAGGAACTCCCTTCTCTTGGGGTTGCAGGTCAGAGTATGTGATTCCAACACGTACCTTGAAGGATCGAGATGATAAAAAACTTTGAATAAGTGAAGGTAAAAGGCCTCTCATCCCCCAGACGTATAGCTGCTTTAAGATACTGTATCTCCATGTTGTGTCGTAGGCTTTCTCAATATCGAAAAATATGGCCAGGACTCGGTGCTTCAATGAGAAAGCTTTCCTGACCGATCCCTCGAAAGGTACTAGTTCAAGGGTCAAGGGTCAAGGGTACCATGACCTTTGCGGAAGCCACATTGAAATGGAGAGAGAAGGTGATTGGTTTCTTGGAACCAGTTTAGGCGCTCCAATATAATTTTTTCCCAGCAACTTACTCAAACAGCCGGTGAGAGCTATAGGGCGGTAGTGATCTGCATCCAACCCGTCCCTGCTCGGTTTGACAAAGGGAAGGATGATCCCAATGCGCCATGATGAGGGGTAAAAACCCTTCACCCATATAAGGTTGTACAAATCAAGTAAGAAGAGAGTAGAGTGTGGATGTAGGTGCCGAATCATATCGAAATGGATCTCATCAAGGCCAGGGAAAGTAGATCTGCAAAGGGACAAAGCGCTATGCAGCTCATGCGTGCTGAATCCAGCGTTATACGGAAGGTTAAAGGTTAGATTTTGTTGTGAAGTTGAGAGAATGAGATTCTTCCTTTGATATGTAGGATTGAAAAGCCTTATCGTAACGGCTGACACTGCTGACGGCGCGGAAATGGTCAGCAAAAGCATTGCTGACCGCCAGGCCGTCATTCTCCAAGGAACCGTCTAAGTTGAGTGTGGGGGTATGATGATTAGCATAACGGCCCCCCCATTTTACTAATCCTCTTCCAGCTCTTAGCAGTAGGTTTCATAGAGGAAATTGATGAAACGTAACGGCGCCATGAATTTCGGCAAGCCTGACGAAGGGTTCTTTGGCGAAGCGCACGAGCTCGGTTTCGGTCGACCTTGTTGCACAAAGTTGGGTTCTTTCGGAATCGGGCATGCGATAACTTGTAATTTTTGATAGCTGTTGCACACGTCGAGGTCCACCAGGGCACGGTTGAGCGGCCCGTGGCAGGTAGCCTTCGTGGGATGGTCTGTGTTGCTGCATTGTAGATAGTCGATGTAAAGTATTCTACTGCCGCGTCCACTCCATTGAAGGTCCCCAAAGATGCATTTGTGAAGGACGCCTCTTGGAGACTTTCCCAATCTGCATGACCTAAGTCCCACTTAAGGGGCATGGTTGTATGAGGGCTAACTTGAAGGGCCGAGAAGACAATAGGGAAGTGGTCACTCCCATGGAGATCGTCAAGAATTGACCATCGAAATTCCGTGAAGAAATCAGGGGAACAAACAGACAGGTCAACACAACTAAAAGAGTCCGTCTGGACATGATAAGAGGTAAAATCACCACTATATAAGACGCAAAGAAAGCCAGATAATAAAATAGACTCTAAAACACTGCCTTTGACATTTCGAGTAATGTCACCCCAGTATGAGTGACGGGCGTTAAAATCTCCTAGTAATAAGAATGTGGAGGGCAACTGGTCTATAAGTTCTAAAGGGTCGGGACTTGACAATGACAAACAAGAAGATAGGTAAATAGAGCAAACGGTAAAAAGCTTAGTAAGAAAAACCCTCACGGTAACAGCTTGGAGGGTAGTATGTAGGGAGATGGGAGAAACATGGTGGGATGAAGATACCATAATTGACTCCCCCCATGAAAGGGGCTTCCAGCAGGAGCAATAGAGTTGAAAGTGAGAAAGCCGGGTACCGGCGGAAAGGGCCGTATACCCAGTTTGTTCTCCTGAAGACAAATAACAGCGAGTTGGATAGTCGTCAAAAGAATTATGAGTTCTTCCTACTGTGGAAGAACGCCTTGACAATTCCATTGTAAAATGGAAGATATTATGTGTGACGATTAGATACCACTGTGGATATCTTTTTCTCTTTTGAGGCCGATATTGTATTTGAGGTTCGTCCCAAAGAGCTGATTTTGAGGAGCCTGCTTTTACAGGGGGGAGAGATCCTAGATGGAGCAGTAACTGTTTTTTTTTCGTGGGTTTTGGAAACCGACCAAGGCCCTTGATTGTAATTCGGGCTCACAACCTGGCATAAAAGGAAGATCAAGAAGGGATTTTCGGCCGGTAGATCCGGATTCATGGGTCGAGGGTATTTTCGGTGTCTGAGGAGTTGGTCCAACCGCCGCGATTGGTGATGTTAGAGTATCAACTTCTTCCATCGGATCATGGGTTGAAGAGTGAGCGGAACGAACAGATGATCTGAGCGAGGTGTGTGGTGTGGAGCTTGGTGGATATCTGCCATAGCTTGGATCAGGATGGGGCCTAAGTCCTGTGAAGGGCGGGACGGACTTAAGGGCATAGAATGTTCAGCCATAGGGGAGGAGTCCATTGAAGATTCTCGGCGTTCAGCCGAGTCAGCTACAGAGGCTGCCCGCTTATTAGTGGTCAATGACCCAGGTGAGGAATCCTTCCTCTTACCACTGGACTTTGGGTCTCGGGGCCGAGTGGATGAACCTTCACTGGTCGATGTTGAGGATTCTTTCAAATAGCGTCTGATGTTTTCAAGTGTCTCACCCTGAGCGTCTCTCCCAGCTAGAGCTGCTGCAGAGAGGGGGGCTACATTGGTTATCTCGGTGTGAGAGCGATGCTTCGACTGCATATTCTGAATGTTTTTGACGCTGCGAGTAGATCTAGGGTGAAGTGCTTCAGGCTGGTCGGAACTCGCGCGTGATGGTCGGTTTCAGCCAGCGCCACGTAAAACGTCAGAGAAGAGCCGGCCGAGTGGTGAGGTTTGTCCGAGGTCACGCTGGTGGGCCTCTCTTATATCTAGACGTAAGGAGTCGCGCAAAGCGAGCACTTCCTTTTCATATAAAAATATAGAGCAGAGTTTTGACGCAGCACTGTGGGTACCTTCGCAGTTGGCACAGCGGGGTGTTTTGGTGCATTCGGGGCCATGGTAGTCAGAGCTACAATTCACGCAGAAGCGAGGGTGCTAACAGGCACGGCCAACATGTCCAGATTGATTGCAATTGAAACAGCGTCTGGGTAGTTCGATGTAGGGACTTACCGGGACACGAAGGTACCCAGCTTTAATATACTGCGGCAGATCTTGTCGTTCAAATGTTAAAATCAGTGTGGCGGTTGGGACTTTAGTGGAGCCTAATGTTTTAGTTACCCTGTGTACATGTGTGACAGGTTGGGTACTGAGCTTACTCTGAGGCGGGTGGGGTCGTAGTCCTTTAGTTCGTTTGAACGGACGACACCTTTGACAAAATTCAGACGCGGATGGGGCGAGACAGTTATTGGAATTTCAGCTATCGAAGATAGATTTCGCACAAGGTTGTGTTGAGAGTGGGATGACACCTCGACTACGACATCACCACTTCCTCTTGACCACATCCGGCGGGGTTCACCACAGCGGGACTCAAAAGATTCATTGACGTCAAACACATCGACTTTTGCAAGTGGGATGTCGGATGATGAATTCATGACAAGAAAGCGAGGATAATCTAGATCTGGGTCTACTTCGTTGCAATAAGGGTCCAACGAGCGAGGGAAGGCTGAAAGGGGAGCTAAGGAACGTTTGGCATGAGAACCCTTATGAGAAGGGGAGGTTTTTGGTTTATGGCTAGCCATTGCAAAAAGAAAAAACTTCGCATTCTCCCTCGGAGCTCCCACCATGGAGGCCTAGAAGGGCCCGGCACTACTGCAACTATACAATCAGTTACGTCCGGTATGTCCTTTTGGAGAATGGATACGGATCCACCACACCATCTTTTGAAACCTAAGAGGCTGCCCGAGTTCTCCTACGCACGAAGAAAAGGGGCCAACGATGGGTTTCTCCTTGTGCATACGGTAGACGAAGGCGGTGGAGATGTCCAGCCTCTTTCACTTTCATGAAAGAACAATTCGAAATCAATCCATTAAACGAACAGAGGTCGGGTATCGATATATTGGCACCCACTTCTTTAGTTGTACTCCTACTAATTTCAAACATTCTGCCATCATAAACAGTATACACAGAGCTTACAAAATCAGCTCAATTTGGTTTCACTTTCATTCTGAAATTGAATATCTTAGGAGCTTTTTTCATTTTAATTTTTTCCCAGACCATCTTTTTGACAAACTTACTTCCAATTTCTTATTTAAAATGTTCTCTCGCAAAACCCCTCTAATAACTGTCCCCAAACAAAAACTATTCTTAAAACTGCCTTATCTTCCACTTGACACAAATTTCTACAAAGCTTTACTCTCGTCTCTTAATAAATACTTTCCCCAATGCAAGTTTCTCCTAATAAATTCTAATTCTCTTGGTGTCTATACTTTTCTTCGACACAAAGAATCACTCCCATTATGCCTGCGTTCCTCCATCATTTATCAATTCACTTGTGCAACATGCCAAAGTCACTATGTAGGCCAAACAAGTCTATAATTAAGATGTAGGATCGCTAAGCATATCGGAGTATCATACAGAACCAACATTCCCATCTCCAAACCCGAACACTCTTCTATACGAGAACATTCACGAAAACATAACCACCCGCTTGACCCTGATTCCTTTAGTATACTCTCTTCTGCTTCCTCTTCTCTGGATTTAAAAATTCTTGAATCACTTTACTTACATCAAACAAATAAACCCGGAACTCAATGATTATTCATCATCCCTTAAATTATTCACTATATAGACAAATGTACAACCAACCACATCCCCCTTAATAGTTTTCTTTCTGCCTAATTCTGTCCATAATATCAGTTGTTACTCCCAGCTTCACCATAATAAGGTTAGTACTCGTGCAGAGAAATTTTTCTTTCTATTTTAGTTTGTCCCATTAATATCCAAATGATCTGGTTTATGATTGACTTTTCCTTAATTTAATGTTTTAGTCGTCTTTTTTGACCCCTCCATTATTGATTATTTAATATTTAAACTTTTGTGCCTTAGTCTACTTGTATTTGTTTAATGTTCAATCACATAAAATTTAACTTAATTGAATTACTTGCTTCGCTCCATTTATTAATATCCGCTTCGACTACATACCCCCTGATCTAACTTATTTTCGATTGTTCGCCCTGCCCATATAATTCTCTTGCTGTGTTTTATAGTGATTTTTTTTTTTTATTCCGCTTGATTCATATTTACTATTCATATTTGTTGCTCATGGGATTATTTAATATTTTTTTTTCTGTCTTATTAATCGATTTCTTCATGCCTTGCTTTTGACTTTATCGCTATAGTTATAATTTTTTTGTATTTCGATAGTCATTTAAGTCATGTTTATTATGCATATTTAAAAAACTCGTGGGATTATTATTTAATTGAGTAATTTTTTTTAAGATATTACATCAATTTTTAATAGATTTTCACTAATTTGATTTCTGTGTTTAGTTATTCTTCTAAAAATAATTTTTGGTATTTAGAATTCGCTGATGATGGTCATCGTCAATGACCGAAACGTCCGGAAAAATTAAATGTTCAAAACCATCGCATATGTCTTCATATTCCTGCTATATATATATATATATATATATATATATATATATATATATATATATATATATATATATATGCAATGTCCCGCAGGAAAAATGAAAAGGGATTTTCATTTCATATATATATATATATATATATATATATATATATATATTATTATTACTTTCTTTAAGAACTCGTTGCATTTATTTACCATCCCACGTGAAAAGTGTTTCCTTTGGCCTACATTGTTCATAATTGCTAAAGCCCCTCAATCAATCAAAATTTATGCGTGAAGAATATTGTATCATACACGCTATAGGTTTTAAATGAATATTGTGGTAATATCCTAAAAAGCTCTTAGATCATAATAAACATAAAAACCTATATTTCGTTATTCAAAGGAATGAATTGTTGAATGCTAACGGGAGTCTAAATTTTGCAGACGAGATATATGTTTTTATATTCATTTAAAACCTATAAATGGTGCCCCAGACCCGGAAATGGATTTACAATTGATAAATATGGTTTGGTGTAATTAATAAATCATAAATGATAAATTATAAATGATAATTGATAATTAGATAATTGGTAATTAGATTATTTGTAATAAGGGTATAACAAATGATGGTTGATAATTAGTAAGTAGATTATTAGTAATTAGAGTATAACAAATGATGATTGATAATTGGATTGGGTAAATAGTATTTGGAATTATAAGTAAATTGGTAAATAGTTTTATAAATAGATTATAAGTAAATTGGATAAGTAATTGGATAAATAGATTGGTAAGTAAATTCGTTTATAAGTAAATAGGTAAATTGATTGGCAAATAGTAATTGGTAAAGTAGATTATAAGTAAATTATATTATAAGTAAATGGTAAATTGTAATTGGTAAATAGATTGGTAAAATAGATTATAACGGAGTTGAATGGGTCTGTAAACGAGACAAAAGAATCAAGCATTAATTCGGGATTCTTTTGGGAAATATTTAGCTAAACAATCACAATTCAAATATTTACAAACCTGTTCACCGATGATGGACAGCTAAGCGAATGAAACCTCATGGCTTAATTTTAATACGCTTGGGAGAGGGGGTGTACCAATCTCCCGATTTAAGTCAGCAGTACCAAACCTCCTTGAAATATTATATATATATATATATATATATATATATATATATATATATATATATATATATATATATATATATATATAGTAAGAAATAAATATTTACATTTGTAGGGATGTAGACCGCTACAATACTGCCCTACCGAGGGAAAGCTCGCCCAACACAAGGTATTTACATAAAATAAATTTTAGTCTATATAGCGGCAAGGCCTCCTTACAACGCGTCCAGAACGGATTATGGACTCAGATTGCGGGTCAGGTGGCGATTAGTAGTGCCAATCGATTGAGGCGGGAAATTGTCGCGAGCGAGGATCGGAGCGTCGGGTGACGATTGTTCTGGAACTCCCGAAAGGGCGACTGTCGGGGGTTGCGCGTTGGTTGCTTGGTGTTCTCCAGCTGCTGTCGAGTGGTCTTGCAACAAAAAGGGAGGCGGCAGCAGTTGGGAAGAAGAATTGGGGGTGTGGAGAGGTGGTTGGCAAAGGGCTTGCGAGTAAAGAGGTGGGGGAATGAGTTGCAGTTGATTTGAAAGAGCCAAAGAAGGGTTCGAAAGTGGGGTTAGTTGTTTGGAAAGTGTTGAAGAAATAGTTGGGTGCGGAAGGTAGGCTGGGATGACCACTGGACCTATATTAGTGGAATAGAAAGGTAGTTGCTGTTCCAGATGAACGGTTTCTATGAAAGCGGGTATAAGCCAATCGATGGAAAACGTATCCTGCTTGGTGCCAAGCTGTAGTATAAAGAATTTCGGTTTCCTGGAGATGACGAGAAAGGGTCCATCATAGACAGGTTGCAAGGATGTGCGATTGGAATCGCGCCGGTCAAACACATGAAAGCCAGTTGCCATCTCCTTTGGCTCAGCCTCAGACATCGCCCGTACTAAATTGTGTACGTATGCAGCAGGATGTATGTCAGAAGGAAGAGGACAGTCAGCGGAAGAAAAGAATTGGCCTGTAAGACGAAGTTGCGTACAATAGACGAGTTCCGCAGCAGAGCAATTCAAATCCTCTTTCAAGGAGGCACGAATTCCCACGAGAATTAAGGGTAGCTTGGCCACCCAAGTGGTGTTGGGGTCAGTGAAGCGTAAGCTTCCCTTGAGAGTCCGGTGAAAACGTTCGACCTTAGAGTTACTCTGGGGATGGTAGCTAGTGGTACTGAGACGAAAGGAGCCAAGCACTGACATGAGTGCATTCCATTGGTGGGATTAAAATTGTCTACCTCGATCAGTCATGATCGTTGATGGGACACCAAAACGAGCAAACCATGCTGAGACGAAGGCTCGAGTTACAGTGGACGCTTTGATGTCCGGGATAGGAACTGCCTCTGGCGATGATATAAAACAATCGATCATGGTGAGAAGGTAAGTGCAACCACGCGAAAAGGGCAGAGGACCAACCAGATCGATGTGAACAGCGTTAAAACGTGTTTATGGAAGTGGAAAAGCAGCCAGAGGGGACTTTGTGTGGCGTTGAACCTTTGCACGTTGACAAGGCAGACATGAGCGAGTCCATTTGGCCACGTCGGCATTCATACCTGGCCACATATAACGTTGTGTGATGAGCTTGTGAGTTGCTCGAATGCCAGGATGAGAGAGACCGTGAGTCTGGTCAAAAATGTCACGACGGTAAGCGAGAGGAATGAGTGGACGAGGAAGTCAGGCAATGGATAGTCAACCAGGAAATGCCTGGAGGGACTGTTCGGCAAGTCGATTTCGCGAACGATAAGCTGAGAAGAGTGACGCAGTGTTTGCATGTCTTCATCTTGTTCCTGGGCAAGCGCTATTGTCGCGTGATCGATGGGCGCAGTTTAGAAGAGTTGCGTGCCCGAAATCGATGAAATGCGAGAGAGCGCATCTGGTACGACGTTTGAAGAACCAGAAACGTAGCGAATATCGTTTGTCATATGCAGGATTAAGTCTAGGTGACGACTATCAACTGCAGAGTGCACATAGGAGGTGCCACTAGAGGCGAGCGCACAACCTAATGGCTTGTTGTCGGTAAGAACAGTGAATTCACGCCCTTTAAAATATTGTTGGAAGTGACGGCGGGCGAGTTATATGCTCAGTAATTCGCGGGAAAACGTACTATACCTCGGTTGGGAGGGAAGAAGAGCCTTAGAGAAGAAAGGAAAGGTTGCCAAGAGTCACCAACCTTCTGCTGTAGTGTCGCACCGACATGAGTAACGGACTCGTTCGAAGCAACGCTTATGGGGGCTCCTGGGCAAGGATGGGCCCTGGCGACAGCGGAGCCATAGGCTCTTTGGTGCCCAAGAAAGCCTCGCAAGCTTCGGGGGACTAGGAAAAAGGAAGGTTCTTCTTGGACTTGGAAAGCAATTCGTAGAGAGGTTGCATAATGTGAGAGATGTTGGAAATGAACATGTGGTAAAAGTTTACCATCACACAGAATCTACGAAGTTGCTTTAGCGAAGAAGGTCGGGGAAAAACCTGGATAACTTCAACTTTGCACTCGAGAGGAGGAATTCCCTCAGGGAAATCCTAAAATAAAAAAAAAATATCTCAGGGAAAATGTGGTGTCCCAAAAAGGAGAGCTGTGTGACACCAAAGATACACTTATAAGTGTTGAGTACGATGCCATACTCATCTGAACATGCAAAAACCTGGCGAAGGTGAGAAAAATGCTCCTCCAAAGACGAAGATACTATCAGGAGGTCGTCTATATAGCAAAATACGAAGGGACGACCTCTCAGAACCTGATCCATGAAGCGTTGGAAGGTCTAACCACTGTTACGAAGCCCGTAAGGCGTTCGGTTCAGGACGAAGGAACCGAATGGAGTGGTGATAACCGTCTTAGAGATATTATCAGAGTGAATCGGGATTTGGTTGAAAGTGCGAACCAAATTAAGTCGAGAAAAAATGGAACAACCAAAGAACGCGGAGTTAAAATACGATAAGAAAGGTAGGGAATACCTATCCAGAACTGTACAGGTATTGAGTTGCCTGTAGTCACCTACACCTCTGAATTTCCCGGAGTAGACTTAGGTACTACATAAAGCGGTGAAGGCCATGGGGAGGTGGATGGGGAAGCGATCCCAACCTCCATCATGAACTTAAATTCCCGCTTCATTAGGGCAAGTCTATCTGTAGCCAGTCGACGGGGACGTGAGAAAACTAGCCCTCCTCTCGTTTATATTTTGTGCACCACATTGTGCTTAATAGGTCTGTCCTTAGAAGGAGACAGACATAGGCTTGGGAACTGTCGCAAAAGTTACTGGAAGTGGGGAGCAGTTGCAGGGAAACGAACAGAGAGGAAAGAGCTGGTAGAAGCAATAATGAACAAGCAACAGTTAGTATCGTGGTTCTATCGATAAGCTTGCGGTGACGAGAATCGATGAGAATGTCGTTCGCAGAAAAAAAATCTAGGCCTAAACTTGACATGTCGACGTCGGCAATGATGAACGTCTATGGGAAAACACGACGTAACCCGAAAGAGAGCTCGAGGATACGCCTCCCATAAGTGCCTATGTCCGATGAATTTGCAGCTTTAAGGCCAATATCAGAAGAAGTGCAAGCTTTCTCGACTGAATAGGCTTGAATGGCACTACATTGAGCGCCAGTGTCAACCAGGAAAGAGAAACCAGAGATTGGGCCATGAACATTAAAAGGAGGATTGGCCTGAAGAGATGAGGTTGCAGAGGTGCCAGACCCACGTATCATTTGCTGATTCAGTTTAATGTTTTCTGTGTTGAAGGCGAAGGTTGGGTAAGGGAACCCGTAGAGTTTTGTAAGATCGGGGGTGGTAAGGTAAGTTTAGGTTGAGATTGAGGTGCTAGTTGAGCATTTTGCTGGTACTTGCATGAGGCAGAGCATTTTTCTGCTCTGGAGCCAAATTTGAGGTGATACAAACAAAAGCCTGAAAGCTGAAATATAGCAGTATGAGCAGCATGATTAGAATGAGGGTTGAAGTTGTGGGCATGAAATGATACACGGTAAAAACTGCAAGGTTGAGCACAGTGAACAGCGTTGCTCCCATAATTAGAATGGTACCAGTAGCTACCCTGAGAGTTGTCAGGTTAGGGGGAATTAGGCTTAGGTTGGAAATGAAACTGCTGTGCCTCATCTCTTGTGCTGCTGTTTCCTCGTTGGTGTTGCCTTTTTTCGGAAGGAGGTGTAGGGGTGCGAAGATGTATAAGAGAAAAACTTCCTTCCAACGTGAGAATATAAATAGCTCATTAAATTACCAAGTCAGTACGGACTACGCAGTGGCGTATTGGTAGAGTACTTGCCTCAGGATGCGAAAGACCCCGATCGAGCCCCAAAGTCCACAATTTTTACAAAGAAAATTCTCGAAGAAAACGGAGAATCCTTCAAGGACTAACTAATCCAGAATACCGCGCTCAAAGAAAACGGAACTCAAAGAAACGACTTTCAAGGGCTAACTCATCTCATCTCATCTCATCAAGATCTCAACTCTCAAGAAATCATCTCGTCATCAGAATTGGAAGGAATCATCACATCGTCAAGTTAATATGAAGATTACATCAACAAGAATTACGAAGATTAAGAATTAACCCAGCCAACCCAACTTAAAGAAGAATTAACTCAGCCTACAAGAATACTAAGAGTCAGATAAATGGAGTCAATGTTTGAAGGGGCATCTTCAGTCTAGAAATAATACATAGATACGAATATAGATAATCTAGATGAATAAGATTTGATAAATAAGAAATGTTATAAAATATGGCCTCCCTGCCCCCCATAGAAGAATGACGTCTGACTCTTCCCTCCTGCTCTCGGTGAAGACCCTTTCGCACCTTTAGGGCACGAGTATCCAACTCTATCCTTTTAAGAACGCATAAAAGACCCTAAGCCTGGAAGGATGCATCCTGAGGGAGTCCTGGCCGATTATAAGGAGTCTCGCCCGGTGACCTAACCTGTGAAATGGATACATGCGAGTCGTTTTTAACCTTAGAGTTGTATGATATGTTACGCCCCCTATTTATATTGCTAAAAGTCCTGGTGCCTTCATTCCCCCAGCTTGCGAATGGATTGTTATACAAGGCGTCAGCCGCCTCTGCTATCTTCTCCAAGTTCGCAGGGGAGGACATTAGTATAAGGGGCTTATTTTTGTCCGGCATCCCACGCATGAATATATCTGTTATGAGTGGCTCAGGTTGGTCGAGCTGTGCTTCCTTGGCATGTGCCAGGGCCTTGAGATGGTCCAAAAAGTGCGTGGTGCGCCTGTCCCTTATCTCCTGCCAAACCAAGAAGGATACGCAGGTCTTCAATCTTTGACCTCCCAAATTCCTCCATGAACGCCCTCTTGAACCTTCCCTAAGATCCAGAAATACACCCATCAAGCAGAATACCTTAAAAGTTGTAAAAATACTTAGAAGTAATCTCTGGGATATGATGATTGTCCTTCGATTCTCAGGAACTGCCTGGTGTAGGACGATGAGCTCCACCATTTCCCACCAGCCAATGGGATTTTGTGGGTCGAATGGCGGAAGCTGAACCGAAGAGGGAGTGGGGAAGGGGCCCGTTGTTGGATGTAGGCGAATGAGGAAGGATGCTTGCGTGCGCACCGAACATGGATGAATACGTCGTTGTTGTTGCGGGGGAGGATGCTTGGGTCAAGTTGGAACGTAGCTTGGGGCTCCGTTATAATCCATTTACAAAAAATAAAAATGTGTGTGTGTTTATGCACAAATTCGATTTACGCGCTTAAACGTAAAAATTTGAAAAAAATATTGAAAATTGGTCACTCTTTGTATTTATTACAGTATATTATAATTAAGTTTATGAAATTATTAAGGGATCACTTAAGGATGTTAAGGTCAACTAAAGATTGAAAAAGAGCACGTGTCGATAGTCTAGGCGAAAAAAAATGGAACCGAGTGAGGCGGAATGCGATATTTGAATAAAATGGTGGCCAGAAATTGATATAACTCCCTTCAATCGATAATTCGAAATTTAAACGTAAAATAATTTCCAATCATCGCGACCATTCACGTTTTCCCAAGATCGCGCATTTTTATTCAAGCGCTTCAATTTTTGGTATCACGTTGTATCCAAAACATCATTCTTCCAATCACTATAATTCATATTAATTTAAATTCATAATTTCCTATAAATACACCGAGTGAGTTTCTTATTTCCGACATTTTTTTTGTTTCAATTTTATGTTCCTTCGCGTGACTAAAGTTTACGCACATCCATTCATCCATCACGTGTACACACAGTAGCGACTATAATGGACCATCGAAGTACTTCCGTAAGCGGCGCACCGGATAAAAAGTCCTCATCCCTAGATCACCCCACCAACAGACGACCCCATACATATCTCGCTGCCGACTTTTGATGCTTCAAATCACATAGTATGGCTGGAGGAATAGTCCATTCTATTCAAGCCCCAGCGCATTACGGAAGAAAAGAGTGCTGCAATCATACAGAGTTTCCCATGAGTATATTTATTGAATTTAGGGCGATTTTGATTTACGGGGAACAGGCTGGAGTTCTTGATCGCCCGAGAGAGGCATTTCATACGAAGTACGGCAGGTCCCAAGGAGACGACCTAAGGCAGCTCCTGAACACTTAGGAAATTGGAGATAAGACTCCTTTGACTTTCTTAAAGCGCCTGAAGGACCTTATCAGGGTAAAAGGTGCACAAACCGACCTATTTAGCCCTCTCCTCACTGAGATTTTTATGAGGGGAGTCCCAGAGGGGATCAGGCCGCTTATTTTAAATTCAAACCCCTCGAATATAGAGGATATAACCATAGCCGCCGATAGGTTATTTATGAATTCCTACGTGAATTGGGGCAACGGCCCATCTAATAATATTTCTATTTCTCAGGTAGGAGGAACGTCGAGCTCCTCTGACGACCGGGCCGAGCGTTTAGAGATTCCACCATCTTTATCGAGATCACTCGAGGCCTCAACACGGAGGATGGAGGGCGACATCCAAAGGTTGATGCTGTACCAGGGATCACATAGCGAACACAGGGAGAGTTCAGGGAATCAAAGGCGCAGGTCTCCCGCTTTGGTTCACAAAAGAGAAACGAACGAGAGCCTCCCGATGCAAAAGGTGAGAGGCAGCAATATTTTCAAACTTCTTCCAACTATTCTCACCATCTTCCACACCATCAGGGACTATGCTGGTACCATCAAAGGTACAGTCACAACGCTGGACGCTGTACACAGCTTTGTAACCACCATCATGCTTTTTCCCACACTGCGCCTAGTAGTGTCTCAAAGTATAATGGGATTTTCACCCAATCTACTCAAAGGTGTTGGTATCATAACAAATATGGCACACATGCTGTAAAATGCCTACAACCTTGCACCAGTACCTCCACGTTCACCTAATCTCACCTCTCCACTCCTCGTACACTACTCTTCATCACCAAACTCTCCAAATTCTCAATCAAATCTTCATTTTTCAACTTCCACCTCAAATTCTCCTTCTTTAAACTAGAAAGGAATGGGACAAAAGGGTCTACATCTCCTGCCTACACCTCATTTTTTCAGGTAGGTCCTCCATTTCGTATTTTTGACCCACTTTCTGGTTTTTCATTCCTGGTGGACACTGGTGCTGAATACAGTGTCATACCAATTTCTAAGGCTGGCAAAGCTTCTGCCCCTTCAGATTTAGTTCTGAATTCAGCCAGTTCGACCAATATTAGGACCTATGGAAAACGAAACCTTCAAGTCTCACTCGGTCTCTGTCGAGTTTTTCGATGGACTTTCATCATGGCCGAGGTAGATTCTCCAATATTGGGCCCCGACTTTCTTTCGGCTCACAACCTCTTGGTCGATTCTCGTCAACGCAAGCTTGTCGACCGCAAAACTCTCCTCACTGTCTCAGCTTCGTACTCACCTTCTCAGAGTTCCCTCCTCTCTATTCGTCTTCCATCCACTGAGCCAGCGTTTCCGAGCCTTATTCAGGAGTTTCCTGAGCTGACCTTTCCACCTTAAAAGGACAGGCCCCCAAAACAGTGTTGTGCATCTAATCGAGACAACAGGAGGTCCTGTATTCTCACGGCCACGCCGTTTAGCACCTGATAAACTCTCTGCTATGCGTGGTGAATTCCAATTCATGATGGATGCTGGCATCTGTAGGCCTTCCTCTTCTATGTGGGCCTCTACACATTGTACCCAAATCCACGCCGGGCGAATTCAGAGCATTTGGGGATTACAGAGCTCTTAACGCTGTGACAATTTCTGATCGCTATTCTTTGCCGATTTCACCTCGTCTTGCCATGGCTGTACGATTTTTTTCTCGCTTGGATCTAGTTCGTGCTTTCAACCAGATGATGCCGCAAAGACTAAAATCACAACTCCGTTTGGTGCTTTAGAAATAGTCAAAATGCCATATGGATTGCGTAACTCTGGTCAAACTTTCCAGCGCTTTATGGATCAAGTCCTTAATGGTCTTCCTTTCACACTTTGCCACATCGATGACCTCCTAATATCATCTTCCTCACTGGAAGAACAGCTTTCTTACCTTCGCCAAGTTTTTTTCTCGTCTTCAGGAGTACGGTACCATACTAAACGCCTCAAAGTGCCTCTTTGGTGCCCCACATCTCTGCATTCTTGAGGCACCATGTCTCGAAGGCAGGGATTAGCCCACTCGAAGATATAATTACCGCGATGCGAAACTTTTCTCGTCCTACATCACACAAGCAACTCAGGAGTTTCTGTGGCATGTTAAATTTCTACCACAGATTCATCCCTAAATATGACCGGGTCATGCAACCTATCAACTCTATGCTCACCAAGACCAAAAAGAACCCTCCTTTTGAATGGTCTGCTGAGACGTGCGATTCATTCACTCGCATGAAAGAGGCTATTGCCCGCGCTGTGGAATTGGCTCATCCTCCTCCAGGAGCTCCCATCAGCGTCGCCTCCGATGCATCCTCAACCCTCGTAGATGCAACGTGGCAGCAGAAAGTTGTTAACCAATGGCGACCTCCTGCTCTCTTCTCTCGCGCTCTTACAGACCCTCAAAAGAGATATTCAACGTTCTCTTGAGAACTCCTTGGAATATATCTCGCTGTCCGCCACTTCCGCCATCATTTGGAAAGGCGTGAATTTACCATATTTGCTGACCATAAACCCTTGGTCGGTGCATGTTCGTCTCGTAGTACTTCCTCAGTATACGCTGCTGTTGACACTCTGTCATCTTGACTTCGTCTTACAGGTGACGAACGATATTCGCTATGTTCCTGGTTCTTCAAACGTCATAGCGGACGCGCTCTCGTATTTCATCGATTTCGGGCACGCAACTCTCTTACACTGCGCCCATCGATCATGCAACAATAGCGCTTGCCCAGGAACAAGATGGACACGCAAACACTGCGTTACTCTTATCACCTCATCGTTCGCGAGATCGACTTGCCGGACAGTCCTTCCAGGCGCATCCTGACTGACTATTCAATTCCTGACTGTTCTCGTCCTCTCATTCCTTTCGCTTACCATCGGCACATTTTAGACCAAATTCATGGTCTCTCTCATCCTAGCGTCAATGCAACACGCAAACTCGTTGGACAACACTTCGTTTTGCCAGGTATGAATGCCGAAGTGGCCAAATGGACTCACTCATGCCTGTCATGCCAGCTTGCTAAGATCCACCGCTACACAAAAGCTCCTCTGGGCCCTTTTCCTCTTCCTTCATCACGTGGTTGCAACTATCTTTTCACCATGATCGATAGTTTTAATTGCTGGCCAGAGGCAGTTCCTATCTCGGACATCAGAGTTCCCACTGTCACTCAAGCTCTCGTCTCAGCATGGGTTGCTTGTTTTGGTGTTCCCCCAACGATCATGACTGATCGTAGACCTGTTTGAATCCCACCAATGGGATGCACTCATGTCAGTGATTGGCTCCTTTCGCCTTCGTACTACAAGCTATCATCCCCAGAGTAACTCTAAGGTAGAACATCTGCATCGGACCATCAAAACAAGCTTACACTCCACCGATCCAAACATAACTTGGGTGGACAAGCTACCTTTGATTCTCCTTGGCATTCGCTCGTCCTTGAAAAGGATCTGGCTTGCTCTGCAACGGAATTAGTTTACGGTACTCAACTTCGTCTACCCTGTCAATTCTTTTCTTCCTCTGACCGACCTCTACCTTCTCACCTAGATCATTCTTCATATGTACATAACCTTGTACGGGTGATGGCTTAAATTAAGCCAACTGCCCCTAGAGTGCCTGCTAATTATAAAACCTTCGTGCCGAAGGAGATGACAACATGCTCCCATGTTTTCGTCCGTCGCGATTCAGCTCGCACTTCGTTGCAACCAGTCTATGACTAACCCAGCCCACGGATTCCTACTCGGGGAAAAAGCTGGAGGCAATGGACTTCACCGAAGGAGAAATAAAGAAAAAGATCGCTGACCTAAAGACGAATAAGTCCCCTGGACCGGACGGGTTTCTACCGAAGGTGTTTAAGGAAGTGTGCGATGAAGTATCACGACATCTGTGCGCTATCTTTAACATGTCAATCCGGACCAGATGCGTCCTAGAGACTGGAGTGAGGCGGAGGTGACTCCGATCTTCAAGAAAGGAGACCCCAGCCATCCGTCAAACTACCGACCTATCAGTCTGACTTCGATAGTTGGTAAACTCATGGAAATAATGATGGTGGACAAAATAACGTCGTATTTAGAGTCAAACCTGCTACTGAGCAGTTCCCAGCACGGCTTCCGAAGGCAACGGTCATGCCTGACGAACCTTGTGGAATTCTTCCACTTCGTGTTCAGTGAGCACGATCGGGACAAGGCGGTGGATGTGGTTTACTTAGACTTTCAGAAAGCCTTTGATAAGGTACCACACCGCCGCCTTCTCCGGAAAGTGCGAGCGCTGGGCATAGAAGGAAAAGTAGCCGGCTGGATCGAGAACTGGCTAAGTGGCAGACGGCAACGGGTGGTGCTGAATGGACAGGCTTCTGAGTGGGTGCCCGTTACTAGCGGGGTGCCTCAAGGTTCTATCCTGGAACCACTACTATTCATCATCTACGTCAAAGACATGGACAGTGACATGGTTGCCAAGATTTCCAAATTTGCCGAAAATACCAAGCTTGG
Source organism: Ceratothoa steindachneri (assembly GCA_963969495.1). Lineage (NCBI taxonomy): Eukaryota > Metazoa > Arthropoda > Malacostraca > Isopoda > Cymothoidae > Ceratothoa > Ceratothoa steindachneri. The sequence continues at coordinate 69,367,405 of OZ018338.1, read as the reverse complement.
TATGAACGTTGCAAAGGATGGAAATACTGCCCGCCTGCAGGAAGATCTTGGTAAGATTAGGGAGTGCTCGGACACGTGGCAAATGCCTTTTAACGTGAACAAATGCAAAGTAATGCATATCGGCCACAGAAACCTCCAATCTCATTATATCCTTAAGGGCACTGCTCTTGAATCGAGTGACACTGAAAAGGACTTGGGTGTTACTATCACTAGCGACCTCAAGTTCTCGAAACAATGCATCGAGGCAGAGAAGAAAGCCCAAAGGATGTTAGGCTACATAAAGCGCCAGTTTGGATACCGTAACAAGGAGATAGTACTTTGTCTGTACAACTCCCTCGTTCGGCCACACCTGGAGTATGCCGTACAATTTTGGAGTCCTTCGTTTCGAAAGGACATCGCAAGGTTGGAACGCGTACAAGCTAGGGCAACCAAACTGATTCCCTCTATCCGACATAAAAGTTATGAGGATAGACTAAGGGAATTAAATCTGTTCTCGCTGGAAACCCGTAAACTGTGTGGTCAGCTCATCGAAGTTTTCAAAATACTTCGAGGGTTCGACAATGTTGACTACCGGGAAATTTTCACACTGAGTGAGAACAGAACGCGCAATCACGGCTTCAAACTTGAATTGAAGCGTTACAACCGCAATATGTGTGGAATTTTTTTTATCTACAGTATCTGCGGTAAGTGGAACGCACTTCCAGTGGAAGTTGTCAACAGTGAATCTGTTGACCAGTTCAAGTCAAGACTAGACAAAGTCTTGAAAAGTGGCCGTTTAGGGACGCAAAACAATTGAGCAGCCATGTGCCTGCTCGATTGCTAGTCCAAAGGTACCCTCTTTGAATGGACCGTAAGGTCTCCTAGGGTACTCCCTTTCCTTGTAACCCTTTCACCTCATCTCCAGGAAGCCGAAATTGTTCGTCCTAAAGCTTGGCACCAGGCAAGATGCTCTCCCTATCGACCGCCTGAAGCCCGCTTATACCGAAAATGTTAATCTAGAACCATTATTGCCTTATTCTCCTCTTACTCTACCCTTTTATGATACAGTAATTTCCCCAAACAAACTCAACTCCACCCTTTTAACCACCCTTGTTACTCAACTCCACCCTTTTAACCACCCTTGTTACTCAACTCCACCTTCCGTTTTGCTGCCTCCTCCTCTTGTGTTGCAGGAGTAGTCAGTCAGGAGCAAATATCCCCCCCCCCCACTGGTCACTCCGTCCTCGGAGAGCAGGACTCAAGACTCCCACATCTCGCTTGACGCCATCTCGGAAGGAACCAACAAGCGGATCACCTTCACTCCACACGCCATCTCTCGTGCCGGTGCCTCGTCAAACGCTACTGGCACTGCCACAGCGAATCTGTGTCCCTATACCCGCAGCCAAACCGATGACACTCATCACGCACTCCGGCGGCCACCTCGTCGGAAATCTCAAAATAGAAACGAAGGGGGGGGGGGTAACATTCTTAGGGGAGGAGTGTTATAGCAATACCCTCTGGGCATTCCTATAATAAAATCCTCCTGGGAATCTTAAATATATATATATGTTATGTATAAAATTCAAATCATTCATGTAATTTATGTATAACTTAATAATTCATTCATTTATTTTACTTAAGTTTGTCAATTCAATTATCAATTATTTTATGCATAACTTTATGCAATTCAATCATTCATTTATTTTATGTAACCTTTAATATAATTCAATCATTCCGTGACCAGGAACTGATTTCATTTAACGCAAAGATACAAACAACATCTCTTAGAATTTAACGCACATACAAACACACGCATTTCACCACTTGTGAAATAACGCGAAATGACTCTCTCACTTGTATTCTCGTCGGCGTCAAATTAAAGTCCGTTAAAAACTTTCCTCTTCACTTATTCTCTAAAATCACCCCATACTACAGAGGGATCCTAATTCCCATTCACACTTTCATTACAGCCTTAATTTACTAATTATTGTCACTACAGCAAAACGATTACATTCGCTGCTACGTCCAAATCATTTCAACATTCAACATCCATTTACAAAATTTATACGTCACACTTCATCTCGTCCCCTGAAGTTATTTTCAACTCAAGTTCAATCTTGCCTAATTTAATGTAATTCAACTTATTATAATCTGTTTTGTTAATATCTTATATATATATATATATATATATATATATATATATATATATATATATATATATATATATATATATATATATATATATATATATATATATATATATATATATATATTATTTTCTTTAAAAACTCTTTGCATTTATTTACCATCCCACGTGAGAAGCGTTTCCTTTGTCCTACATTGTTCATAATTCAAAATCCCTTCAATCAATCAAAATTTATGCGTGAAGAATATTGTATCATACACGCTATCTAGGCCAACGATACATTATTGTTTTTAGTTTCTTTTTCTATATTTAGTTCGTCATCTCTTATTATTATTATGTCTGGATCTTTAATACTGATGATGGTGAAATAGATTATGTAATTATCTTTCCATCCATTTATGTTGAGAGTTAATATTTTCATTCTTTGTTGCTCTTTAAGCATTATTATTCATTCTTTTTCTGTTGTCCGTTTGTTTTTACTTTTGGACCTTTACTGTTTTCCCCGTCTCGAGGCAAGTTGGTGATCGAGTATGCCTGGAGCGCTATTTTATAATTTGTTCGTTAGTAAGGTCTTGGCAGGATTCGTGGGAGATAAAAATCATTCCTTGTTTTAAAGCGGTATTGATTTCCATTTCGTGTTTCTTTGTTTCATATTCCATTTGAACTTTCCCTTTACAAGCATATATACTATCTTTCTGCCTATAGTTTGAGGCAGTGATTATGTTTGTGAACTGTATACAAATTTTCTGTTTTGTAATCTGTTTGTCTGGGTTCTATTATTTGTCCTTCATTTTCTGAAGAACCTATGTTGGTTTGTATCGGTTCCTTGTTGGTTTCCTGTTCTGGTTCTTGTTCTTCGGGTTTTAGGCTATTCTGGGTTTCCGTCATGTTGATTTTATAGATTTCATTTGAGAGGCGTTCTCTCAGAAACACATTAGTTTCATACCGTTTTTAGTTAGCATTTTGTGTAATTCGTCAGGCTATGATTTTGGCTTTACTATATCCATGTACATATATAGTGTGGCTGCACGATGCAGAATATCACATCTGGTCTCATGTTTCCTTTATTGTTGACGATAGTGTTTTGTGACTGTTGTCTTTTGTGTATTTCCTGTTGTTGTTGCTGTTGGGTACGTCGTGTTTTTTTCTCCTTTCTTTTTATCTTCATTCATTTCATTTTTCCTTGCCCCTATTATATTATTTTTCTATGGACATTCCATGAATATCATGCTGTTTGGGTTAAACCAGTCTAAGGATTATTTGTTACTGTTTTTGCACTCATCCCGTCTGTGTTCGTGGATTCTTCACTTTGAACACATTTTACCATGGAAGATGCAATCTTTCGTCGTATCTTTGTCCGAAGCGTAGCACCTGGAAGCAAATGAAACAAAAAGAAGGACAGTAGGAGGGGGGTAAAGAGACAATGGGGGTTGGAAAACGGGAGTCGGAAGAGACGAAATGAAAAGTGAGGTAGGGGTGGTGAAAGCAGGCCAGGTTAAAATACGTTTTGGCAACAGGGAGTACCCAAACACTTCTGCACTACTAGGTAAAGGCATGAGGAGCTCATCGCGCGCGCCTTCAAGGGTGGCGGTAAAAGGTGGGGGCATTGCATGTCTGTTTATGCCCTTTCAGTTTTAAGAAAAAGTAACGAATAGCTTAAAAACTTGAGAAAGCATAATTTTTAAGGCAACTTAGAGGTCGTTTCTAATGTGAGGCGAACTCCCATATTAATAGAATGAAAGCGAAGTAAAAGACCAAATATTACAAGAACATTTCAAGTGACTGCTTTGTATTATAGTAACAAAGATCGGTTATTGCGGGCCCAAACAAAAAAGATAGGCTATTTGGTTTCCTTTGCTTACTATTTTCTATAAATTATGAATGTGAAACAAATAAATACAATAATTTAACTAAGGCTATGAATAAGGACGAGAAGTCCATTGCTCATTAACGAAACCATTAACCAAGTGACATTTAAATCATTTGGATCTTCACGAATTGACTTAACGCTAAATAAACGAAGGAAACAACTTCATAATAAGGTCAAAGAGAATCGACATATATTAATGTAACTAATTGCTGCTACTTGTTTTCTGATTAAAGAACTTCCTATTGGCGTTGACGATGAATCTAAATCATCTTTATATCGTGGAAATTACCTAGAATCGCTAAACTTCGCTGCAAAATTGCATGACAAATTGCCTCAGCATTTAGATTCACCCTCTTTTTTTTTTAGAACCTACAACCACAGACAAAATGATTTTATAGATGCTCAAACACAGCAGTCCCTGACACTGGGACCGGTAGGACGTGCCTGTCCTCCAGGTTCATTTGCTTCAATTTGATCCTCCCCGCTACACGCATTTCCTCCAAGGGTTCTTACATTGAGTGGAGACACGCAGGCCCGTAATGTAGAGCTGCTAGTCTTTCGAAAGGAAACTGAATCTGGCCTTTGCATGCCAAATTTCCAACTTGGTCAAATCATTACGGCGGCGCTTGGAGCGTTTATACACATATTGCTTCTTTCTGGGAGCAGTTTCACAATGGATTGACATGAGTGTAGCAGAATAAGGTCAAAGGGCGACCACGTGCCCTTCTGCACCCACATGGTCCTGAGATCACCGCATGGAGCTTTGAAATCATGGCTGAACCAGGGTGATGATGCAGCCTACGCCATTATCACGCACCAACTGTATTGGCTTAGGGACCGATTTCATCGTCGCCCATGGCTATATTTCAGCCAACATTTCTGCTTTTCGTTATAAGATCGAAGTCCGTTCAACTTTCCACGCCAACGTTATCAAAAATCCCCCTCCCCACCTACCGAAAGAGTCGCCGACTTTTCCCCAAAATTGCACATGTTGGGGTGGCCACTAAAGCCACCTTATGGGGCGTCTATATAATACTTCGACTCAGTTTAGTAGGGAACACTAATACACACCCCACCTACTACGGCGAACGAGCTGAAGGACTCTCTCCTCCCCCCCATCGGCGATTTCGATCCGAGGACGAAGGCTAAATCGACATCCGTAAACTCTGCGATAGTCAATCGGTGGGTATCTGACGAGGATTCCCATCTCCGAATGCTCCCTCATCTGAAGCGAGAAGTAACCCGACTTCTCCCTTCGCAGTCATAGTATCCAAACTGGCCCCTTTTCTGCAAGGAGCACGTAAGCAATTGTAACCGTTGCCGCCTGCAAATTGATCTAGAATCTGGCTTACTCAATCGATCCATTCTTTGTGTGCGCGCCCCGGTTTAAAATCCCCCTTCAAATCACCGACCTCCTTAATTAACTCACCTGAATCTCGCGTAGACATTTAACTCAATATGTGTGACAATTCCCTTTAAACCCAATATTTGTGTATATTTAAGGGGATATAATATTCATTTTTGCAACTTTATAGTACGTTAGATTATCATATATGAAATTAAAGCTCATTAAAAGCCCTTTTATTCCTGCCAAAATCCTAACTTACTGCGCCGATTTTGAGATAGACGTTTCTTTCAGACCCTTCCCCCCCTTTCGAACTCAATTCACGACCAAAATCCCACATATGATTTAGTTAAAATTTTAAATCAGTTTTCTTTAGTTCCATTAAAATTTATGTTAATGGTGGACAAAAACATATTTTTCGGACAAGGTCAACTACAGGCTTTATTCTCAGTTGGAGGAGGGGGTGTTGTTAGATGAATAATAAGGGTGTTGTGAATGCCCTTGAATTTAATTCAATCTATATTCGAATGATGCTAAAAATATAAACCAGTTATTCGGCACCGGTTTTTTTTTTTTTAGTAAATATTTAAAATCGCATGGTATAGTTTTGCGCTTTGTTGAAAAAGCAACTTTAAAAAATCTTCAGATAATTTCCACGAAAGTATAAAATTTTGCATTATAATAATTTTCACTATGTTCTAGTTATGTTGCTAAAACAAAATATATATTGTAAAAAGTGCATAAAATTTGCAATAAAATGATATCAAAATCAATGGGATAGTTTGTTTTTTTTGACAAATTAACTTTAAATATCTAAGAAAATTTTCCAAGAATATATACAATTTGTCATTATCTTAATTTTCCCTATGTTCTAGTCATGTAACTAAAAAAATAATTTTATTATAAAAAGTGCGTACAATTTGCAATAAAATGACATAAAAAAACAAAAAATGCGAATTTTGAACGAAAGAATTTGAAAAAATATGACATCCCCTTAAGTATTATTTGGTTACTAGTAAAGATATATTTTCGTCATTGTCTTTCTTTTGCAATCCCAACGCATACCAGCAACCTGTTAATCTTTGGCCAACTTGCAGTCTGAAATATTTGTTTTAAAAAGGACCCCGCAAAGTTGCTGTACTCGGAACTAACCTGATATGTTTAGTTATCTAGTTCTTCAGTATTGCTAATGTAGTCGCACTTGTGACTTTGGTTTCGTGATGGATCTCTGATCCGAACGTTACCATTTCGAGGTTGGAATCGGTGGCAGCTTTTGGGATTTTGTATCGGAGCATAGAGTGCGAGATTCTACCGTTCTGAGGTTTCTTCGGCGCTGAACTCTTCTTTGCAATACATATAGAATTTAAGTTCTTGCGACCTATAAGGCAAAAAACAAAGAAACTGGTTAAATAAAAGGGAGAAGGCCGGCATCCCCACAAAAGTCTACAAGTCCACCAGTCAATGTGCACGCACTACTTCCGAGTACAAGGGACAGGCGGTAGCGATCCCGGCACCGGGACAGGTAACGTACACGGAAATCGCTCAGACTGGGACATTAAACAAGATTTTGTATTTTTTTTTTAAAGAGCTCATCTAGCGACTGCCTACTTGGGCATTGGACGCCGTATTAAAAACTGCGTAGTACTAGGCTACTTTAAAATCTAATGCAATAACACACACACACACAAAAAAAACCCAAACAACACCAGAAAAAAAGGGTCAAGGAAATGAGTAGAAAGAAAGCTCCTGCGTCGGGGGGAGGTCCCCCCGGCACAGGAGCGTGCAACCTATAAGGAAAAAAAAGAACAAAAAAAACCCTGGATAAATAATAGGGAGAAGGTCGGCCTCCCCCCAAAAGTCAACAAGTCCACCGGTCAATGTGCACGCACTCGTCCCGAGTACAAGGGTCAGGCGGTAGCGACCCCGCCCATCCCGGTACCGGGACAGGTAACGTACGCGAAGATCACCCAGACTGGGACATTCGACAAGAATGTGCCGAACAGTCTGGGGGACGACCGAGACGTTGCAATAGGGCGCAGGCGAGCGCTCCATCAAATAGCCATGCGTCACACGAATGTGTCCGATTCGGGAACGACAGCAAGCGACCTGAAGCTGGCGCGGAATGGGGGGATAGGTCCATGGGAACAGTCGCGACGCAATGACACGAAACTTTAAGTTCCCTTCGACCGTCTCCAATCTTCTTTGCCAAGCAGTCCGAAGAGCTGCCCGTATTCCTGCCATGTAATCGGTGTGAGGAAGAGCGAAACGCTGGTCCGGTCGCAGAGTCCTCGCGGACTCTTTGGCGCCCTCATTCCCCGCAATTCCTACATGTCCAGAAACCCAGAAGAAGATAATCTCGACATCCGCCCGGCTCGTCAAAACCGTCGCGTCACGGATATCGCGAACCAGGGGATGTGGAGATTCTAATGCCCCGAGAGCACACAGTGCACTTTGTGAGTCGCTTTAGATCACGATCCGGTCTCCACCGGGCACGTCAGGTAATCTCCCGTACCAAGTGGTGTATTGCCACCAGCTCGGCCGTGAAGACAGACGCAGCGCCTGGTAGAGCCCCACTGACTTTAAACAGAGGGAATACGGCGTGGAAACAAACCCCCTCTTGGGACTTGGAGCCATCCGTATACACTGGCACGGTTCCAGCGTGACACGAGGTGTGCTCCAAAAAGGTCGAACGCAATACTCCCGGCGCCGTACAAGCTTTGGGAGCAAAGGCGTGGCGATAAAAAGCCAAATGTGGTACCCTCCAGGGTGGCGTCCTGGGCATAACCAGGGGCGCAACCGGCCCGAGAGCTATATCTAGCTCTCGAAGGAGTTTCCTGGCGCTAAACCCAAAGGGCTTAGAGTATGACTGGGGTCTCTCGGCGGCATAGGCACCGTCGAGATCAGCTGCGGATGCAGTGAGAGCTGTTGGCCACTGAGGGAGGCGCCTGGATCACGCGTACAGATAGACTACACGCGGCGCAGAGCGAGTGTCATCTCCCCAGCATCGACCAACAGGCTCTCAATGGGGGAAGTCGGTAAGGCACCGGTCGTAAGGCGAAGGTCTCCCAGGTGAGGCATCGGTCGAATACAAGACCAAGGAAACGGTGCGACTTAACCACATCCAGGCGCACCCCATTAAGAAACAAATCTGGGTCGGGGTGGAGCCGTGGATGGCGGCAGAAGTGCACCACCTTAGTCTTGGCCAAAGAAAACCAAAATCTGTGCGCTTCGGCATAGCGAGAGGTGGTTCAATGCCTGTTGGAGTCGACGCTCCAGAGTTGGCATCTGGGCCGCGCCAAAAGAGATCGAAAGGTCGTCCACGTAGAGAGTAGCGATAACATCTTCCGGCAGCACCGAGGTGATGCCGTTGATGCTCAGGGCAATGAGTGTGACACTGAGGACACTTCCCTGCTCCTTTGGGCCGGAGAGGGCTCCCCCACCTCCCGCACGCGGAATCAACGATCTCGCAAAAATTCAGATATAAACATTGGGAGGCGTCCCCTCACCCCCATCGTGTGGAGAGTCTCCATGATACCGTATCGCCATGCGGTATCATAGGCCTTCTCCAGATCGAAAAACACCGTGGCGTAGTGCTGTCTACGAAGGAAAGCCTCGCAGACGGCATTTTCCAGTAGGAGCAGAGCATCCGACGTCGAGTGGAAATTGCGGAAGCCGCACTGTGCGGAAGACAGATGGCCTCCGGTGTCCAGGGCAAAGGCTAATCTAACATTTACCAATTTCTCCATCAACTTGCACACGCAAGAGGTTAGAGAGATTGGGCGGAAACCGGTCGGAGTAGAGTGATCTCTCCCCGGTTTGCGAAAGGCGACCACAGTAGCGATTCGCCACGAGTCTGGGAGAAGACCTTCCTCCCAGATCCTGTCGAACAAATCTAACAGAAAGGCAATGCCTCGCTCACCCAGGTGTCGAAGCATGGCGTACGGGACATCGTCCGGACCATTGTCGGTGTCCGCGCACGAAGCGAGAGCGGAACGCAACTCCCTCACAGTAAACTTGTCGTTGAAGGGTTCTCCGCCTCTGGAGGTAAAGTCCAGCCGGCGGCCTTCGGCGACTTCACGACGTGCATTGAATGCTGGCGGAGCAGCATCACGGCTAGAGAATGCGGAAAAAGCGGTCGCTAAGGATTCCGCCACGGACGCGGGGTCCGAAATTGCGGTCCCATTCTCCTGCGAGAACTTGCCCCGAATCCTTTTGACTCGCCTCCACACCTCAGTTAAAGGGGTCTTCCCGTTAAGTGAAGACACGTATGCCCGCCAAGAAGAGCGGCGGGCGTGCTTCGAAATATACCAGAACCTAGCCCTAGCCCGACGAAATTCAGCGACAGTGAAATCGTTTGGGCGGTGCTAATAGCGCATGTAGGCATAACGCTTCTGTTTGAGGGCCGTCTCACACTCGGCCGACCACCATGGGAGTGGTTGGTGTGCATTTTTTTTTTTAATTCTATAGAGCCCATCTGGCAACTGCCCACTTAGGCACAGGTCACCGAAAAACACGACAGCCTAGAACTAGGCTACTTTAAAATAAAATTATGAAAAAATAACAATGATAAATATTAGAAAAACTTAACAATCAGAAAGCAATCTCTGGCAGCGGGGGGAGGTTCCCCTCACCCCGGTGCAGGAGAGTGCAACCTACGAATCAAAAAATAACAAACAAAAAAACAGAAAAGAACCTTAAATAAAGGGGAGAAGCCCGGCCTTCCCCCAAAAGTCAACAAGTCAATGTGAACGAATCTGTCCCGAGTACAAGGGACAGGCGGTAGCGACTCCGCCCATCCCGGTACCGGGACAGATATCATGCGCGAAGATCACCCAGACTGGGAAATTCGACAAGAATGTGCCGAACAGTGTGTGGGACGACGCAGTCGTTGCAATAGGGCGCAGGCGAGCGCTCAATCAAATAGCGATGCGTCACACGAGTGTGTCCTATTCGGAGACGACAGAAAGCAACCTGAAGCCGCCGCGGCATTGGGGGATAGATCCATGGGAACAGTCGCAGCGCAATGGCACGCAACTTTAAGTTCCCTTCGACTGTCTCCCATCTTCTTTGCCAAGCAGTCCGAAGAGCTGCCCGTATTCCTGCCATGTAGTCGGTGTGAGGAAGAGCGAAACGCTGGTCCGGCCGCAGAGTCCTAGCGGACTCTTTGGCGCCCTCATTCCCCACAATTCCTACATGTCCAGGAACCCAGCAGAAGATAATCTCGACATCTGCCCGGCTTGCCAAAACCGTGGCGTCACGGAAATCGCGAACCAGGGGATGCGAAGATTACAATGCCCCGAGAGCACTCCGGGCGCTTTGTGAGTCCCTATAGATCACAATCCGGTCTCCAAACCAGGCACGTCGCGTAATCTCCCGTGCCGAGTGGTGTATTGCTACCAGCTCGGCCGTGAAGACCGACGCAGCGCCTGGTAGAGCCCCGCTGACTTTAAACAGAGGGGATACGGCGCTGAAGCCGACCCCCTCTTGGGACTTGGTGCCATCCGTATACACTGGCACGGTTCTAGCGTGACACAATGTGTGCTCCAAAAAGGTCGAACGCAATACTCCCGGCGCAGTAACGGCTTTGGGAGCAGAGGCGTGGCGACAAATAGCCAAATGTGGTACCCTCCAGGGTGGCGTCCTGGGCAGAACCAGGGGCACCACAAGCCCGAGAGCTATATCTACCTCTCGAAGGAGTTTCCTGGCCCTAAACCCAAAGGGCTTAGGGTATGACTGGCGTCTCTCGGCGGCTTAGCACCATCGAGATCAGTTGCGGATACAGTGAGAGCTGTTGGCGACTGAGGAAGGCGCCGGGCTCGCGCGTACAGGCGAGTGATTCACTGCACGCGGCGCAGAGCGAGTGGCATCTCCCCAGCATCGACCAACAGGCTCTCAATGGGAGAAGTGCGGAAGGCACCGGTCGCAAGGCGAAGGCCGGTGTGGTGGATCGAATCCACCTTCCGCAATAAACGCTCGGCTGCCGATGCATAAAACTCGCAACCGTAGTCGAGCTTCGAACGAACAAAGGATCGATAAAAAAGTAGGGCAGTAGCCCTATCAGCGCCCAAAGCGCTGAACGTCCGGAACGGAGAATGTCCATGGCGCGGGTACAAGAGACCCTAAGGGTGCGAATATGAGCCTCCCAGGTGAGGCGTCGGTCGAATACAAGACCAAGGAAACGGTGCGACTCAACCACATCCAGGCGCACCCCATTAAGAAACAAATCTGGCTCGGGGTGAAGCCGTGGATGGCGGCAGAAGTGCACCACCTTAGTCTTGGCCAAAGAAAACCAAAATCTGTGCGCTTCGGCATAGCGAGAGACGCGGTTCAATGCCTGTTGGAGTCGACGCTCCAGAGTTGGCATCTGGGCCGCGCCAAAAGAGATCGAAAGGTCGTCCACGTAGAGCGTAGCGATAACATCTTCCGGCAGCACCGAGGTGATGCCGTTGATGCTCAGGGCAATGAGTGTGACACTGAGGACACTTCCCTGCTCATTTGGGCCGGAGAGGGGTTCCCCACCACCCGTACGCGGAATCAACGATCTCGCAAAAATTCAGATATAAACATTGGGAGGCGTCCCCTCGCCCCCATCGTGTGGAGAGTCTCCATGATACCGTATCGCCATGCGGTATCATAGGCCTTCTCCAGATCGAAAAACACCGTGGCGTAGTGCTGTCTACAAAGGAAAGCCTCGCAGACGGCATTTTCCAGTCGGAGCAGAGCATCCGACGTCGAGTGGAACTTGCGGAAGCCGCACTGTGCGGAAGACAGATGGCCTCCGATGTCCAGGAAAAAGGCTAATCTAACATTTACCAATTTCTCCATCAACTTGCACACGCAAGAGGTTAGAGAGATTGGGCGGAAACCGGTCGGAGTAGAGTGATCTCTCCCCGGTTTGCGAAAGGCGAGCACAGTAGCGATTTGCAACGAGTCTGGGAGAAGACCTTCCACCCAGATCCTGTCGAAAAAATCTAACAGAAAGGCCATGCCTCGCTCACCCAGGTGTCGAAGCATGGCGTACGGGACATCGTCCGGACCATGGGCGGTGTCCGCGCACGAAGCAAGAGCGGAACGCAACTCACTCACAGTAAACTTGTCGTTGAAGGGTTCTCCGCCTCTTGAGGTAAAGTCCAGCCGGCGGCCTTCCGCGACATCACGACGTGCATTGAATACTGGCGGAGCAGCATCACGGCTAGAGAATGCGGAAAAAGCGGTCGCTAAGGATTCCGCCACGGACGCGGGGTCCGAGATTGCGGTCCCATTCTCCTAGGGAACGGGAGGGGGGTCCTGCGAGAACTTGCCCCGAATCCTTTTAACTCGCCTTTACACCTCAGCTAAAGGGGTCTTCCCGTTAAGTGAAGACACGTATGCCCACCAAGAAAAGCGGCGGGCGTACTTCGAAATATACCGGAACTTAGCCCTAGCACGACGAAATTCAAAGACTGAAATCGTTCGGGCGGCGCTTATAGCGCATTTGGCATAACGCTTCTGTTTGAGGGCCGTCTCAACTCGGCCGACCACCATGGGAGTGGTCGGCGTGCAAAACGGCCAGACGTCCTAGGAATAGTAGTCAGGCCCTAGGCGATGAGCTTCCCGGAGAAGAACTCAACGGCCTCATCTACCGACCTAAACTCCTCGACTGAGATAGAGAATTCAGTCATTTCCTGAAATGCTGGCCACCGCGCCCGCGCCAAGCCCCACCAAGGTGGTCTCTCAGGCGGCAGTTGCCCTGAAAATGATATTTGAATGGGGAAGTGATCACTACCATGGAGGTCATCGACCACCCCCCAATCAAAATCAAGGCTGTGAATCCGAAGAGCACAAAGATAGGTCAAGGCAAGAAATGAAGCGGTTCTCGGACAGTGATGCGTAAACTCATCCACGTTTACGACACCCATCTCAAGCTCTTCGATCAGATCGGCAAGGACTTGTCCCCTGGGATTTATGGAGTAATCTCCCCAGAGAGGATGCCTGCCGTTCAGATCTCCAAGCAAGAGATAGGGCCTCGGCAACCGTGCCAAGACGCGGCGGAAGTCCCCCGCCTCGAAGTCAGCTGACGGTGGAATGTACGCAGAAATGATAGTATACCTCCTATCCAGGTGCAGCTGCACAGCCACTGCCTGAAAGGAGGTATCTAAAGAGAGAGGAAGAACGGAGACACTATGCCGGGTGTAAACCGCGCATCCCCCAGCCCGGCCATCCCGCGGTGGTGGGGTCGCAAGACCCTTATACCCCGGGAGGGCAGGCAGGGGGCATGCACCTAGCATGGTCTCCTACAAAAAGATAGCTAACGTGGAACGGGACGAGACGAGCCTCCGCAGCTCCTCCCAGTTGGCCCGGAGTCCACGGCAATTCCATTGAAGGAATATGCCCTCCAGGCCTAGTTCGGAGGAGACGCGGGGGCCCTCCTCGAACTGAAGACCCTCACGGGAATGGCCGTACGCTTCCCGGGGGCAGGACCCCGGGCGCTGTTGGCCGGACAAAGCGCTGAAGGCGCTGTCGCCTTCGAGGACTTATTAGGGAAGGTTGCGAGTCTTTTCCTCCCTCCGCCTCGAAACCTTAGGCGGGCGTTGCGGCTTCGGAGGCGCGGTTGCCCTCTTTTCGAGGAACCACCGTCTCCGAGCCACTCGCTCCACCTCGGGGCGTGGGCGAAGGAGCCGAAGCTCCTTTGTGCTGTCCTCCTTTCGGGGAACAGCTTTAGGAACCCCGGAAGATTGCCTAGCGACCATCTTCAGGGGTCTTGCCTCCTGTGAGTCTAACGACTCTTTGGAGGCGCGTGGCCATTTCGCCTTACGGGAAACGGTCACGTTGGGGGAAGAGGGGGGAGCCCTGGTTTTAGCCGGGGCTGGGTATGAACCCTTTTTGCCGCCAGCTTTACCAGGGGAGTGCCCGGGTTGGGTAGAGCCCGTAGAAGGGCTCCGAATGGGCGCGGAAACAACCATGCTCGTTGGCCTGGATTGGCCAGGAGCAGAGGGTGCCTTTCTAACTATTGAGGCATATGCCGTCCCAGGCAGAGCCGGGCGCGCCAGGACCAAGTCCTTAGCCTCGCGGAATGAGAGTCGATCCTGGGCCTGAACGGCCAGGATTTCTTTCTCAAGGAGATATGCACCACATTGCTTCGAAGAAGCAGGGTGCGGCTCTCCGCAATTGACACAATTGGCCACACACGATTTGGACTTATCGTGTGCGACCTTGGAGCAATTTACACAGACTTCGGGTGACCCCGACTTTGCACGTCTACATGAGCGATTCGTATGGCCGAAGCGGTGACAGTAATAACACCACCGCGGCAGTGGCACGAATGCCTTCACGCGGTAGCGGTACCAACCAGCACGCACCAACTCAGGGAGCTTGTCACAGTCGAACGTGACGAAGAGTGTAGGGGTGGGTCTCGAAGCCCCTCCCTGTTTTCTCATCACACGTTCGACCTTGACCGCCCAATGGTCGGCCAGCTCTAGGGTGATGTCCTCAATGGAGTAGTCAACGAGTTCCCTCGCATAAACTACTCCTTTCACAAAGTTCATGGTAGAGTGCGGCGTCACACTCACCGGGGTGCCATGAAGTGTCCGAAGAGCATTTATCTTGGCCGCCTCGGTGGGATTCGCCAGAAGGCTCCCGTCCGAGAAACAGGTCACCTTCGGCTCTCTACCAATTGCACTAGCTAATCCTCTTCTCTGATGGAGCATGTTGCCATCAGTTGAGCGAATAACGAGGAAGCGCTTGAAGCCAGCGGGCTCGAAAACGCCAGGTAACCTCTGAATAAGGGGCCCCGATGACATTGAGGCTCCGCCCTGTGCACTCTTGGTCTTATTCAGGGGCTCCGCAACCAGGGGGGGGGGCAGAGGGGCCGGATGTGCCGATCTTGGCATGGTCGCTTGCCAAAGTGGCAGCAGACCCATCCGTCCCCACAGCCCCCACGAATGGAGAGGAGCCCCGAGTTTTATTAGTCTTTTTCCTTTTTTAGAAGAGGAGGGCCGGGAATGAACCCGCTTCCCACCTCCCCCGGCAGAAGCCCTTAGGCCAGATGGACCCGCCTCAGCCAGGTCCTTCTCCAAAATGGAGAAGGTCCTGGTGGTCGCAGGGGCACCTGTCGGAGGAGATCCCTCCCCTCCTTGTACTGCCTCAGAAACCATAGCCGTTTGAGGGGGACCTTGCATAGGGGCGGATTCGGGTTCGGTGTTTGGCGCCGAGCCCGGATTCCCCCCCATGGAAGGCCCTACCGCCTGAGGCTGGGTTTCCTCAAGGATCATGTCTATCACAGGAGGGGCCTCCAGTTGGCCTTGCCCTCCCAGGACCTCGCAGGTCCCCTTGGCAGTGTCGCCAGTCTTGTGTTGGGAGGCACAGGCTTTGACCCCGGAAAGGTTTAAAATTCCTGCCAGCAGGTCTTTTGAGGGAAGCGACCGAAGGGGCCTGGCTTCCCTCTCCCCCCTAAGGGGGTTTGCCCTACCGAGCCGCTTACACGAGAGGCGGTTGGCAATGGGCTGCATGCTGGCTTTCTTGGCAGTATGTTTTGGAGAGTTTGAATGACGGTATGACTGAGAGAGTGCGGGCTCATCAGAGTCAGTTAAGGAGATGGAGAGAACCTCCTGACTACCTGGTAGCCATCCAGTGTATGAATTGTGCAAAGAGAAGGGTAAAGTGCATGATGATGAGAAGGAATGTGGTAGTATGGATCTGTCTGGAAAAGAACTTGTCTTGGTCTCGAGGAGTAGAAAGCGTACAAAGAAGAGTGTAAGGAAGAATCCAAGTATGAATGAAAGTAAGTCTGAGCAGAGTCTTTCTGGTATGGGGGATCTTGAAAGGAAGATTGAGTTTTTGCGTAAACAGGTGAGTGATTTGGTTGGTATAAGTAGACGAGTGAGTGAGCTGCCTGTGCCTGATTTTTCTGGTTTTGGGAACAGTATGAATGATAGTGTGTTTGGGCAGAATGAAACTAGTGTGGCTGATTTTTCGGGTTTTACGAATGGTAACAGTAGGGGTGAGTTTGATGGTGAATGATGAAGTGGCTGATTTTTCAGGTTTCTGGTGGGAACCAGTCAAAAGGGTTTCTGGTATGCCAGTTTTAGAATACAGGGAATGTGAGTGGCCTGTCTGTTTCGCAAGAATGTACCTTGAGTTGGATGAGAGCTGTGAGTGAGAAGCTGATGAATGGGGGTATGAAGAGTGAAGGTTCTGAACGGAAGAGTATGAAAGAATTCTGTCGTGAAATGGGAGAACTGGTAATGAGGGCTAAGAGTATCGTTGATGAGATGATCAATATTGACAATGAGACTGACAGGACGGCTGACGAACAACCCCGACCGATTGCTACGCTTAGCCAGGGACCAGTAGCAGAGTGTGAATGGGTGCAGAAGGGTGCGATTGAGCACAAGTGGTACCATGAAGAGTGATTGAAAAGGTTTTGTGTGTGACTGTGGTCGAATGGCTTAAGGAAGGAGGGGTGTGGGGGAGCGGTGTGTGTGTGCGTGTGTGTATGTGTGTGTGTATGTGTGTGTCTGTAGGGCCATTCTCCCACCCCCTTTACATATATCTTTCCCTACCCCTGTGTGAGTGTGTGGGTATAATTTGCCTTCCGATTTTTTATTATGAATAATAATAACGTGTTGTTGTTTTGATTTGTCGTGTGGACCTTGTTGTATAGCCTGTCTTATTTTGTTTTCGGTTGGAGAAGATTAATTTGTAAAGAGTATTTATTTTGAACGTGCACCGGTGTTTATTTATTTTGTTTGTAAATATAAACTGTAATTATAACTGTACATTTTTGTAAAGTAAAGGACTGTATATCAAATCGTATCAATTCTTCCTCAGGGTTCTCAAGGTCCATAAATCCTAGGATAAGTTTGGAACGCGGATTTAGTGTTGCTTTCGGCCAGCTACAACACCATTCCATTTTTCCTGCGGGATATTGCCTTCATTTGCTACCCTCACGTGATACTTTGTGAGTTTTTCATTTCATATATATATATATATATATATATATATATATATATATATATATATATATATATATATATATATATATATATATATATATTAAAAAATATATATATATATATCACAAGGAAACAAATGATCGTCATGCAATGTTCACCAGTGGTGTACAATGGCAGCTCTGAAGGCAATCGGAGAGTAAAATAAAATTAAAAAAATAAAAAGAAAGTGTGATATGCCCTCTACACCAGGGCAAACCCTACAAGAACCCTTTTCATACCTATCAAATCTCTCACTTTTTTTTATCAAGATCAAGACCCCTAGAATACAAAACAACCAATAGGGAATATTTTAAAGTGGGAAACCACTCTAAGAACCTGAACCAATATTCAGAAAAAAGTTGATTCTTTAATATCTTGTACAATATTTTTAACAGTGTTCTACAACTGTAAAGTTAATCAAATAGTAAACAAGTAAAATGCAAAAGTATAATTGAGGCATGCGAGCCTCTACCAACAAATACTAACTAAAGAAGAGGAGGTATCATGAAGATAGATACTGAAAGAGATAGCTGGTCACCCAGCAACTATAAACAACACACGCCATTTTCCTTTTCACCACTTTACTTAACACCATCCATCTACTCTAGTTTTACTTTCTACTTTTTTCTATCTTTATCAAGACATTTTCATGAATTAAATGCCAAGGCAATGGTCAAGAGAGTAGTGTAGCAATAGCACCTACCTACCTGCAAATAGAAAACAAGAAATGAACAAAAATGCGTTGCATATATTATGCACACATTGCAACCTTGACCGAGCCTGGCACTTTTGCAAAGGAACTAAACATAATGCTCATGAATAACGGCATGGAAAAAATGTGGTTCCTGTAAACCCTGCGTTAAACAAGGTACTTCAAGTGAATCTCCAACCTCAGAGCGAGAAGAGCGGCCAAAAAGCTCAGGACATGAGTAATGCCCTTTCACAACATTATAGAGTCCAAGCTATGGCTGGCCAGCAGAAGGAACAAACTGACTCACAAACACACACAACTACAACCACTGAATGGAGGCTGCTGCTGTGATGCCTAAGAAGGTGGAACATTCGCCCCACCCCCAAAACGCCACTTAGTCTCATCGACCGAATAGGTCCTCGTCTTCAAAAAATCAGACTCCCAGGAACATGTACTGTAGTAGTTTGGTTGTCCACCTCCCCTCCCCTATGTCTAATCTCTTTATTCTTTTGCAGAATGTGTGTGTGTGTGGATCGTGTGATCACCGTCTTTGCTTTGTGTGGGGACACTCGATGGATCTCTATCGTACTCCCCCATTCATCTCCAGTTTTCTTTTTAGGCGGATTCTTTCAGCATAACTATAGCGTTGTGTTAGGTAATAGTTTGGAAGTCAAGTTTGTGACTGAGGAAGGAAAAGCCGCCTAGACGGAAGATAGGTGAGTGAAGATTGTGTGAGAGTGGATATGGTTGAATGTGTTAGGAGTAAAGATGTTTGAGTGTGGCAGTGAATAGATGACTGAATGTGCCTTCTCTTTTCCAGTTCTGTGGTACCAATTGTCGCCGACATCTGGCTTTCGGAGACGGCTGGCCAATCCTCACGCTCGCAAGTGCATCTACATTTTGGGGCAATTTTCTAAGGTGTGGACCTTGGATAGCACCTTCCAGTCTCCAAGGAGTAATTGAAGCAGCGCCCAACCAACTGTGACCCAGCAGTTGGGACCAACAAGCGTCCCAGCTACCTAAATCATTGGCTTTACCGAGTCCTGGACCTCTAAGAATCCCACAGAAAGTGAGCCATCTCCCACTTTTCCAACACGTCTCACTCCCATTAGTTAGTTAAGGGTGCACCCGTCTTTCGCGATATCTTCGTTTTACTATTTATTTGCGTGGCCAAGATCTTGTGTAAAGCCTTTTGTAATATATACGTGTGGTGGTTGGCCAGAGTATTGTGAGGCCAACTGTATGTGTATATATATATATATATATATATATATATATAATGTATTTTGGTTTAGGTTGAGGGTTGTTTATATTTTGGATTGATTATATTATTTTGCTATAATTACAGTTTCTAAATTAAATTTAGAAAATACTCTCTCTCCTCAATACCCTCTCCTTGAACCACCGAGCGGACCTTGTCAGGGCGGCGGGAATTTTTGGCTGGGAAGGCGCGAACTCGCTGCTACATATTTTTGGCGCCCGAATAGGGACTGCCCAGTGGTTTGAGGAAGGAGAGGAGTGAGAGCCTGTGTTTTTTTGTCCCTAATGGAGGAGGAACAGATTGGGGCCATGGAGTTGGAGATGAGAAGACTAAATGAGTTAGTGCGGCAGAAAGACAGAGAAAATGCGCATTTGAGAGAAGAGAATGATAGTTTGAAAAGGAAAATGAGGGAGATGGAAGTGAGAATGGAAGAGAGGATTAAAGACAGTGAGGTGCGAATGAAGGAAAGATTGATGCGAATGCTGAATGAGAAAATGGGAGAATCAGGTGCAATTGGTGAGGTTGTGGCCTCGACTCCACTTGAAATGGACATGACTGACAAAAAGGGATTGACAGGTGTAAACAAACCCCCGCAAATGACTAGGCACCGAAAAAAGAAGACCCCAAAGACTAGATGCCCAGACCGACAGGAAAGGACCCGACTGGCTAGTATTGACTCCTTGTATTTCAGTTCGAATGAAGGCATGAGTGAAAGTGATGCTGAGGTTCATCAGAGTATATTGATAAGAGAAGTGCCAAAGTTGAGTAAGTTTAGAGTGGAAGGAGCAACAGATGTGAAAGTATTTTGAAAGAGTATGAAAATTATTGTAAGGAAAAATTTGGAGAGAATAATAGGTTTTGGATGAAAGAGTTGTGCGAGTTTCTGGATGGGCGTATGAAGGATTTTTACCGGATGATTATGAGTGTGGGTGAGCCTAAGTGGGAGGTTATGAAAGCGAGAATGATAGAGCAATGTAAGAGGATGAAGACAAGTGTGAAATATAAGAAAGCAAACAGGTTTGAGGAAGCGAGAATGGGGAAGAATGAGGATGTGAATTCTTATGCGCATTGCTTAGAGTCCTTGGCACGAATGAGATTTGGAGATGACGGAATAAATGGGAATAAGGAGCTGATGAAGAAGTTTTTAAATACGGTTCCGAATGAAGTGAGTGAGTATGTGACATATAAGAGGTAAGAGAAGATGAAATGGGCTGGTGAAAGATTGCTATGGAAGGATGTACTGGAGATGTTAGAGGACTGTGAATTTGAGGATTATGGAAGGGAGGCCTCGATTCACACTGTGCGCAACTCAAGTAGAAGTAAGTTGAAGTAGAAGTAGGGTTCAGAATGGTCGGAATAATGGTCGCACAAATGGTAGGAATGACAGTAGATCTAGAGTAAATGAACCTAGGTGTCTGAGGTGCAAGAAAGTTGGGCATATGAGGGCTGACTGTCGCTGGTCACAAGGAAGTTGTTTTGGCTGTGGGCAAATGGGGCATATAATAAAAGATTTTAGTCGTGCGAGGGAAAGAGCGTGTTATGGATGTGGAAGAATGGGCCACTTGGTACAAGATTGTAGGGAAGGTGGTCGAGTGAATATGAGTGGACCTGGAGTGTGTGGTAATTGTGGGCAGATAGGGCATTATGCCAGGATGTGTGCCAGTCAAAGAGCTACCTGTGGTAAATGTGGAATGATGCAAGTAATCGAGACGATACGACTCAGGGAAACTAAGGAATGTGAGGGTTCCTTCTGGGGAATTCTCTAGAGTGCAAGGGATGAATGTGAGAGAAGGATTGTCAAATCGTGGAATGAATTGGGGTCAGAGAGTTAATAGGTGTATGTGTGTTAAAATTAAGTGTGGAGAACGAGAATTTAGTGCATTGATGATACAGGATGTAAGGTGAATGTGGTGTACTATGAAGCATTTGTAGGAATGAAAGTAAGTGAAGTTAAGGATCGTGGATATCATTTGACTGGATTAGGTGAACAGGATGTGCCGATTGTTGCAAGGTTTAGAGAGAGTGTTTTGATTGCTAGTGTCTGGGTGAATGAAGATGAATTTTGTGTTGTAGAAGGTGCAAACAAGAAGTATGACATGTTATTAGGTTATAAGTTTTTGAAAGCGAATGGTATCATGATTCACCCTGATTTAGAGATGATTGAATGTAAGAAGAATGGAAGTATGAAGTGTCAATGGTATGTGAATCCAGATGGGAGTGTGAGAGTGAAAATCATGAAAGGTCTGGAGGTATATGCGATTGAGAGTGTGCCTGTCAAGCAGAATGAAACATTGAGTGTAAGGATTGGATGGAATTCTGATGTTGAGATAAGTGAGAATGATAGGAATATTTATGTCTTGGATGGTAGTGCTGCGAACTATCGATTAAGGCAAGTGGTGCATGTGTTTGATGGTATAATTGATATGAAAGATCTGCGTGTATGCATACAAGTTTGGCCTGATCTGCGAAGGAAAAGTCTTAGAGGAGTGCAAGTGGGAGATAAATTAGGTGTGTTTAAATACAGTGGTGAATATGGAGAATGATATGCATGTGGTGAACGCAAGTGTGTTTTCCGTGAGTGTAACGTCGAATGTTTGGAAGTATGAGGATTTGATTGAGCAAGTGAAATTGGAAGAAAAGTTTAGTGAATGTGAGAAGCAAAAAGTTTACAGGATGTTGTGGAATAGGAGGTGCTTTGAGTCAAGGGGATGAGGACTTTGGCAGCGCTCGCTTGCCTGAGTTCAAAATAATTTTGAGCAACAATATGCCAATTTATCAAAGGCCTCGTCATTTTCCTGCCCCCGTGGCTCAAGAGATTGAGGAACAGTGTGAGGAATTAGAGAGAATTGGTGTGATTGAGCCGAGTGTGAGTGCCTGGAATAGTCCGATTGTATCTTTACGAAAGCCAGATGGACGTTTGCGACTGTGTATTGACTATAGAAGAGTGAATGAACGAACATTGAAAGACAAGTTTCCTATGAGTGTTGTGTCTGAATGTGTGTACAGTATGTATGGAATGAAAGTGTTTTCTAAGATGGAACTGGTATGTAGGTACTACCAGATGCCCGTGGCTGAAGAGAGTAGGTCTATTACGGCGTTCTCCACCTCAAAGCACCATTATCAGTTCAGAAACCTGAGCTTTGGGTTGGCAAATGCCCCAGCTGCTTTTCAGCGTGCTATGAATGTAGAGTTGAGTGGTTTTCCGTGTAAGAATGTACAAGTGTTTTTGAATGATATTTTAGTGATGAGTGAGAACATGGAAGAACATATGACCTTGGTGAATGATGTTTTAAGAAAGTTGGAAGATGTAGGGGTGAAAGTGAAGTTGTCTAAATGTGTATGGTTTGCTAGTGAAGTTGAGTTTTTATCTCATAAGGTGAGTGCGGCTGGATTGCGTAAATCGGAGAAGATGGTGGGAAAGGTTAGGAATTTCCCTAAGCCTACCACAGTGAGAGAGTTGCGTGGATTTCTTGGTTTAGTTGAGTTTGGGAGAAAGTTTGTGAAAGATTGTTCAGGTGTAATGAAACTGTTGAGTGTATGGACTGGGAAAAAGAAGAGTACTGTGATTAAGTGGAATGATTTTATGAATGCAGCGTTTGAAAAGTTAAAGGCGGAAGTTGCAAAAGATGTGAAACTTGCGTATCCAGCATATGGAACAAATGCAGGAATGCTTGAAGTGTATACGGATACAAGTGGTCATTTGATGGATGGATGTTTGATGCAAGATCAAGTTGTGAATGGGGTTGAAAGAAAGCGAGTAATTGCGTATGTTTCCAAGGCGTTTAGTGTGGCAGAGCGTGCATATTCGACAATTGAAAGAGTTGGCTGCGTTAAGATTCTGTCTCAAGACGTTACGACCATTTCTGTATGGAGTACGGTTTGTAGTGAGAACAGATCACCAGCCACTAGTGTATTTGCAGCGTATGAGGTTAGTTGATAGTAGGCTTGCAAGGACGATAGAGGATTTGAGTGATTTTGATTTTGTGGTTGAGTATTTGCCAGGTGAAAGGACTGTGATTGCTGATTTGATGTCACGTTTGCCATGTAGTTTGAATGAGAGCGAACTGTAAGCATAAATCCTGAGTATTTGCCAGCAGGTGTAGTTGTTGAAAGAAAATGTAAGGGTGGAGGTGATTCTATGTTCAAAAGTGTGTTGTATGGTTTACAAGATTTGATGAAAGATGGATTGCTTGAAAAGGTGCCGGAAAGTGAATGCATTACGAAAGGTGGATATGGAAGAAGCATGTAAAAGACCAGAGCAATTGGGAATGGAAAATTCAAGTAGGTTAAGAAAAGAGTTGAGAAGTATGTGTATGCCAGGAGTGATGATGTTTCAGGAAGTATTAGATTAAGATTTAAGATAAGTTACTGGTGGGTTGCTGCCCAATCCAAGTTTATTCTATATGGCCGCTAGGGTGAAATGAGAAATATCATCTAAAAAAGGTGGAGGAGACCACTTTGTGACAAAAATTTAAAAAACGACGGGTTAAAAGATTCCTCCGCCAATATGAATCGAAGACGGGTGTGTTGAGGAATAGTTAAAAGGGTCGGGAAACAGGACAACCAGAGAATGGCGAAATGGCTACAATCCAATAAAAGGTGGGCAACCGATTGGTTTTCACGGCAAGACGACAGCAAGGGCTGATATGAGCATCACCCGAAAAAAGATGGCCGTGAGTACGTCTCGTGTGGTCAATGCGGACTCGGCAAAGGGCCACCTCCAACAACCTTATTCTATGACGACTCGAGGGCCAAGAGCGAATAGAATTTTTTATTTTGTATAGTTTGGATGATGAACAGTCATCCCATTCATTCTGCCACAGTTGAAAAATATACTTTCTTATTGAAGGAAAGTAGTCCCTAAAAGGCAGAGCCGAATTCTCAGGGGACACAGAATGTGCTGAGCGGGCCAGCCGATCAGCCTTCTCGTTGCCCAGGACCCCCACATGCCCAGGGACTCAGCAAAAAATAATTCTATATCGGGATGCATTTTGGATCAGCCAGTTGCAAATTTCTGTGACCAGGGGATGGGACGCATTAAAAGATCGAATTGACTGTAAGACACTCCTTGAGTCAGAAAAAATTACAAAATCACTAAAAGGCAAAATTTGGATGAGTCTAAAGGCTAAAAGGAGTGCTGAAAGTTCAGCGGTAAAAATGGATACTGCTGGTGGCAAAGATAGAGTTAGGAATTCTCCTCCTGGGTAGATAGCTGCGGCGCCCACGCCACCGTCCGAATTAGAGCCATCCGTGTATAGTGGGCAGCATTGTTTGTGGGAGCTCGAATGCTCTAAGAACAGGCTTTTAATGATGCGAGGGTCCATACTGTGGGGAGAGGAGCACGCCACCTAGGGGTCAGTAAGGATGGAAGGGTAAGGACCCTTGGAGCACCCAGGTTAGAGAGATGATCTCCTATGCGAAGGTTCAAAGGGCGGGGTAAAGATGGCAACTTATCATATGCCGCCGTTGATTCGGCAGCATACAGGCATCTGTAGACCTCTGATACAGGGGCTTGCTGTACTCGGCAGAGGTATCACATGCAGATTTGAAGTCTATGGTAGGGCAAAGGGAGTACCCCACTCTCGCAGTAAAGGCTGTTGACAGGAGAAGTACGGAAGGCTCCACTAGAAAGGCGAACTCCAAGGTTTCGAATGGGGTTCAGCATTTTAAGGGCTGAAGGAAAAGCCGATGAGTAAATTCGACGGCCATAATCCAATTTGGATTGAACGAGGGCTGTGTATAATGTCCACAATGTTTGTTGGTCACTGCCCCACGAAGTGTGTGAGAGGACTTTCAAAATGTCTAGAGCCCGCAGACAGCCTGTTCGAAGTCGGCATAGGTGTGGTAAACAGGATAACTTTGGATCGAGAGTTACGCCAAGGAACCGAAACTCGGAGACAAACTCTTATATCTTCGCCTTGTAGGGAGATAGATGGCGGAACGAGAACCCCTCTGCCTCGGTGGAAATACATTGCTTTGGTTTTGGTTGTGGAAAAGCGGAATCCCTTAAGTTGTGCTCTTTTGGATACAGCATCGACCGACAGTTGTAGCCGACGCGCTGCTGATGGAAGGCGAGGTGAGGAACAGTATAGTGCTAAATCATCGACAAACAGAGTTGCCGATACACCTTCTGGGAGAGACGAAATAATATCATTAATGGGAATTATAAAACATAAGACACTTAAAACACTGCCCTGAGGAACTCCCTCCTCTTGGGGTTGCAGGTTAGAGTATGCGTCTCCAACACGTACCTTGAAGGATCGATATGCTAAAAAACTTTGAATAAATGAAGGTAAAAGGCCTCTCATCCCCCAGACGTATAACTGCTTCAAGATGCCGTATCTCCATGTCGTGTCGTAGGCTTTCTCAATATCGAAAAATATGGCCAGGACTCGGTGCTTTAATGAGAAAGCTTTCCGGACTGATCCCTCGAAACGTACTAGTAGGTCAAGGGTACTATGACCTTTGCGGAAGCCACATTGAAATGGAGAGAGAGAAGGTGATTGGCTTCTAGGAACCAGTTTAGGCGCTCCAATATAATTTTTTCCAGCAACTTGCTCAAACAACTGGTGAGAGCTATAGGGCGGTAGTGATCTGCATCCAACCCGTCCCTGCCCGGTTTGACAAAGGGAAGGATGATCCCAATGCGCCATGATGAGGGGTAAAAACCCTTCACCCATATAAGGTTGTACAAATCAAGCAGGGAGAGAGTAGAGTGTGGATGTAGCTGCCGAATCATGTCGAAATGGATCTCATCAAGACCAGGGAAAGTAGATCTGCAAAGGGACAAAGCGCTTTGCAGCTCATAGATGCTGAATAGAGCGTTATACGGAAGGATAGATTTTGTTGTGAAGATGAGAGAATGAGATTCTTCCTTTGATTTGTAGGATTGAAAAGCCTTATCGTAATGGCTGACACTGCTGACGGCGCGGAAATGGTCAGCAAAAGCATTGCTGACGGCCAGGCCGTCATTCTCCAAGGAACCATCTAAGTTGAGTGTGGGGGTATGATGATTAGCGTAACGGCCCCTGATCTTATTAATCCTCTTCCAGATCTTAGCAGTAGGGTCATAGAGGAAATCGATGAAACGTATCTGCACCATGAATTTCGGCGAGCTTGACGAAGGGTTCTTTGGCGAAGCGCACAAGCTCGGTTTCGGTCGACCTTGTTGCACAAAGTTGGGTTCTTTCGGAATCGGACATGCGATAACTTATAATTTTTGATAGCTGTTGCACACGTCGAGGTCCACCAGGGCACGGTTGAGCAGCCCGTGACAGGTCGCCTCCGTGGGATGGTCTGTGTTGCTGCATTGTAGATAGTCGATGTAAAGTATTCTACTGTCGCGTCAACTCCATTGAAGGTCCCCAAAGATGCATTTGTGAAGGACGCCTCTTGGAGACTTTCCCAATCTGCATGACCTAAGTCCCACTTAAGGGGTATGGTTGTATGAAGGCTAACTTGAAGGGCCGACAAGACAATAGGGAAGTGGTCACTCCCATGGAGATCGTCAAGAATTGACCATCGAAATTCCATGAAGCAATCAGGGAAACAAACAGACAGGTCAACACAGCTAAAAGAGTCCGTCTGGACATGATAATAGGTAAAATCGCCAGTATTTAAAACACAAAGAAGGTCAGATAATAAAACAGACTCTAAAACACTGCCTTTGGCATTTCGAGTGATGTCACCCCAGTATGGGTGACGGGCGTTAAAATCTCCTAGTAATAAGAATGGGGAGGGCAACTGGTCTATAAGTTCTAAAAGGTCGGATCTTGACAATGATAAACAAGGGGGTAGGTAAATAGAGCAAACGGTAAAAAGCTTAGTAAGAAAAACCCTCACAGCAACAGCTTGGAGGGTAGTATGTAGGGAGATGAGAGAAACATGGTAGGATGAAGATACCATGATTGACACCCCTCCATGAGAGGGGCTTCCAGCAGGAGCAATAGAGTTGAAAGTGAGAAAGCCGGGTACCGGCGGAAAGGGCCGTATACACAGTTTATTCTCCTGAAGACAAATAACAGCGAGTTGGGTAGTCGTCAAAAGAATTTTGAGTTCTTCCTACTTTGGAAGAACGCCTTGAGAGACAGAGAGCTGATTTTGAGGAGCCTGCTTTTGCAGGGGGAGAGATCCTAGATGGAGCAGTAACTGAGTTTTTTTTTCGTGGGTTTTGGAGAACCAACCGAGGCCCTTGATTGTAATTCAGGCTCGCAACCTGGCGGAAAAGGAAGATCAAGAAGGGATTTTCGGCCGGTAGATTCGGATTCATGGGTCGAGGGTATTTTTGGTATCTGAGGAGTTGGTCCAACCGCCGCAGTTGGTGATGTTGGAGTATCAACTGCTTCCATCGGATCTTGCGTTTAAGGGTGTGCGGAACGAACAGGTGATCTGAGCGAGGTGTGTGTAGCTGGGTGTATATCTGCCATCGTTTGGATCAGGATGGGGCCTACGTCTTGTGAAGGGCGAGACGGACTTAAGGGCAGAGAATGTTCAACCATAGGGAAGGAGTCCATTGGAGATTCTCGGGGTTCGGCCGAGTCAGCTCCAGAGGCTGCCCGCTTATTGGTGGTCAATGACCCAGGTGAGGAATCCTTTCTCTTACCACTGGGCCCCCGTAAGGGGCGCGGCGATTTGCCATCCTGGCCACCGTGCTGACGGGATCCAGCGCTCCGTCCGGCCCTAGCTTAGCCACTCTTCCTTCCTTCAGATAGCCTGTATTTCTTCCCTACTTCGTCGCTTTTCAAACAACCTCTCCCACAGCTTTCTCTGGCCAGCCTCTAATTTCACAACCGTAGAGGATCGGGGCTGAGGGGAGAGGGGACAATGTTCCCTAACCCCTGAGCTCCGGTCTGGGGTAGCTGGTTTTTAACAACCTGCTTCATCCCCATCCATACCTTCCTCTCCTCTTCACATTCTATCAATTTTACGCCGTGTTCAAGGTGGAGCCGCCATGCCGATGGACTGCCAGGCCACCAGGCGGGAGGGGTGGTCCGAAATGGTGGCACCTGGCTCTGCCAGGCCTGTAAGCACCTCTTGCAGTGCAGGCAAATGCAAGAGGAGATGAGCTATTGCGCCCCGCAGAAAATTTGGGGTCACCATGCCCAATGATGCACAACTTAAAAAAAAAAACCAACACTCAACTTTCCCTTGCTCATCAACGGAGCCGCCCTCGTGCAGCTCCACCGAAAAAATGGAGGTCCCCCCCCCTGTGCTTGCGCAGGACCCCCTCGATATTTCTCTAACCGGAGAGGAGGCTTACTCCTCTCCTTCGCTTACGGGTTCAGGGGACTCACCCTCACCTCCTTCTCTGGAGGTGCTTTCGGGCACCTCCCTTTTTCCAGCGGCAGTCCCCTCTTTTCTTTCCAAGGGGACCGCCAAGAAAGCCAGCAGGCAGCCCATTACCGACCGCCCCTCGTGTAAGCGGTTCGGTAGGGCAAACCCCCTTAGGGGGCAGAGGGAAGCCAGGCCCCTTCGGGCGCTTGCCTCAAAAGACCTGCTGGCAAGAATATTGAACCTTGCCGGGGTCAAGGCCTGTGCCTCTCCACACAAGACTAGTGACAATACAGTCAACGGGACCTGCGATGTCTTGGGAGGGGATGGCCAACTGGAGGCCCCTCCTGTGACACACATGGTCCTTGAGGAAACCCAGCCTCAGACGGTAGGGCCTTCCATGGGGGATGAATCCGGGCTCGGCGCCAAGCACCGAACCCGAATCCGCCCCTATGCAAGGTCCTCCTCAAACGGCTGAGGGCTCCGTGGCAGTACAAGGAGGGAAGGGGCCTCCTCCGACAGGTGCCCCTACGGACTACCAGGACCTTCTCCATTTCGGAGAGGGAACTGGCTGAGGCCGGTCCATCTGGCATGGGGGCTTCTGCCGGCGGAAGTGAGAAGCGGGTTCATTCCCCCCCCCTCCTCTCCTAAAAAGAATAAAAAGACAAGACTCGGGGCTACTCTCCATCCGCGGGTGCTGCGGGGACGGATGGGTCTGCTGCCACTTTGGTAGGTGACCAAGTCAAGATCGGCGCATCCGGCCCCTCCACCCCCCGTGTGCGGAGCCCCTGAATAAGACTAAGACCAAGAGTGCACAGGGCGGAGCCTCGATGACATCGGGGCCCCTTATTCGGAGGTTACCTGGCGTTTCGAGCCCCCTTGCTTCAAGCGCTTCCTCGTTATTCGCTCCACTGATGGCACCATGTTGTCCAAGAGCAACATGATCCATCAGAGGAGAGGATTAGCTAGTGCAATTGGTAGAGAGCCGAAGGTGACCCGTTTCTCGGACGGGAGCCTTCTGGCGAATGCGGCGAATCCCGCCGAGGCGGCCAAGATAAGTGCTCTTCGGACACTTCATGGCACCCCGGTGATTGTGACGCCGCACTCTACCATGAACTTTGTGAAAGGAGTAGTTTATGCGAGGGAGCTCGTTGACTACTCCATTGAGGACATCACCCTAGAGCTGGCCGACCATGGGGCGGTCAAGGTCGAACGTGTGATGAGAAAACAGGGAGGGGCTTCGAGACCCACCCCTACACTCTTCGTCACGTTCGACTGTGACAAGCTCCCTGAGTCAGTGCCTTCCGGTTGGTACCACTACCGCGTGAAGGCATTCGTGCCACTTCCGCGGCGGTGCTATTACTGTCACCGCTTCGGCCATACGAATCGCTCATGTAGACGTGCAAAGTCGGGGTCACCCGAAGTCTGTGTAAATTGCTCCAAGGTCGCACACGATAAGTCCAAATCGTGTGTGGCCAATTGTGTCAATTGCGGAGAGCCGCACCCTGCTTCTTCGAAGCAATGTGGTGCATATCTCCTTGAGAAAGAAATCCTGGCCGTTCAGGCCCAGGATCGACTCTCATTCCGCGAGACTAAGGACTTGGTCCTGGCGCGCCCGGCTCTGCCTGGGACGTCATATGCCTCAATAGTTAGAAAGGCACCCTCTGCTCCTGGCCAATCCAGGCCAACGAGCACGGTTGTTTCCGCGCCCATTCGGAGCCCTTCTACGGGCTCTACCCCACCTGGGCGCTTCCTTGGTAAAGCTGGCGGCAAAAAGGGTTCATACCCAGCTAAAACCAGGGCTTTCCCCTCTTCCCCCAACGTGACCGTTTCCCGTAAGGCGAAACGGCCACGCGCCTCCAACGAGTCGTTAGACTCACAGGAGGCAACACCCCTGAAGATGGTCGCTAGGCCATCTTCCGGGGTTCCTAAAGCTGTTCCCCGAAAGGAGGACAGCAACAAAGAAGCTTCGGCTCCTTCGCCCACGCCCCGAGGTAGAGCGAGTGGCTCGGAGACGGTGGTTCCTCGAAAAGAGGGCCCCCCGCCTCCGAAGCCGCAACGCCCGCCTAAGGTTTCGAGGCGGAGGGAGGAAAAGACTCGTATGGCGAGCCCAACAACCCCCAAGAAGGCCTCGAAGTTGACAGCGTACGGCCATTCCCGTGAGGGTCTTCAGTTCGAGGAGGACCCCCGCGTCTCCTCCGAGCTAGGCCTGGAGGGCATATTCCTTTAATGGAATTGCCGTGGACTCCGGGCCAACTGGGAGGAGCTGCGGAGGCTCGTCTCGTCCCGCTCCCCGTTAGCTATCTTTTTGCAGGAGACCATGCTAGGCACGTGCCCCTGCCCGCCCTCCCGGGGTATAAGGGTCTTGCGACCCCACCACCGCGGGATGGCCGGGCTGGGGGATGCGTGATTTACACCCGGCATGATGTCTCCGTTCTTACTTTCTCTTTAGATACCTTCTTTCAGGCAGTGGCTGTGCAGCTGCACCTGGATAGGAGGTATACTAGCATTTCTGCGTACATTCCACCGTCAGCTGACTTCCGCCGCGTCGTGGCACGGTTGCCGAGGCCCTATCTCTTGCTTGGAGATCTGAACGGCAGGCATCCTCTCTGGGGAGATTACTACATAAATCCCAGGAGACAAGTCCTTGCCGATCTGATCGAAGAGCTTGAGATGGGTGTCCTAAAAGTTGATGAGTTATGCATCACTGTCCGAGAACCGCTTCATTTCCTTGCCTTGACCTATCTTTGTGCTCTTCGGATGCACAGCAGGATTTTGATTGAGGGGTGGTCGATGACCTCCATGGTAGTGATCACTTTCGCATTCAAATATCATTTTCAGGGCAACTGCCGCCTGAGAGCCCACCTCGGTGGTGCTTGGCGCGGGCGTGGTGGCCAGCATTTCAGGAAATGACTGAATTTTCTATCTCAGTCGAGGAGTTTAGGTCGGTAGATGAGTTCTTCTCCAGGCAACCTCATCGCCGTGGGCCTGACTACTATTCCTAGGACGTCTGGCCGTTTTGCAAGCCGACCACTCCCATGGTGGTCGGCCCTCAAACAGAAGCGTTATGCCTACATGCGCCGCCCGAACGATTTCACTGTCGCTGAATTTCGTCGGGCTAGGGCTAGGTTTCGGTATATTTCGAAGCACGCCCGCCGCTCTTCTTGGCGGGCACACGTATCTTCACTTAACGGGAACACCCCTTTAGCTGAGGTGTGGAAGCGAGTCAAAAGGATTCGGGGCAAGTTCTCGCAGGACCCGCCTCCCGTTCTCCAGGAGAATGGAACCGCAATCTCGGACCCCACGTCCGTGGCGGAATCCTTAGCAACCGCCTTTTCCGCAATCTCTAGCCGGGATGCTGCTCCGCCAGCATTCAATGCACGTCGTGATGTCGCGGAAGGCCGCCGGCTGGACTTTACATCCAGAGGTGGAGAACCCTTCAACAAGTTTACTGTGAGTGAGTTGCGCTCCGCTCTCGCTTCGTGCGCGGACACCGCCCATGTTCCGGACTATGTCCCGTACGCCATGCTTCAACACCTGGGTGAACGAGGCATGGCCTTTCTGTTAAATTTGTTCAACAGGATCTGGGTGGAGGGTCTTCTCCCAGACTCGTGGCGAATCGCTACTGTGCTCGCCTTTCGCAAACCGGGAAAAGATCACACAACTCCGACCGGTTTCCGCCCAATTTCTCTAAACTCTTGCGTGTGCAAGTTAATGGAGAAATTGGTAAATTGAGATTAGCCTTTTTCCTGGACACCGGAGGCCATCTTTCCTTGCACAGTGCGGCTTCCGCAAGTTCCACTCGACGTCGGATGCTCTGCTCCGACTGGAAAATGCCGTCTGCGAGGCTTTCCTTCGTAGAAAGCACTACGCCACGGTCTTTTTCGATCTGGAGAAGGCCTATGATACCGCATGGAGATACGGTATCATGGAGACTCTCCACACGATGGGGGCGAAGGGACGCCTCCAAATGTCTATATCTGAATTTTTGCGAGATCGTCGATTCCGCGTACGGGTGGGGGGAGCCCTCTCCGGCTCAAAAGAGCAGGAGAGGGTGTCCCGCAGGGAAGTGTCCTCAGTGTAACACTCTTTGCCCTGAGCATCAACGGCATCACCTCGGTGCTGCCGAAAGATGTTCTCGCTACGCTCTACGTGGACGACCTTTCGATCTCTTTTGGCGCGGCCCAGATGCCAACTCTGGAGCGTCGACTCAACAGGCATTGAACCGCGTCTCTCGCTATGCCGAAGCACACAGGTTTCGGTTTTCTTTGGACAAGACTAAGGTGGTGCACTTCTGCCGCCATCCACGGCTTCACCCCGACCCAGATGTTTCTTAATGGGGTGCGCCTGGATGTGGCGGAATCGCACCATTTCCTCGGTCTTGTATTCGACCGACGCCTCGCTTGGGAGGCTCATATTCGCAGCCTTAGGGTCTCTTGTACCCGCGCCATGGACATTCTCCGTTCCGTGACGTTCAGCGCTTGGGGCGCTGATAGGGCTACTGCCTTACTTTTTTATCGATCCTTTGTTCGCTCGAAGCTCGACTACGGATGCGAGTTTTATGCATCCGCAGCCAAGCGTTTATTGCGGAAGGTGGATTCGATCCACCACATCGGCCTTCACCTTGCGACAGGTGCCTTCCGCACTTTTCCCATTGAGAGCCTGTTGGTCGATGCTGGGTAGATGCCACTCGCTCTGCGCCGCGTGCAGTGAATCACTCGACTGTACGCGCGAGCCCAGCGCCTCCCTCAGTCGCCAACCGCTCTCACTGCACCCGCAGCTGATCTCGATGGTGCCTATACCGCTGAGAGACGCCAGTCATACCCTAAGCCCTTTGGGTTTAGGGCCAGGAAACTCCTTCGAGAGGTAGATATAGCTCTCGGGCCGGTGGCGCCCCTGGTTCTGCCCAGGATGCCACCCTGGAGGGTACCACATTTGGCTATTTGTCGCCACGCCTCTACTACCAAAGCTTGTACGGCGCCGGGAGTATTACGTTCGACCTTTTTGGAGCACACATCGTGTCACGCTGGAAACGTGCCAGTGTATACGGATGGCTCCAAGTCCCAAGAGGGGTCGGCTTCCACGCCGTATCCCCTCCTTTTGAAGTCAGCGGGGCTCTACCAGGCGCTGCGTCTGTCTTCCCGGCCGAGCTGGTGCCAATACACCACTCGGTACGGGAGATTACGCGACGTGCCCGGTTCGGAGACCCGATTGTCATCTATAGTGACTCACAAAGCGCCCGGAGTGCTCTCGGGGCATTGGAATCTCCGCACCCCCTGGTTCGCGATATCCGTGACACCACGGTTTTGGCGAGCCGGGCAGATGTCGAGATTATCTTTTGCTGGGTTCCTGGACATGTAGGAATTGCGGGGAATGAGCGCCCCGATGAGGGCGCTAAAGAGTCCGCGAGAACTCTGCGACCGGGCCAGCGTTTCGCTCTTCCTCACACCGACTACATGGCAGGAATATGGGCAGCTCTTCGGACTGCTTGTCAAAGAAGATGGGAGACGGTCGAAGGGAACTAAAAGTTGCGTGCCATTGCGCCGTGACTGTTCCCATGGACCTATCCCCCAATGCCGCGGCGGCTTCAGGTTGCTTTCTGTCGTCTCCGAATCGGACACACACGTGTGACGCATGGCTATTTGATGGAGCGCTCGCCTGCGCCCTATTGCAACGACTGCGTCGTCCCCCGGACTGTTCGGCACATTCTTGTCGAATGTCCCAGTCTGGGTGATCTTCGCGCACGATACCTGTCCCGGTACCGGTATGGGCGGGATCGCTACCGCCTGTCCCTTGTACTCGGGACAGATTCGTGCACATTGACTTGTGGACTTGTTGACTTTTGGGGGGAGGCCGGGCTTCTTCCCTTATTTAAGGTTCTTTTCTGTTTTTTTGTTTGTAGGTTGCACTCTCCTGCACCGGGGTGAGGGGGACCTCCTCCCGCTGCCGGAGATTGCTTCCTGATTGTTATGTTTTTCCAATATTTATCATAATTTTATTTTAAAGTAGCCTAGTTCTAGGCTGTCGTGTTTTTCGGCGACTTATGCCCAAGTGGGCAGTTGCCAGATGGGCTCTATAGAATTAAAAAAAAAAAAAATACCACTGGGCTTTGGGTCTAGTGGCCGTGTGGATGAACCTTCACTGGTCGATGTTGAGGATTCTTTCAAATAGCGTCTGATGTCCTCAAGCGTCTCTCCCAGCTAGAGCTGCTGGAGAGAGGGGGGCTACATTGGTTATCTCGGTGTGAGAGCGATGCTTCGACTGCATATTCTGAATGTTTTCGACGCTGCAAGTAGATCTAGGGTGAAGTGCTTCAGGCTGGTCAGAACTCGCGCGTGATGGTCGGTTTCCTCCAGCGTCACGTAAAACGTCAGAGAAGAGCCGGCCGAGTGGCGAAGTTTGTCCGAGGGCACGCTGGCGGGCCTCTCTTATATCTAGACGTAGGGAGTCGCGCAAAGCGAGAACTTCCTTTTCATATAAAAATATAGAGCAGAGTTTCGACGCAGCACTGTGGGTACCTCCGCAGTTGGCACAGTGGGTCGTTTTGGAGCATTCGGGGCCATGGTAGTCAGAACTACAATTCACGCAGGAGCAAGGGTGCCGACAGGCTCGGCCAACATGTTCAAATTGATTGCAATTGAAGCAGCGTCTGGGTAGTTTGATGTAGGGACTTACCGGGACACGAAGGTACCCAGCTTTAATATACTGCGGCAGTTCTTGTCGTTCAAATGTTGATATCAGTGTGGCGGTTGGAACTTTAGTGGAGCCTAATGTTATAGTTACCCTGTGTACCTGTGTGACACGTTGGGTACTGAGCTTACTCTGAAGGCGGGTGGTATCGTAGTCCTTTAGTTCGTTTGAATGGACGACACCTTTGACGAAATTCAGACGCGGATGGGGTGAGAGAGTTATTCGAATTTCAGCTATCGAAGATAGATTTTGCACAAGGTTGTGTTGAGAGTGGGATGACACCTCGACTACGACATCACCACTTCCTCTTGACCACATCCGGCGGGGTTCACCACAGCGGGACTCAAAAGATTCATTGACGTCAAACACATCGACTTTTGCAAGTGGGATGTCGGATGATGAATTCATGACAAGAAAGCGAGGATAATCTAGATCTGGGTCTACTTCGTTGCAATAAGGGTCCAACGAGCGAGGGAAGGCTGAAAGAGGAGCTAAGGAACGTTTGTCACGAGAACCCTTACGAGAAGGGGAGGTTTTTGGTTTATGACTAACCATTGCAAAAAGAAAAAAAACTTCGCGTTCTCCTTCGGGGCTCCCCACCATGGAGGCGCCTACAAGGGCCCGACACTACTGCAACTATACAATCAGATACGTCCGGTATGTCCTCTTGGAGAATGGATACGGATCCACCACACCATCTTTATAACCCTAAGAGGCTGCCCAAGTTCTCCTACGCACGGAGAAAAGGGGCCAACGATGGGTTTCTCCTTGGGCATTCGGTAGACGAAGGCGGTGGAGATGCCCAGCCTCTTTCACCTTCATGAAAGAACAATTCGGAATCAATCCATTAAACGAGTAGAGGTCGGGTATTGATAAGGACCACTAGATAGGTCAAGGAAGAGGGGGAAATAAAGGGCAGTGGAAGAGCGTAATAGAGGAGGAAAGAAAGAGGGGCATGTTAAAAGTCTTGTTGGCAGCACCATGGGTCCCCTAGGGGGCCCAGGGCTGACCCCCCTCGCCACGAGAAGGCCAGAGCCTCTCTGGGAACAACCCCCGAAGAAAAGATCCCAGAGAGGGAGGGGGTCAGGAAGTATTAGTGATAGTGAGTAAGTTGTTTGGTGTGGAGAAGCCAGTGATGTATCGTGTAAAGGTGTAGACTGAGTGAACGGGTGTGAGTTGCATCTGCAATGTTTGAGTGGTGAGCATTATAATTGGCTGATTGAGAAGAATTATGTAAGCAGAGAGTAAGACTACGTTTGCGAAGGAATTGTTCCTGTTAGTGAAGATGAAGGTTTAGATGCTGCAGAAGTGTTTGTTGAACAGACCGAAGTGTTGAATGTAATGTGTGAACATGGACTTGAAGAGAGAGTGCAAGTTATCTTGACTATGAATGGGAAGAGCTATTGTGGAATGATTGACACAGGTGCACAAATTTCCTTGGTGAATGCAAAAAGTTATGCGCGATGTTGATAATATGAGTTGTAATGTTTCTAGAAAAGGTGTGACAGTTTCGATAAGTGGACTCGGAAGTGGACGTATTATGGCATGGGAGGAAGTGAGTTTGTCTGTAAGCATGGGGAAGTTGAATGACATATTGCGTGAATTTGTTGTGCTAAGCGAGAATGAGTTACCTTATTGTTTTCTGTTTGGGATTGATTTTCTGCATAAGAATAGGATTTCAGTGGATGTATGTAATGAATGTTTAGTGAAAGATGGTGTAACAGTTGGGAAGTTGCAGAGTGAGCTTGTAGGCTCAACTGGATTTGTAGGAGTGGCAGGTGTCGATTAGAGTGAAGAGCTGTTGACTGCTGAAGATATAGAGAGTATGCAAGAGTCATGTCCGATGGTGCGTGAATTGAAAGATAGCGTGATGACCAGTGTTCCTGTGAATGAATGGAGTTGCATATTAAGAGAGTTTAGAAGGTTTGCTGGAAAGTTTGTAGTGTGCAAGGGTTTAGTGTATTTTGTGCAATGTATAGATCATGAGGATGTATACTTTTCCGGTGTTTTCCGTGTGTGGCACGATTGGAATGGTGAAGATTGTGCATGATAGGTTTGGACATATGGGTAATGAATAAATTATGGGAATGTATGAATGGATGTATATTTAGTCCCTTTTTAAGAAAAATTTGCATGGATGTAACGACTACGTGTAAAGTGTGCCAGAAGAGAAAGTATCAGAGAGTGTATGTTGCCCCACCTGTATTAAAGTTGAATGTGAATGAACCCTTTGAAATGGTAGCGATCGATTGTGTGTCTTTTCCGAGGACTGCAAGAGGGTATGTAGGAATGATTGTGATGGTGGATCATAAGAGCAAATTTGCGTATGCTGCACCTGTGACAAATAAATCTTCATTGACTGTTGCTAGAGAAGTGAGTGAGAGAATGTTGCCCATGTGCATGTGTAAGCTTGTGCGAATGTTGAGTGACAATGGACCTGAGTTTGTGGGACGTGCTTTTGAGATGTTGAGTGAATGGGAAATAGATCATGTGCGAACGACGCCGTATATGCCTAGTGTGAATGGTTTGGCTGAAAGAATGATAAGAACTTTTGGTGAGATGTTACGATTGATGGTGAAAGATGGGAAAGAATGGGATGAATGTTTGGGAAGAGTGCTTTGGGCGTATAACATGACAGTGCATAAGGTGATTGGAATGTCACCATGTAAATATTTGATGAACTTTGAGCGAATGATTAGGCCACATATGGGACTTAGTGAGAAGGATCGTGAGTTGTGGAGAAAAGGGAATGAAAGGTTTGAGAGTTTTTCTGTGGGTGATAAAGTACTAAAGGAGATTGAGACAAAAGGTAGACTGAATATGGATAAGTTGAAAGAGAAGTTTGAAGGTCCGTTTGTAGTAAGAAAGGTTTCGTCGAATGGGGTAAGTTATGTGATAGTTCGTGAAAGAGAGGATGGAAGTTTGGATGAGCGAAGAGCGCATCAAGGTCAGTTGCGAAAGTGGCGTGAACCTCCTCAATATTTGGTGCAACATCCGGTGAATGAATATCTGCCTGAAAGAATGGAAGACTGTGAAATGGTGGATGATATAGCTAGTGCTTTAGAGGGGAAGCAGTTAGTGTTAGTTGAACATGGAAGGGTGAAGCGTAAGCATAAACGGTTGAGAAAGGATGAATGGAAGGAACAGTTCAGTGAGAGTGTTTTCTGGTTTTGTGCAAGATCGAGATGGAGTATATGATAGAACGTACAGTATTTGTAAGTTTCCTTTGAATGAGTCTGAGTCTATGCTAGAGAGTATAAATGGGATAAGTGCGCAATTGGAACAATAGTTGATAAATGCTATGAAAGAATGTGAAGGTTTAATGGATGTAGTAGAGAGGTTAGTTGAGGATTTGAGTGAGATTGGTCAGGGAATGTCTGATGTGTGTATGGATGAAGTACATAGAGAAGGGGCCATGGACAGACATGAGGAGACATTACAACAGATGACAGAGACAGTTGATGGACCTGTGACTAGGAGGAGAGGCAGAGTGATAGAGTATGACTGGTTGATGTCGAAAGCATTGTGAATGAATGAAGATGGGGATTGAGACATGGTGAGGTGAATTTAGCTGGGAGGGATGTAGTAGTTTGGTTGTCCGCATCCCCTCCCCTATGTCTAATCTTTTTCTTCTTTTGCAGAATGTTTGTGTGTGGATCGTGTGATCACCGTCTTTGCTTTGTGTGGGGAAACTCGATGGATCTCTATCGTGCTTCCCCATTCATCTCCTGTTTTCTTTTTAGGCGGATTCTTTCAGCATAACTATAGCGTTGTGTTAGGTAATAGTTTGGAAGTCAAGTTTGTGACTAAGGAAGGAAGAGCCGCCTAGACGGAAGATAGGTGAGTGAAGATTGTGTGAGAGTGGATATGGTTGAATGTGTTAGGAGTAAAGATGTTTGAGTGTGGCAGTGAATAGATGACTGAATGTGCCTTCTCTTTTCCAGTTCTGTGGTACCGATTGTCGCCGACATCTGGCTTTCGGAGACGGCTGAAGCCAATCCTGACACTCGCAAGTGCGCCTACCTTTTGGGGCAATTTTCTAAGGTGTGGACCTTGGATAGCACCTTCCAGTCTCCAGGGAGTAATTGAAGCAGCGCCCAACCAACTGTGACCCAGCAGTTGGGACCAACAAGCATCCCAGCTACCTAAACCCTTGGCTTCGCTGAGTCCTGGACCTCTAAGAATCCAGCAAGAAAGTGAGCCACCTCCCACTTTCTCCAACACGTCTCACTCCCATTAGTTAGTTAAGGGTGCACCTGTCTTTCGCAATATCTTGGTTTTACTATTCATTTGCGTGGCCAAGATCTTGTGTAAGGCCTTTTGTAATATATATGTGTGGTGGTTAGCCAGAGTATTGTGAGGCCAACTGTATATATATATATATATATATATATATATATATATATATATATATATATATATATATATATATATATATATATATATATGTGTGTAATGTATTTTGATTTAGGTTGAGGGTTGTTTATATTTCGGGTTGATTATATTACTTTGCTAAAATTACGGTTTCTAAATTAAATTTAGAAAATACTCTCTCTCCTCAATACCTTCTCCTTGAACCACCGAGCGGATCTTGTCAGGGCGGCGGCAATTTTTGGCTGGGGAGGCACGAATCCGCTGCTACAGTACTACTCAAGGATATTAAACCATAAGAGTATATGCTGCCGAAGGGAACCAGTTTCCTGATGGCACAGGCCCAGAAGATATTGTCGATGGCCTTAGGTCCGGACAATACAGATGGAACTATGAGGCTGACATACCTCCAGATCTGGTAAAGCAGGCTCTATTCCATGACCTTGGGAAATTCTCTACTGATACTTAGGTTGTTCTAACAGATGCAGAGTTCCGTAACAAGAGATCAAGTAAGGAGAAGACTCCTCCGTCCTTCCCCCAAGGAGCCAAAGGTTGATAGAGAATAAACACTTTTCGCTATAACACCTACGCTACATTGCGAGGGTAGTGTCAAAAAGCTAGCCAAAAATTAAAGAAGACCTTACCCAAACAGAAACTTAAACCTTAACATGTAATACTGTTTCCAATAATTACACCCCAATTATGACAACATTTCACCAAATTTTGACCTACCGTAGTAATGAGTTATTCTAGTTGCTACATTGGCTTGAATGCCTACCAAACTATGACAAAAAAAACACGAGATTAACACCGCCAGTTACCCTTTGACTAGGGATCTTTAAATCCCCACTTCCACTGTGCTATTGTACTCTACTGTTTACATTTGCTAGAGATACCCACCAGGGAACAAAACCTTTCAAACTCATACTAAACTTATCTTTACTATCTTTTGAAAAACCTTTTGACCACTATACTCTCTCTCTCTTATGCTCTACTAATCTATATCTTCTATCTTGATTATGTCAAATTTTCATGAATTATTCAGAGATGATTTGTTTGGGTGGTGAATATTACCCGAGTCTCATTGCAGCAAAGGAAGAAAGGTGAAGGCCAAGTCTTGAGAACGTATCACCGGACAATAATTATTGGGGTGTGGGAATCTCTCCTCACACGGACAGAAGAGAGGCCCAACAAGGGTAGAATCACACTAGCCGATGGGGCCTCATGGGATCAGCCCCTCTAGACAACAGATGGGTTACCCTCAGCGTCATCATCTGGGGATGGGGGGGATAAACCACAAGGCCCTAAGTCATGCAAGTTCTCTACAGAGTTATCAACATCCTCATCATGAGGCTCATAGAGGCAGAAGATTATGTTTACGTGGACTGCTGCTTCAAATGCTATAGCATCGAGAAGCACCAGACGCAAGATTGTAAAGTAACCGAAGTAACATGCTCCAATTGTGCCCAGTCCGGTCATGAATGGAAGCATTGTGAGGCTGAAAAGCTCAACTGCGGTGGGGATCATAGGGCACTAGCCATGAAGTGTCCCATCTGCAAAGAAGTGATCTGGGTGAAGAGGGAGCATGCGAAACTCCACAAGGAGGCAAAGGCAAAGCCATTCATGGATGAAATGGCAACAAGGAACAATAATGGAATCATAGCACCGAAGCTGGTGATGCCAAGCGAGGGCAGCGAGATAATGGTTATGTTTATTTTTGTCCACTTGGCAAACCTGGCAAATCCCGGCACTTTTGCGGGGGGAAGGTGGAGAACATCAAGGATAATTGTCGATGATGAAGTATATAAATACCATGAGGAAGGCAAGGTTCTGGGTTTGAGAGTAAAGAGAAATGCATACAACAAGCATGTGACCGAGAAAATGGGTTTGGTAAAGGCTAACTTAGTCAAGATATTCCACTTTGAGGCGTGAACAGAAGTAATAAAACTATACAATACACTATGCCGATCGGTACTCCTGTATCTAACGATACCGCTAAACAGGCTGCATAAATCGAATATTACTAAGTTGCAGAGAGTTCAGAATAAGGGTATGCTACTTATTACAGTTACTAGAAGAAGAGAATATCAAAGACAAAGAGATCTACAAGAAATAGATATGGACCCAATCAATGTAGTTCTACTAAAAAAGAGCAGGAAATGTGTGGGACAGATTGGAGAAAAGAGCGATAGACATTCCCCTACAGTTTAGAACAACGAATAGGGAAAATTTTAAAAGTAGTAAACCACTTGAAGATTAAGTTAAAATACTGTACAGATATTAAAGAAATTAACAGTTAATGTTATACAACTGCAAAATACTTCAAATAGAAAACAAATAAAATATAAAAATATAATAGAGGTGTGGGAGCCTCCACCAACACATACTAACTAAAGAAGAGGATAAATTATGAAGAAAGATACTCAAGAAATGGCTGGTCACCCAGCAACTATAAACAACACTCACCATTTTCATTTCCACCACTTTACTTAACACTATCTATGCATTCTACTTTTACTTTATAACCTTTTTTCTATCTTTATTATGACTTAAGACAATTCTCCCTTGCTTGTGTGACTGGAAGATCTTTGTTCACAAGAGGGAGAGGAGGATGCCCAAAGGAATAGGAGCCCACTACCCGGAGGGGCCCCAGGGAGTCAGCCCCCACAGGACTTAAAGAGTGTTCCCATCCTCACTGTCGGGGGGGGAGGGATCTTTGATCGAACCGATTTACCACAATATCTATGTCCTCATTAGGCTCATCGACACCCTTACTGGCTATGAGACCATAGAGCGCCTGGCCTCTGGTGAGGCGAAGATGCACCTACAGAAGATCAGGCTTAAGGCTAGTATTCAACAAAATACTAGTCGAGAGAACGGTAATCCTACATCGCTTAGACCCACTATTCACGATTAACTCATGCGCTGAAATTAAGGAAGAACTTACTTCAAAACAACCATGGGCCAGGATCACCAGAGTGAAAAATTGGGAAAAGGAAATAGTATCATGAAAGTATTTCTCCAGTATAGAAATAGTGAAAAAGGAAAGACTGCTCGAGTTTTACCCAAGGGTATCACCTGAGCAAATAGAGACAGAAGAATTCATATGTGTCAACCGCTGCTACAAGTGCTATGCAGTCGAGAAACACCATACCAAGGACTGCACAGCAACTGGGGGAACATGTTTTAACTGTACCAATATTTGGCTCAGTTGGAAAGAAAAACAAAAATGCATTAACTGTGGAGGGGACCACTGGGCTTGGCCATGGAGTGTCCCATCCGCAAGGAAGCCATCCGTGCTAAGGGAGAAAGCATCAAAAAAGAAAAGCAAGAACTAGAAGAAACTAAGTGGAAGCAGCGGCCCTGTGAACGAGAGAACCAACACCCCTAAGCTGGTGATGCCAAAAGAGGGTAGAGAAATCATGGCTATGGTCGTCTACATTCATATGGCAAACCTGGCTAACCCCAGCACCTTTTCTGAAGAATTGAATCGTCTTCTGGAGAAGAACGGGATAAAGAAAAAGGTTTGATTCACCGAAAATCCGGACTCGGCAGGACTACTGAACATCCAGTTCATCGCCGAGTCCCAATGGTAACAACTGTCAAACGAAGAGCTGAAGCAGACCCCAACTGAAGAGCCAAAAATGAATCAGGTAGAAGAAACTTCAGAAAGAAAGAAACAAAGAAAGGTGCAAAAAAGAAAAGGGAAGAAAAAAGCAAAGATCAAAATACATCGGGCGAAGAAGAGGGCACGGTGTACATACTAGCATCGGACGTGGACACTGTGAACATGGCAACTTTCAAGGCTATTAAAAGTGGACAGAAAATCTCTGAAATAAAGTAAAAGTGACAAAATTAGTGTAAATTCAAGTGAATAAAATGATAATAATGAGCTTTTACTTCCTACTTATACATTTATGTAATATTGTGTAATTCATCTCTTAATAGACCTTGAGACCTTTTCATTTTTAGCTACTCAGAATTCTGGGATGAAGTACATTGGCTATTAACAGTTTCAGAGAGTGCAAAATTGCCTACACTTAGTAAAGGACTGAACACCGCAGACCACAGAATCTAATGGTGAATTTTTATTCACACTTAAAGATATAATACATTTTATTTGGGGAATTGAAAATTAAATGAGGGCTTAGAAGTTACAGAAATTATCTATCTGATTCAAGGATTATAGAATTTCCTAAGACTGAAAAATGATCGGCTATGAGGTACTTTTGAGCCAAATAAGATTCTATAATGTGGTTCCAACACCACAGGACTTCACCCCAAGAAAACAGTATCAGTACATTATAAATAAACGTTTTGCAAACAAATTTTTACACTATTCAGTGGTACTTTAGAGCGTTGGGACGCAGGAACTGCAGCAATTAAATGCAAACCAAAATATGTTTGTCTGTGTGTGCATGCATCACAACTCTTTATTCTTACTTTTATTATGCCCATCCTTGATTTTTAGTATTGGCTGCAGTAGAAATTAAATTATTAAGCACTCCTGAGGAACTTTTACCACTTTTATGTAAACTACAACTTTGTGTGCGTGCCCACAACATTATATACTCTCAGAGGGGTCAGTCGGGCCAAGATTCTTTTGTTTATTAGAGCATTCCGCATGTAGTAGCTGCAGTTTCTCATAGCAAACTAAACCTTTTTGTTTAACATTTCTGTGTGTAGGCACCACATCACTTTTCTTAACAGAACCTTATGAATAGGGAGTTAACTTTATATTGATATTTAGGCGAATTTTTACACACATAATAATATGGTTTAACAAAAGTACTATTATTAGAGATATTCTTACTCATTCTTGAATGATGCAG
This sequence comes from Ceratothoa steindachneri, assembly GCA_963969495.1. Taxonomy (NCBI): domain Eukaryota; kingdom Metazoa; phylum Arthropoda; class Malacostraca; order Isopoda; family Cymothoidae; genus Ceratothoa; species Ceratothoa steindachneri. The sequence continues at coordinate 69,322,978 of OZ018338.1, read as the reverse complement.
TGCATATGAATTTGTGTGTCGACTGGAAAGGTATGGAGTTGTTTTGGGCATAATTTCCTTGGCTTTCAGATCTTGAATATACATCAAAGGTCCACTTTGGGTCATAATCAAGGTTGAGGTGGCGATGGTAGCATACCACTAAATTCTAGAATAACCTTAAGGTTACTGGATGAACGCAATTTCATCTCCTGAAAAAGAAACAATTAGTTATTTTATAATCTCTCATTTACAATCATTCTAGTGTACAAGAGATCATTCCTGCAATAGGAAAAAAGGGTATGGAGCCTACCCATCCCAAATTCCTTCTTTAGAACTCCCACCTGACAATACCTCAACATACAAGTGATATTATACCTTGATGCATTCCACATCAGCCACCCAAGAACTTCTTGGATGAAGGGATTCCAACATTTATAGAATCAGTATAAATAATAAAATTGTGAAAAGTTAAAAAAATATGTGATCATTCAACAGTTGAATAGAGGATATTCTAGGCAAGGTCAGGTGAACAGATGCATCTGATACAACACGTCTGCACCCAAATTGCGCCTCAACTTTGGATTGAGCACAAGATCTTTTTTAAAATTCAAGAGCGTTATGTTGGCGGATACCAGTGAGGGCATAATCACTGAGACACATTTCCAAAAGAAATACCAGAGTAAAAGAGGGTCAAGGGATCCTTTTTGAGAAGCCACATGGCTCTAAAATGTGTTATAGGAGAGGCGACAGCAGTGGTGTCACAAATACTGAGATTCCAATGCCTCAAGAACACTTAGGTCTCTCTGTAAGTCAATATAAATCACAATTTTGTTTCTGAAGCAGGTACAATGCATAATTTAAAATAGCAAGAAGTGAATTGCAACTGGCTCAGCTTTGAAGACAGATGCAGTGTTCAGCTGACCACCTCAAACTTCAAAAAGAGGGGAGATATCATTGAAGCCAAATTTAGTCATGCTAACAACATTTTGCCAAATCTTTAAAAACTGATTTAAAAGGAGAAACAATTTTTAGGTGTGTGCAAGAGTATTTTGAAAAGTACAGCATATCATTTAATAAGGATTTAAGGAACAAAATGGACAGCTGCCCAATCCAAGTGGATTCTAGATGGCAGCACAAACAAATAAAGGAAAATTAATTATAAAAAGGGAAGACCACAGTGAGATAAAAGTTTTAAAAATGAGTGTTTAAAATATTCTTCTGTCAGAAGAAAATATAGGAGGAACAGCGAGGTACACTTAAAAGGGTGGGGACACATGGCAACTGAAGAATAGCAAAATGAGGACATTCCAATATAAGATGGGCAATTAATTGGTCCCCAACACAAAAATGGCAGCAGGGGATGATTCAAGGACCAGCCAAAACAAGATGGGTAAGTTCAATCTGTGACTGTCTGATTTAACCAAGAGGATGACAATTCTAATGTGGCATGATGATGGGCAAGAACCCTTCACATATACAATGTTGTATGTCATTAAGAATAGGACAGTGTGGCCGAAGATGCTGAATTGTATCATAATGGCTGCTGTGAAAGCCAGGAGAAGTAAACTCACAAAGGTACAATGCAGCATGCATCTCAGGGATGGAGAACAAGGAATTATAAGGAATGATACAGTTCATCGCAAAGATTGAAGGAACAAGACATCGTTTGATTTATGGGCTAGAAAAAGCCTTATTGCAATGGCTGACACTGTTGATGAAACATAAATATTTAACCAAAGGGTTGCAGACTACCCAGCTGTTAATCACCAATGATTAATGCAAAGTGAGGGTGGGTATTCTGGCTGGCATAAAGAGCCTGGATCTTGTTAATCTTACTATAGATCTTTTGTGGGAGGAAATCCTAAAGGAAGTTCAGCAAGCCTGAAGAAGGGTTCTTTGGCAAATCACAGAGTTCAGTTTGGGTTCTGCCAGAACCAGGGCTAGGCAACTGTGCCATGATGCAATGGAAAACCCGGGTGTTGAAGCTGACTGACAGTGGAATGTACACAGAAATAACAGTGCAGCAACAGGTTGAGCTGCACTGCTATTACCTGAAAGGAGGCATTTAGCCGGGTGTAAATGGCACATCATCTTGCCCAGCCCACATCCTGTGGAGGTGGGGTCCAAAACCCATATATTGTGGGAGGGTGCGCTTTGGGCATGTGCCCAGCATGGTCTCCAGCAAAAAGTCAAGGGAAAACAGGAAAAAACGAGACTCCACTGCTCCTACCAGTTGGCCTGGAGTCAGTGGCAATTTAATTTAAGGAATATGCCCTCCGGGCCTAGCTGGGAAGAGAAGTGGAGGCTATCTTTGAAGAAAAGACCTTCAGGAGAATGGACTTAGGCTTCTCAGGGGCAGAACTAAGGGCGCTGTCACCTTCAAGGACTTATTGGAGAAGGTTGGGCTCACTAGACAAGTCTTTTACTCTCTATACATCAAAATCGTCGGTGAGCAGGGCGGCTTCGGAAGGCAGGGGTCCCTCCTTTGGATGATCCAATGTCTGTGAGCTGAACGTCTGTTGCTGCTGTCCTAACTTCGGGGGAAGGGGGAGGCACCATTAGGACCCAGAATGACGGTCTCATAGCCACCTTCAGGGGTGTTTCCTCCTGTGAGTCTAATGACTCTGGAGGCGCATGACCCTTTTGCCTTACAATAAACAGTCATGATGGGAGATGGAAGCCCTGGTTTTAGCCAGGGCTGGTTGAGAACTCTTTGTGCTGCCTACTCTACCAAGTAAACGTCTGGGTTAGGTAGAACTTATATGAGGGTTGCAAATATGAAAAACAGCCGTGCTCGTAGGACTGGAGGGGCCAGGAGCAGAGGGTGGCTTTTTAAAAATTGGAGCAATTACTTAGTCTTGCGAAATATGAGACAATCAGCAGAGCCTGAATGGTCAGGATTGTAAAAAAATTTAGGAGTCCATCTGGCAACTGCCTATTTGGGCATAAGTTGCTGTACTCTCAACAGTCTAGTACTAGGCTACATTAAAATAGCAATATGTAATACAAAACAACAATAAAAAATTAGGAAAAAGGAAAGGGGCAAGAAGCAGGAAGCACGCTCTGGCATTGGGGTAGGGAAACAACAGCAAAAAACCAAAACAGTTAAATAAAGTGGAGGAGGCCAGCATCCTCCAAAAAGTCAAAGTCCACAAACCTGTCCCTAGTACAAGGGAGAAGTGGTAGCGTCCTGCTCATTCCGGTACCGGGACAGGTAGCGTACGCAAAGATCACCCAGACTTGGACATTCAACAAGAGTGTCCGATTTGGAGATGACAGAAAGCAACCCAAAGCCATTATGGCATTGGGGGAAGAGGTCCATGGGAACAGTCGCAGTGCAATGGCACGCAACTTTAGATTCCCCTCAACCGTCTCTCATCTTCTTTGCCAAGCAGCCCAGAGAGCTGCCTATATTCCTACATGTTCAGGAACCCAGAAGAAGATAATCTCGACTTCTGCCCTGCTCACCAAAACCTTGGCATCATGGATATTGCGAACCAGGGTATGCGGAGATTCCAAGGCCCAGGGAGCAGTCAGGGTGCTCTGTGAGTCTATAAATCACAATCCAGTCTCTTAGCAGGGCATGCGCATTATCTCCCATACCGAGGTGCATTGGAACCGACTCGGCCGTTTAGACAGACGTAGGGGCTGGCAGAGCCCCGCTGACTTCAAACAGAGGGGAAAGGAGTGGAAAATGAACCCCTCTTGGAACTTGGAGCCATCTGTATACACTGGCATGGTTCTAGTGTGACACAAAGTGTGCTCCCAAAAGAGCAAATGCAATATTTCCGGCGCAGTAGAAGCTTTGGGAGAAGAGGTGTGGCAATAAATGGTCAATGGTGGTACCCTCCAGGATGGGTTCCTGGGCAGAACCAGGGTGCACCGGCCTGAGAGCTATACCTAGTTCTCAAACGAGTTTCATAGCTCTACTAGCTCTAAACCCGAAGTGCTTAGAGTATGAATGGCTTCTATGGGCGGCATAGGCACCATCGAGATTATCTGCAAAAACAGTGAGAGCTGTTGGCGACTGAGGGAGGCGTCGGATTCGCACTTACAGATGAATAATGCACTGTGCATGGCGCAGGGCGAGTGCCATCTCCTGTGCATTGACAGGTAAGCTCATGGGGGAAATGCGGAAGGCTGGTGTGGTGGATCGAGTCTGCCTTCGGCAATACACGCTGGGCTGCGGATGTATAAAACTTGCATCCATAGTCGAGCTTCGAATGAACAAAGGATCAATAAAAAAGTAAGGGAGTAGCCCCAGGAGCTGAAAGTCAGGAGCGAAGAATATCCATGGCCAAGTGCAAGAGACACTAAGGCTGGGAATATGAGCCTCCCAGGTGAGGCATTGGTCAAATACAAGACCAAGGAAAAGGTGCAGGTCCACCACTTTCAGGCACACCCCATTTAGAAACAAGTCTGGGTTAGGGTGTAGCCGTGGATGTAGCAGAAGTGCACCACCTTAATCTTGGCCAAGGAAAACTAAAGCCTGTGCACTTTGAAATAGCCTGTTGGAGTAGACACTCCAGAGTTGAAAGGTCATCCATGTAGAGAGTAGTGAGAACATCTTGCAGCAGGAGTGAGGTGATGCTGTTGATACTCAGGGCAAAGAGTGTGACATTGAGGACACTTCCCTGTGCAACACCCTTGTAATCTAAGATATTGCAAAAATTCCAATATAAAGATTGGGAGGAGTCTCCTCCCCCACATTGTGTGGAGAGTCTCCATGATACCCTATCGCCATGCCATATCATAGGCCTTTTTCAGATCGAAAAACACGGTGGCATAGTGAGTCTATGAAGGAAGGTCTCGCAGACAGATTTTCCAGTCAGAGCAGAGCATCCAACTTAGAGTGGAACTTGTGGAAGCCGCACTGTGCAGAAAAGAGATGGTCTCCGCTGTGAGGAAAAAAGGTAATCTAACATTTACAAATTCCTTCATCAACTTGCACATGCAGGAGGTTAGAGAGATAGGGCAGAAATCAGCTGGATAGAGTGATCTTTACCTTGGACATCGTCCAGAGTAGGGCCAGTGTATGTGGATAGGCAAGAGCAGAGACCAACTTACTCAGAGTAAACCTGTTGTTGAAGTGTTCTCCTCCTCTGGAGGTAAAGCCAGATGGTGGCCTTCAGCGAGATCAAGATGCACATTGAATGCTGGTGGATTTTTAAAAAAATTATAGATCCCATCTGGCAACTGCCCACTTGGGCATAAGTCGCTGGAAACACAAAACAGCCTAGAACTAGGCTACTTTAAAATAAAAATATAAAAACAATGATAAAAATGAGAAAAACTTAACAATTAGGAAGCAATCTCCGGCAGCGGGGGTAGGTCCCCCTCACCCCAGTGCAGGAGCGTGCAACCTACAAAAAAACAACAATAACAAACAAAAAAAATACAAAAAAGGAATCTTTTTAGATAAAGGGGAGAAGCCAGGCCTCCCACCAAGTCAACAAGTCCACAAGTCAATGTGCATGAACTCGTCCTGAGCACAAGGGACAGGCGGTAGCGACCCCGCCCATACCGGTACCGGGACAGGTATCGTACGCGAAGATCACCCAGACTGGGACATTCAACAAGAGTGTGGCGAACAGTCTGGGGAAAGACACAGTCGTCGCAATAGGGCACTGGTGAGCGCTCCATCAGATAGCGATGCGTCAAACGAGTGTGTCCGATTCGGAGATGACAGAAATCAACCTGAAGCTGTCACGGCATTGGGGGATAGGTCCATGGGAACAGTCACAGCGCAATGGAATGCTGGTGGAGCAGTATCTCATCCTTCGCGAATGCATTCTCTAGGCGAGAGAATGCTGGTGGAGCAGTATCGCGCCTAGAGAATGCATTCGTGAAGGATTCCGCCACAGATGCGGGGTCCGAGATTGCGGCCCCATTCTCCTGGAGAACAGGTCCTGAGAGAACTGGTCCCGAATCCGTTTGACTCGCTTCCACACCTCTGCTAGAGGGGTCTTCCAATTAAGTGAAGACATATATGCCTACCAAGAGTGGAGGAGGGCATGCTTAGAAATATACCAGAACCTAGCCTGACAAAATTCACCAACATTTAAATTGTTCATGCGGCACTTATAACGCATCTGATTGAGGGCCGTCTCACACTCGGCTGAGCACCACAGGAGTGGTCGGTGTACAAAATGGCGAGACATTCTAGAAATAGTAGTTAGGCCCATGGCGATGAGGTTGCTGGAGAAGAACTCAATGGCCTCATCAACTGAACCAAACTCCTTGACTGTGAAATGAGGACTACTGTGCCTGCACCAAGCACCACCGGGGCAGGCTCTCAGGCGGCAGCAATGCAGAAAATGATATCTGAATAGGAAAGTGATCACTACCATGGAATTCATCCACTACCCCCTACCCAAAATCAGGCTATGCATCCCAAGAAAGGAAAATGAAACATTTCTCGGGCAGTAACGCGTAAACTCATCCACATTTAGGACATCCATCTCCAGCTCATTGATCAGGTAGGCAAGGACTTGACCTCGGGGATTAATAGAGTAGTCTCCCCAGAAGGGGTGTCAACCATTCAGAACTCCGAGCAAGGAGCAAGAGAAAGGGCCTCAGCAACCGTGCCACGATGCAGCAGCAGTCCCCTGCATGAAGTCGGCTGACGGTGGAATACACACAGAAGTAAAAGTATACATTCTCTCCAGGTGCTGCTACACAGCTACTGCCTCAAAGGAGGTATCTAATGCAAAGAGAAGAATGGAGATATCATGCCAGGTGTAAATCGCCCAGCCTCCATCCTGTGATGGTGGTGGGGTCGCAAAACACTTATACCTCAGGAGGGTAGGAAGTGGCATGTTCTCCTGCAAAACGATGACTAATTGGACAAGACTCGCCTCAGCAGCTACTCCCAGCTTCCCAGAGTCTGTGGCAATTCCATTGAAGGAATATTGCCTTTGAAAACTAATCTGGTGAGTTTGGGCTCACCATGCAAGTCTTTACCTCCCTCTGCCTCAAAAGCATAGCAGGGCGACTTGCGAGGTGGTGGGTCCCTCTTTTGTAAGATCCAGTCTCTGAGCAACCCAGCCTACAACTGGGTGTGGGCGAAGGAGCTCCTTTAGTGCTGTTCTCCTTTCGGAGGGCACCTTTAGGAACCCTGGAAGATAGCCTTATGACCATCTTCAGGGGTGTTGGATCCTGGGAGTCTAATGACTCAGTGGAGGCGCGCAGCCATTTCGCCTTATGTTGGGGGAAGGGAGTGCAGCTGTTGCAGGTACTGGCTCAATTTGTGATAGAAGGCTGTCGTGATATAGCAAGGACCGAGTGATGGTGTTTGTACGTATAGGTTGGTTATGTACTTCAAAACATTAAGTTCTCTCTCTAAGAGAGCTATATTTGCTGAGGATTATTATTATTACATTATTTTTTAATCTTTGAGGGTTTCTAGTGCTATGCTCAGTGTTTTGAGGATTGAAGTAAAAAATGTTTCTAAGAAAACTAGACCTTTAATTAAAAACATGAACCAAAAATTGAAATTTAACAAACAAACTACACAGTAATGAATTAAACAAATTTAAGTGAGGCTTACTAAATTACATAATTGAATATACAGTAATGGTTGACCCAAAGCTCACTTTAATATTGAATGCAAATTGACCCTCAACGAAATAGATACTGGAATTTAAATACCTTTCAAGATTCCCACAAGAATCGGGTTTGAGCCTGACCTTGGCCTCAATTTTTATGTTGTCCTAAGAATGTTGTTTCCAGGCTGGCGCATGGCCAGGCCATTCCAGATGTGGTCTGAAGGGGAAATGCTTTAAAGCCCTAGAGGAATTCAGAGCATGTGGCAGATGGAGTTAAGCACATATTCTTGATGAATTAATTTCACCACAGGACAGGGAAAGTACGTTTCTTCCAATATTTGGGTTACCCTGGGAATAATTCACACTGACGAGCGATGAGCCAAAGAGTGAATCCTTTGACAAAGCAGAGTGCTTGAGGGAGTTCATTTTGGGGTATTCCTTAATGGCCAGGACTATCTCTGGGTTTTGGAGTATACCAGGATAGGGGGCTTCTCTGTCGAGAGTTAGTTGAACTTGCTCCTCAATCCAAGTTAACTAAGAGTTTGGTGTGCCCACCAGGAACTAGCTCGAGGATGAGCTTGTTCTAAGTCCCTCTCGTTCGTTTGCCAGACTTTGTTGTCTCAATGACTCTCACGATCTACCTGAGACAAGATGCTAAATTCGGTGTTGTGGTGGGGCGAATGTGAGTGTGTGTAAAAGGGCCATTCTCCCACCCCTTTTCTCAGTACCCTCTCCCTCCCTCTGTAAGAATGTGTGTGAATGGGAATGGGTTTGTTTTTTTTGTTTATTTTATGTATAAAAATGATTACCATGTTTTTTTTCTTTCTTTCCAGGCCTCATATTCTGGAAAGATAGGACTTAGTTTCGTATATCCATATATTACAAACAAAGCGTTATATCCTGGAAAGCTATATTATCATTAATAAATAAAGGCCATTAGTATAGCTTAATGAAGGAGGGCTTATAATAGCCACGTAAGCTTTTTTTAAAGTCATTATCTTCCATCAAGCGCAGAGGCGCCACACTTGTAAGTCCTAGGCATTTTGCTCGCTCGAGTGGCAGGTAGCTGGACATCTTCACATCCTCTTTGTATAAAGTGAGGCCTTGATTGTTGTTTATATATTGACTGTTGTATTCAGGATTTTTTGGGGGGTTGTTTGATTTTTATGTTTATTAGGATAGATTAAATAGTATTTATATATATAGGATTTTCTTTTTGTATCCATTGGTGAAAAGTAAGATCTCCAATATAATCGCCCCTCTCTATTGTAGATATTTTAAATAAATTTTTTTGTAAGTAAAGGGACTGTATATACAATCCGTTTCATTCTCCTTCGATTTCTCACGTCCGGATAGTGTAGGAAGCGGGTTGGATCGATTGGGGGTTAGTTTAGATTTTCGGCCCGCTACATTTGGCGCCCGAATAGGGACGTGAGACTTCGAAACTGGGAGCGTGACTGGATTGGATTGCAGTCCATACCCAATTAGTGTGACAAGTAGTTTGATTGATTTTTCTCTTCTCCTATCTTTTTTACTAACTTGGGAACAATGGCTGTAGCGGAAACGTTGAATGAAGAAGTAGTGCGATTGAGACTGGAGTTGAGAAAGAAAGAAGAGGAGTGTGAAATGTTACGGGGGATGATGGAGGGAATGGAGAATAAAATAAAAGGGATGAATGAAAAGACTGATAGGATGAAGAAGGAAATGGGAGACCGACAGGATCAGACGGACCGACGGATGCAGGACCTGTATGACATGATGAAGGGGTCAGGACCGGCCCTAGGACCCTCGACCTTGACCCCTGCTCCGACTGAAGGGAATAAGACTAATGGGATCAATGGGAGTGTGTGCGAGTCTAGAGAGGATAGGGTGATTATGAGTGATAGGAAGGATGGAGAATGGAAGAGAGTTGAATGCAAGAGAAGAAGGAAGAGTGGTGCAAAGGGGAAGGATAGGAAGGTAAGAGGCAAGAGTGTGGACTCATTGTACTCGGATGAAGGAGAGAGTGATGGTATGATTGATATGAGTGAGAGTGAAGGCAGCTCAAGTGAGAGTGAAGTGAATGTGGGAAAGGGTATTTTGATAAGGGAAGTGCCAAAGATAGATAGATTTAGGTTACATGGTGGGAAAAGTGTGGAAGAATTCTTCGGGGAATTTGAGCGATATTGTAAGCTCAAGTACCCGGAGAATAAGGGATACTGGATGAATGTTTTGGGGGAATGTTTGGAGGGAAAAGTATTGGAGTTTTTCCGCGTGATTACAAGTGTGGGGGAACCAAGGTACGATGTGGTGAAGAAGCGGATGATTGGACAGGTGAAACGAATGAAAGAGAGTGTGAAGTATAAAAGGGTAAATGAATTTGAGAAGGCTCGAATGGGGAAGAGTGAAAGTGTGAATATGTATGCACATAGGCTTGAGAGTATGGCAAGAACGAGGTATGGTGATGATGATGTAAATGAATGTAAACCACTCATGAGGAAGTTTTTGGACACGATCCCACGAAAGGTGAGTGAATGGCTGGGTGGAAAGAGAAAGGAGAGAGTGAGACTGACAGGTGAACGGTTGATGTGGGAGGATGTGTTGGAACTGTTAGAAGATGGACGATTTGATGATGAAAGCTATCTAGAAGAGGATGGATGGTACAGTGTGAATGTTGGAGGTGAGAAGCCCAGGAGCTTTCATCCATCCCAGCAGTTTGTCAGCTACAGGGATGCCCTGAAGGCTGCGCTAGCTGGAGTGATGTCGAACTTCCTGGGCCGGCAGAATTGATGGGTAAATGGAGGGTGGTCGAATGGAAAGGGACAGATGAATTTCAAGCTTGGGAAGGGATATATGAGAGAGAAACCGAGGTATTTCCCAGCAAACGAGAGACTGAATGGTGGGAGAAAGATTGTGGAATGTCGTCGGTGTGGAAGGAAAGGTCATATGTTGGCAGAATGTAGGTGGACATCTGGTGCATGTTTTAGGTGTGGTAAGAAAGGGCATATGATAGAGGATTGCCAGGAAAGTGTGAAAGAGTGCTTCGAGTGTAAAGAAATAGGCCATTTGAAGAAAGATTGTCCGAGGTTGAATGGTTGAGCAACTGCTGGGGAAAGTATGAAATATGCATGTGGTAATTGTGGAAAGGCTGGTCATTATGCAAGGATGTGTCATGACCAGAGGAATGTATGTAGCTATTGTGCGATGGAAGGACATTCAAGTGAAAATTGTTGGATTAGACTGAGAGCGCAAGGCGTGAATGGAAAGTCTGAAGCGGGAAACTGAATGGTAAGAGGGTACCTGCTGAAGTATCCTCTGGGTGCATGAGTGTGAGTAATGTGTTGGTAAGTCTGTCTAGTGTGAAAGTGCTGTCTGGTAGGAAGTATGAGTGTTAAGGTGGAATTGAATGGAATTGAGTGTTTGGCTTTAATAGATTCTGGATGCAAGGCGACCTTGGTGTATAAAGATGTGTATGACAAGTTTAGCGAGAAAGCCCTCCTGTCTGAGTGCAAGGGTAGTTTAGTAGGTATTGGTAATAGGAGAGTGCCTGTGATTGGAATGATAAGGTCACCTGTTCGAATGCATGGTATGATGATGAATGAATGTAAATTTTCTGTGATTGATAAGGTGAGTAGTGAGTATGGTGTGATTTTGGGCTATGATTTTATGAAAATGAATCGTATGGTTGTGCATCCTGCGAGTGATCAGATTGAGAGAAAGATTGGTAAAAATGGGGTGTATAAGTTGTATGTAGGGAAAGATGGTAGCGTTTTAAGGAGTGTGTTTACTGGTATTGAGGTGACTGCTATGGAGAGTGTAAGGCTTGTGAAGGGTGAAAGGGTGTCTGTTAGAGTGAGTTGGAGTAAGGATGTTAGTTTGAATGTGAGTGAGAACACTGTGATATTGGATGGAAAGGATGCGTGTTATAAGGTAAGGCGTGTTGCTTGTGTGTTTGATGGCTTGATGAGAATGAATGATCCTTTTGTATGTGTGCAGGCAGACCCCAGTGTGAAAGGGCAGGTGAGGGGAATCCAAGTCGGAGATGTACTGGGCCACCTCTCCACTGTCAATGAGGTAGGTATGGATGATAGTATGGATATCAGGGTGAATGTTGCGAATGAAAAGACATGTGAATGGATGTATAATGAGGTGAAGGACATGGTGAAATTGGATGGATGTTTGACTGAGTATGAAAGGGAGGATGTGTATCGAATGATATTTGAGCGAAAGGGAGCCCTCAGTAAGGGTGATCTGGATTTCGGGGTTGCAAAGCTCCCGGAATTCAAGATTGTCCTGAAGGAGGACTCCCCAATCTATCAGCGGCCGAGGCATTTCCCACGTCCGGTTGCTGAAGAGATTGAGGAGCAGTGTTTGGAATTGGAGCAATTGGGGGTGATTGAGGAGAGTTAGAGTGCATGGAATAGTCCAATTGTGCCTGTACGTAAGCCGGATGGAAGATTGCGTCTGTGTGTGGATTATCGAAAGGTGAATGAAAGGACTGTGAAAGAAAGGTTTCCGATGTGTGTGGTATCTGAGTGTGTATATAGTATGCATGGGATGGAGTGGTTTACGAAGCTGGATCTGGTACGGGGGTATTACCAGATGCCCATTGCTGAGGAGAGCCGGCCAGTAACTGCCTTCTCTTCCTCAAAGAGGCATTACCAGTTCCGGAACCTCAGCTTTGGGTCGGCTAATGCTCCCGGAGCCTTCCAGCGGGCAATGAATGTTGTGTTGAGTAAGTTTGCGAGTAAGAATGTGATTGCGTTTATAGATGATATTTTGATTATGACTGAGACTTTTGAGGAGCATATGAGATTGGTGAATGATGTGTTGAGAACGTTGGAGAGTGTTGGTGTGAAGGTGAAAGTCGCGAAGTGTGAATGGTTTGCGAAAGAAGTGGAATTCCTTGGGCATATGGGGAGTGAGAATGGATTGCGTAAATCATCGAAGTATGTTGAGAAGGTGCGAATGTTTCCTAAACCGGTGACTGTGAAGCAACTGAAGTCATTTTTGGGTTTGATTGAGTTCCAGCGAAAGTTTATACGTGATTGTTCTGGTGTGAGTAAGCCTCTGACTGAGTGGATGGGCAAGAAAGGTAGTACGGTTGTCAAGTGGAATGATAAGATGAATGAGGCGTATGAGAGACTGAAGGAGGCAGCTGCTGAAGATGTTGAATTGGCGTACCCAGATTATAGTGTGAATGCTAAAAATGCTTGAATTGTATACAGATGCGAGTGGTATTGTATGGGAGGTTTTCTGATGCAAGAGCAGCGTTTGAATGGAGAGAATGTCAGGCGAATAATTGGGTATGTATCCAAGGCTATGAATGTTGCAGAACGAAAGTATTCGACTGTGGAACGAGAGCTGGCTGCGATAAGATATTGTTTGAAAGTGTTGCGTCCATTTTTGTATGGTGTGAGGTTTGTGATAAAAACCGATCATCAACCTCTTGTGTATCTGCAGCGTATGAAGTGGGCTGATAGTAGGATTGCAAGGACTTTGGAAGATTTGAGGGACTTTGACTATGTGATTGAATATGTGCCTGGTGAACGGAATGGAGTGGCTGATTTGATGTCAAGGTATCCTGGTACGAATGATGAAAATGTGTGTGGAGTGAGTGATCCTGAGTATTTGCCGAAAGGAATTATGAATGGAAAAGAGAGTAAGGGTGGTGGTGATTCCTTGTTTGAGAGTGTATGGAATGGTTTGCAAGATTTGAAGAGTGATGGAGTAGATGTGAGAGTGCCCGATAGTGTAGATGATTTAAGGAAGGAGGTAATGAATGAAGTGTGTAGGAAGCCTGAAAGCATTGGTATGGCAAAGGTGCGGAACTTCATGAAAGAATTGAGAGCGATGTGTATGCAAGGGGTCCCGCCATTTCAGGAAGTGTTGATTGTAGTGAGTCGTTTGTATGGAGTGATTGTATATGTGCACTTTGGTGGTGAGAGGCCGATTGTGTACAAGGATGAGAAGATGAAGGGTTTGAATCCTAATGTGGTACATCTGCAATGTTTGAGCGGTGTGCACTACAATTGGGTAATTGAAAAGTGTTCATATATAAGAGAGAAGAATGATTGTCTGGATGAAGATGAGTGTGTGTTGAGTGATGATATGGGAGTTGATGACAGTGTGGATATCAGTGCTGATGTTGGTGTGCTTGTTCCTTCTGTGTATTGCGAACATGGTGGACCTGATATGATGGAAGCGAGAGTGAAAGTTAGTGAAAGGTTGTTCTGTGGTTTGATTGATACTGGAGCGCAAGTGTCTTTAGTGAATGAGAATATTCTGAGTAAGTATGAAGAGTTTAGATGTTGCGAGCATAAACCTGTGAAGTTACGGATAAGTGGATTAGGGAATGGCACGATAGTGGCATTGGAACAGGTTAGTCTGAAAGTGAGTTTGGGTAATGGTGTGAATGTGAAGCATGACTTTGTGATTCTGAAAGGTGAGCAAATGCCTTGTTGTTTCTTGCTTGGTGTAGACTTTATGAGATTGAATGATTTGTCTTTGGATGCTGATAAGGATCGTCTTATGAAAGGTGAATGTGAGGTGATGAGGTTGAATGAGTGTGCAAAGAATGTTGTCAAGTTTTGCGGTATGATTGAGTTGGTCATGGATGATGAGAATGAGATTTTAAGTGATGACGATATTCTAGAGATGCAAGAGATGTGTCCTTTTGTTAGTGAGTTGAAGAGGTGTGTAATGATGCGTGTTGATTTGAATGAATGGCCAGAGTGTTTAAGTGATTTTAAAAGGTATGCTAAGGATTTTGTTGTTTGTATGGATGTTGTATATTTTGTGAGGCATGTGAAGGGTGGTGATGATATCTATGTACCTGTGATGTCCTTAGTTGGTATGATTGGTCTGGTGAAGGTTGTGCATGATAATTATGGGCATATGGGTAAGTTTAAGCTGTGGGAGTGTATGAAGGAACGTGTGTTCCATCCGTTTCTGAGAACTGTTGTGAATGATGTTGCAACTACGTGTGAAAGGTGTCAGAAGCGAAAGGTGCAAGGTGTGCAAGTGAAACCACCGATGTTGAAAGTTGATGCGAAAGAACCGTTTGAATTGGTAGTGATTGATTGTGTGTCTTTGCCGAGTACGAGTGCTGGGAATGTTGGTATGGTTGTGATGGTTGACCATAAAAGTAAGTTTGTGTATGCAGCGCCTGTGAGAGATAAAAGGAGTGTGACTGTTGCGCGTGTGGTTGAGCAGTTGTTTTTTCCTATGTGTGTATGGAAGCCTAGAAGATGTCTGAGTGATAATGGGCCTGAATTTGTAGGGGAAGTGTTTGAGCAAATGTTGAGAGAGAATGGTGTGGAGCATGTGAGAACAACTCCGTATGTACCGTCTTCAAATGGATTGGCTGAACGGACTATAAGAACCTTGTGTGAGATGTTGAGAATGATGAGTACGACAGTGAATGACTGGGATGTGTGTCTGGGGAGAGTGTTGTGGGCGTATAATTCAACTGTGCATAGTGCAACTGGAATGTCCCCATGTCAGTTTGTGATGAATTTTGAAAGGCGAGTGAAAGATAGGTTTCGTTTGAGTGAAAGTGAGCAGAGTGTATGGCGTGAGGCGCATGGAAGGTTCCGTTCATTTGAATTAGGTACAAAAGTATTGAAGGTGAAAGAAGTGAAGGGTAGGTTGAATGTATCAAAGATGAGTGAGAAGTTTGATGGACCTTATAGAGTTGTGAGGGTTTGGGAAAATGGAGTGACGTATGTTTTGGAGAGTTTGAATGACGGCATGACTGAGAGGGTGCGGGCTCATCAGAGTCAGTTAAGGAGATGGAGAGAACCTCCTGACTACCTGGTGAGCCATCCAGTGTATGGACTGTGTAGAGAGAGAGGTAAAGTGCATGATGATGAGATTGAATGTGATAGTATGGATCTGTCTGGGAAAGAGCTAGTCTTAGTCTCGTGGAGTAGAAAGCGTACAAAGAAGAGTGAAAGGAAGAATGCAAGTACGAATGAAAGTAAGTCTGAGCAGAGTGTTTCTGGTATGGGGGATCTTGAGTTTTTGCGTAAACAGGTGAGTGATCTGGCTGGTATAAGTAGACGAGTGAGTGAGCTGCCTGTGCCTGATTTTTCTGGTTTTGGGAACAGTATGAATGATAGTGTGTTTGGGCAGAATGAACCTAGTGTGGCTGATTTTTCGGGTTTTATGAATGGTAATAGTAGGGGTGAGTTTGATGTAGTGAATGATGAAGTGGCTGATTTTTCAGGTTTCTGGTGGGAACCAGTCGAAGGGGTTTCTGGTATGCCTGTTGAGAATACAGGGGATGTGAATGACCTGTCTGTTTCGCAAGAATGTACCTTGAGTTGGATGAGAGCTGTGAGTGAGGAGCTGATGAATGGGGGTATGAAGAGTGAGGGTTCTGAACGGAAGAGTATGAAAGAATTCTGTCGTGAGATGGGAGAACTGGTAATGAGGGCTAAGAGTATGGTTGATGAGATGATAAATAGTGACGATGAGACTGACAGGACGACTGACAAACAACCCCAACTAATTGCTACGCGTAGCCAGGGACCAGTAGACGAGTGTGAATGGGTGCAGAAGGGTGCGATTGAGCACAAGTGGTACCGTGAAGAGTGATTGAAAGGGTTTAGTGAGTGGCTGGTCGAATGGCTTAAGGAAGGAGGGGTGTGGTGGGGCGAATGTGAGTGTGTGTAAAAGGGCCATTCTCCCACCCCTTTTCTCAGTACCCTCTCCCTCCCTCTGTAAGAATGTGTGTGAATGGGAATGGGTTTGTTTTTTTTGTTTATTTTATGTATAAAAATGATTACCATGTTTTTTTTCTTTCTTTCCAGGCCTCATATTCTGGAAAGATAGGACTTAGTTTCGTATATCCTTATATTACAAACAAAGCGTTATATCCTGGAAAGCTATATTATCATTAATAAATAAAGGCCATTAGTATAGCTTAATGAAGGAGGGCTTATAATAGCCACGTAAGCTTTTTTTAAAGTCATTATCTTCCATCAAGCGCAGAGGCCCCACACTTGTAAGTCCTAGGCATTTTGCTCGCTCGAGTGGCAGGTGGCTGGACATCTTCCCATCCTCTTTGTATAAAGTGAGGCCTTGATTGTTGTTTATATATTGACTGTTGTATTCAGGATTTTTTTTGGGGTTGTTTGATTTTTATGTTTATTAGGATAGATTAAATAGTATTTATATATATAGGATTTTCTTTTTGTATCCATTGGTGAAAAGTAAGATCTCCAATATAATCGCCCCTCTCTATTGTAGATATTTTGTAAATTTTTTTGTAAGTAAAGGGACTGTATATACAATCCGTTTCATTCTCCTTCGATTTCTCACGTCCGGATAGTGTAGGAAGCGGGTTGGATCGATTGGGGGTTAGTTTAGATTTTCGGCCCGCTACAGTGTGACCACCAGGAACTGGCTCAGGATGAGCTTCTTCTGTGTCCCTTTCATTGGTAGCTGGGCCTCTAGCCAGGCTTAGTTGTCTT
Organism: Ceratothoa steindachneri; assembly: GCA_963969495.1. Classification (NCBI taxonomy): domain Eukaryota; kingdom Metazoa; phylum Arthropoda; class Malacostraca; order Isopoda; family Cymothoidae; genus Ceratothoa; species Ceratothoa steindachneri. Next base: position 69,305,994 of record OZ018338.1, on the reverse strand, counting down.
GATGACTAACACGATCTACCTATGACAGGATGCTAAATTCAGTGACCACCAGGAATTGGTTCAGGAATACCTTCTTCTGGGTCCCTTTCATTGGTTGCCGGGCATCTAGCTGGACTTAGTTGTCTTGAGGACAAACACGATCTACCACGTTTTTCCAAAGTTATTGGATTATATACTTCGCCATCCCACTGGGGGTAGGGGATAGAGGAGGGGGGGATGAGAATGGCAGTATTAAGTCTCCTTCCCTAACAGTTTTTCTCAGAGTGTCTTTCAGCTAGCCCTAAAGGGGACCTTCTGGCTTTAGGCCAACGATCCTCTAATTTCACATAAGAGGTGAAATTGAATATCAACTCATAGGGGAAATCTTGCTGTTTTAACCAATGTTGGGCTCACCGGGGTCTGACATGTGATGATTAGTGCACTATGTGGTTTTAGACGCCTTTTATGGTTCTCCTATAGGCAAGGGGAGAGAGAGGGGAGGTTAAGTGGTTGGGCTATGCTGCCAAAAATGCCAGGACGGTGTGGTTAAAGAACCGAGCCTCAGTTGTGAGGGTGGGGCATCGATTCCCCTACAAAGGCACTATTAAATCTGAGGGATACCAGCAAATTTTGGATAAACATGTGAAACAATCTATGAGGAAACCTAGTCTTGGCAGAGGGTGTTATAATTTATAAATAATTAATTAAGTTCATAACTAACCTGCTTATTTATTTAGGTTGAATATTAAATAAAATTAAAACATATGTAGTGTGTCATAACATGCGATGGTGTGCATAATGTATGGAGATGGAGAACTTGCAGTTTTTCTACTGGACTCTTAGGTTTGTGAAACTAACATTATGCCACTTATATTAATTGTTTGTTTGCCAAATGTACATGTGCCTATATTTATGTCTGATTATGTGAGAGTGTGTTGATTAGATATATTATTTTCTTTGTATACTTATGTTCTGTAATTGTTTATTTCGGTGAAAAAATAGCCAACCTTGGAACCTTCCATAACCTTTGGGCTACTTCAGGGTTTGTCTTCAAATAGGATAATGATCGCAAGCATACAAGCAAATCAACACATAAATATTTTGACAATCAACGCTTGAAAGTGATGAAATGGCCTTCTCAAAGTCCATAATTAAAAATTTATGGAAAGAACTGAAGTCACATGTTCATAAGAGGTCACCAAGCAGCATTGCAGAGTTGAAAGCACTCTGCTCCCTAGCAGTAGCATCTTGAAGTGTGCTCGTATCTAGAATTTTCTGCTTGTATATAGATTCAAATTTATGCTGCTAAGATTTTGCCTCATATCCTGAATTCACTTGTATCTAGAGGTATTACTGTATATGTAATATTTATGAATGTTGCCAATACTTTTGCTTCTTGTGTTTTTCTAATAAAACCAGGTTCAATGTTAAAAATGTTTTATCATTTATACATTATAATATATTGCTTTTAGGCTAATATAATCAAATATAATATAAATAAGTACATTTTGAACTAGTAATGTATACAAATTCAAATATTACAAACAAAATATAAAATTTGAGATGTGTGCCAGTAGATAAGCGCGCAACTATATATATATATATATACTTCTACAGACACATACTTATGTATATTTCATACTTACATTTTATTAGTGCTTCCTATGTACCTGGTAGACAGGCTAGAGTGGTGAATCTGGTTTGGTGACTAGCCTCAGAGTAAGGAAACCCATAAACTTCCCCAGACCTAGGTCCAGAGTGTAGGTTCCTTCAGTCGTGGGGTCAATCTTGCGGACAGGGGAGCTAGGAGGATATGCTACTCCTCCAGGTACAACAGTTTGCACTGGAAATGGAGGGGTTGTGTTTCTCCTCCAGATGTCAGTTATAGCTCAGGGTTTCTTCCCAAACTACACCACCCACCTTCTTGTGGGTAGACAAAGAAGGAAAAATAGGTGCTGAGAGAGACAAAAGGGGGAAATGCACCATTGTCCTCAGGGTTCAAGTAAATCAAGTGAGTGGAGTCTTCCCTATTTGCACTCAGGCCAGGAGAACATACTGCTGCTCTTCCAGGTACTAAGTGTATCATTTTTAGTGTTTATCTGGTATCTGTGTCAAGTGTATCACTACACTCGGTACCCAGGGGAGCTTCTTGAAATGAATGCAGATTGGTGGCGAATCTCTTACCATTAAAAAATGATGAAAATAGGAAATATTTGCCCCTATAATATAAGTTTTAATTACCTTTTCTTGGAGGCAGTCTTGTTGCAATAACTTACTGGGTGTGTTCCTTTCCTGATGTTGATGGACTATGTACAAAATCTGTAAACTCATTTTGCACATAGCCCATCAACATCAGGAAAAGACATTGTCTCTGTATGAAAGAATTCTTCAACAACTTTTTCCTTCAATAAAATCTCTCCAAAGTCCTGCTTTAAGAAGTACAAAATTAAATTCCACACAGAGCAACCATGATAACCAATGTGACCAATATTTTTCATGCCTCTAATGGATGTTGATCTTATGGAAATCCGTTTGTGCTCTTTTCATAACTTAAATTGACATTATTAATGGCTGATTTTGGGGATTTAGATATGTTCACTTTCATATGAAAAGAAAGAGTGATCCATCAGATTGTAAAGATTAGTGGGTGCAATTAGCAGAAATGTGCAATTTGGTAATGGCTAAATAGTAGTGTCAAAAGTAATGAGGGAAGACAGGCTAAATAAGGAATGCTAACTGCCTCAAGGGGGAAAGTAGATAAAATGATAATGAACAGATAAGGATAGTTAGCCATAACAGTGTCATGTCAAGAACCATAAGCAAGAATTAACATCTCTCCTACCCTGAGCCTATTGACAACAGAACCTTGAACATGCTTTAATTCATGATAGTTATTCTGAATACTTTAATTTGAGATCTAAACCAGCATTGTATAAATAAAAAAAATGACAACAGAGAGAGATAATAAATCATGAAAAGTCACACAGGCCTCATTTTCATTCTTGCATGCTTAAGGCTACTTATATACATGAGAATGAATGGGGAAGGCTATTATGCGAACAGCTTGGTTCCTAATGGAGAAATATAGCAGGTGAATAAGGTTATTAGGAGGTAAAATATAAGTAGTCATTCAAAGGAATAGTGATGTTGCTTTGGATCAAAGGGGACCATCCTTAGTCAATAGAAGGTTTGTGATCCTCCATCACTCTAATGCCCATCCTCACTCATCTCGAATAACAAAGATCTTTTGCAGGATCTTGGATGGGAAAGATTGCTTCAACCTCCATATTCTCCTGACCGTGCTCCTTCTCCCTAGCATCAACAAGCTCTTAATGGGGTAAGTGCAGAAGGCACCGGTCACCAGGCGAAGGCATTAGTGATAGATTGAGTCCACCTTACACAATGCGCACTTGGCTGTGGATACATACAACTAGCAATTGTAGTCTAGCTTTGAACAAACAGGGGATTGATTAAAAAGGCACTATGGATTCTGAGGGATATCAGTAAATTTTGGATGAACATGTGAAACAATCTATGAGGAAGCCTAGTCTCGGCAGAGGGTTTGTTATAATTTATTAAGTTATAAGTAATTAATTAAGTTCATAACTAACCTGTTTCTTTCTTTAGGTTGAATATTAAATAAAATTAAAACATATGTAGTGTGTCATAACATGCGATGGTGTGCATAATGTATGGAGATGAAGGAACTTGCAGTTCTTCTATTGGACTCCTAGGTTTGTGAAACTAACATTATGCCACTTATCTAAAGTGTTTGTTTGTGAAATGTACATGTGTGCTTATGTGAGAGTGTGTTGATTACATGTATTATTTTCTTTGTATACTTATGTTCTGTAATTGTTTATTTCAGTGAAAAAATAGCAGAACTTTGGAACCTTCCATAACCTTTGGGCTACTTCAGGGTTTGTCTTCAAATAAGGAAATGATTCCAAGCAAATGAGTAAATCAACGCAGAAATATTTTGACAATCAATGCTTGAAAGTGATGAAATGGCCTTCTCAAAGTCCAGATTTAAATCTGATTGAAAATTTATGGAAAGAACTGAGGCAAACCCACTGAAGGTGGTTGTAAGTCTTCCAAGACTCATAAAGGACAACACCAGAGTAGCTTAAGATTCCCCACTCTCAACCAGAAAGAGACAAAGACTTGCATGGTGAGCCCAACCTCCCCCAATAAATGCTCAGAGGCAATGGCACCTTTGATGGCCAGAAGCTCTCTCTGTTGCATGGAAGGCATATTCCTTCAATGGAATTGAGAGGACTGAGCCAACTAGGTTAACTGGTATTTTTGACTCTTAACACTTCTACCATTCCACCACTACTTTTGCCAAATGGAAAGCTAGCAACTAGTGGAAAAGAAAAGGCAGAGTTACTCCATCGAGCTTTTGAAGCTAAGAAGTCAGTTGAAGAAGTTTCTCTCTCTGACACTTGCCATCCTGAGCCTCGTTTGACTGGGTTTGCTTTTCGTGCAAGGGATGTTAAAAAGATACTTGACAGTCTTGATACCTGGGGTGGAGTCGATCCTGACAACTTTTTTCCTTTATTTTTTTAAAATGATGTCTACTGATTTAGCACCTAAGTTAAGTAGATTATATAGATTTTTATTTAGATGAAGCACCTTTCCTGATAATTGTAAATTGAGCAATGTTGTGCCTATTCCTAAGGGCATGTTATCTGCCGATTGTAGTCAATACAGGCCTATTTCAATACTTCCTGTGCTCTCTAAGCTTGCTGAGGTGAGATATCTAGGCCCTTGTATAGATACCTGGTGTCGAATGGCTTACTGGCTAGAAGTTAGTATGCATATAAGAGTCAGTTGGGTACTTGTGATGCTCTTTTAGATTTGACTTGTAGTATGCAAGATAATCTTGACAAGGGTTTTGAATCTAGATTAGTTCAGATTGATTTTAGTGCTGCTTTTGATCGTGTTAACCATAAAGCACTCGTTTTTAAACTACAAAACCTTGGAATAGGTTGCTACATCCTAGGACTACTTAACGACTTTTTAATAGATCGGCAGCAACATGTTGTCATAGATGGAGTTTTTAGTGAACCTAGACGTGTTGTGTCTGGAGTTCCACAACGCAGTATTCTTGGGCCTTTGTTGTTTTTAGTATACACAAGTGATTTGGTATAAGGTCTTGAAAACAAGGTTGTTCAGTATGCAGATGTTACTACACTTGTTGGATTAGTCAGGTCTCCAGCAATGAGAAACCAAGTTGCCATAAGTCTAAATCGTGATTTAGAAAAAATTAGGAAATGGTGTGATCGATGGGGTATGAAGCTTAATTCAAGTAAAACCAAACCCTCTTGGTTAGTAGATTTTGTACCAATGAGCCGTCTCATCTTCCACTCTGTGTTGGAGATACACTTCTTGCTGAGTCGGAATCCCTAACAATCTGTGTCATTACCTACGATTCTCACCTGACTTTTGAGAAACATCTTTTAAATGTATCTGCTAATGCTGCCCGAAAACTTGGTATTGTACCTAAGGCCTCATATATCTATAATAATGAAGATATTAATGCCACTTGTTTCAGGTCCTTTGTTCTCCAATACCTAGGTACAAAAATCTTAGTATGACCTCTGGTGCAAACACTGTCATCATATGCAAACAAGTGTTCAAGATGGGGACAGTGGCCATTCAAAATTTTCCATACCATGATCAAATCAGATCTCAGCAATCTACCGTTGATAGGGAACAAATTCAGGTTTGTTAAACACTCGATACAAGGCAAATTTATGAATCCTTCAACATTTTTTGTCCATCTTCTTTGTACAGATTCCAGGAGTTTCAAATCACCAACATAACCAGTATTCCAAAGTACACTTGCAAAATCAATAATGGGATGAACCTGAGAAATAAAAACTTGTTTCATAAAATCAGGAGACCAGCAAACTGTGCCCCTAAGAATACCATTTGCAGCTCCACTTGCTTTGCTGAACACTTCCCTGATATGCAAATGAAATTTAAGACAAGAATCTACCAGAACACCAAGATCTTTGAAGGAGGATTTATTAGGAATAGGGCAATTCCCAATAAAATAATAAAAAACAGGTATAGTGTTGGGCTTACAAAAGCAAACTCGAGCACACTTATTTACAGAGAATTTCAGACCCCATGACTGACTTAGGCGGTAGAGCAAGGATATGTTATTTTGTAGAGTCTCACTGAAACCAAGAACCCCAGCAACAGCAAGTGGTGAAGACCAGCAGCAACATGATTTAAATATACAAGGAATAAGACTGGTCCAAATACAGAGCCCCGAGGAACCCCACTTGATATATCGACTTCACAACTAGATGAGCCCTGAACCACAACCTTCATTTTCCTACCATGCAGGAAATCTCTTATCCATCCCAGCAGTGGGTCACCTATGCCTATTAGAGAAAGCTTTAATAGAAGCAGCTGATGGTTAACCACATCAAAGGCCTTGCTATAGTCAAAGTATAGTACATAAACAGCTTGGCCAGAGTCCACTTGATAACTGATATAATCATATGTGATCAGAAGCTGGTCAGGCACAGATAAACCTGCACGAAAGCCAAATTGATGAGGTGAAAGGATGTTATTAGCTTGATAAAATATATTAATATGGGAAACAATAATTCTTTCAAGACTTACAACAGACTGATGTCAGGCTAATTGGTCTATAATTCAAAGTGACTGAATGTATACCACCCTTAAATAATGGTATAATGTTGGCAGATTTCCATTCAGTTGGTACCTTCATTGATGTAATGCTTTCATTGAAGATAAGATAAAGGGGATAACAAAGAGCTAATGCACATTTCTTAAAGATTATGGAAGGAAAGCCATCAAGTCCACAACCAGCTGATAGCTTAAATCTTTGAAGAGACTTTAATATTTCCTCTACAGTGACTTCATTAAGAATCATACGAGCTGCAGATATTTGGTGTGGATATGGATTAGGCAAGTTTCCGACAACAAATAGACATGAATTGGTCAGCCATTGGTTCACAGTCACTGTACCACATGCCATCTACTCTTCAAGGACCAACCAATGGAGGATCAACCTTTTTCTTTCTCAAATAGGCATGAAGTCTCTTAGGGTTCTGGTCATCAACCAAGGATTTTTCATAGGAAGAGACAGCATTAAGCACATCAAGCATAAAACGGATATTTGCATTCCTGAATTCTAACTATGCTTGAACAGTAATCGGAGAATTTCACCAAGAATACCATTGAAATTGCAATGAAACCAGTCAAGGCATAGGAAGAGACAGCATTTAGCACATCAAGCATAAAATGGATATTTGCATTCCTGAATTCTAACTATGCTTGAACAGAATTTCACCCATAATTAGATCTTAAATCTTGAAATGAATCCAAGCAGATTTCTTTTGAGACTGAAGAGGTCAAGAAACTTTTTTAACCCAAGGTGGACATTGTAGCGGGCCGAAAATCTAGACTAACCCGCGTTCCAACCTTATCCTAGTATTTATGGACCTTGAGAACCCCGAGGAAGAATTGATACAATTTGATATACATGAAATCAAATACATATATATACAAAGAGAAAATATAAAAAAAAACCTCATTCCCACTCACACACACATTCTTACAGAGGGAGGGAGAGGGTATTGGGAAAAAGGTGGGAGAATGGCCCCTTATACACACACTCACATTCGCTCCACCACACCCCTACTTCCTTAAGCCATTCAACCACAGTCACTCACAATACACTCTCAATCATTACTCACGGTACCTTTTATACTCAATCGCACCCTTCTGCACCCATTCACACTCATCTACTGGTCCCTGGCTACGCGTAGCAATTGGTCGGGGTTGTTCATCAGTCGGCCTGTCAGTCTCATCGTCACTATTGATCATCTCGTCAACCATACTCTTAGCTCTCATTACCAGTTCTCCCATCTCACGACAGAATTCTTTCATACTCTTCCGTTCAGAACCTTCACTCTTCATACCCCCATTCATCAGCTCCTCACTCACAGCTCTCATCCAACTCAAGGTACATTCTTGCGAAACAGACAGGTCACTCACATCCCCTGTATTCTCAACAGGCATACCTGAAACCCCTTCGACTGGTTCCCACCAGAAACCTGAAAAATCAGCCACTTCATTCACTACATCAAACTCACCCCTACTGTTACCATTCGTAAAACCCGAAAAACCAGCCACACTAGGTTCATTCTGCCCAAACACACTATCATTCATACTGTTGCCAAAACCAGAAAAATCAGGCACAGGCAGCTCACTCACTTGTCTACTTATACCAGCCAAATCACTCACCTGTTTACGCAAAAACTCAATCTCCCTTTCAAGATCACCCATACCAGAAACACTGCTCAGACTTACTTTCATTCTTCCTTTCACTCTTCTTTGTACGCTTTCTACTCCTCGAGACCAAGACAAGCTCTTTCCCAGACAGATCCATACTACCACATTCCTTCTCATCATCATGACTTTACCCTTCTCTTTGCACAATTCATACACCGGATGGCTCACCAGGTAGTCAGGAGGTTCTCTCCATCTCCTTAACTGACTCTGATGAGCCCGCACTCTCTCAGTCATACGGTCATTCAAACTCTTAAAACATACGTCACCCCATTTTCCCAAACTCTCCCAACTCTATAAGGTCCATCAAACCTCTCACTCATCTTTGACACATTCAACCTACCCTTCACTTCTTTCACCTTCAATACTTTTGCACCTAATTCAAATGAACGGAACCTTTCATGTGCCTCACGCCATACACTCTGCTCATTTTCACTCAAATGAAACCTCTTTCACTCGCCTTTCAAATTTCATCACAAACTGACATGGGGACATTCCAGTTGCACTATGTACAGTTGAATTATACGCCCACAACACACTCCCAAGACATACATCCCAGTCATTCACTGTAGTACTCATCATTCTCAACATCTCACACAAGGTTCTTATAGTACGTTCAGCCAATCCATTTGAAGATGGTACATACGGAGTTGTTCTCACATGCTCCACACCATTCTCTCTCAACATTTGCTCAAACACTTCTCCTACAAATTCAGGCCCATTATCACTCAGACATCTTCTAGGCTTCCATACACACATAGGAAAAGACAACTGCTCAACCACACGCGCAACAGTCACACTCCTTTTATCTCTCACAGGCGCTGCATACACAAACTTACTTTTATGATCAACCATCACAACCATACCAACATTCCCAGCACTCGTACACGGCAAAGACACACAATCAATCACTACCAATTCAAATGGTTCTTTCGCATCAACTTTCAACATTGGTGGTTTCACTTGCACACCTTGCACCTTTCGCTTCTGACACCTTTCACACGTAGTTGCAACATCATTCACAACAGTTCTCAGAAAGGGATTTACACACACTCATTCATACACTCCCACAGCTTAAACTTACCCATATGCCCATAATTATCATGGACAACCTTCACCAGACCAATCATACCAACTAAGGACATCACAGGTACATACATATCATCACCACCCTTCACATGCCTCACAAAATATACAACATCCATACAAACAACAAAATCCTTAGCATACCTTTTAAAATCACTTAAACACTCTGGCCATTCATTCAAATCAACACGCATCATTACACAACTCTTCAACTCACTAACAAAAGGACACATCTCTTGCATCTCTAGAATATCATCATCACTTAAAATCTCATTCTCATCATCCATGACCAACTCAATCATACTGCAAAACTTGACGAAATTCTTTGCACACTCATTCAACCTCATCACCTCACACTCGCCTTTCATAAGACAATCCTTATCAGCGTCCAAAGACAAATCATTCAATCTCATAAAGTCTACACCAAGCAAGAAACAACACGGCATTTGCTCATCTTTCAGAATCACAAAGTCATGCTTTACATTCACACCATTACCCAAACTCACTTTCAGACCAACCTGTTCCCATGCCACTATCATGTCATTTCCTAATCCACTTATCCATAACTTCACAGGTTTATGCTCGCAACCTTTAAACTCATCATACTTACTCAGAATCCTCTCATTCACTAAAGACACCTGCGCTCCAGTATCAATCAAACCACAGAACAACCTTTCACCAACTTTCGCTCTCGCTTCCATCATATCAGGTCCACCATGTTCGCAATACACAGAAGAAACAAACACACCAACATCAGCACTGATATCCACACTATCATTCACTCCCATATCATCACTCACCACACGCTCATCTTCATCCAGACAATCATTCTTCTCTCTTATATATGAACACTTTTCAATCACCCAATTGTAGTGCACACCGCTCAAACATTGCAGATGTACCACATTAGGATTCAAACCCTTCATCTTCTCATCCTTGTACACAATCAGCCTCTCATCACCAAAGTGCACATAAACAATCACTCCATACAAACGACTCACTAAAATCAACACTTCCTGAAATGGCGGGACCCCTTGCATATACATCGCTCTCAATTCTTTCATGAAGTTCCGCACCTTTGCCATACCAATGCTTTCAGGCTTCCTACACACTTCATTCATCACCTCCTTCCTTAAATCATCCACAAAATCGGGCACTCTCACGTCTACTCCATCACTCTTCAAATCTTGCAAACCATTCCATACACTCTCAAACAAGGAATCACCACCACCCTTACTCTCTTTTCCATTCATAACCCCTTTCGGCAAATACTCAGGGTCACTCTCTCCACACACATTTTCATCATTCGTACCAGGATACCTTGACATCAAATCAGCCACTCCATTCCGTTCACCAGGCACATATTCAATCACATAGTCAAAGTCCCTCAAATCTTCCAAAGTCCTTGCAATCCTACTATCAGCCCACTTCATACGCTGCAGATACACAAGAGGTTGATGATCTGTTTTGATCACAAACCTCACACCATACAAAAATGGACGCAGCACTTTCAAACAATATCTTATCGCAGCCAGCTCTCGTTCCACAGTCAAATACTTTCGTTCTGCAACATTCATAGCCTTGGATACATACCCAATTATTCGCCTGACATTCTCTCCATTCAAACGCTGCTTTTGCATCAGAAAACCTCCCATACAATACTCACTTGCATCTGTATACAATTCAAGCATTTTAGCATTTACACTATAATCTGGGTAAGCCAATTCAACATCTTCAGCCACTGCCTCTTTCAGTCTCTCATACGCCTCATTCATCTTATCATTCCACTTGACAACCGTACTACCTTTCTTGCCCATCCACTCAGTCAGAGGCTTACTCACACCAGAACAATCACGTATAAACTTTCGCTGGAACTCAATCAAACCTAAAAACGACTTCAGTTGCTTCACAGTCAACAGTTTAGGAAACATTTGCACCTTCTCAACATACTTCGGTAATTTTCGCAACCCATTCTCACTCACCATATGCCCAAGGAATTCCACTTCTTTCGCAAACCATTCACACTTCGCCACTTTCACCTTCACACCAACACTCTCCAACGTTCTCAACACATCATTCACCAATCTCATATGCTCCTCAAAAGTCTCAGTCATAATCAAAATATCATCTATAAACGTAATCACATTCTTACTCGCAAACTTACTCAACACAACATTCATTACCTGCTGGAAGGCTCCGGGAGCATTAGCCAACCCAAAGCTGAGGTTCCGGAACTGGTAATGCCTCTTTGTGGAAGAGAAGGCAGTTACTGGCCAGCTCTCCTCAGCAATGGGCATCTGGTAATACCCCCGTACCAGATCCAGCTCCATAAACCACTCCATCCCATGCATACTATACACAGACTCAGTTACCACACACATCGGAAACCTTTCTTTCACAGTCCTTTCATTCACCTTTTGATAATCCACACACAGATTCAATCTTCCATCCAGCTTATGTACAGGCACAATTGGACTATTCCATGCACTCTCACTTTCTTCAATTACCCCCAATTGTTCTAATTCCACACAGTGCTCCTCAATCTCATCAGCAACTGGACGTGGGAAATGCCTCGGCCGCTGATAGATTGGGGAGTCCTCCTTCAGGACAATCTTGAATTCCGGGAGTTTTGCAACCCCAAAATCCAGATCACCCTTACTGAGGGCTCCCTTTCGTTCAAATATCATTCGATACACATCCTCCCTTTCATACTCAGTTAAACATCCATCCAATTCCACCATTCTCTTCACTTCATTATACGTCCATTCACACAACTTTTCACCTGCAATATTCACCTTGACATCCGTACTATCATCCATACCTACCTCATTGACAGTGGAGAGGTGACCCAGTACATCTCCGACTTGGATTCCCCTCACCTGCCCTTTTACACTGGGGTCCTCCTGAACACATACAAGAGGATCTTTCATTCTCATCAAGCCATCAAACACACAAGCAACACGCCTTACCTTATAACACGCATCCTTTCCATCCAATATCACAGTGTTCTCACCCACATTCAAACTAACATCCTTACTCCAACTCACTCTAACAGACACCCTTTCACCCTTCACAAGCCTTACATTCTCCATAGCAGTCACCTCAATACCAGTAAACACACTCCTCAAAACGCTACCATCTTTCCCTACATACAACTTATACACCCCATTTTTACCAATCTTTCTCTCAATCTGATCACTCGCAGGATGCACAACCATACGATTCATTTTCATAAAATCATACCCCAAAATCACACCATACTCACTACTCACCTTATCAATCACAGGAAATTCACATTCATTCATCATCATCATACCATGCATTCGAACAGGTGACCTTATCATTCCAATCACAGGCACTCTCCTATTACCAATACCTACCAAACTACCCTTGCACTCAGACAGGAGGGCTTTCTCGCTAACCTTGTCATACACATCTTTATACACCAAGGTCGCCTTGCATCCAGAATCTATTAAAGCCAAACACTCAATTCCATTCAATTCCACCTTAACACTCATACTTCCTACCAGACAGCACTTTCACACTAGACAGACTTACCAACACATTACTCACACTCATGCACCCAGAGGATACTTCAGCAGGTACCCTCTTACCATTCAGTTTCCCGCTTCAGACTTTCCATTCACGCCTTGCGCTCTCAGTCTAATCCAACAATTTTCACTTGAATGTCCTTCCATCGCACAATAGCTACATACATTCCTCTGGTCATGACACATCCTTGCATAATGACCAGCCTTTCCACAATTACCACATGCATATTTCATACTTTCCCCAGCAGTTGCTCAACCATTCAACCTCGGACAATCTTTCTTCAAATGGCCTATTTCTTTACACTCGAAGCACTCTTTCACACTTTCCTGGCAATCCTCTATCATATGCCCTTTCTTACCACACCTAAAACATGCACCAGATGTCCACCTACATTCTGCCAACATATGACCTTTCCTTCCACACCGACGACATTCCACAATCTTTCTCCCACCATTCAGTCTCTCGTTTGCTGGGAAATACCTCGGTTTCTCTCTCATATATCCCTTCCCAAGCTTGAAATTCATCTGTCCCTTTCCATTCGACCACCCTCCATTTACCCATCAATTCTGCCGGCCCAGGAAGTTCGACATCACTCCAGCTAGCGCAGCCTTCAGGGCATCCCTGTAGCTGACAAACTGCTGGGATGGATGAAAGCTCCTGGGCTTCTCACCCCCAATATTCACACTGTACCATCCATCCTCTTCTAGATAGCTTTCATCATCAAATCGTCCATCTTCTAACAGTTCCAACACATCCTCCCACATCAACCGTTCACCTGTCAGTCTCATTCTCTCCTTTCTCTTTCCACTCAGCCATTCACTCACCTTTCGCGGGATCGTGTCCAAAAACTTCCTCATCAGTGGTTTACATTCATTTACATCATCATCACCATACCTCTTTCTCGCCATGCTCTCAAGCCTATGTGCATATATGTTCACACTTTCACTCTTCCCCATTCGAGCCTTCTCAAATTCATTCACCCTTTTATACTTCACACTCTCTTTCATTCATTCCACCTGCCCAATCATCTCTTCTTCACTACATCGTACTTTGGCTCTCCCACACTCGTTATCACTCGCAAGAACTCCAACACTTTCCCATCCAAACAATCTCCCAGAATACTCACCCAGTGACCCTTGTTCTGCGGGTACTTGATCTTGCAGTACCGCTCAAAATCCCCGAAGAACTCATCCATACTCTTTCCCCCATGCAATCTAAACTTATCAATCCTTGGCACTTCCCTAATCAAAATTCCTTTACCCATATTCACTTCACTCTCCGAATAGCTACTCTCGGTCTCATTCATTCCAATCATATCGTCACTCTCTCCCTCATCTGAGTATAGCGAATCCACACTCTTCCCTCTCGCCTTCCTATCCTTAACCTTAGAACCATGCTTACTTCCTCTCTTACTTTCCACTCTCTTCCATTCACCCCCTTTCCTACCACTCACATCTTCTTTAGACTCAATCATACTGCCATCCATTCCATTTAGCGGAGTCCCTTCAGTAGGAGCAGGGGGTCAGGGTTGTAGGTCCTGGGGCTGGTCCTGCCCCTGTCATCATGTTATATAGGTCCTGCATCCGTCGGTCCATCTGATCCTGTCGGTCTCCCATTTCCTTCTTCATCCTATCAGTCTTTTCATTCATCCCTTTTATTTCATTCTCCATTCCCTCCATCATTCCCCGCAACATTTCACACTCCTCTTCTTTCTTCCTCAACTCCAGTCTCAATCGCACTACTTCTTCACTCAAAGTTTCAGCTACAGCCATTGTTCCCAAGTTAGTAACAAAGGATAGGAGGAGGGAAAAATCAATCAAACTACTTCTACCAATATACAGACGAACTGCAATCAAATCAAATTCCTCTGGTTTCGAGATCTCAAGGTCCCTATTCGGGCGCCAAATGTAGCGGGCCGAAAATCTAGACTAACCCGCGTTCCAACCTTATCCTAGGATTTATGGACCTTGAGAACCCCAAGGAAGAATTGATACAATTTGATATACATGAAATCAAATACATATATATACAAAGAGAAAATATAAAAAAACCTCATTCCCACTCACACACACATTCTTACAGAGGGAGGGAGAGGGTATTGGGAAAAAGGTGAGAGAATGGCCCCTTATACACACACTCACATTTGCTCCACCACACCATGAGGGACTTGGGATTTATGAGGTACATAGAACTTGAAGGCATTATGCAATATACCAGCGAATTTAGAGTAGCTTTCATGTATATTACAACCAAAAAGTATGTTATCCCAGTCAATCAAGAACAAATAATCATTAAGTGCATTGAAATTGCAATGAAACCAGTCAAGGCATAACTCTGAATCAGGCTTGGGTGTGATTGAGAGAACAAACCGAGCAAGTGAATAAAATACCAACATGGCCACATCTAGGGAGAGGGTCTGTGCCAGTTAACTCTAAAACATGGTCATGACTAGAGGTAAAAACTAAATCCAATATATTTTCAGAGGTCACAAAAGTAGGAAAATTCACCCACTGAATCAGGCCTAGCAATAGAAATAAATCCAAAAAGGAGCGACCAAGCAGTGTGAAAGCATGTGAAGCAGGCACCATCCAGTCAATATCTGGTTGAAGTCTCCTACCATAATGACCTCTCTGTATACAACTACAAGTAAAAGGTATGCACTCAAGTTGGAGGCCTGTATACAATTAAAATAAAAATATTAAATGATTGAAGGAAGACTCCAAGAGTATTAGAAAATTCAGTAAACACATTATTATACCTAATAGAATTTCTAATATACAGACCAACTCCATGTTTAGGAAAATCTGAAGGGGAGTCATTCCGGAGAAAGGTATAACCAGAAATTTGTACTGATGACGGAGAAACTGAGGAAGTGAGCCAAGATTCTGCAAGTGCTACAATAAAATAACCGAGAATGCTGTAAAAGTTCCAATTTTCATAAGGAAGATTATGTAAAACTTCGAAGCTTGCTAAATTTGGTAGACTGGGATGTAGAATTCAGAGGTAAAAATGCTTATGGGATGTGGGATACTTTCAAGCGTATAATAAATGTAGTCCAAGAGCAATGTATCCCAATGAAGGCTATTAGGAACAAAAGTAGGAAACCATTATGGTGGAATCAGGAGATAGCTAGAAAAATTTCAGAGAAGAAAAGGGCATATAAAAAATTACAGGTAGAAAATAATATTCAAAATTTAAGTGATTATAGAATGGCTAGGAATGAGTTAAATAAGATTATAGAGAAGAACAAAAGGGGGTCAGAAATTAAATTAGCTCAGGATAGCAACAAAGATCCTAGAAAGTTCTTTAGTTACTATAAAATTAATAACAAGTCTGGCAGAGTTAAAATAGGACCTATCAAATATGAAGGGGTTGTGAGAGAAACTGATGAGGAAATAGTTGAGGTACTAAATGGTAATTTTGCATCAGTATTTACAAAGGAGAAACTAAATGGTCTTATGTATAGTACTCATGGGTCAGGGAAAGAGGTGTTTACTACCATTAGTGTGGATTGGAGGAAGATAAAAGGACTAATAGGAGAGTTAGATGCTACCAAGGCTTCCGGCCCTGATAATATTCATTCTAGGATACTTAAAGAAGGGGTAGAAAGTATCTCAATAGCTCTTGAGAAGTTGTATACTAGGTCACTGGAATATGGAGAAATACCCGATGATTGGAAGAGAGCGAATGTAGTCCCCATTTTCAAGAAGGGTAGTAAAGAGTTACAAGGAGTTACAATGAAAGATAGTACCTCAGAAAATAGCTAAAAAAGAGATTTGCCAACATCTAGAGAGGGAGGGGTTAATCAGCGATGCTCAGCATGGGTTTAGATCAGGTAGATCATGTTTGACTAATTTACTAGACTTTCTGCATTCGTAACAAATCAAGTAGATAAGGGAGAGAATGTAGATGTAATTTACTTGGATTTTAGTAAAGCATTTGATAAGGTACCACATAGGAGACTAGTTCATAAATTAAAAATGATTGGGATATGTGGGGGTGTTTCAAATTGGATAGCTGAGTGGCTGAAAGACAGGAAGCAAAGGGTAGTGCTAAATGGTGTAAAGTCAGAGTGGAGGGATGTTATCACTGGGGTTCCTCAGGGATCAGTTCTCGGTCCATTATTATTTGTCATCTATATAAACGACCTTGGGGAGGCAGTTAATAATAAAGTGTCAATTTTTGCGGATGATACCAAATTAGCAGCTGTAGTTAGAGATATTGATGATAATTTTAAAGTGCAGGGGGATTTAAATAAATTGTTATCCTGGGCACATAAGTGGCAAATGACTTTCAACCTTGATAAGTGCAAAGTTATTAACATGTGAAAAGATAATAGAGAATTTAACTATGAAATGGATGGGCATTGGCTGAGCTCAGTAGAGGATGAGAAAGATCTAGGAGTAGTAATAGATAAGTCATTAAGGTTTTCTAAGCAGTGTATTGAAGCAAGAAATAGGGCAAATAGAGTGCTGGGTTTCATTAAGAGAAATGTCAGTTACAAAAGTAAGGAGGTTATTCTTAAACTCTATAACTCTTATGTTAGGCCACATCTAGAGTACTGTATACAGGCATGGTCCCCACATTTTAGACATGATATTAACCTTCTCAAGTCAGTGCAACTGAGGGCAACAAAGATTATTCCTTCCCTGAGGCACCTTGAATATATAGATAGACTGAGGGTATTAAATATGTTCTCGTTCGAAAGGAAGTGTGTGCGAGGGGATATCATTGAGCTCTTTAAAAAATTTTCTAGGATAGATAAATTGGATGTTAGCAAGTTTTGGGAGTTAGATGATGGAAATCGGAGTAGAGGTCACCACTTGAAAATTAAAAAGCAAGGGTGTAGGTTGGATTTAAGAAAATATTTTTTCACCAATAGAGTGGTACACTTCTGGAACAAATTGCCGTGGAGGGTAGTAGGTAGTCCAAATTTAGATGTATTTAAGAGTAGGTTGGATGAGTTTATGGGGAGGGAAGGTTGTGATGGTATATATTAATATTGTTTGTATATATCTATAGCTGCATGATTTAGTTCTTGACAAGCCGTGATTGGTGATACCCTTGTTTCTGGACTCAGTTTTCTTGGGAGTTTGGGTGCCTTAAAAAAGAGGCTGTTTGACTCAGATGACCTATGATGGGCCCTTGTGGCTTTTGTCATCTGTTATATTATATTGTTGGGGACTTTGATTTTGTCTTTCCCTGGTGATGGTGCTTTTAGTGGGTGAGTTTTGACGGATGCGGATGACCTTTGATAGGCCCTTGTGGATTTTGTCATCCGTGAAATTATGTTATGTTATTTACACCCACAGAAAAACAAAACAAAGAAAAAAGATTAACTTTATTGACAAGAGAATTCAAATTAACATACCAAACAACTACACAAGAATTTAAAAAATTATCTATTTTTTTTTTTTAAATCAGCAATTTGAGTTCTAACTGTACTGCCCAGGGGAAAATAGGACTGTTCTATGGGTCTAACTGGAGTAGTGCATGCAACTGCAGCATGCACCAGAGAGCATAGGAATACCACCTGCCTGACTTCTTGGAGGAGTTATCCCTCTCCTAATCTTCCTCTCCATTCTCTGCTTATAAGTAAGGTCTTTATTGATGAATATGTTGGAATGTTGAGTGCCAGCCAAATTATTAGAATTAGTCAGAATAGTCAAACAAGGCTGTGTGTTGGCTACACATCAGTAACAATTACTGGACCAAGGTTAGGGCAAACCAAAGACAACCTTGTTGAATTTTTGCGGGAAATTTTCACAAGAAAGTCCACGTACAATAATGCTGTCATGCCTTTTGTCTCTCTCATGAAGTTCCCTTAATTCATCTTTAAAAAGTTGCTGCATTTGTGACTGCCTCAGAGCCTCCTTCAATGATAAAGGGGAAGATGCAGCTCCAGAGGCATTAGGCTCATAGAAAGGTATACTAGTGGGCTAAGTTGAAGTGTACTGCTCTTAAAAGCAATTCGGAAATGGAGGTAAATACGGGAAGGAGCAAACAACCAACCGCCTAGGTCTCATACTTTGCACACATCGACACACAATGTAAACAACAGAGGCGCAACAACTCAGACCGACTAAGGAGCTGTGAGGGGCACTCAATCCCCTTCTGTGATGGCAAAATCACCTGCTACATTGACAAACAACGGAGGTAGTGATAACAAAACCTGTCCAGGATCGTCAGATAAGGTATGTAGAAAAGAATTCAGAAACAATGATTGTATAAAATGCGACGGATGTGAACAGTGGTTTTACTCTGCCTGTCAAGGAATGTCTAAAGATGAGTTTAAAGTTTTTTGGAAAAGCAGGCAGAGTGTACATATGTGTTAAATGCTCATCGGATGTACCAGATTTATTTAAGGCCAAAGGCAATCACAGCAATGGCAAACCAAGTAATGGGTCAATTCTTAACCTGTGGTCATTTCAATTTCAGATAAATTGACTGGCCTGAAATTCAACAGATGCTGTTCTACAACACCTGCCAGGATTTGTTCCTCCACCAGCATGTAAACCAGTTTACTCAAGCTTGAGGATTTGATACCCCTTCCACCCTTGACCTTGTCTTCATGAAAAACAAATTGGAGGTGGATGAGATACAGTACAAGTCACCAATAGGGTCAAGTGCCCATGCGGTGCTGGTCTTTAATTTTAGGTTAGAAGGGAACAACAGTGTAAACAATTCTGCTTCCTGGAAATACAACTTCTTTAAAGGTGACATGTCAACATGAATCAATACCTAGACCGGATTGACTGGACCGAACACTTTAATCGAAAATCAGTCAAGGAAATGTGGGTATTCATTTTATCCACTTACAACTCAGCAGTCTCTGAATATGTGCCTTGTCAAACAAACTCCCAACAGGGAAACACCCGGAAGCCAGAGTGGATGACAGGCTCAGTACAAGGTAAAATAGAGGCAAAGGAAAAAGCCTGGAAAAGATAAGGATGAGAAAGAACAGAACTCGATACCAGGCCTACTGCAGAAGAAGAAATCTCTCCACAGCAGCTGTGAGGACTGCCAAGCAAAGTCTTGCTTGAGATGCCAAGACTAACCCAAGAGCATTTTATGCCTACTGTCAGAGCAAAACTACCATCAGAGAAGAGGTGACAACGCTGAGGAGAACAAATGGGTCTCTAACCACAACAAACTTAGATCCCTGTGAACTCCTAAATGAGGAATTCCAAAAGGGTTTCCAAACAGAGGATGACAATGTCCCGAGAATTGCAATGAACTTGTGGATAACCTTAGCCAGCTTCTGCCCCTGGACCCAATAGGGTGCACCCTGCTGTCCTGAAGAAATGCAGCTCCAGTCTGGCTGAACCACTGTGGATGATATTCAATAAATCATTAGAAACTGGCATCGCCAATCTACAAAAAGAGAAAAAAAGCTGATCCCCAAAACAACAGGCCAGTGAACCTGACTTTGGTACCCTGCAAGCTTCTTGAGAAACTGATAAGAAAAGAAGTAGTTGACCACCTGGAGCAAAACAACCTCTTAATGAGACACCAGCATGGTTTCAGAGAGAGAAGATCATGCCTCACCCAGTTACTGGAGTTCTTAGAAAACCTGGAGACAGCTGTGGAAGAACAGGACTGTGTGGATGTCATCTACCTTGAGTGCAAAAAAGCTTTTGATAGTTACTTACAAAAGATTGCTTGCCAAGCTACAGGCAGTTGGGATCAGAGGAAAGGTGCACTACTGGATCGAAGCTTTCCTTAGAAATAGGAAACAGCGTGTGTCGGTAAAAGGTACGCACTCAAGTTGGAGATATGGAGTGGAGTACTACAGGGGAGTGTTCTGGGGTCAGTTCTTTCCCTCACCTTTATAAATGACAGCTTTGAAAATCTGGAGACCACAGGGAAACTGTTTGCCGATGATACCAAGGTGTACAAGGAAAAATGTAAAAGTGATGCACCTGGGGTGAGGAAATCAAAGCCACACCTACTCCATGAGTGGAGTGCAACTAGCTACCACAAACGTTGAGAAAGACCTTGGGGTGCATGTTACAACAAACTTAAAGCCCACAACTCACATTGTAGAGGGCCGAAAAATTTAGACTAACCCCAATCGATCCAACCCGCTTCCTATACTAATCCGGACGTGAGAAATCGAAGGAGAATGAAACGGATTGTATGTACAGTTCTTTACTAACAGAAAAAAAGTATAATGATAATTACAGCTTATATTTACAACAATTTTATATTTACAAGGGAAGTGTGCACACTTCAAAATGAGGCTAAATTCCCCAATCCAAATACGATACCAAGAGAATTTTATAACCGGCGAATACAACAATTTACTTATGTATCTACACAAAACATAAAAAAACACAACAACAACCGAACGAAAAGGGGGCACGCGCTATCACTTGTGTGCTGGAGGTGGGTGGTAGTAGGCTAACTTAGAAGGAGGCAGGATTGTCAACGAAGGCGGGTATGGCGGTTCAGGTGGTTAGAGAGGCACGAAAGCCCTCCGTCTCAGGGCTGGGCGGAGCAGTCGTCTAGAGAACCCCTCTTGCTGTTAGTCCACACTTCCACTCTCTCTTTCCAGAATATGACGCTTTGATAAAAGATTATTTTAAACAAAGTAAATTCTTTTAATTATAGTGATATCTCAAAACTAGCTACTATCTTTCCAGAATATGACGCCTGGAAAGAAAGAAAAACATGGTAATCATTTTATACATAAAATAAACAAAAATAAAACAAACCCATTCCCATTCACACACATTCTTACAGAGGGAGGGAGAGGGTACTGAGAAAAGGGGTGGGAGAATGGCCTTTTTACACACACTCACATTCACTCCACCACACCCCTCCTTCCTTAAGCCATTCGACCAGCCACTCACTAAACCCTTTCAATCACTCTTCACGGTACCACTTGTGCTCAATCGCACTCTTCTACTGGTCCCTGGCTACGCGTAGCAATTAGTCGGGGTTGTTCGTCAGTCGTCCTGTCAGTCTCATCGTCACTATTTATCATCTCATCAACCATACTCTTAGCCCTCATTACCAGTTCTCCCATCTCACGACAGAATTCTTTCATACTCTTCCGTTCAGAACCCTCACTCTTCATACCCCCATTCATCAGCTCCTCACTCACAGCTCTCATCCAACTCAAGGTACATTCTTGCGAAACAGACAGGTCACTCACATTCCCTGTATTCTCAACAGGCATACCAGAAACCCCTTTGACTGGTTCCCACCAGAAACCTGGAAAATCAGCCACTTCATCATTCACTACATCAAACTCACCCCTACTATTACCATTCATAAAACTCGAAAAATCAGCCACACTAGGTTCATTCTGCCCAAACACACTATCATTCATACTGTTGCCAAAACCAGAAAAATCAGGCACAGGCAGCTCACTCACTTGTCTACTTATACCAGCCAAATCACTCACCTGTTTACGGAAAAACTCAATCTCCCTTTCAAGATCCCCCATACCAGAAATACTCTGCTCAGACTTACTTTCATTCATACTTGCATTCTTCCTTTCACCCTTCTTTGTACGCTTTCTACTCCTCGAGACTAAGACTAGCTCTTTCCCAGACAGATCCATACTATCACATTCAATCTCATCATCATGCACTTTACCTCTCTCTCTACACAGTCCATACACCGGATGGCTCACCAGGTAGTCAGGAGGTTCTCTCCATATCCTTAACTGACTCTGATGAGCCCGCACTCTCTCAGTCATGCCGTCATTCAAACTCTCCAAAACATACGTTACCCCATTTTCCCAAACTCTCACAACTCTATAAGGTCCATCAAACTTCTCACTCATCTTTGATACATTCAACCTACCCTTCACTTCTTTCACCTTCAATACTTTTGTACCTAATTCAAATGAACAGAACCTTTCATGCGCCTCACGCCATACACTCTGCTCACTTTCACTCAAACGAAACCTATCTTTCACTCGCCTTTCAAAATTCATCACAAACTGACATGGGGACATTCCAGTTGCACTATGCACAGTTGAATTATACGCCCACAACACTCTCCCCAGACACACATCCCAGTCATTCACTGTCGTACTCATCATTCTCAACATCTCACACAAGGTTCTTATAGTCCGTTCAGCCAATCCATTTGAAGACGGTACATACGGAGTTGTTCTCACATGCTCCACACCATTCTCTTTCAACATTTGCACAAACACTTCCCCTACAAATTCAGGCCCATTATCACTCAGACATCTTCTAGGCTTCCATACACACATAGGAAAGAACAACTGCTCAACCACACGCGCAACAGTCACACTCCTTTTATCTCTCACAGGCGCTGCATACACAAACTTACTTTTATGATCAACCATAACAACCATACCAACATTCCCAGCACTCGTACGCGGCAAAGACACACAATCAATCACTACAAATTCAAACGGTTCTTTCACATCAACTTTCAACATTGGTGGTTTCACTTGCACACCTTGCACCTTTCGCTTCTGACACCTTTCACACGTAGTTGCAACATCATTCACAACAGTTCTCAGAAACGGATTTATACACACTCATTCATACACTCCCACAGCTTAAACTTACCCATATGCCCATAATTATCATGGACAA
Source organism: Ceratothoa steindachneri (assembly GCA_963969495.1). Classification (NCBI taxonomy): domain Eukaryota; kingdom Metazoa; phylum Arthropoda; class Malacostraca; order Isopoda; family Cymothoidae; genus Ceratothoa; species Ceratothoa steindachneri. Next base: position 69,282,454 of record OZ018338.1, on the reverse strand, counting down.
CCTTCACCAGACCAATCATACCAACTAAGGACATCACAGGTACATAGATATCATCACCACCCTTCACATGCCTCACAAAATATACAACATCCATACAAACAACAAAATCCTTAGCATACCTTTTAAAATCACTTAAACACTCTGGCCATTCATTCAAATCAACACGCATCATTACACACTTCTTCAACTCACTAACAAAAGGACACATCTCTTGCATCTCTAGAATATCATTATCACTTAAAATCTCATTCTCATCATCCATGACCAACTCAATCATGCCACAAAATTTGACAACATTCTTCGCACACTCATTCAACTTCATCACCTCACATTCACCTTTCATAAGACGATCCTTATCAGCATCCAAAGACAAATCATTCAATCTCATAAAGTCTACACCAAGCAAGAAACAACAAGGCATTTGCTCACCTTTCAGAATCACAAAGTCATGCTTCACATTCACACCATTACCCAAACTCACTTTCAGACTAACCTGTTCCCATGCCACTATCAAGCCATTCCCTAATCCACTTATCCGTAACTTCACAGGTTTATGCTCGCAACATTTAAACTCATCATACTTACTCAGAATCTTCTCATTCACTAAAGACACTTGCGCTCCAGTATCAATCAAACCACAGAACAACCTTTCACCAACTTTCACTCTCGCTTCCATCATATCAGGTCCACCATGTTCGCAATACACAGAAGGAACAAGCACACCAACATCAGCACTGATATCCACACTGTCATTAACTCCCATATCATCACTCAACACACACTCATCTTCATCCAGACAATCATTCTTCTCTCTTATATATGAACATTTTTCAATCACCCAATTGTAGTGCACACCGCTCAAACATTGCAGATGTACCACATTTGGATTCAAACCCTTCATCTTCTCATCCTTGTACACAATCGGCCTCTCACCACCAAAGTGCACATAAAGAATCACTCCATACAAACGACTCACTACAATCAACACTTCCTGAAATGGCGGGACCCCTTGCATACACATCGCTCTCAATTCTTTCATGAAGTTCCGCACCTTTGCCATACCAATGCTTTCAGGCTTTCTACACACTTCATTCATTACCTCCTTCCTTAAATCATCTACACTATCGGGCACTCTCACATCTACTCCATCACTCTTCAAATCTTGCAAACCATTCCATACACTCTCAAACAAGGAATCACCACCACCCTTACTCTCTTTTCCATTCATAATCCCTTTCGGCAAATACTCAGGATCACTCACTCCACACACATTTTCATCATTCGTACCAGGATACCTTGTTTGTACCAGGATACCTTGACATCAAATCAGCCACTCCATTCCATTCACCAGGCACATACTCAATCACATAGTCAAAGTCACTCAAATCTTCCAAAGTCCTTGCAATCCTACTATCAGCCCACTTCATACGCTGCAGATACACAAGAGGTTAATGATCGGTTTTTATCACAAACCTCACACCATACAAAAATGGACGCAACACTTTCAAACAATATCTTATCGCAGCCAGCTTTCGTTCCACAGTCGAATACTTTTGTTCTGCAACATTCATAGCCTTGGATACATACCCAATTATTCGCCTGACATTCTCTCCATTCAAACGCTGCTCTTGCATCAGAAAACCTCCCATACAATACTCACTCGCATCTCTATACAGTTCAAGCATTTTTGCATTTACACTATAATCTGGGTAAGCCAATTCAACATCTTCAGCCGCTGCCTCTTTCAGTCTCTCATACGCCTCATTCATCTTATCATTCCACTTGACAACCGTACTACCTTTCTTGCCCATCCACTCAGTCAGAGGCTTACTCACACCAGAACAATCACATATAAACTTTCGCTGGACCTCAATCAAACCCAAAAATGACTTCAGTTGCTTCACAGTCACCGTTTTAGGAAACATTCGCACCTTCTCAACATACTTTGGTGATTTTCGCAACCCATTCTCACTCACCATATGCCCAAGGAATTCCACTTCTTTCGCAAACCATTCACACTTCGCCACTTTCACCTTCACACCAACACTCTCCAACATTCTCAACACATCATTCACCAATCTCATATGCTCCTCAAAAGTCTCAGTTATAATCAAAATATCATCTATAAACGCAATCACATTCTTACTCGCAAACTTACTCAAAACAACATTCATTGCCCGCTGGAAGGCTCCGGGAGCATTAGCCAACCCAAAGCTGAGGTTCCGGAACTGGTAATGCCTCTTTGAGGAAGAGAAGGCAGTTACTGGCCGACTCTCCTCAGCAATGGGCATCTGGTAATACCCCCGTACCAGATCCAGCTTCGTAAACCACTCCATCCCATGCATACTATACACACACTCAGATACCACAAACATCGGAAACCTTTCTTTCACAGTCCTTTCATTCACCTTTTGATAATCCACACACAGACGCAATCTTCCATCCGGCTTACGTACAGGTACAATTGGACTATTCCATGCACTCTCGCTCTCTTCAATCACCCCCAATTGCTCCAATTCCAAGCACTGCTCCTCAATCTCATCAGCAACCTGACGTGGGAAATGCCTTGGCCGCTGATAGATTGGGGAATCCTCCTTCAGGACAATCTTGAATTCCTGGAGCTTTGCAACCCTGAAATCCAGATCACCCTTACTGAGGGCTCCCTTTCGTTCAAATATCATTCGATACACATCCTCCCTTTCATACTCAGTTAAACATCCATCCAATTCCACCATGCTCTTCACATCATTATACGTCCATTCACACAACTCTTCACCCTGACATCCGTACTATCATCCATACCTACCTCATTGACAGTGGAGAGGTGACCCAGTACATCTCCGACTTAGATTCCCCTCACCTGCCCTTTTACACTGGGGTCCGCCTGAACACATACAAGAGGATCTTTCATTCTCATCAAGCCATCAAACACACAAGCAACACGCCTTACCTTATAACACGCATCCTTTCCATCCAATATCACAGTGTTCTCACCCACATTCAAACTAACATCCTTACTCCAACTCACTCTAACAGACACCCTTTCACCCTTCACAAGCCTTACATTCTCCATAGCAGTCACCTCAATACCAGTAAACACACTCCTCAAAACGCTACCATCTTTCCCTACATACAACTTATACACCCCATTTTTACCAATCTTTCTCTCAATCTGATCACTCGCAGGATGCACAACCATACGATTCATTTTCATAAAATCATACCCCAAAATCACACCATACTCACTACTCACCTTATCAATCACAGAAAATTCACATTCATTCATCATCATCATACCATGCATTCGAACAGCTGAGCTTATCATTCCAATCACAGGCACTCTCCTATTACCAATACCTACCAAACTACCCTTGCACTCAGACAGGAGGGCTTTCTCGCTAACCTTGTCATACACATCTTTATACACCAAGGTCGCCTTGCATCCAGAATCTATTAAAGCCAAACACTCAATTCCATTCAATTCCACCTTAACACTCATACTTCCTACCAGACAGCACTTTCACACTAGACAGACTTACCAACACATTACTCACACTCATGCACCCAGAGGATACTTCAGCAGGTACCCTCTTACCATTCAGTTTCCCGCTTCAGACTTTCCATTCACACCTTGCGCTCTCAGTCTAATCCAACAATTTTCACTTGAATGTCCTTCCATCGCACAATAGCTACATACATTCCTCTGGTCACGACACATCCTTGCATAATGACCAGCCTTTCCACAATTACCACATGCATATTTCATACTTTCCCCAGCAGTTGCTCCACCATTCAACCTCAGACAATCTTTCTTCAAATGGCCTATTTCTTTACACTCGAAGCACTCTTTCACACTTTCCTGGCAATCCTTTATCATATGCCCTTTCTTACCACACCCAAAACACGCACCAGATGTCCACCTACATTCTGCCAACATATGACCTTTCCTTCCACACCGACGACATTCCACAATCTTTCTCCCACCATTCGGTCTCTCGTTTGCTGGGACATACCTCGGTTTCTCTCTCATATATCCGTTCCCACGCTTGAAATTCATCTGCCCCCTTCCATTCGACCACCCTCCATTTGCCCATCCATTCTGCCGGCCCAGGAAGTTTGACATCACTCCAGCTGGTGCAGCCTTCAGGGCATCCCTGTAGCTGACAAACTGCTGGGGTGGATGAAAGCTCCTGGGCTTCTTACCCCCAACATTCACACTGTACCATCCATTGTCTTCTAGATCGCTTTCATCATCAAATCGTCCATCTTCTAACAGTTCCAACACATCCTCCCATATCAACCGTTCACCTGTCAGTCTCACTCTCTCCTTTCTCTTTCCACTCAGCCATTCACTCACCTTTCGCGGGATTGTGTCCAAAAACTTCCTCATGAGTGGTTTACATTCATTTACATCATCATCACCATACCTCGTTCTTGCCATACTCTCAAGCCTATGTGCATACATATTCACACTTTCACTCTTCCCCATTCGAGCCTTCTCAAATTCATTCACCCTCTTATACTTCACACTCTCTTTCATTCGTTTCACCTGCCCAATCAATCTCTTCTTCACTACATCGTACTTTGGCTCTCCCACACTTGTTATCACTCGCAAGAACTCCAACACTTTACCATCCAAACAATCTCCCAGAACACTCACCCAGTGACCCTTGTTCTGCGGGTACTTGATCTTGCAGTACCGCTCAAAATCCCCGAAGAACTCATCCATACTCTTTCCCCCATGCAATCTAAACTTATCAATCCTTGGCACTTCCCTAATCAAAATTCCTTTTCCCACATTCACTTCACTCTCCGAAGAGCTACTCTCGGTCTCACTCATTCCAATCATATCGTCACTCTCTCCCTCATCTGAGTATAGCGAATCCACACTCTTCCCTCTCGCCTTCCTATCCTTAACCTTAGAACCATGCTTACTTCCTCTCTTACATTCACCCCCTTTCCTACCACTCACAGTATCTTCTTTAGACTCAATCATACTGCCATCCATTCCATTTAGCGGAGTCCCTTCAGTAGGAGCAGGGGTCAGGGTTGTAGGTCCTGGGACTGATCCAGCCCCTGTCATCATGTTATACAGGTCCTGCATCCGTCGGTCCGTCTGATCCTGTCGGCCTCCCATTTCCTTCTTCATCCTATCAGTCTTTTCATTCATCCCTTTTATTTTATTCTCCATTCCCTCCATCATTCCCCGCAACATTTCACACTCCTCTTCTTTCTTTCTCAACTCCAGTCTCAATCGCACTACTTCTTCATTCAATGTTTCCGCTACAGCCATTGTTCCCAAGTTAGTAAAAAGATAGGAGGAGGGAAAAATCAATCAAACTACTTGTCACACTAATTGGGTATGGACTGCAATCCAATCCAGTCACGCTCCCAGTTTCGAAGTCTCACGTCCCTATTCGGGCGCCAAATGTAGCGGGCCGAAAAATTTAGACTAACCCCAATCGATCTAACCCGCTTCCTATACTAATCCGGATGTGAGAAATCGAAGGAGAATGACACGGATTGTATGTACAGTTCTTTACTAACAGAAAAAAAGTACAATGATAATTACAGCTTATATTTACAACAATTTTATATTTACAAGGGAAGTGTGCACACTTCAAAATGAGGCTAAATTCCCCAATCCAAATACGATACCAAAAGAGAATTTTATAACCGGCGAATACAACAATTTACTTATGTATCTACACAAAACATAAAAAAAACACAACAACAACTGAACGAAAAGGGGGCACGCACTATCACTTGTGTGCTGGAGGTGGGTGGTAGTAGGCTAACTTAGAAGGAGGCAGGATTGTCAACGAAGGCGGGTATGGCAGTTCAGGTGGTTAGAGAGGCACGAAAGCCCTCCGTCTCAGGGCTGGGCGGAGCACTCGTCTAGAGAACCCCTCTTGCTGTTAGTCCACACTTCCACTCTCTCTTTCCAGAATATGACGCTTTGATAAAAGATTATTTTAAACAAAGTACAATCTTTTAATTATAGTGATATCTCAAAACTAGCTACTATCTTTCCAGAATATGATGCCTGGAAAGAAAGAAAAACATGGTAATCATTTTATACATAAAATAAACAAAAATAAAACAAACCCATTCCCATTCACACACATTCTTACAGAGGGAGGGAGAGGGTACTGAGAAAAGGGGTGGGAGAATGGCCCTTTTACACACACTCACATTCGCTCCACCACACCATGTCCAAAGTAGCTGCTGGAACTAACCGGCAGTTGGGAAGGATCAAACATACTTTCACGTATATGGACATCAAAATGTTTAGGGCCCTTTACCTGGCCCTGGTCAGACCTCTTATGGAGTTCTCAGTACAGGCCTGGTCCCCCACAAAACTGAGGAGACATAAATAGCCTTGAAAAGGTCCAGAGAAAAGCCACCAAACTAGTGCCAGGACTCCACAAACTGCCTTATGAATCAAGAGTCGAGAGATTAGATGTCCCCACACTGGAACAGTGAAGGACCAGGGGTGACTTAATTCAAGTTTTCAAGATCTTAAGTGGCCACAAAAACATCAGCCCAAATCAGTTCTTCCAACTGGCAGGCAAGTGGCACCGAAAGGCGAGCTGGAATCAGGGGTCACAGTCTAAAATTACTGAAACTCAGACACTGGGCCACCAGGTGGAACAACTTCTTTGATTCGAGACTAGGCACAAAATGGAACAGTCTCCCAGACATAACATAACATAATTTCACAGATGACAAAAGCCACAAGGGCCTATCAAAGGTCATCCGCCTCCGTCAAAACCCACCCACAAAAAGCACCATCACCAGGGGAAGACAAAATCAAAGTCCTCCACAATATAATATAATAGATGACAAAAGCCACAAGGGCTCATCATAGGTCATCCGAGTCAAACGGCCTCTTTTTTAAGGCACCCAAACTCCCAGGAAAACTACATCCAGGATTGCGTCCAGAAACAAGGGTATCACCAATCAAGCACTAGTATAAATATTTTTAAAAACCGATGTGGTAACTAGATAAAAGTTTCATTGAGAAGAGGCAACCCTTATAAATCACTAAGGTAAGCAAACCACAAGAGTATGCATGAGCTTGAGGGAAAATGTCACAATCGACACAGTTAGGGCAAGCAAATTTAACACCCTTACCTTTATTAGCCACAATCATATTAAGGAAAGCAGACAAAATTTCACAGCAGACCTCAGGACCATGACACAGCTGGTACACAAACCATACTAGATGCATGAATCACTGTCCTCCACTGACTTACGACAAATGATACAAGAGTATACATTCTAAAATGGGTAATTCAGGGATAGGAGAGCTGAGTTGTCTTTATGCCAAGGATCGTAGCTTTAGAAATAAGAAAGATGAGTTATTTAGTTATATTATTGATGAAGATATAGATATATGTGTAATAGAATCATGGGCTAATGAAAATAAATCTAATGACGTGAGTGAATTTGAACTACAGGGTTATGATATGTACATTAGTCAAAGGAGAGAGGATTGGTGGTGGGTTGATTATTTATATCAGAAATAGCATTTCTTCAAATCTAAATAATTCTATAAAGCAAGAAGAAGTTGAGTCACTGTGGATAGATATTAGGGTCAGTAAAAATAGGAAATACACTTGGGAGCCTTTTACAGACCACCCAGACAGACTGACTGTATTGATGAGCTAATGATCAGGGAGATAAGGAAAGGATGTGAAGTAGATACAGTTAACATAACATAACATAATTTCATGGATGACAAAAGCCACAAGGGCCTATCAAAGGTCATCTGCCTCCATCAAAACCCATCCACAAAAAGCACCATCACCAGGGAAAGACAAAATCAAAGTCCCCCACAATATAATATAACAGATGACAAAAGCCACAAGGGCTCATCATAGGTCATCCGAGTCAAACAGCCTCTTTTTTAAGGCACCCAAACTCCCAGGAAAACTACATCCAGAGGATTGCGTCCAGAAACAAGGGTATCACCAATCAAGGCTTGTCAAGAACTAAATCATGCAGCTATAGATATATACTTGTAAACAATATTAATATATACAAAACTTAGGAACCATCACAACCTTCACTCCCCATAAACTCATCCAACCTACTCTTAAATACATTTAGATTTGGACTACCTACTACCCTCGGTGACTTTAATTTAAATTCTGTGGACTGGGAAAATATGATAGGAAGATAAGATAAGAGGTATTGCCTTTCCATCGGCACCTCCATAACACATATGAGATTCATGGAATCCCATTATATGCAGCCTTCTGGATAAAATATCCTTACTATCAATATTCAATTCTGGTTTAATTCTTAGTCCTTTACTTTTTTTTTTTTAGTGTGTAAAATTTAATTATCATGTACTTAAAATACCGATTTAATTGTTAGTCATTTACTTTTTTGCATTGTTTAGAATATAACTATCATGTACTTAAAATTCAGGTTTACACCATTGTCAGTAAGTAGCCAGCCATATTAAGTAGGCTGTATGTCCAGACTTTTACTTATTTATGTAAACACAAGCTTAGTGCATGTATATGGGTACTTTTTTATGATTTACATAAGATTTATCATGCAGCCTTGTTTGTTTTGTCACAGCTATTTGATTTACACATATATTTTAAGGGAAAAACACGTGGATGTATTGTTAGGTACTTATATTTAATGGTAGTTGTCAATGGAGCAAGCAAATGCGTGAATTTTCAATATATGACAGTATTATCCCTATAATTACTTGGTATTAACATAACATAACATAACATAATTTCCCGGATGACAAAAGCCACAAGGGCCTATCAAAGGTCATCCGTATCCATCAAATCCCACCCATATAATGCATCCATAGCTTGTGCACTGTCAATTTCTTTTACTTTCTTTTCTCTTAATTTCCATAATCTGTATACCTCTCTTTTCTTCTCATCCAGGTTTTCTTCTTCAAAAAGAATGCTTCCAATAGTTTTGTTGATGTCCTTTTCTTTTTTGCCCAGGGTATTTTTTATAAGCACTCTTTCTTTATTTAATTCAGGGCATTCAAGCAAGAAATGGGAAATATCTTCTGGTGTATGTTTGCATAGTTTGCATGCAGTGTCCTGATTTTGGAATCTATTCCTGTCATTCAGCATTAGGCTGTTAGTTCTTGCCTTAAACAGTATTACTGAGGCAGGTGTGTTGTCATATATTGCTTCCTCTTTTATCTCTTTCTTATACTCCCTATAAAGTGTTAGGCTACTTTTATCTTCAAGTTCTTTTTTCCACTCTTTTGTATCCCATTTTCTTAACCTATCTTTCAGGTCATTTTTTGTCATTTTTATTAGTGATTTGTAGTCAATTTTTAAATTTTCCAGGTATTTGTTTATATCCTTTATCCATCTAGTTTGTTTTGCTGTACATTCTAGATAAACTTCTCTCAATAGTTCATTGTCTCTTTCATATATACTTTTAATGTAGTTTAATTTCCCTTTAATAATTCTTTCTTTCATGGAGGATGCGCCAATATCACCCCTTAGAGTGCAGTTTGGAGTATATTGTGATGCACCCATAATTTTCCTATATACTGAATTCTCTATATTTTGTAGTTTTTTTATTTCTTTATCATTAATACCAATAATATTGAGGCCATAAAGTATTGCTGGAAGTGCTATACATTTCCAGTAAGTTTTACCAATTAGTACTTTATTACAGCATTTAGCTATTACTGAGAAAGTTAAGTTTTCCATCATCCGAGCCTTCTTAAACATCTCTTCTTTTTGACTTTTGAAGCAGTTTTTCTTATTGTCAATTAAAATGCCCAAATATTTAATTTTACTAACTACTTTAATACCTTCAATTTCTTCTGGATGGTGCTGTCTGCTATTTATAATCAATACATTGCTTTTCTCCTTATTCAGGTTTAATCCAAATTTTAAACTTTCTTTAACAAGTTTCCGGATCAGTATTTTTGCCCCATCTACTGTATCAGCTAATAGGAGACCATCATCTGCATAGAATAGGGTATTAAAATTAAATTTTTCATTTTTGAAAGCAATATTTTCTTTTTCCAGCTCTTTAATTATAGCATAAGTGATTAGCTTAAACAGGGTTGTTGATCCTGTGCACCCCTGCCTTATTCCGTTAGCTATATCCATCATGATATCCATCTTATCAAATTTTGCCAATGTTCTGTCATTTTTATATAGTTCAGCCACACTGTTTATGATGAATGGGTCTATATTATATTTCATCATAACTTCAATTAATTTCTCTCTCTTTATTGAATCATAAGCTTTACTATAGTCAATGGAGATGACAAATAATGTTTTCTTTTTCCTGAATGTTTCTTCTATGCAATAGCTTAAAATTGCAAGATTGTCTTCAATTCTTCGTTTCTCAGTGAATCCAACTTGGTTATCTAATATTTGATTGTTTATTCGCAAGTGATTTTCTATTTTCTCTTTTACAATTGACATAAATATTTTGTAAGATACATTTGTAAGTGCAATCGGTCGGAAATCTTTGGGTTTGGGCTTATTTGTTTTAGGTATCATTTTGGTTATAGATTCCTTCCATTCATGTGGCATATCATCATTTAACATCTGTTGATTTAAACATCTAGTCATGGATGTTAGGCATATTGGATTCTTGGCGATGGCTTTATAAAGTTCAGGCTTGAGCATATCTGGTCCTGGCGCCTTTTTCTTTTTTAATTTATTTAGCTGTTTTTCGACCTCTATTTTTGAAATTATATGGTCCTTCATTTGTGGTATTCTTCCATCAATCTTAAAACAGTATTCAAGATGTTCCTTAATTTCTCTAGGTACTTTTATTTCTACATTATTTATATAACTTCCATGATCATGTTCAATGTCTTGATTATTAAAGTTAGGAAATTTAACTACATCATCTTTTAATGTTTTTGAATTATATTCTTCATGTATTTCTTCATTCCATATATTTACTATTTCATTTTTATGCATTTTATATATTTTATTCCAGAACTGTGTTATTTTATCAAAACCTTCCTCCTGGTCAAGCATTTTTCCATTCTCATCATACACTTTAGTTTCCTGGAAAGAATCTCTTCTCTGCAATCCCCTAATATATTTAAATTTCTCACTATTTCCACTTGCTTTTATGTTTTTAGTTACATTTATTTCATACTCAGTAATTGCGTTTTTAATAATTTTTTGAACTTTATATTTCTGACACATGTACTTTTCATTAATTTCTTTATATTTTGCAGGATCTTTAATCTTTCTCTTATTTCTATTCATTTGCTTTATTTTTTGTATTTTCTTTCGGATATCTTTATTCATCCAGTCATAGTCATTAAGTTTTGACTCCAGTTTACTTACAAATTTATTTAATGATATTTCATCTGTTTTATAGAATGTTCCATTTGTCCATTGCTTACCATTATAGTTTTTTGTATTATTCTCTAAGCCAATGTTTATTTTGATTAAGTTGTGATCACTCAAATCAAATAGTTCCTTATTTTCATCAATCTTCATATCAAGGTACATATTGTAAAATAGATTGTTTACTATTGCAAAATCTATTACACTTTTTTGCTCATTTCTTGTCCATGTGTAGACTCCCTGGCATTTTTCATCACAATTTAGTAAATGCAGGTTATAATTTTCTATCAGTTCAAGAATTATTTTTCCATTGTGGTTTAATGGTTGATGGCCAAGAAATCCTATATGCCCATTAAAGTCTCCAAGCATTATAAATGGTACACTGTCCTTCATCCTTTCTAATTTTTCTTCCAGCTCTCTCTTAAGATTTTGGTTTCTTAATTTATCCTCCTCATTATTTATTACTGAGAAGTATACAATGATTAGTCTTATTACATGTTTTTTTACTTCTATTTCTAGATCTAACATGTCTCTACTCAATGTATCTAGTTTCCTTGGATTAATTTTGTTGACCACCTTATGCACCATCATTATGCCTCCTCCTTTTTTATCATTTTTACAGCGCATACTAAATTCATTTCTGTAGTTATTGCTGAAAAGAACTTTATCAAACTTATGTTGAGTGGGGAATATAAGAGGTTGAATGATTTGGTGTTTGAGGTGAGAAGAGATGCAAGTGTGCGATTGAAGGGTGAGATTAGTGCTAAGAGGGTGGAAGATAGGGCTAGGACTGGGAACAGTGTGGAAGTTGTGAGTGATGATGAATGGTGGGTGAAAATGGATAGGATAGATAAGTTAGGACAGGTTAGGTGTGTGAATGAGAGGGACATAGAACCTGTTAGGTTGACTAACAGATTCAATGTCCTGAGAGAGGAAGAGTGTGAAAGTGATTTGCCTGGTGTGATTGTGGATGAAAGCAGGATGGGTGGTAGTGTGACTGAGAGCAGGAGGGAGGGTAATGTTAGGCCAAGACAGAATAGGAGAATGACTGAGGTGCTAGTGATGGGTGACTCTCAGATTAGGTATTTAGATAGGAAGTTGAGTGATAGCAAGTGGAAGGGAATGAGAGTTTGTCTGCCGGGTGCTGGTGTAAGTGATGTTTGTGAGAGGTATGATGGGCTGGTTTCTGGGTGTGAGAGGGATGCAGTTGTGATTACGCATGTGGGAGTGAATGATGTAAAGAAGGTGGGTACATGTGAGTTACGTGAGCAGTATAAAAGGTTAGTTGAAAGGATGAGTAAAAGCAGGGTAAAAGGTGTTGTTTCTGGCGTGCTTCCGAGATTGGATGTGGGGGTAGAATGGTTGTCGCGTGCAATTGGTTTGAATGAATTTGTGAAAGGACTGTGTGAGGAGTTAGGATTGGTGTTTGTAGATGTCTGGGGAGGGTTTTACGGGAATAGGAGGTTGTATGCGATGGATGGGCTCCATCTTAGTCGGGCAGGTGTTGAGGTTCTATGGGGGGAGCTGGATAGTGTGATTAGGTCCTTACGGGTGGGAAACTAGAAGCTGTTAGAGGTAAGGGAATAACAGGAATAGAGGGCAGGTGTAGGAAATGGAAGGGATGCAGAGATAGAGGAATAGCTAAGGGAGAGGGCATACTGATGCGTTATAGGGGGACTAATGCACAAGTGAATGAGCAGATAACTAGGAATAGAAAAGCACGATGCAATGAAGATGGGAATAATAAAAAAAACTTAAAAATATACTACACAAATGGTCGGAGTATAAGGAATAAGATAGATCTCTTAAGAGCGTTAGCGAGTGAAGAGAATTTTGATATAATTGCGATAACAGAGTCATGGCTTGATTTGGCAGGAAATCACTTTAAACCTGAGGTTGAGATTGAAGGCTTTAACATGTTCCATACAGATAGGAATAGGAAGAGAGGAGGAGGAGTTATTATTTATATTAAAGATAATCTCCAGTGTTGTGTAAACAGTACAATTAAATTAGATGATAACACAGAGTCATTATGGCTAAATGTAAAGGAAGGTAAAAACAAGCTTGTCATAGGATTATTATACAGACCACCAAATCTTAGTAAGGAAGATTCAAATCTTCTGTGGCAGGAGATTGAACGGGCATGTAGAAGTAAGCATGTGTGTATGATGGGCGATTTTAATTACAGAAATATAGACTGGGAAGCTCTTGTGGGTGATCAGGAGGCTGAGGAATTTTTTAATGTTGTCCAAGATAATTTTCTGAGGCAGATTATTAACGAACCCACTAGAGTTAATAATATACTGGATTTAGTTCTGACAAATAGGGAAGAAGTTATTAAGGATACTGAGATTTGAGGAAATTTGGGTAATAGTGACCATTGTGAAATTAGATTCAAGATGAAATGGAATGGTATTGATAGTAGCATGAACAATGTTAAAATTCCTGACTTTAGAAGAGCAAATTATAATGGGCTAAGGACTTACCTGGAGGCAGTTATACAGAAACCAGGCAATGAAATCAATTCAGGAATAGATTCAATGATATCAGTTAGTGGAGACAATAATCACCAGGAGGAAGAGATTACAATTGAAGAGGAGTATGAAAGAATAATTGAGCAATTAATTACAGGTCAGATGATTAACATTCCTTATAAGGAGATTAGGACTAAAAATAATGACCCAAAATGGATGACAGATAAAATTAAGCATTATATTGGCATTAAAAAGGGTATTTATAGGAAAATAAAAAATGGAGAGGATCACTTAAGGCAGAGATATAATGAACTAGAAAGAGATGTTAAAAAGTTAGTTAGAGTAGCAAGGAGAAATTATGAAATTAAAGTGGCAAATAGGGCAAAGGAAGATCCTAAAAGTTTTTATCAATTATACAAAACTAAGGTTAGAGATAAAATAGGCCCACTTATAGATTCCAATGGAGAATTAGTGAGTGATAGGGACTCAATGGCTGGAATGCTAAATGACTTTTTTCTCTCAGTATTTACACAGGAGGATACTCTAAATATACCCGAGGTGTCAATGATCTTTCGGGGTAATGATGAAGAGAAATTAAAGGATATCTTGATCACAAAGGAGATAGTGACAAAGGAAATTGATAAAATCAAAAGTAGTAAAGCACCCGGTCCTGATGAGGTCTTTCCTAGAATTTTGAAAGAATGTAAGGATGTGTTAAGTGAGCCCCTAGCATGCATCTTTAGAAAATCATTGGAGAGTGGCATTGTGCCAGTGGCATGGAAGAAAGCCAATGTGATACCTATATTTAAGAAAGGGGATAAAACAAATATGTCTAATTACAGACCAGTAAGTTTGACATCAGTGGTAGGGAAAATGATGGAATCTATTATAGCAAGGAATATTAGGGATCACTTGGATAAGCATAAGTTGATAAAAGAATCACAGCATGGCTTTAGTAAGGGTAAATCCTGCCTGACTAATTTGCTGTCTTTTTATAGTAAGGTGTATGAAGCAGCAGATAAGGATGAAAACTATGATATTTTATACTTGGACTTTAGTAAGGCTTTTGATCGAGTGCCACACTTACGGCTTCTGAGCAAAGTTAAAGCACACGGGATCGATGGCAGTATATTTAGGTGGATTCAGTCATGGCTTGGTGACAGACAGCAAAGAGTTAGTATAGATGGAGTTAAATCTGAGTGGGGGTGTGTTAACATAACATAACATAACATAATTTAACGGATGACAAAAGCCACAAGGGCCTATCAAAGGTCATCCGTATCCATCAAATCCCACCCATATAATGCATCCATAGGATTTTGTCAGATCATGCAGCTACAATATACAATTTAACAATCCATAGGAATGTCCAACCATGCATCTACAATATATAATTTAAAGCCTCCATAGGAGTCTGTCAAAAACAAAATCAAAATCCCCCAAAATATACAATAAAAAGAAACTGCATCCACAGGAATGAGTCAAGAAACATATCCACATACCAAAAAGTAAGAAATTAACCCTCCATCCCCATATAATCATCCAATCTGCGCTTGAAAACATTCAAGTTTGGGCTGTCTACAGTCTCAGGTGACAAACTATTCCAATAATCTACCACTCTGTTAGTGAAAAAATATTTTCTAACATCCAGTCTGCACCTCTGTTTTTTAATCTTTAAGTGGTGGCCTCTAGTTCTATTACTACCTTCTAACTCAAATAACTTGCTGAAATCTAATTTATCCATCCCAGAAAAGATTTTAAAAAGCTCAATCATATCTCCCCTCACACACCTTCTTTCAAATGAAAACATATTTAATACCCTCAGTCTATCTTCATATTCAAGGTGCTTCAGGGATGGTATTATTTTTGTTGCCCTCCTTTGTACTGACTCTAATAAGTTTATATCATGTCTAAAATGTGGTGACCATGCCTGTATACAGTACTCTAAATGTGGCCTGACATAAGAGTTGTATAGTTTAAGGATGACCTCCTTACTCTTGTAGCTAACATTTCTTTTAATGTAACCTAGCACCCTATTTGCTCTATTTTTTGCCTCAATACACTGCTTTGAAAATTTCAGTGACCTATCTACTACCACTCCTAAGTCTTTCTCATCTTCAACTGAATTAAGCCAATATCCATCCATCTCATAGCTAAATTCCCTATTATCTCTCCCCATGTTAATAACTTTGCATTTATTAAGGTTAAAAGTCATCTGCCACTTCTGAGCCCAAGCTAACAGCTTATCTAAGTCACCCTGCACTTTAAAGCTACCCTCAACCTCTTTGACTACAGCTGCCAATTTAGTGTCATCAGCAAAGATTGACACTTTGCTATTTACACCTTGCCCAAGATCATTTACATAGATTATAAATAATAAAGGGCCTAAAACTGATCCCTGAGGTACGCCACTAATAACATTCCTCCACTCTGACCTCACTCCATTCAGTACAACTCTCTGTTTCCTATTTTTCAGCCATTCAGTTATCCAATTTAAAACGTTCCCACATATCCCATGCAGCTTTAATTTATGAACTAGTCTTCTATGTGGAACCTTATCAAAAGCTTTGCTGAAATCTAAGTAGATCACATCAACTTTCTCACCCCTATCTAATTCTTTAGTTACATAATCCATAAAATCCAGTAAATTAGTTAAACACGATCTATCTTTTCTAAAACCATGCTGAGCATCATTAATTAACCTGCTACTCTCTAGATGATCAGAAATTCCCTTCTTAACCATCTTCTCAAGAATTTTACAGACTATAGAAGTTAAGCTTACTGGTCTAAAGTTATTTGGGTCCTCTTTGCTTCCCTTTTTAAAAATTGGCACTATATTTGCCAATTTCCAATCATTTGGTATTTCTCCAGACTCTAGTGATCTAATAAATATCTTCTCGAGAGCTACTGCAATACTTTCTACACCTTCTTTGAGTATCCTAGAATGAATGTTGTCAGGGCCAGATGCCTTACTAGTATTTAACTGAATTATAAGCCCTTTAATTTCTTCTCTGTCTATATTAATAGAATTTATCACTACTTCCCTTGACCTAGAATTATCATCAATTAATCTAACTGGTTTCTCTTCTGTGAATACTGAAGCAAAATGATCATTAAGGACCTCTACTATTTCCTCATCAGATTCTTTCAAAACCCCTTCATATTTAATAGGCCCTATTTTATCACTGTTAGATTGATTATTGATTCTATAATAGCTAAAGAATTTTTTAGGATCTTTATTATTATTTTTAGCTAAATTAATTTCTGCTGTCCTTTTGGTCTTCTTAATAATCTTATTTAGTTCATTTCTGGTTGACCTATAATGGTTTAAATTATCTAAACTACTCTCACTTTGTAATCTCTGGTATGCCCTTTTTTTCTCTGAAACTTTATTAGCTATTTCTTGGTTCCACCATAATGGTTTCCTACATTTCTTCCTAATAGACTTCATCGGAATACACTGTTCCTGAACCATGTTTAATATAGTCTTAAAAATATCCCACATCTCATAAGTATTCTTTCCATGGAATTCTATATCCCACCTAATCTGATTTAGCATGCTGCGTAATTTATCGTAATCTCCCCTATAAAAATTTGGAATTTTCGTGGAGTTTGACGTTGTTCTACCCTTAACTATTTGCAAATTAAACCGAACCATCTGATGATCACTGTTTCCCAATGATTCCCCTACACTCAATCCTTGAACTAAGTGATCATCATTTGAAAGAATTAGATCTAATATATTGGCACCCCTTGTTGGCTTATTAACAAATTGGATCAAAAAGTTATCCTCAAAACACTCCATAAACTTACAACTTGCTCTATCTCTTCCTATCATATTTTCCCAGTCTACAGAAGTTAAATTAAAGTCACCAAGAATAACTGTATCTTCTTTGCATCCTTTACTTATTTCCCTAATCATTAACTCATCGATACAATCAGTCTGTCCTGGTGGTCTATAAAAAGCTCCCAAGTGTATTTTCCTATTTTTACCAACCTTAATATCTATCCATAATGATTCACCTTCTCCTTGCTTTATAGAGTTATTTAGATTTGAAGAAATGCTATTTCTGATATAAATAATCAACCCACCACCAGTCCTATCTCTCCTTTGACTAATGTACATAGTATAACCCTCTAGTTCAAATTCACTGACATTATCATTAAATATATTTTCATTAACCCATGATTCAACTATACATATTATATCTATATCTTCATGAATGATATAACTAAATAATTCATCCTTCTTATTTCTAAGACTACGAGCATTTGTGTAAAGACAACTCAGCCCACCTATCCCTGAAGCACCTGAGGGCCTATCTCCTCTGCATCTCCTTTCTCTCTTTCCCCGACCCTGTACTCTTGTATTTCCCTGACCACTATCACTACTCAAGTAGTTTAACCCTAAAGCACTTCCATTAGCCTGCCTACCTTCTACAAATCTGTGTTTGCTTCCTTTCCCTGCCTCACTTTGAGCCATTAAATTTCCCTGACCACTATCAAAACCTAGTTTCCCGCCCCTAAAGACCTAATAACACTATCTAATTCCCGCCACAAAACCTCAACCCCATCTCGGCTCAGATGGAGTCCATCCATCGCATACAAACCCTTATTCCCATAAAACCCACTCCAAACATCTACAAATACCAATCCTGACTCCTCGCACAAACCTTTCACATATTCATTCAACCCCATTGCACGAGACAACCATTCCATCCCCACATCCATTCTGGGAAGCACACCTGAAACAACGCCTTTTACTCTACTTTCACACATCCTTTCAATCAGCCTTTTATACCGCTGTCGTAACTCACAAGTACCCACCTTCTTTACATCGTTTACTCCGACATGTGTAATCACAACTGCTTCCCTCTCACACCCAGACACCAACCTATCATACCTCTCACACACATCATTTACACCAGCACCCGGCAGACAAACTCTCACTCCCTTCCATTTACTTTCATTCAACTTCCTATCTAAATACCTAATCTGAGAGTCACCCATCACAATCACCTCAGTCATTCTCCTATTCTCTCTAGGCCTAGTATTACCCTCCCTCCTGCTCTCACTCACTCGACCTCCTATTCTACTTTCAGGCACGGCCACACCAGACAAATCTCTTTCAAATTCTTCCTCTCTCAGGGCATCAAATCTGTTAGTTAGCCTAACAGGTTTCATGTCCCTCTCATTCACACACCTAACCTGTCCTAACTTATCTATTCTGTTCACTTTCACCCACCACTCATCATCACTTACTGCTTTCTCTCCAGTCCCTGTTCTAGGCCTAACTTCCTCCCTCCTGGTCCCAATCTGACTCTTCAAACGTACACTTGCATCTCTTCTCACTTCAGACACTAAATCATTCAGTCTCAAGCATTCCGCACGTAATCGACTCACCTCCTCAGTCAAAGCACATACACGGCACTCAGACACATTCACTCTCCTCTCTACACCACAGACATCGCACACTACATACACACTACTTTCAAAAGGCATACTCTCTACATCCAAACAGTCAGCCATACTTAAACAAGAACAATAATAGAAACAAAAACTTACAAACAACAAGAATTTGACCCCAATTTGTGCGCGCAAGTTTAAAACCTGCTAATCAAGATGGCCCCGAAGTAAACAAAAGTCACTTTCTCACCAAAACAAAATAACCACAATTTATACAAAATAACCACAATTTAACTTTGTTATATTAACCAAATATATGATCTTATAACTTAATATTTATGTTTATGTCACACACCAAAGTATATCAAATAATCAAAATATTCTGAGAGCTCTACGAAACATGTGCTACCTGTTCGAAGTGGAGTTCCGCAAGGATCTGTTTTGGGTCCCTTGCTATTCTTAATTTATATTAATGATCTTGACATAGGTATAAGTAGTGACCTGAGTAAATTTGCTGATGATACTAAGCTAGGTAACATAACATAAGAACATAAGAACATTAGGGCTGATTCTGATGCTGTTGTAATGCAGGAGGAATTGACCATTCTGTCCAATTGGGCCGAGAAATGGCAAATGAAGTTTAACATAGACAAATGTAGTGTACTTAGTATAGGTAGAAATAATCCATTGAATAGTTATAAATTAAATGGGAGAATTTTAGGGAGGACCGATTGTGAGAGGGACTTGGGTATTTTGGTAAGTTCAGACCTTCGTCCTAGAAAGCAATGCCTAAATGCTAAGAATAAAGCTAATAGGATATTGGGATTCATTAGGAGGAGTGTAAGCTATAGGAGTGCTGAAGTCATTCTAAAACTGTATCTGGCGCTAGTTAGGCCTCATCTAGACTATGCAGCACAATTTTGGTCACCATATTATAAGAAGGATATTGATTTGCTTGAGTCTGTGCAGAGAAGGATGACAAAGATGATTGGTGGGCTAAGGAACTTACCTTATGGTGAAAGGCTCAGAAAACTAAATCTACATACATTGGAAAGGAGAAGAGTCAGAGGGGAATTGATTGAAGTCTTCAAATGGGTAAAAGGATATAATAAAGGGGATCTGGGTAAGGTTCTTATACTTAGTGAACATGACAGGACACGTAGCAATGGGTTTAAGCTTGATAAGTATAGGTTTAGGAAGGAGATTGGGAGGAATTGGTTTACAAGTCGTGTGGTAGATGAATGGAATAGGCTCACTAGACATGTGATAGAAGCCTCCTCTCTGGGTAGTTTTAAGAATAGATTAGATAAATATATGGATGAAGCTGCTAAATGGGACTGACTTTTTTTTATGTACATATGTATATATTTTTCTAAGGAGTGGGGGGATTATATTTTGCGGTTGCATGAATGGACATAATAATCCTCTGGATGCATTTTATGTATATTGTAGATTAGATCTGACGAACTCCTGTAAAGGGTGACAATATTGATGACTTTTCTCTGGTAAGAAATCTTTTGTGTGTTGAATGGAACAGGAGCTGCCAAGTGTAGGCCATGAATGGTCGGTAAAACATTAAATTTTCTGACATTTGAATTTGCACTGCATTTCGGGCATTTTATAGTTTTCTCGATTATGCGCCTCTACAAAAAAAATCTAACGCCGTGATTGGTCACATCTGACGCTACCGTCTGACATAAAACGTATTGTAGCCCAAAATTGTAGCCTATAAACAGCACCACCTACCGTGCGCCCCTAAACTGAAGTGTTACTAAATTCCCTATTATGCCTTCCCATAATAAGAACTTTGCATTTTATAAGGTTAGAAGTCATTTGCCACTTCTAAGCCAAGCTAATAACTTATTTAAGTCATTCTGCACTTTAAAGCTACACAGGAACATAAGAAAAGAAGGAGACTGCAAAAGACCATTCGGTAATACTTCAGATTCGAGGCGCACGGTAGATGGCGCTGTTAGTCGGCTACAATTTTAGGTTACAGCATATCTCTTATGACGTCAGACGGTAGCGTCAGATGTGACAATCACTGTGTTATATTTTTTTTGTTGTTTGGGGGATTTGTAACTTTTAGTTTATTATTTACTAAATATCTGCGCTCTGCTCGTTTATAGTTTTTTTTCTAAGTTATGTAAGGTTTCTTGTTGTCTTTTATTGTTTTTGTTTTGTTTTCGTATTTTTTGTTTACTGCGAACGATAACAGCTTCTTACTGGCAACATCGTAGCTTATAAATAGGACTCGTTTTGCAAATGTTTTTCTTTCGTTATTGTGTTTTCGTGCTTTCCATGTGCTTCTTTGTTATTCGAATTCGGCTTTACTTTGTATGATCGCGAAAAAACTTTTAGATTATCTATAGGCGCATAAACTAATCAAGAAACCTATAAAAGTAAGCATTGTTTGTTATTAGGTTAGGTTTTTCTGCCAGTAAATAGCTGTGGGGAGAAAAACCCCTCAGTAAATTCAAGGGGACTGCTCGTGGGGGAGATATCACTGCAGGTGGACCACCCTGCGATGATCCTGAGTTTCAATCAATTGGGGGGGGGTCTGGGGGGCTGCGCCCCCCAGTATATATTCATATACAAAAGAATACTCCGATATTGTTCACAGCTGACGCTACCATCTGACGTCATAAGAGATATGTTGTAGCCCAAAATTGTAGCCGACTAACAGCGCCATCTACCGTGCGCCCCGAATCTGAAGTGTTACCTTTTGTTGCAATAAAATATATGTAAACGAAAACAGTAAGCAACAGCAGTGCCGTTTCAAACAATTAGCGCATAGGTACATTTTTCGCGGGTTCCCATTTAAGTTTAAAAGACATTTGTTCAAATTTCATATTTTTTCGTAATTAAGCGTTTTGCGTGGTTACCTTTTGCGTAAGTATTGTTTGTCATTAGGTTACCATATTTTTTCTGCCAGTAAAAAGCTTTTGTTGTTGCAGTGAAACATAAAATAGGAAAAAAACCAGTAAATTCAAGGGCACTGCTCGTGGGGGATATATCACTGCGAGGGGACCACCCTATGATGATCCTGAGTTTCAATCAATTGGTGGATCTGGGGGTGCAGCCCCCCCAGTATATACTCATATACAAAAAAATATAACGCTGTAATTGTTCATATCTGAAGCTACCGTATAACGTCATAAGACATATATTGTAGCCTATAAACAGCGCCACCTACCGTGCGCCCCGAAACTGAAGTGTTACCGGGAATTTAACTATGAAAAGGATGGGCATTGGCTGAATTGAGTTGAGGATGAGGACTTAGTAGATAGGTCACTGAAGTGTTCAAAGCAGTGTATGAGGCAAAAAATATAGCAAATAGGGTGCTAGGATACATTAACAGGAATGTCAGCTACAAGAGTAAAGAGGTTATCCTTAAACTCTATAACTCGTATGTCAGGCTACATTTAGAGTACTGTATACAAGCATGGTCACCGCATTTTAGACATGACATCGGTAAATATGTAGATTATCGGCGCGAACGATGGGACGTACTATTTCGTCTGTGTTCCAAAATGTTTCGTTTTTGGAGTACATTTAAGTTGACCGCTCGTGTGGGGGTAAACACAATGGGGGACTACACTACGATGATCCTGAGTTTCATTAAATTGGAAGGGGGTCTGGGGGGCATAGCCCCCCAGAATATAATCCTAATTGTTTATAGAATAATAATTCGAAAAGGACTCAAACGCGCATGAATATTCACACAAATTTTTTTTCGGCCGGGCCGCTAATCTACATATTTACCATGTTCTCATTTGAGAGGTGTGAGGGGAGATATGATTGAGCTTTTTAAAATCTGCTCTGGAATGGATAAGTCGGATTTTAGCAAGTTATTTGAGTTGGAAGGTAGTAATTGGACTAGGGGTGACCACTTAAAAATTAAGAAACAAAGGTGCAGGTTGGATGTTAGATAGTATTTTTTTACCAATAGAGTGGTAGATAATTGGACTAGTTTGCCATCTGAGACGGTAGACAGTCCAAACTTGAATGTTTTCAAATGCAGATTAGATGATTATATGGGGAGGGAGGGTTAACTTTGGGGGGTATTCTGGACTCATTCCTGTGAATGCCACTTTTTATTATTGATTTGGATTTTGAAGTGTTTTGATGATGATGCTTTTTGTTTTTGACACATTCCTGTGTATGGTTAGAATTCTGATTCGTCACTATTTTTTTTCCCTCGTTTCTTGTTTCTATCGTAATTTTATTTGTTCACACTATTCGATTACTCTTTATTTTGTCTCGATTGTTGTTTCTCCCGTTATTGTGTCGCTTCAGCCACTCTACTTATATAGTTAATTGGCTTTTCTCCCATTATTGTGTCGCTTAGCCACTATGATTGATAGGTTAACGATTCTTGCCCTCAATGGAACTGCTACCAATGTTTCTCAAAACACCCTTACTCACATTAATGAATGGGAATTTCTCGTTCCCGCCGCCACACTAAACGTGGTTTCCGTTTAGCTCCTGCTCTTAGAAAACTTTTTTACTTGAATGATTCTTCTTCACCTGCCCCTTCACCCGTTCTCTCAGCGTCTCTCCTCAATGTCAGAAGCCTCCCGAAGAAGGCTGACTACATTCATGACCTGCTCGTTAACACTCGAATCACTCCTTGGACTCACGGAAACTTGGCTTGCCCCTTCTGCTTGCTGTTTAAATCTCGCTACCCCTGATGGTTACGTCCACTCCCATACCTCCCGTAACTCTCACGGTGGTGGGGTTGCTCTCATTCACAGTGCCTCCTTCCCTCTGAATAATCTGCCCTCTCCCCTCTTCTTTCTTTTGAGGCGCTCATCAATGTATTTGATTGTCGTAGAATGACTCCCGACGATACCATATATTACACTATTCGTTGAGGGAACTTCCTTAATTATCTTTAGAGTGCGTTTTACTGTCTGGCGGCCGATATTATGTATCTTCAAAATGCTTAAGAAGTGGAACTGAGCTCAAGGATAATAATATTGCTATCATTAATAAAATAGTTTTATTAATAATAACTATAAACAATACACAAAAACGGAAAATATTGACATAAACAGAATGGAAAGGGTCGTGGAGACTCGGGCTAATCCAAGGATTTAAGGGATTAAAAAAGGTAAAACAAATATAGAGTTAAAGAGATGGGATGGTTCGATAAACAATTTAAAGCACAGGATAGAATTGACAAAAGGGATCAATACTCCAAAGGTGACGTTTGGCTTACGTAACTTTTCATTAGGGTGCAGTGGAAGGTACTTGAAGGAATATTCGGTCCGCTGGCGAGTTCCAGCCGAAGGGGGGGAATAAAAGGATCCTGACGAGGCGTCTTGGAAAGGAGAACCGTTACTCGACGAACGGCTTGAAGAACAATGGCTGTTCTACTTTGTTCTCTTCTGAACAAAGGGGGGAATGAGAACCGTCTCTTGTCTACGGGCTCAAGAACAATGGCTGTTCTAATGTTGTTCTCCTTGAACAACAGGGGGGGTGAGAACCGTTTCTTGGCGAAGGGCTCCAAACGAACAATGGCTGTTCTAATGCTGTTCTCCTTGAACAACAGGGGGGGGGGATGAGAACCGTTTCTTGGCGAAGGGCTCAAAACGAACAATGGCTGTTCTAATGCTGTTCTCCTTGAACAACAGGGGGGGGATGAGAACCGTTTCTTGGCGAAGGGCTCAAAACGAACAATGGCTGTTCTAATGTTGTTCTCCCTTGAACAACAGGGGGGGGGGAAGAGAACCGTTTCTTGGCGAAGGGCTCAAAACGAACAATGGCTGTTCTAATGTTGTTCTCCCTTGAACAACAGGGGGGGGGAGCCTTGGGACTTGGCGTCGGAAAGGCTCGAACCTTTGGCACTCAAGGAATATTGTCCTCCTTCTGGACAAGTGATGGTGAATCTCGAGGTCGAGGTCCCTTGGCGCACAAAGGGAGAGAGGGTCGTGGTGATGTTTCGCGACGAAAATCTGGATCTCCAATCTGATCTTAGTGGTAAAGTTTCCATATAAATAGCCAGGACATCTCCTTGGCGTGGGGGAAAAGGGAGTGAAAGCTTGGAGGGAACGCACAGCCGGGCCGGAGAAAAATGCCTTATCTGTTCATAAGCCTAACTCGATCTGGCGAGGTCGGCGTATGGGGGCGAACGGGGGGACGATAACCTCCTTGTTTAAACATTGGCATCCGGTAGCTGAGATAAGACTCCAAGCCTCGAATCGAAGATGCACGTGGGCAGCATCGTGGTTTTAAATAATACGGGGTAGGAGTTGAAATTAAACGCAGCTTCAACACGTTCTATCACACCCCTCCATTCCAGGGGAAGTTGTCACTTCGAAAAAAAAAGAGAGAAGGGACAACGATAGAGCTCCGTTGTGGGGAACTCGTTTTCTTGTACCAACCGTACCTTCCTGCACCTAACTAGTATTACCTCAATACATATGATCATTTTGATCTTTAGATTACAGGGGAAAATAACCTTTAATACAACTTAATCAGAGAGAAAAAAAAGGGCATGGAACAATGAAATGATATAAACTTAGTACATACGGGACAAAATAATTTATACGTAAATTAATAAGAACAAATATATATACATACCAAAAATAGACATTGAGCGTTACAAAATTCAGACATATACATTAATTAATTATATTACAAAAGAATCTTAAATTAAGTCGTACAAGACGGTATATACCTACATGGAGATACTAATCCTATGAATACAATTATTCTACGCTATTCGGTAACGCATTTCTACTGAGGGCGTCAGCGACCTGGTTATCGGGACGTTTTATCTAATTTATTTTAAACTGATACTCTTGCAAGAGTAAACTCCAGCGCATGATGCGGCCGTTTGAGTGTCTCAAATTCCTGATATAGGCTAACGGACGGTGGTCGGTTCCTATTTGAAATTCTTTACATATCAAGTACAGCTTGAATTTGTCTATGACCCAGATAATTGATAGAGCTATCTTTTCTCTAGTGGCATATCTCTTTTCGCGTGGTAATAATTGACGACTAGCATATGCAACTGGATGACCCGTTCTGTCATCCACGTATTGAAGGAGTACACCTCCAATGCCCTCGTTGATCACGTCGGTCTTAACCCCAAAGGATTTTTCCGGGTTGGGCAACTTTAAAATGGGGGCAGAAATGAACTTACTTTTGAGCTGATTAAAATGGGAAACAGCGACATCATTCCAACGTAAACGATCGGGGAAATTCTTTTCCGGAAGGGGGCATAGGGGGGCCAAAATTGCAGCGAAATTCGGAACAAATCGCTGATAGGGAGAAGCTGATCCTAGGAACGATCTTAATGGCTTCTTTGTAATCGGGAGGGGCATGTGGGCGATTGCCTTAATCTTGTTCTCGTGGGGACCTAACTTGCTTTGTCCTATTTTGAAACCCAAATATTTGATGGTTTCGTGAGCAAAATGCCATTTGCTGGGGCCAATGCTGAGGTCATTTTTACGCAGTCGCTCAAAAAGAGCTAATAGGGCGGGTAAATGGTGATTCCATTTAATTAGTTCTTGTAGCTGACTCTTCGGACGTGGTGTCAGCTGCGCGTCACTATCCAGGTCAGAGGGTTCTAAAGACTCGCCTGGTAGGGAAGGAGGAGGGTAATCGGCATCAGGTTGGATGCACACTGTCTGGATTACATTAAGGGACTCCGCGGGGCAATCCTCTTCAAGCGCCGATGCTTCGTCCAGTTCTACGAAGGTATCTCCACGGGCGCGTTGGGGGTTCTTTTTTTCTTGGGGTCCAGGGACAGTCTCCGTGTCCTTGTCTGGGGCCTTATCACCTAAGGGTGTTAGTGATTCACACTCCTCTTTTGCCGTCCTAAAGTCCTGGTTAGGGGTCTCCGAGAAATCGGACGGTATCGGGGTTCTGATGGGACGGGCTCCTGGGCTTCTTTCTTATCTCGGCCTTGAGGAAGGGCGGCCTGAAACACAGGGTCGAAACTTACTTGGGGGCTCTGTCCTATAAGTACGGAACAGAATTTTATGGGTGCTACAATGACTTCAGCCCAGCCATTATAATATTGACACTGCAGGTAACATCTAGCGACGGGGAATCTGTTCGCCCGCCCAAGTTGGTCATGTACCACCGCAAATTTTTCGTGGTTAGAGGCCACTGGGAGGAGTTCGTCGGACACGATGAAGCACGTACATCCTGTGTCCCTGACGAGAGTCGATACTCGACAGCTGTCCACGCTGCCCTCCTCATATTTCAAAGTTCCCGATGAACTTTTACCAAAAACAAAATTTACCTGGTGGCCTGACGGAGGGGGAGAAGTTTCTGCTTGGGTCTGCACCACCGGGGGAGCCGGGGTCGCATTAATCTGGTGAACTTGGTGGGCTGGTCCGCTTTTAAGCCTAGAATTTTGGGGGCAATTCCAGCTCATGTGGTTTTCTACACCACAGGTGAAGCATATGGTTGGTCGCTTCGGGAAGAGAGATGGAGGAGAAGTCTTAACGGGATGTTTAGAGTCCCGTTGTTGGTTTTGGGGAAAGAAGTTTTGGGGTTTTACGGGGCTCGGAAACTTTGTCAGCTTCCCTGGGAAGGAGCGCGAGTCCGTCCTTCTTTCTTCTCGTTGGATTTCTTTTTCTCGTTCTTCTCGTTGTATTTTTCCTTCTCGTTCTTCTCGTTGGATTACTCTTTCCCGTTCCTCTCTTCCTCTTTCTTTTTCTACCTTTTTTCTTTGAACTTCTGCTTTAATCCGAGCTAATTCAATCTGAAGCTCAGCTTGTCTTATCCGTTCCTCTCTTTCTCTTTCTTCTCGTTGTATTTCTCTTTCTTCTCGTTGTATTTCTCTTTCTTCCTCTTTTCTTTGTATTTCTCTTTCTTCCTTTTTTCTTTCTCTTTCTTCCTCTTTTCTTTGTTTTTCTCTTTCTTCCTCTTTTATTTGCTCCTCTTGAATGTACTCAATTAGTTCTTTTCCGGAGAGTCCACAGGACTCTCCTTGCGCTTTAAAGATTTCAAACTGAGTCATCTTTGCACTTGGGGGCGCACTAGTCAACCAACTAAAATTCCTCGCAACAAGAATTATGCTTCTATAGAATTAGCCTACCTAAATATGGGCACTGAACTATTCGTACTTGGCTTCTCAATCTAAATAACCACTGACTAAAATCACAAAAAAAAACATAAACAAATTATTATAACCGTTCCTTGAGCTACTCCAGCTTCTAAAGTTTTAAAAAAAAAGGGGGGGATAGCAATCGTTAAAACAAAAGGGAACTACTATATTCTATTGTTATAACGAATAACACTATGCTTTACTCGACTGAGACCAGTGTTTGCAAAGATTTAGCGTTAAACCTTACACACCTGATACCAAATATAAATAGTATATATATATATATGTCGTAGAATGACTCCCGACGATACCATATATTACACTATTCGTTGAGGGAACTTCCTTAATTATCTTTAGAGTGCGTTTTACTGTCTGGCGGCCGATATTATGTATCTTCAAAATGCTTAAGAAGTGGAACTGAGCTCAAGGATAATAATATTGCTATCATTAATAAAATAGAGTTTTATTAATAATAACTATAAACAATACACAAAAACGGAAAATATTGACATAAACAGAATGGAAAGGGTCGTGGAGACTCGGGCTAATCCAAGGATTTAAGGGATTAAAAAAGGTAAAACAAATATAGAGTTAAAGAGATGGGATGGTTCGATAAACAATTTAAAGCACAGGATAGAATTGGCAAAAGGGATCAATACTCCAAAGGTGACGTTTGGCTTACGTAACTTTTCATTAGGGTGCAGTGGAAGGTACTTGAAGGAATATTCGGTCCGCTGGCGAGTTCCAGCCGAAGGGGGGGAATAAAAGGATCCTGACGAGGCGTCTTGGAAAGGAGAACCGTTACTCGACGAACGGCTTGAAGAACAATGGCTGTTCTACTTTGTTCTCTTCTGAACAAAGGGGGGAATGAGAACCGTCTCTTGTCTACGGGCTCAAGAACAATGGCTGTTCTAATGTTGTTCTCCTTGAACAACAGGGGGGGTGAGAACCGTTTCTTGGCGAAGGGCTCCAAACGAACAATGGCTGTTCTAATGCTGTTCTCCTTGAACAACAGGGGGGGGGGATGAGAACCGTTTCTTGGCGAAGGGCTCAAAACGAACAATGGCTGTTCTAATGCTGTTCTCCTTGAACAACAGGGGGGGGGATGAAAACCGTTTCTTGGCGAAGGGCTCAAAACGAACAATGGCTGTTCTAATGTTGTTCTCCCTTGAACAACAGGGGGGGGGGGAAGAGAACCGTTTCTTGGCGAAGGGCTCAAAACGAACAATGGCTGTTCTAATGTTGTTCTCCCTTGAACAACAGGGGGGGGGAAAGCCTTGGGACTTGGCGTCGGAAAGGCTCGAACCTTTGGCACTCAAGGAATATTGTCCTCCTTCTGGACAAGTGATGGTGAATCTCGAGGTCGAGGTCCCTTGGCGCACAAAGGGAGAGAGGGTCGTGGTGATGTTTCGCGACGAAAATCTGGATCTCCAATCTGATCTTAGTGGTAAAGTTTCCATATAAATAGCCAGGACATCTCCTTGGCGTGGGGGAAAAGGGAGTGAAAGCTTGGAGGGAACGCACAGCCGGGCCGGAGAAAAATGCCTTATCTGTTCATAAGCCTAACTCGATCTGGCGAGGTCGGCGTATGGGGGCGAACGGGGGGACGATAACCTCCTTGTTTAAACATTGGCATCCGGTAGCTGAGATAAGACTCCAAGCCTCGAATCGAAGATGCACGTGGGCAGCATCGTGGTTTTAAATAATACGGGGTAGGAGTTGAAATTAAACGCAGCTTCAACACGTTCTATCACACCGATTCCACCCCTTCTCTAACTATCTTAGTCCTCTACCGCAGCCCCCCCCCCCCAGCTCCTCTCTCGAGCTTTTTCTTGATGAATTTAGTAACCTCCTCGCTGGCATCTTCCCTACTGGTTCTCTGCTAATCCTCAGTGATTTCAACCTTCCTGGCCACAATCTTAATTTCAAAGCCTTTTCTGAAATCCTTGATCTCTTCTCCCTCACCCAACACGTTTCTTCCCCCACCCACTCTCACGGTAACATTTTAGACCTTGTAATCTCTGACTGTCTTATTTCCAACCTGACGACTACAAATTTGTCCAATGCTATATATGATCACTTCCTTATCAACTTCAACTTCTCTATCCCATTCCATATACCTCCCCAGCTGTCTCATAATCCTAAGCCTTTCCGTCGACTTGCCTCCATTGATATTCCCTCCCTTTTTAATGATGTGGCCTCCAAACTTACTCCCATTGATGCTTCTGCATCTCCTGACCAGATTCTCTCTTCTTTGGAGCAACCCCTTCTCACTTGTCTGGATGCCCACTCTCCCCTTGTCACCCCTTCGAACTCCCGTTGTCACCGTGCCCCTTGGTACTCTATGGAACTCCTCCGTGCTAGGCAGTCCATGCGTGCCCATGAAAGAGTCCTTAGAAAGGCTCGCACCCGTGGGCAAGACACGACCCCTCTCTCGCTGGCGCTCTGACTTGCGACAGCTTCCTACGTGGCGAAATTAAAATCTGCTCGTGAAGCCTACTCACGTTATCTGGTTACTGATAATAGGAATGATCCCCGTACCGTTTTCCGCCTGCTCTCCCGTCTTACTTCCCCAGCCCAGGTCTCCCCACCAACTAGCCCTGCTACTCTCTCGAATTTCTTCGCAGATAAGGTCACTAACCTCCCTGCCTCTCTCCCTCATCCTTCTGTCCCGGCTCCTGCCATTCTCCCTGACTTCCAGCCTCAGCCGCTTATCGTTTTTCCAGCTGTGACCGCGTTGGAGCTTACAGCCCTGCTCTCGCGTTCTAAGAAATCGGGCTCCCCAAAGGACATTTTTCCGCCTAAACTGTTATGTAAAATTCTGCCTGCTATCCTCTCAACGCTTCTTCGCCTGTTCAACACTTCACTTGCAACTGGTCTTGTTCCCTCTTCCTTCAAACGTGCCCACATCCGTCCGATTCTTAAAAAGCCTCAACTGAACCCCACTGACCCTTCCAATTATCACCCGATTTCGCAACTTCCTTTCCTCTCTAAGGTTCTGGAGAGAGTGGTTGCTTCACGCATCAACAGTCACATGGTGGCCTGTAACATTGATGAAACCTATCAATCTGGTTTCAAGTCAGGTCCTTCCACAGAAACCGCCCTTCTCAATGTGTCCGATTGCTTACGAAGAGCCGCGGACAGGGGTTGTGCCTCCATCCTCGTTCTACTCGACCTCTCCTCTGCCTTCGATCGTCTCCACTCTTTCCTTGGCATATCAGGCACCGTGTTTGACTGGTTTCGCTATTACCTCTCGTCTCGTACCCAATCCGTTGTGATTGACGACGTTTCATCCGACTCTACCCCCATTCGCTTTCGACTGCCACAAGGATCTGTCCTTGGTCCTCTACTATTTCGTATCTACCTTCTCCCTCTTAATTCCCTTTTCCGTAATCTCGGTCTATCCTTCCACCTATATGCTCCTCCATTTCTGACTGGCTCTCTACCAACTTCCCCAGGCTTAATCACTCCAAAACTGAGGTCCTCCTCGTCGGCACCCCTGCTCTTGTCAAAAAATCTAAATCTCTCTTTCCCTCGCTTACTCTGGGCGGTAATACTATCATTTTTTTCTGACTGCGTTAGGAATCTGGGTGTTGTTTTTGATGAGCATCTCTCCTTTAAACCTCATATCCGTAATGTCAGCAAATGCTCTCTATGTTTCCTTCGTAACTTCTCTCGCATTCGCTCTCACTTTGATCGCCAAAGTCTTGAGATTGCTGTTCATGCCTTCATCACCTCACGCCTTGACTACTGTAACTCTCTGCTTGTGAATCTGCCATCCTCCTCTATCCGCCCCCTTCAACTGGTACAGAACTATGCCTCCGGCTTCTCCTCCGTCGCCCTCGCTTCTCTCCCTCGAAACCTTGCTGCATGAACTGCACTGGCTCCCTGTCAGATCCCGTACTCACTTCAAGATACTTCTCTTCACATTTAAGGTTCTACACAACAAGGCCCGGTCTTACCTCTCTTCTGCCCTCTCGCCACGCCATGTCCCTCGGGCTCTTCGGTCATCACATGCACCTCTTTTGAATATTCCTCGTCCATCCCTCTGCTCAATGGGGGACTGCTCCTTCTCAATCAATCTGCGCCCCGAAGTTGTGGAATACTCTTCCTGCTGAAATCAGGTCTTCTCCCTCTCTTACCACATTTAAGCGTCTCCTGAAAACGCATCTTTTCAGTATTACCTTCTCCCCCTTCTTGAATTTCCATTGAATTTACATTCTCATCTCAGCACAACGTGCGCTCTGGGAAGGCTTCAGGCCTTGAAGAGCGCATTACAAAAGACTTTTTTTTATTATTATTATCTGACACAATCCTATGGATTGTTTAAATTGTATATTGTAGATGCATGATCTGACACAATCCTATGGATGCATTTTGTGGGTGGGTTTTGACAAATGTAGATAACCTTTGATAGGCCCTGGTGGCTTTTGTCATCCGTGAAATTATGTTATGTTTATTAGCCTTGTTCATTTCTCATCTTCCACACACTGCAAAAATTTCTTTTTTGCTCTTACTATTTTAATTCTCTTATCATCAATATATTTTTTTCTACACTCAAATCCTCCCACTTTTCTCTTCCCAACTCTATTGCCAATTCTTCTTTCAATTTCTCTTTCTCTAGACTGTGTCCTACACATTCCACTATCAAATGTTCTATAGATTCTCTCTGCCCCGATAGGCACCATTTGCATCTATCTTCTCCTCCATCCATCTGTATGTCCTCCCATTTACCTCCAAGGAATCCAGTCCGTGCCTTGAATAGTAGCTGGCTTGCAAAACTCCCATCATACATATTCTCGATGCAAGGCTATTTATTGCCTGTATACATTCAGGCTTCTTTCCATTTATTCCTCTTCTCCAGAGACTTTCTCCTGAATTTACTATTTTTTGTTTAACTTTCCTTTTGCTCTTGTATTATATATAGATTGCTTCTAATTCATATTTCGTATCCACTCTCATTACCTCTTTACGCCACTCAGTCCTATCGTAGGCAGAAGAAAATCTGCATAGATAGAGACTGCCCACGTCTCTATTGCCATCCCTTGCAGTCTCAATTTATAGTTGCTTCCATCCTTGCCACCCTCTCCTTATACCTACTCTAGCCCATTTATCCTCTTAGTACTTCTACTGCTACATAGGGATTGACCTCTAGTGCAATTCTTGCCACTATTATATATTAAAAATCATTAGCGCTAAATTGGCAACACTGTGGATAACACGGAGAAACACAACCATATCTTATTTATAATTAAGCATTTGTAACGATGTATTGAATTGAGCGAAACAAATTCCTTTTTCCAAAATCATTTTAATTCTAAGAATGGAATCTAAAAGTTCAAGGTGTAGCAGCTCTGCACGTGAGTCAAAGATGAAAGCGCCCGGAATCGTTTTTCACTTTTCCTTTTGTGGGTGTATCTGCATATATATATATATATATATATATATATATATATATATATATATATATATATATATATATATATATATATATATATCAATTAAAATTTATGTTATTGTTTCTTAATTATTATATATTCGTAAAAAAAGTCTTAAAAAAACAATTAGGAACATTTACACGCACGTACTAACGCTTCCAAATATTCCGCATGGGAGACAAAATTTTCACTTGTTCTCTAGCCAGCACCAAGCATCAAGGTTAGTTGGATTCTTTCTCCATTTGATCCTTAAGTTTTACAAACAAAAACACTGTCTAATTCCTTATATTTCCTTTCCAGACTCATACATTTCCTCATTAAACCATCGTGATTTCAATTTTTACATTTCAATTATTTACAATTACATTTCAATTAGTTACAATTACATTTTAATTAGTTACCTTGATACCATTACCCTTGTTACCTATTTACCATTACCTTCTTTGTCTATTTACCATTACCTTGTTACCTACTTACCATTACCTATCTACCTTACACCAAGTTTAGTCACGACGAAAATTCGGTATTAAATTTATGTTTATTTTGTATAATTAAATTCAAATTCACCCAATATAATTTCGAATATGTTCCATTCCTTTTAATCTAGAATAATATATATTTTGTTCTATCCTCGTATGTCATCCATTCCTGAACGATTTCGTGTCCAACCATTAAGCCTAACTCCGCCATAAGCTTAGCCGCTCGAGCCTTTTTTTATGATTCAATAACTCTCCTCAAAAACTTATAGATATAGATTTGTTGTGAAGTATCTATCTAGGTTAACACCACGATGGCCCTATTTCAATAAATTGGTGCCCAGATCACGGAGGGGAAGCGTTAGCCCTTGGATAACATTTCCAAACTGGTTCTCTTCATTTCTTCATTCATGCTCCGCTTCTAGGAGGGGGGTTGTGTAGCGTACAAGAAGTACAGGCGAGCGTTTTAAAAGCTTTGCTTGAATAAGGTTTTTTTTAGACTCAGGATAGCCGAGTGGATTCGCCGATAGCTAACAGTGGTCCAGCGAGGCGGTAAGCTGTTCGCAACTCCCATACTCTATAATTTTTTCTTTGCCCATTTTCCTACTCTATCTACAATGGTGCCCAGAACCCGCGTAATCGACTTGCTGGACAGTCCTTCCAGGCGCATCCTGGTTGACTATTCATTGCCTGACTGTCCTCGTCCACTCATTCCTCTCGCTTACCGTCGGCACATTTTTGACCAAATTCACGGTCTCTCCCATCTTGGTATTTGAGCAACTCGCAAACTCATTACACAACGTTATGTATTGCCAGGTACGAACGCCGACGTAGCCAAATAGACCCACGCATGTTTGCCGTGTCAACGCGCAAAGGTTCAACCCCACACAAAGACCCTTCTGACTGCTTTTCCTCTTCCATCGGCATGTTTTGACGCTGTTCACATCGATCTGGTAGGCCATCTGCCCTTTTCGCGTGATTGCACATATCTTATCACCATGATCGACCGTTTTACTCGTTGGCCAGAGGCAGTTCCTATCTCGGGCATAAGAGCTTCCACTTTAACTCGAGCTTTCGTCTCAGCATCGGTTGCTCGTTTTGGTG
Organism: Ceratothoa steindachneri; assembly: GCA_963969495.1. NCBI lineage: Eukaryota > Metazoa > Arthropoda > Malacostraca > Isopoda > Cymothoidae > Ceratothoa > Ceratothoa steindachneri. Next base: position 69,247,156 of record OZ018338.1, on the reverse strand, counting down.
TTCCCTCAACGATCATGACTGATCGTGGTAGCCAATTTGAATCCCACCAATGGGATGCACTAATGTCAGTTCTTGGCTTTTAAAGTCTTCGTACCACTAGCTATCAGCGCCAAAGCAAGGCCAAGGTCGAGCGGTTGCACAGTACTCTCAAGGCAAGCTTACGACCCACTGATCCCAGCATCACTTGGGTGGAAAAGCTACCCTTAATTTTCCCAGGTATTTGTGCATCCTTGAAAGAGGATTTGGTTTGCTCTGCGGCGGAACTTGTCTATGGTACTCAACTTCGTCTTCCTGGTCAATTTTGTTCTTCTTCTGACCGTCCTCTACCATCTTATGTTCATCCTGCTGCATACGTACGTAATTTAGTACGGGCGATGTCTGAAGTTAAGCCGACTGCCCCAAAAGTGCCTGCTCATCCGAAACCTTTCGTGCCATAGGAGATGACAACTTTTTCTCACGTTTTGTCCGTCGCTGCTCAACTTGCTCTTGCAACCAGTCTATGAAGGGTCCTTTATCGTCATCTCGAGGAAGCCAAAATTCTTTGTACTACAGTTTGACAACAAGCAGGATACTGTTTCCATCGATCGCCTGAAACTCGGCTTTATAGCCGCCGTTCACTTTGAATAGCCACTGTCTTCTGCTCCCCCTATGACTGTTAGTGATCCAGTGGTTTCTTATACTTTTCTTCAAAACATTCCTACAAACCATTCTCCAACACCCAATTCTCCTTCCCGATTGCTGAGGCAATCGGGAACAGAACGGATGTCCTTCGTCCCGCTTGCCCTCGCGCACGACAGTCTTTCGCCGCAATTGATTGGGACTGCCAGTCAATTGTGTCCCCATGCTCGAAATCAGCCACATGGCACCGTTACACGTTCTGGCCGCTTTAAATATTTTTGTGGATGGGCGAGTAATCTTGGGAGGGGAGGAAGGGGCGGGGGGAGTATTTGTAGCAGATCTGCCATTTTGTGAGTTATATATATATATATATATATATATATATATATATATATATATATATATATATATATATATATATATATATATATATATGTAAATTTATCTTATTTTTCTTAATTATTATATATTTGTAAAAAAAGTCTTCAAAAACAATTGCCAACATTTTTACAACATTTACACGCACGTACTAACGCTTCCAAATATTCCGCATGGGAGACAAAACTTTCACTTGTTCTCTCGCCAGCACCAAACATCAATGTCAATTAAATTCTTTCTCCATTTCATCCTTAAGTTTTCAAAAAAAAACCACTGTCTAATTCCTTATATTTCCTTTCCAGACTCATACATTCCCCCTTTTAGCCATCGTGATTTCAATTAGTTACAATTACATTTTAATTAGTTACCTTGATACCATTGCCTTATTACCTCTTTACCATTACCTTTTTTTATTCCTAAGTTTAGTCTTTGTTGATGTTACTGTTGAAAATACCCTTTCTACATTTGCATTGCTTAGTGGTAAACTGCTTTAAAGCACATGTTGCTAAATCCCTTGTATAATCTCTTACATTATAATGATGGGAGATCATCGAAAATAGTCAACACAGATGAGCAATTATATACCGAGTCGAGAATACGCAAGTCTACAACCAGTTAATGAGGCAAACACAACACACTCCACAACCTACAAAGAGCGCGTTTACTAACCAACCTCACCTCTCAAACACAACGGAACGAATGCGCTCCCACCCTCGCTACTTACGATGAAGACAAAATAAAACAAAAAAGATATCTGCCGATAATTCTAGAAACTAACACATCTTGTAAGCTCAGATTCAAAGGTGAAAACATTTTTCCATTGAATGTTAAGCATTTGTCTCCATTGATTTTCAAGAATATCCAATTTAGACCGATCTGCTAGTTCAGTTCACCAATCATGATGATGGGCATAATGTGGTCAGGGATCCCACGCATGAAAATCTCCGTTAGAAGCGAGTAAAAAAGATCTGACGAAGCGCCCTTCGCCCTGATTGATTCTTTCAGATCAGATACTCAAGAAAACGCGTGTGACGCCCATCACCCATTTGTCGAGTATTTAGCAGTTTCCTCATTTTCCCCTTCTATAATCTCTAATAATGGTCAAGTGATTCCCCTACCTCATCATCATCTAACCTCAAACACAATCTCCTCTACCTCCCCCATATCTCCATCTCTTTCCAGATTGCTGCCACTTCCTCTTTTGTTGCAGGAAACCTCGTCGTCAGAGCTGTCCAGTCAGGAGACCATCCCTCCACCTCTGGTCACCCCGCAACCAGCAAGCCAGGCACAGAACGTCACACTATCGCCAGACGCCAGCTCTGAGAGGTCACCCAAACGGATCACCATCAATCCGTCCACTCTTGCTAGTCACAGTGCCTCGCCCGTATTTTGTGCCATTCCCAGCAATCGTAGCCAGCCCACCGCCGTCGTCACACTGTATGGTCGCATTGTCAGAAGGCCTCGTAGATATCTGGATTAACGTAATATTTTTTTTGTAACGGTTTGGGTAACTCTTTTGGGGGGTAAGTATTGTAGCAGCTGACATCTTTGCAAGCTCCTACAATGTGTTACGGGCAGGGTTAAGTCCCACAACACTAAAGAAAATAATAAGAACCTCGTTATGAACACGAGGTTCTAGAACGCCAATTATAGGCTAAGCTGGACTCTATGCCAGTCTTAAGAAACCCCAAATGTGTATAGACAGTTAAGTAACAATGATAAGTTACATTAATAGCTTAAATCAGAGTTCAAATTATATATAGCATAGCCTAGTATTGGTAAGGCTAAACAAAGAATATAGAAAATTAATATATTAAGGTTATAAATGAATATATGTGGTTTGGAGAAACATGAATATCATATTTGCAGTTTATACAATACGTACAAATAAAAAATCTTAATAGTACTTAACACACGTTAAAAGAGAGGTCTAAAGTACATATGCGCCAAACTTGACAACTATAAGAGACTCACGTTGCAGTAGTAGTGCACTGAATAATCACACAAAACAATAGAGCATATTAATTGAATAGTTAAACAAAAGCTACAGCAAATCAATTCCAGTAGTTACACGTTAAGTGGTTGGAGGTGAACTGCCTAAAATTGGGGAACTTTAAACTTAAATAAGTATTGGTAGCAAGTTAGTTGGTTGTGTGGGAGGAGGTTAGTCAGCTGTATTATGGGTAATCCCTAAAGGAGTTGGAGATTGTTGTTTCGATATTACATATACATTACAAATAAATATATTAAACATTACAAATATTTACACAATTACGTAAATATATACATTACAATTACATAAATTTACATAATGAATCCTTTTAACTATTAGTATACATAACACTTCCCCCACTGAGAGATTTATAAGTGAAATGCAATAAATCAAATAACTATTATCAAACTGAAACTAGAGAATTAAAAGTTAGATGCAATAAATCAAATGCTAAATCTAACTTAAACTTAAGAATTAACTGAACTCAATTTCTGGATAGCATATCTGCAATATTATTATTTTTCTCCTTTATGTGATGAATATTTATCTTATATGGTTGAAATGCTAAAGACCATCTCATTAGACGTTGGTTAGAATTTTTTATCTTATGTAGGAATTTGGGGGGATTATGGTCAGTATAGACATCAATAGGAAGCCCTGAACCATTTATATATACATTGAATTTGTCTATGGCAAATAATAAAGCATAACATTCTTTTTCAATAGTACTGTATTTTTTTTGATAGGGCTTAAACTTACAAGAAGAATAACATACTGGATGCAATGCATGATCGCTACGTTGCAATAACACTCCACACACCCCATCATCACTAGCGTCGATCTGAATGATGAATGGCCGATCATACCGGAGAGACTTCAGAATGGAGGCGTTGGTAAGAAGGCCACGGATCTTCGTAAATACCTCTTGACACTCTTGAGTCCATACAAACTTTTTCTTGGGACTCACAAGGTCTGTCAGACGTCCATCGAGGTCAGCAAAGTTGGAGACGAACCTCCTGTAGTATTCTGCCATGCCTAGGAAGTGCACCAGTGCCTTACGGTCTTGAGGATTTGGTAGTGACGTTATGGCTTCCACCTTGGCTGAGACAGGGCTAACCTCCCCTTGCCTAACCACATGTCCCAGGAAGACAACGTTGGCATACCCGAACTCACTTTTAGCAAGGTTCACGGTGAGACGAGCTTCTGAGAGGTTGCGAAACAGGGCATGTAGTTGACAGGGTTCTCTGGTTTTCCAGTCAACTTGTGTGTTGAAATCACCTATGACGATATACACTCTGTCTTCGACAAGTTCTCCTAGTAGCTGGTACAGATCTCTGTCCTTTTCAACGAGTTGGGCAGGAGGTCTATAAAGCACCAGGGTCCTGTATTTGGCAGGACCTATCTCTAGGTCAACACCTAGTAGTTCATGGTCGGATACGATGTTGCAATCCGTCGAGTTGAGAGTATCCTTGACATACAACATCACACCGCCACCCTCTCTGTCTGGTCTATCTTTCAAGAAGAGCTGGTAACCGGGAATCGTGAATTCGCCTTCAAAGTCTCGGTTTGAGGTTTTTATCCACGATTCTGTTATGGCTACCATTTCGGGTTCTTTCGTCGCTACGAGGCCACGGAGCTCAGGAAACTTGTTCCTGATTGACCTCGCATTGAACAGAAGAACTTTGAGGGAGTCCCCTAGTGTAGGACTCCCTACACTCTTCCGTTTCCCTGCTTGTTTGTTGGCGAGGCACCCCTTTTTGTGACCTCTGAGAAGGTCGTTCCTGGAGTGACACGGGCATACTGGCGTACGTCCGCCCTCACTCTGGGCCTGATACTCCTTTCGGTCCTCTCTACGACATACTGGATCATGTTCGACAGAAAGGCCTTTCCTTTAAAGGAAAGATGTACCCCATCCCTTTGGTAGATATCATTTCTACCATAAAAGGTGCGGTACGGGTCCACAAAAAAGACCCCCTCTGCCGTACACAAATCTGCCAGGCGCCGGTTTAAAGACACATTCATCAAGTGAGTGGTCCGTGTTGGACCTCTTCTCGGGAGCATCCCGACTACTACGCGCTTGCGGGTTTTCAGCCCACAGTCGTCCACGGCACCCATGACCGTGTGGAGTATTTTATCTGTAGGGCCTACCCTACCTCCTCTCAGGTAGAGGTCGTTTCCACTGACCATCAGAGCAACGACTGAGCTCTCAGAAATCTATGATTTCTCAGCCTCTACTCTGATGTGGTGGTTACCACATCCTGGCAGGCAGCTTACCTTAACGCTTGTGCGAAGGCGGGCCGCTAGCAGGGGCTGCAGGTCCCGTGCCTGGGAATCGCCCACAAGGATGACCCTGGCACATTTGCCTGCTGAGCTCGGATTCTTTATTTTCTGAGGCAAGCTCTCCGATTCCTCTCTCTTCCCCATCATGGTCTTTTCAGGCTTTTCTTTTTTCTTCTTCCTCTTCTTCTTCTTCTCTATTATCTTTTCCCCCTCGTCATCCTTTTCATTAACTTCTTCTACCTTTTCTTCTTCTATTTCTCTCTCTTCCTCTTTCTTCTTTCCCTTTTTCGTCTTTTTTTTCTTTTTTCCTTTTGGTGTCGCTGCCACATTCGGGCACGGGCTCTCTGCAGAGGTGGTGTTTGCCACAGGACTCGAGAGATCGTTTAATTTCTCTTCGAGCCTGCGGATCTGGTGGGAGTGCTCCTCCTTGAGCCTCTCGATTTTCTGTTCGAGGTCTGCAGTTCTTTCCCTGTAGTAGGCGACTACTTCCTCCACTTCCTTCTTTAAAATGCAAGTGGTGCATACACTGTCTGGGTGGCATTTCGCATAGCAGCCTTCTGGGAAGTCAACGCACCACTTGTCCTTCTTACATGTGGCACACGTGAATTTTAGCGCTGCTAGACCTTTCTTTCCTGCCATTTTGAACACTCTATTTCTTAAGCTTGTGACCAATCAATATATAAAAGGGGTTGGTGAGTTCTCCCCGCGTGAGTCGTTCCCGCCTATTGATCGGAGTCGTTTCGGAGTCTTCGAGAAGGCACGCTCCATGTGCTGCTGTTCGTCCGACCGAGTCGTCAAGCCTCGGCGTGCCGTGGCTCCCAACCAAGCAGCACAGACGGTCCCCGAAGGGGCCATCGATTTGTCACCAGGTGAACAACAACGAAGCATACCCCTTACTAAACTCCTACTAGTTCACTTCACAACGGCCAGGATCTCGGAGTAGCGTTCAATGGATATCCCGCCACACCAAGGAACTCGACCCAAGGCTTTTTATTGGCCTGGCAACCAACCTGAGAACAAAGGGCAGTCACCTCGGACCAATGCTACCAGAGACACCCGTCAACGGGCACTGGGAATGGTCAATAATTACGTGCCAGGGAAGGGGTTAACGGGGCACTACCCTCATCCCATTCATCGTGCCCCAACGCCTAGGACCCCTCTAGTCCTAGTCTCTCGCAACCTGTGAGCGTCGATTGGCGTTGTTTATAGAGGTTCCAAAGCCTCTCTTCTAACGCGTGAGGTAGCTGCCAGGTCCTTATATGTAGATAGAGGGAAAAAAGGGAAAGAGTGACATGATAGGAGTAGGCTTTTTTTGTTGTTTTTTTCTTTTTGTATAAGTGGGAAGTAAGATAAAAGTAAAAAAAAGAGAAGGATAGAGTAGAAAAAAGAAAAGATGACGCACTTAGTCTGGAACCTCGTTTCCGACCAAATTGACAAGGGAAGCCCTGCCAGGGGTACCCAGAAGAGGTGCCCCCGCCGACATAGCTCGAAAAGTCAAAGGTCCACACAAGCTCTCTTCCCACGACAAGGGGGCGTCACCTCTCCCTCTGGTTTCTTTTGAGAGAGAGAGAGAGAGAGAGAGAGAGAGAGAGAGAGAGAGAGAGAGAGAGAGAACGAGAGAGAGAGAACGAGAGAGAGAGAGAGAGAGAGAGAGAGAGAGAGAGAGAGAGAGAGAGAGAACGAGAGAGAGAGAGAACGAGAGAGAGAGAGAGAACGAGAGAGAGAGAGAACGAGAGAGAGAGAGAGAGAGTGTGTGTAACAACAACAAGGAGTAACAACAAGGAAAGAAGGTACCCTAGGAGACCTTACGGTCCATTCAAAGAGGGTACCATTGGACTTGCAATCGAACGGGCACAAGGCTGCTCAATTGTTTTGCGTCCCTAAACGGCCACTTTTCAAGACCTTGTCTAGTCTTGACTTGAACTGGTCAACAGATTCACTGTTGACAACTTCCACTGGAAGTGTGTTCCACTTACCGCAGATAATGTAGGTAAAAAAAATTCCACACAGATTGCGGTTGTAACGCTTCAGTTCAAGTTTGAAGCCATGATTGCGCGTTCTGTTCTCACTCAGTGTGAAAATAGCCTGGTAGTCAACATTGTCGAACCCTCGAAGTATTTGGAAAACTTCGATGAGCTGACCACGCAGTCTACGGGTTTCCAGCGAGAACATATCTAATTCCCTTAGTCTACGCTCATAACTTTTATGTCGGATAGAGGGAATCAGCTTGGTTGCCGTGGCTTGTACGCGTTCCAATCTCGCGATGTCTTTTCGCAATGAAGGACTCCAAAATTGTACGGCATACTCCAGGTGCGGTCGGACAAGTGAGTTGTACAGGCACAGTACAATCTCCTGGTTCCGATAAACAAACTGGCGCTTAATATAGCCTAGCATCCTTTGGGCCATTTTCTCCGCCTCAATGGACTGTTTCGAGAACTTGAGGTCACTAGTGATTGTTACATCCAAGTCCTTTTCAGTGTCACTCGATTCAATAGCAGTGCCCTTAAGGATATACTAAGATTGGGGGTTTCTGTGGCAGATATGCATCACTTTGCATTTCATCACGTAAAAAGGCATTTGCCACGTGTCCGACCACTCCCCAATCTTCCCAAGATCTTCCTGCAGGCGAGCAGTATTTCCATCCTTTGCAACGTTCATAGAGAGAGATAGATAGATAGATAGAGAGAGAGAGAGAGAGAGAGAGAGAGAGAGAGAGAGAGAAAGAGAGAGAAAGAGAGAGAAAGAGGGAGAGAGGGAGAGAGAGAAAGAGAGAGAGAGAGAGTAACAACAACAAGGAGTAACAACAAGGAAAGAAGATACCCTAGGAGACCTTACGGTCCATTCAATGAGGGTACCATTGGACGTGCAATCGAGTGGGCACAAGGCTGCTCAATTATTTTGCGTCCCTAAACGGCCACTTTTTAAGACCTTGTTTAGTCTTGACTTGAACTGGTCAACAGATTCACTGTTGACAACTTCCACTGGAAGTGCGTTCCACTTACCGCAGATACTGTAGGTGAAAAAATTTCCACACAGATTGCGGTTGTAACGCTTCAGTTCGAGTTTGAAGCCGTGATTGCGCGTTCTGTTCGCACTCAGTGTGAAAATATCCCGGTAGTCAACATTGTCGAACCCTCGAAGTATTTTGAAAACTTCGATGAGCTGACCACGCAGTCTACGGGTTTCCAGCGAGAACAGATCTAATTCCCTTAGTCTATCCTCATAACTTTTATGTCGGATAAAGGGAATCAGCTCGGTTGCCCTGGCTTGTACGCGTTCCAATCTCGCGATGTCCTTTCGCAATGAAGGACTCCAAAATTGTACGGCATACTCCAGGTGCGGTCGGACAAGTGAGTTGTACAGGCACAGTACAATCTCCTGGTTCCGATAAACAAACTGGCGCTTAATATAGCCTAGCATCCTTTGGGCCTTTTTCTCCGCCTCAATGCACTGTTTCAAGAACTTGAGGTCACTAGTGATTGTTACACCCAAGTCCTTTTCAGTGTCGGTGGATTCAATAGCAGTGCCCTTAAGGATATACTATGATTAGGGGTTTCTGTGGCCTATATGCATCACTTTGCATTTGCCCACGTTAAAAGGCATTTGCCACGTGTCCGACCACTCTCCAATCTTCCCAAGATCTTCCTGCAGGCCGGCAGTATTTCCATCCTTTGCAACGTTCATACCAAGCTTGGTATCATCGGCAAATTTGGAAATCTTGGCAACCATGTCACCGTCCATGTCGTTGACGTAGATGATGAATAGTAGTGGTCCCAGGACAGAACCTTGAGGCACCCCGCTAGTAACGGGCACCCACTCAGAAGACTGTCCATTTACCACCACCCGTTGCCGTCTGCCACTTAGCCAGTTCTCGATCCAGCCGGCTACCTTTCCGTCTATAGCAAGCGCTCGCACTTTCCGGAGAAGGCGTCGGTGTGGTACCTTATCAAAGGCTTTCTGAAAGTCTAGGTAGACCACATCCACCACCTTCTCCCGATCGTTCTCACTGAAAACGAAGTGGAAGAATTCTACAAGGTTCGTCAGGGATGACCGTTGGCTTCGGAAGCCGTGCTGGGAACTCCTCAGTAGCAGGTTTGACTCTAAATACGAGGTCATTTTGTCCACCATCATGCTTTCCATGAGTTTACCGACTATCGAAGTCAGACTGATAGGTCGGTAGTTTGACGGATGGCTGGAGTCTCCTTTCTTGAAGATCGGAGTCACCACCGCCTCACGCCAGTCTCTAGGAACGCATCCGGTCCGGATTGACATGTTAAAGATAGCGCACAGATGTCGGGATACTTCATCGCACACTTCCTTCAACACCTTGGGTAGAAACCCGTCCGGTCCAGGGGACCTATTCGTCTTTAGGTCAGCGATCTTTTTCTTTATTTCTCCTTCGGTGAAGTCCATTGCCTCCAGCTTTTTCCCCGAGTAGGAATCCGTCGGCTGGGGAATGGGACCACACTCTTCAATAAACACTGAAGAGAAGTAGTCGTTGAGGAGGTTAGCATTTTCTGCATCTGAATGCTTTAATGTCCCCTACTCATTCCTCAAAGGGCCAATCGTTTGACGGATTGGTTTACCGCTCTTCACATATCCAAAAATCTCCTTGGGATTCTCTTTACAGAGTCTTGCAGCTTGGAGTTCCTTAGACCGCTTAGCCGTCCTTATGCTGGACTTCACTCTCCTGGCTAGCCTCCGGTATTCGTCAAAGTCACCCGAGATCTTCGATTGCCGGTACACATTTCTCTTCTCCCTAAGCAGTTGGCCGATTTCTCGATTAAACCACTTAGGTTGAACAGAAAAGAGACGGGGGCATTTCAGAGGGATAAAACGCGATTGAAGACTCATGAATGTGGTTTTGAATCTATTCCACGAGTCTTCAACGGCATCGCATACTTCTAGCCTCACGTCAGTCAGTCCAGCTCAAAGGCTTGCAAAGTCTGCTCTTCTCAAGTCAAGTTTCTTTGATTGACTGGCAACAGACCTTTACCTTTGGGATCTTGACGCTAAATCTAACTAGCTGGTGATCACTGCCACCGAGCTCTTTGCCTACAGAGATATCCTCAACGATATCATCCTCAGAGGTGAAGACCAAGCTAAGGATATTGTCTCCTCTCGTCGGTTCTCTGACCCATTGAGTGAGGAACTCGTTGTTGGCGAACTCCAGGAGTAGCGCGCTCTCGCCACAGGCTGCTCTGGTTTCCCAGTCAACTTGGCTATTGAAATCGCCCATAACGATGCACACTCTGCCTTCAACCAGCTCCCTTAGAAGCTGGTACAGTTCCCTGTCCTTCTCAACGGGTTGGGAAGGGGGTCTGTAAATCAGCAGGGTCCTGTATCTGACAGGACCGATCTCTAGGTCAACGCCTAGGAGCTCGTGGTCGGATATAACGTTGGAGTTCGTAGATTTGATTGTATCCTTGACATACAACATTACACCGCCACCCTCTCTGTCTGACCTATCTTTGTGGAAGAGTTGGTAGCCAGGAACCGTGAATTCGCCTTCAAAGTCTCAGTTTGAGGTTTTTATACACGATTCTGTTATGGCTACTATTTCGGGTTCTTCCGTCGCTACGAGGCCACGGAGCTCAGGAAACTTGTTCCTGATTGACCTCGCATTGAACAGAAGAACTTTCAGGGAGTCCCCTAATGTAGGACTCCCTATACTCTTCCGTTTCCCGGCTTCTTGTTTGTCGCGGTGGCACCATTTTTGACAACCTCCGAGAAGGTTGTTTGGGGAGTGACTCGGGCGTACTGGCGTACGTCCGCCTTCCCAATGGGCCGGACACTCCTTTGGGTGCGCTCCACGACATCCTGGATGAGGTTGGCTAGGAACGCCTTGCCCTTAAAGAAGATGTGCACCCTGTTCTTTGGTAGAGGTTATTTCTACCATAGAATACGGCGTACGGGTCCACAAAAAGACACCCTCAGCCGTACAGAGGTCTGCAAGGCGCCTGTTTAGCGACATGTTCCTCAAGTGGGCAGTCCGGCTTGGACCCTACCTCGGGAGCATCCCCACCACGACGCGTCTGCGGGTTTTCAATCCACAGTCGTCGACAGCGCCCATAACTGTCCTCATAATCTCACTTGTAGGGCCTACCCTACCTCCTCTGAGGTAGAGGTCGTTGCCACTTACCATAAGGGCAACGACTGAAGTTTCTGAAATCTGAGACTTCTCGGCCTCAGCTCTTACCTGCTTATTCCCAAAGCCTGGGATGCAACTCACCTTAACGCTTGTGCGAAGGCGGGCCGCTAGCAGGGACTTCAGACCCCGTGCTTGAGAATCACCAATAAGGGTGACTCTTGCACATTTGTCTGCGGACGACTTAGTCTTTCCTTTTGGAGGCGACTTGCCGCTTTCCTCTTGTATCTCTGAATTTTTCTTCTTCTTCTTCTTATTCTTCCTCTTATTCTTCTTCTTGACTTCCTTTGTTATCTCTTCGTTTGTTTCCCGTTTCTCTTCTTCTGCTTCTACTTTCTCTTCTTCTGTTTCCAGTTTCTTTTCTTCTCTTTCTACTTTCTCTTCTTCTCCTTTTACTTTCTCTTCTTCTCTTTCTACTTTCTCTTCTTCTATTTCTACTTTCTCTCCTTCTATTTCTACTTTCTCTTCTTTCTTCTTTCTTTTCTTCTTTTTGGCTCGTTGAAGAAGCCCTTCAGCAGAAGAAATCGGCTGTTGGACGTCGGGAGCCTTCTCGCCTGAGCATCTGCATCTCTCTGTTTTTAAGAGTTGAACTTCCCTTTTAAGGAGGGAGTTCTCCTCTCTCAGTTGAGCGATGCTCTCGCCCGGGTGCTTGTCGAGTTCGCAGAAGTCACAGACACTGACGCCATCTCTGAATTCCTTGCAACTCCTTCCCCCGAAGTCTTCACTCCATCTGTAGACTTTGCATATTTTGCAGGTTAGCTTTCGAAACGGAGGACAATTCTTCTTCGCCATCTTACAAAAATCTCGGACCATACGCATTAAGAAAGGGGTTTTTGGTTGTGATTTTCTTTCGCACTAATCACATCCGCCTATTTCCAGGAGGTTTTCGGTCGTTCGGCGAACAGAAACCCTTTGATCAAGCACACCAACCCTAAGGTCTCCCCTGGGCCGGACGTCCCCAATCGTGCCGCAGCTCCCAACTGAGCAGCACGAGAGACCCAGTGAACTGGTTCTCTGATTTTTCGACAGGG